>NADL03000845.1:0-685256 GCA_002205965.3 Kappaphycus alvarezii
TCGAGGCAGAAGATATTTTGTTAATACTTCACGGACAACAATTAAGTCAGAGACTATCGCAAGATCTCATTGGAGGTCTTCTGGAAATAAAACGGTGCTTTCTGATATATGAATTACAGCTGCAGATATTTTTAGTACAAATTATGATATTACTCCCGTGTTGACAGGCATAAACGATGCAGACAGGACAGTCTTGGCATAAGGAATAAATCCGAAGTCAATGCTTGATATTCACGAGTAAATACATCTTTGCTTTGAGTTTACATCTTTGGATCATGGATACTATGCAAGAGTTTGGGGGTGCAAGAAATTTTATGCCTCAAAAAGATTTTTATGCAAAACATGCAGGGCAACTAATCGAAGATTAATTCGATGTTATTGGATTCCGAAGAACTGAAATTGATTTTCTAGAGCACTCTGCTCCCTCATTGTCCTGTTCCACTGGAATTCACTTGTTTACAACATTGAAACGGTGCAAAGGAGTCAATGGGGCTCCTATTAAAGCGACGTTTCGAAACAGATGCAAATTTCGAAAATCTGAAAAAAATTACAAAATTCTCTGCTTTTCGTGGTTAGGTGTGAATAATGAGGATTTTATATTCCACTTCGAGACATGAAGTAACTGTTTTCAAACCCATTTACGCAATGTACACTTCTTTCATAGTTATGTTATGCTCTAAATTACTTTGTAGTGATTTTTACCCGGTCAAAGTTATATTTTTCGTAGACCAAATGAGTGAACTTGGAAAATAGTTGATTCTTTGACTATAGCCGCCTAAATTTATAATTCGCGTCATTTGACTTGCCGAACTGGCATACGTACCTATGGAGTTATTATCCTCTATGGGTGATCAACAACTAACGACCTTTCTCATATTCAAATGGGCGCGCTATGTCAAACTAAGATATCAGCTGCAGTAGAAATGTAGACCTCTCCGGAGGGATTTATCCCCTTTCTATAGAGCTCATCAAGTCTGACTCACGATTTATTTTTTCAATTCATATCCTAGGCCCATCAATCCACGGCTGACACAAGTATAGATATTTTAGGACGATCATTTGTACCAATATGAGTGCAGTTGCTTGCCTTTTCAGCTCTAGCTCCTTGAAAAATTTGTGAGCTAGATTCCAAATCTTTTTCTGATCATCTCCACTGTTTTCCCTCTCCATCATCGTCATCATAAGATCAAAAAATAGACTTCATCTTCAGCTCTCGTGCCAAACTCACCCTCAAGAAACGGATCCATTGCACAGCAGGATATGTGTACGAATTCGGGGGAAAAAGTTTCCGTACAGTTACATATTTCTTCATGTGGCTTATCTGGTTTGCTTTTGGTAAATTTACTCAAGCTAAATGTTGATAATATCCTCCCTTTCTCATCTGTATGCGAATGAGTTGTTTCCTCATATTTTTTGCGTTGATTTGAGATAAGAACAGCACGCCATCCAAAAATTAAATTGTATTGATATTCGGACAATTTTGCCATACGCAATAGGCAATATATCTGTAGAGCTTGACGGATTTGCTGATTAGTAATTGCACTGTAGTTATTTCATAGATGACCGAATTGTACTAAAAATGCATTTTTTGATGCTTCTGTTGACTCTTTCTGCCTCCAAATAATGGCCTGGTTCGAAACGGGAGCTCGAATATATGCATCAAGTGCAAAGCGCTACATTTTCCTTTAAGAGGCTCGGACCTCTTATAAACTCCGAATACAAGAAATAACTACCCATGTCCCTGTATTTTCAAATAAGCAAAAAGTAAGTGTTAGTAAGTCTCAGAATGCTCTCTAGAGTAAATTAATCAGTCTCTTCAAGGTATTCTTTCTCTGCATAAGCTCTCAATCTCAAACTAGATTGAATATAAAAGAAGATTTTTACATAAATTACAAATCTTCCACTGTCATTTGCTTCCCGAAAAGTAGAGTAACGATGTATCGCATCCAAGTTTCATTAAACTATTTCTCCGGTAGAATCTGGTAGACTTTACAAGTTCTTCAGAACCTCTCTCCCATCCATCTAGTTTGAAAAAATCAGATAAAATGCTTTTTCACTGCAGAAAATAAAATAGAAGAGTTTAACTTATTTTTGTGTCGGTAATAAAACTTCATGATTGTGATCTCAGGGTCTCTTATCGTTTTTTACGTTTAATAGCTGAGTAGATGACTGCGTCTGAATTCTTATTGTCAACATTCGCAATTTCGATGGCAGTTTTAACGATTCGATCGTAGTCACATCTCCTAAAATATTACACTCTTCATCCAATCTTGAGTTTAAAAAACTGATTATGGCCTCGTAAGGTGTTAAAGATTGGTATGCGGGAATCTTTTGGCTTTGAAATCATATTATATGGTTCCCCAGCTATAAAAGAAGGTTCATATACTTTTGGTTCATTCGAAGCGTTAGGATTTTAATCATTCTTGTCGATTCCATTCTCTTAATCGGCAAACTCCAGCTCTCCACTGGAGTTCCTCGGCCTTTCGCTGTAGTTTTCCTCATTTTGAAATTTTTTCGTGTAGAATTCTATGATTTTTAACGCTTTGATTAGGAATCCCGTCCGAGTCAGTGCTTTTATTCTTTCCGAAAATTCTGTTTCGATCATGGCTACTGGCTACTGTGCTTTGGAATGAAAAATCTCCATTATATGCATTCATAAATTCATTACAGCTAGATACGCCATAATCGGGATCATTCGCGCTTGTCGGTGACGCAGTACATAAACGGCGGCTTATGGGGCACAATAAAGTGATTCTATCCCTGAAAGTAATAAAACGGGGTTAACAGTGTGCAGAAGGAATGAAATTAAATTTTCGCGAATCCCATGAAACTGAAGGATTGTAATGAGGCTGGGAAATAGACATTTTTTCATCCGTACGGGTGCGTAAATGGTAAAGAGAAAAGGCTTTATATAAAATAAGTAGAAAATGTAATTTATATTGGTGGTAGCAATTGATTTAATTAAGTGGGGTCGTTATAGACCAAAAATAAAATTCAGTGGGTGATCTGATATCATATTTACAATAATAGACTGCGATAATGTGCTGTGTTACAAATTACTTTTGGCACTGATTACATTCAAACCAGGAAATGAACTGCAATTAAAACCATCAGAGAAATGAACTGCAAGCAAAATCATCAGAGCCAGAATAATATTAATTTTGCTGACGCAATACAATTTGATCAGTAACGTCCTCGTTCAGAAACCAGAATATTTTGCAGTATTTTTCCAACTACCCAACCTAACGCAAAATACTAGAATTTGTACTAAAGTTTAAATATTATTTATGTCATTTATTTACGCATTTATTTACGGAGGAAGATGATAAAATGCTCTTTTTTAAAGAAAAATTTCGCTCCGTCCCCGTAATAAGTATATTAGCTGATTAGTTTAATACCAGAAACATTTTTTGCAACTGAATATGTATAAATACATGGTTTTTAATCAAAGGAGTGATACAAGATAATTTGGCCGATCTGTGTATGGACTCACGCAGGCATCGATTTTGACTTTGCCAAAGAGTGGAGAAATAGGAATATATGTTTGGTACTTAATTTAACACGGATAGACTAAATATGACCACTAGGCCCCCGGCAAATCATATTTTGGGTAGAATTCTTAACAAACTCCTAAATCTGTGCTACCTTACTAGTTAAATGAATGAAAAGGACAAATTACTATATATGAACGAAAAAAATATTGCTCAACTTCCCAAATGAGTTACAATAGCCAATCAATGTACTAATAAACACTTGTTTATGCTTCTTTTTGTCCAGTTGCCCCACTATCTTACTCAGTACACGTAATTTATTCCTACTATACTAAATACTCCCTATTGACATGAAAAATGCTTAGTACATAGGTTTGTGACTATCGCACATAATCTTAGGAGAAAAGCGCCTTCTAAAGCGCCCATACTGCGCTCAGAGATTTAGGAAAAACTACAGTGTGAAAATCCAATGACGATCATCGCTGCCAAGAATAAAGTCTACCTATCATGAACTGCCTCCTCAGCGGGACGCCTTCCACCTCAATTAAAGTTTCACAAGTCATTAACTTTGAAAAAAGGCCGTGTTTGATTCTAGATTAGGCCACTCCGTGCAACTTCCTGGACACAATTAAGGACCCAAGAAACACGCACCATATCTTCGGGGGTTACCCTCGTTCCAGTGTAAGAGTCATCCCTGAAAAATTGGAAGGGTATCCATATTTCACGAGAATTGATGAAGCACAGATCAGTAACTCTTATATTTTTACCCCTTCTAAGTATCCAGAATGCTTCACAAAACGATGAAGGATTTTCAATGTCAGAGGTTCTTAGTAAAACTATCTGGTGAACAAGAAAATTACCAAGCGACACCAGAGAAATATCTGCCTAGAGATTCATGTGAGGATTGTGATTCATCAAAAAAACGTGGCCTCACGATATTATACAGTAATAGAATTCGCTTTAATCTACAATTACGTAGAATTTCTTTGTCCATAGTTCAGCTTTTCTCTTCGCTTCTGAAGAATTATTCTATGGGCCAAATTTATTCTTCTTTTCAACCTGATTTTATGTGAAAGGGGATATAAGGACCTTTTCACTGAACAAAAATGGATATAAGAGTGCTGCAGATATAAATTTCTGTACTTAAGTGGGACATTGGTCTAGTTCATAGACGTTTACTCGGCTTTTATACATTGTCGAAACGTTTCCGAGACTCGATGATTCATATATGCAGCAGTGCAGTTTTAGGATTCTTACATTCTGCTTCCAATTGCTTGAGAAAATTTTTGTGTTGCATCTGGTCCATAAGTTTTCGCGCTTCCAAATTTCGTTCCTTTTAACATTCCTATTTGTCGTTTCCTATCAAAAATCGTTGCGGCTGAGCACTTATTCTGCCTGTAGGACATTAAAACTTCTTTTGATGTACGTTTTGCGTTAGTATGAGACTAAATGCACAAACATAAAGTTTAGACACACAATTCATGTTCACATTTACAATGGAACAAAAATTTATGCTTAATATGGCGCAGAAAATGGATATCATTTGCAGTTTACATAGTAGCTCAACCACATGCGCTTTTAGAAGCGCCTTTTTGCGCGCCCTTTAACTCTGAGTAAATCTGGATGGAAATGCACAGAGAGCTGATTTTGGTCCCTCATCAGCTTCCGTTGCGTTGAATCGCAAGTTAATTAGATGAAAGAATGTATAGCGAAAACATCATCCTGATTTTTAATTTGATTACTTAATATTAAACTTATTCTGCAATAATTTAGGATCTTTAGACCTACATTCCATCGAAACTTCTTCTCACTAACCGAATATTCCAAACCTCGATAAAATGGAAGAATTACATTTGAAATATATTTGCAGAGTTCAGTACGTGTGAGAATGGTTTCATAATAGTCATAAAACTAAATAATTTCACAGATAAGACCTCTTTTTCCATTTTCGGAACAATTTAAAGAACAGCTCGGCAGCAGCCTTGAAGTACACGATTTTCTATACGTAATAAAGAATATTTTTGCGAAGATATTAAAAAGTATGTGCTAGTAGGTCTGGGACTTTCTTTCTGATTGACTAACTAAAATAGTACAAATTTATGTCACTACCGGCACCCCTTATATGCTCTCAAGAACCAAATTACGGATCTTCAACTGAAGATCTTGAAACGTATCCAAATTTCGGATACTCGGACTTTTGACGCGATATCTTTCAAACTAGACTCATTTTCGGACTAGCATTCATATTTTTCTGCATCGGAGGTCATATATAATTCCTTTTAAATCATAAATAGTATTCTCTATTATATACAGTGTTTGCAGTTGTTGAAGTTTGTACAATTCATTTCTAGTAAATTTGCACATTTCACTATAATATATGACTGAACGACACCATTTCGGCTGACAGGGCTCGCAGCTACTTTTAATCTCCATTCCATAGCGCGGATATTTTTACCGTATTTTTCCCTCTGTGGCAGCCATACTGCCCAGGCTAATGATAATTTCACCCTGTGTGTCACCCGGAAAAAGCCCACTCAAACATCTTCCTTTAATGAACCCTCCTAGAGAAATTCTCAACGCATTTCATAAACCATACAATATAATTTCAGTATCGAAGATTGTCGAAGTTAGCTTCGAGGTAACTTGAAGTATACGCCCTTCACCAATATCGCGCTTAGAGTATGATGCTGAAAACCCACAAACTGATTTCGAAAGTAGTTTAGGAGGTAGTGCTGTATCTCAACGAGACGTATGGCATGCTCTATAGATGAAAATTTATTAATATTCATTTTAATATGTTTTTACGTGATTCTTGATAAAAAAAATGACGCATTTTGTTCCATTTTGATCATGGAACTTCAAGGTATTGCATCACGGCTTTTTTCAAAGTGGTATTTTTAGCTGGAAAGCGAAATTTAGAATAATCCCGAAAGGAATTTTTAGACTCATTCATATACGCTGTCCAGAAACTATCCAAAAATACAGTTTTTAACACATTATACCCGTTCTCTGTGTGTTGTGTGCATTTGGCGCACCAGAAAAGGGACACATTTGGAGAATTGATCACCCAATTTGCAATTGTAAGAAGCCCTTTCTAGAATGTTCGGACAGAGCTTTCCAGTTGAAATATTCGAAAATTCTCGTGCATCTGCTTGAGATAATGGACTAGAGTAAGTATGGACTAGAGTAACGTTATGTCAAACTATCAGTGACAAACCCATTCGTAAACTGAAATACAATAATTAGTCGTGAGTTAAGAAATTCATTACAGCACTAATCTTTTTTGAACAAAACTAGAAAAAATAATTGGTCAAGATTATACTTTCTTCCATGAAATCTCTCCACCATTTCGATAATTGCACAATTCTGTGTATTGTGCAGAATCCTGTAAAGTATAGAATAGTTTCAATGTTTTGGCAGTCGGAGCGGCCCCATTAAAAGATCCATGGTAATCAATCCTTGCAGTAGGATGTTTTAGAACAATTTTTTTTCAGATTCTGCGATTTTCGCCATTTCCTTATCCATTCGAACTGAATACTCACAATTTACTGCAGATAACGTGAGAAATGAAAGTACAGAAACAGAATTCGATGAAAATTCTTGCAATATAGGTGTTCCCAAATTCGGTCTTTGGGATGATGTAGGAATTAGTTCCCATATCATGGCCCTTCATTACCTGAGAAAGAATCTCAGTATGTTTTCAATTGATAACATAAGCTGGACCACAAAAGTACATGTGATCTTCTTTTCACTGGGTACAACACACCAAAATGATAAAAAAACTGGGTCCGACATTCTGCGAAATCCCTTTGAACACCCAACTACCGGTTCCGTTGTTATGAGAACGTCGGTGAAAGTTTTGTGCTTATCTATTGTAACATTTGTAATGAGAATTTTCAGATTATACTGTATTGATCGTATTTTGTGCTTTGTGCATTTTTGAGAGACTCTGAGCCAATCTCCATGGTATGCCAGTAAAAAAGTAGTCGAATATTAAAAAGTACATTTAGAGGCACTTTTAATTGGTGCAGAAATGACATTCAAGAAAGTTCCCAATTTGATCATACAATAGGTCATTCTTCTGGCCAATGAAAGTACAGCAAGAAAACACTTCCAAAAAACTCGAGCTGTGCTTACTAGGCCTAATAGCGAATTCCCATTATCAGCATTAACTTCAATCCTACTTTTTTTCTTTAAATAGCAATGACACCCAAAAAGTGTTTGAAGTAGTATTTTCAACCGATTGACTACAGTATATTTAATTTTGTGTCTTGATGACATTCTTTTCTCGATTATACCTTTGTTTGCATTTATCGCGTTGGAGAGTGTCAGTCTGAGTGAACCCTAATGCATTCGAAAATTTGGTAGGATTTCTTAAATAAACTTGAGACGCAAGGGTTACTACACTATCCCCATGACAGGAAGATTGTTTTGATTCATTTGCATTAAACAGCTGTGTTTTATATCTTCATTCCCATTTAAGAATCCATTTCTGTTTCTCTGTCTTTAAAAACTCTACGGTGGTAAATGTTGATGCAAAGTCAAGTTTTGTGGATCGGAAGACTAGAGAGTCTATTTTGAGTGACCAAAAGCGACTATTACTAACAAAATTTTCAATTCAAACGTCCATGTACTCCTTCTTGTCGCATTGAATGTTATAGAGTCTACAAGAGCAGTTACATTGCGGTGAAATATAGCTCCGAGATAGGCTAATTGCACTGTGAAATTTTATGCAGGGCGTTTGCTATTTAATTGACCTATTTGGTATATAGCTTAAAAAACTCTTGAAGAGTGAATTCCATTGCAGCTGCTCAAAAGATACTTCGAAACATACAGCAATTGCATATATTTTATTTTAAAAGTTAAATATCCTTAATTGCAGTAACTATACAAATTTCACCTAAAGACGTAGTATTGCTCCGCTCCATAAGTATTTTAAAAATTGGCTCCAAAACAAAAAAAAATTAAAACAAAAGACACACTAATTACCCAATTACTCAGTCTCGAATGCCTCTTATACTCTAATCTTCTGCTTCAATTCCTTTATGGTAGAATAAATCACAAAAACATAGGATCCATCACCTCACACACTATCATCTCCCCACAGCCCAGTCCAATCAGCCGCAAGCCGAACAGACTTCGCCTTGTCAGCCCTCAGTAAGCGATGCAAAAAACGGACTGCGCTTGCTCTTTGAGGTCGCCGTGTAGCGGCAGTCTGAAACCAACAACTAAGCGACTGGGCCCGTTGAGGACTGCGAAGAGGACTTGGAACTCATAACTTCGTTATGTATCGTCTTCATTTATCGCACCAAATGTTTGAAAGAAAAATACAAAATAGTTTTAACTTTAGACCCTAGAAGCCGTTCTTTGAGGGCGATTTCAAAGGACAACTTCCACCTTCGATACCCATATAATTTCAGGGCTAACATTTGTAATACCTAGTTGAAGCTATTCTCGCCCACGAGAAGCAATGTATAATTAATAAATATTTAGTGAAATGGAAGGTTTATGGGGATCATGCATCCAGGATCATATCCTAAGAATTCACATATCTTCCAAACAATTACAAATACGTACTATAGAATCGCGTTAATTCTCCTGTGTATGGGAATCTTTGTGGCATTAGACAGCATTTTACTATGTGAAGTGTTATATCAAAGATCTTATAGGCTAACATGATTTCCATACATCTAGACTCAAAGCCGCAGAAACCGCATAGAAAGGTCTTCTAGAAAGTTTGCTATCATTATAACTTCATTACTGTTTCTTGACAAAACCTCTTTCCACTCTGTCCAATTGCAAAAATAAAGGACGAGGTACACACTATAGTATTTTTTTACTGCTTTACCAGTCGAAGGCAGCCGTGCTACTCCATACAATCTGGAATACTGTTTATATTACATTTTGTTGTTCATAAGCTCCCAAATATCTATTTAGGAGACCTTCAGGTCCGTTTTACGGGAAATAATTTGCATTCGCTACTATTCGAAACCGTGTTAATAGATAAATTAGCTTTCTATAATTCTAAATAAACCTTTATTGAAAGCAATCTTCTCTACTCAGCCTTTCTTAACTCAATTTTTAACCCAAGTTCAACCAAGATGTGCTCGTCTTCGCGTCATACCCTACATAAATAATAATAATGTTTTGTTTCAATCACACCCCACAGAAATAATTATTATTTGTTTCAACTCTACGGTCACTAGAATCAACCTTTGCGTTCTTTTTTGTTCTTTTCTCCGATGCGAGAGAAAGAGAAATAATAATCATCAAAATTACCTAGAAAGCTATGGTACAGCTCGATGGTCGGCTGTGCATATCATTTTTTAATCTAAAGAATAACTTGAGATTAAATGGTTCTAGTTTTTGTGACCGCTCGCTTCTATGACCAATTTCATATCGAAGTTGCTATGAAACATAAATATGAAATATTCAACCGCTTACGACTTATTTCTGCCATTATAAATGAAAAAGTATTTCAAGGAGCTGTTCGTAGACTTTTTCTATTTTATAAAATGTAATCAGGATATACTTATTTCTATTTTTGGCAACTGTTCATATGAATTTGTGTCAGAGGTTTTCAATCCTTAATAATAATAGATTTTAGGTAGAAAAATTCCAACTAATGCCGTCCATAGCCAAGAACGGAGATATTTTTCATTTCTCTTTGGATGAATCCCATTTGGATATTTTCACCTCAGCATGAGCTTAGCGTCTCCGATCAAGGGAGCGGAGCTATTACACGCCAATTTCCTCTGTCCCTCACTATCCTCCTAAACCAAGTTTTTGAAGTTAAAGGGCGCATAAAGCAGATCTTCTGACCTTGAATAGTGACTTATTGACTATATTGAGGGTTAAAGAAACTTCTGAGGACAAAACATTGTCCATCCAACCAGTTTGTGTCTATTTTCGATGAAAAGATGTAAATTGGCGTTAATTGTATGTATCTTCTCGACTTCAGAGCCATTATGATCATCTCATTCTTCCCAGGAAGAAAGAAAGCTGTTAATTACAGAAAAGGTAGAGTCCCTGAATAGAAGTTTAAGTATACCTACGGCAGACTCATTAACTACTACTTATGAGAAAACGAGAGTAAAGATAGGATAAGGGCAGGGATCAAAATTATGGAAACGGAGCGAAAGGAAATGTTCGACTTAAAAAGCGTGCGGAACTCTCAAGAGTACATAGAAAATCTTTTATTATGCAATCGGCTCTAAATTACAAAATATCGTATAGAACGAGTGAGAGCAAGAGCAAATAGCCTTATATTTCGCTTCCACCCTCAGGATGCAATTGAAAAACAAAAAACACGGAAAACGCCTGAGTTTGGCGGAGATAGGCTCAACTGCATCTTTAACCTGGCCAAAAAGGTAGATGTATGAAGACTACAGTGGAAGAAAATGTAAAATTGGTCTTATGCCTAATTCTCGATTATATTACAATTTGAAAAGAAGGAAAAAGGATCAGAAAATTTGATTATAGCAAAGAGATATAATGGGGGAGCGACATTCCGTTGGAAAATGTTTATCGGGATCCCAATAATAGGAGACCTAAGAAATTAATATTAAAAAGTTGACAGCAGAAAAAAATGTTGCGACGCACGGAAGATTTATGTCCTTTTTACTTTTTGAAGCTCAGGGATAATTCTCAACAAAATTTTAATCTTTTATGTTTTGAAAAAGTAAAGAAAATGGGCATCTTACATTTGCCTCTAGTTTGGACTTTTAAATCGATTCTGCAGGTGGTGTGGGGAATTTATTCCACATTTCCTTTCTCTTAGCTTTATTGGCTCTCTAGTTCTCCGAAAGGTAGATGAATTGGTGAAGAAAGTCTCCTATTATTTCAAACTCCCGATAGCTACTCTAAATTCTCAGGGTATAGATTTCCTAACGCAAGTAAATACCTCGGTCATTTCTTCTATCGCGAATTTTTTCGAAATATACAATTTTTTAGAGATTATGCACATAAAAACTTTGAAACCTTTCTTTAACAGAGAGTTGCGTAATATGAATCTATTTGATTACCTTAAACCTCTTAATTATGGATTTGATACTCGTGAATGTACTTTAATTGAATGCAAAAGAAGAAAAATGTTTTCATTGCTTCAAAACGTGTTTAATGCTTCAATGAGAATTTTCAAACCATCAGGAATAAATTTTATTGGCGTGATAACTGTATTTATCTTGTATGCGGGTGTTAGTTGATTTGAAGATGTCAACGAGTTGGCAGGAATGAGCGGAAAATGACAGGGATTTGCTATTTCCGTTAATCTGGGAAGCTTTGAAATGAACACTTAAGAAGAATTTGGTGAGAATCATATGAATCTCATATTTATCTGCCGTTAGACTCCATATTTAGTTGGCTGTATCTACACTATGAACTTGCTCAGGGTGGGAATCGGAGATGTACAATCGGATGATAGAACTTTTATTTTAGCATGATTTGTATAAAGCGGTCAATATATACGCAACAGTCTTGGGAGATTTTTTTGATGTGGCCGGCAGTAACTTGAAGTTATAAAACAAGAAAAATTAACAGTTTTCAAATGTAAAGTTATCCTTAGAAGGATACCTTTATTTTCAGGATTTAGATTGGGAAGAAAATCTTTATTTCCTTTCAGGTCGGATGAAAAAGAATTGAATTGATTGAGAGCCAGTATTACGATGAGAAAGTTCAAATTTCTTTCGTTTTTGTTTTGTGCTTATGCTCATTCTGGATAGTAGTATTGTAAAAGGTGCAAATTATTATGGGGTGCTCTTTTTTTCTTTTGGAGGCACATTTTCCCGTATACGTATGGATAAATCTATTTTATATCAGAGTAATGAAGGTGGCACAGGTCTTTGGTAAGGAAAAACACGGAAAACATCTACAACGGGGATTTGGGAAACATAATTCAACACAAAAAGAAGTTGAATATCACATCAGGAACAAAAAAACATAAAATAAATTAGAGTACAAGGGGAAGAAGAAATTTGTTACGGAAAGCGATGTATTAGCAGACAAAAAAGTATTTAAATGGGAGATAGCGTATCTGTGGACGGATATAATAGGACACTATTAGAAATATAAACATTTTTAATTGGTAATTTGTAAGTTTTATGATGATCTAAAAGTACAAATAATCTTTTTAAATTCCGTAAAGCTTCTAAAAAGCAGTCATGAAACTGATTCACTCATCGATTTTGTGTTTTATGTAGCTGAAAAAATCAATTGAAGCGAATTTTTGGCCATTTATATAGTTTTTGAGCTCGGCTTTTTTGCCATTGCAGTAGCAAACGGGGCCAATTAAAATACAATTGCAGGCTGTTTATAGTTTCTATAGCAGCTTATATCACTTTTCTGACCATAAATTGTGAAATTTACTCATTTCGGGTAAAATAAGAAAATAAATCTTTCCATTGATAATTGATGTGATAATTCTCCACGTAACAGTTCTCTAGTACTAAAGAAGCTACCGTATATATGTCATTATAGCTTATTTAAAATTAAAAATTCATATTTTCAACTCCATCTAGTTCCGTTTTATTCATTCAATTATACCATTTGTTAATGATAAAGCAGAATTTCTAACGTTTTTCTGTAGAGAATGGCGTAAAGAGGAGTTGAAAAAACCCGAGGGATAAGATGATTTCTTACGCAAAAATGAGGAAGAGATGAATAATTTATCTGTTCAATCTGGATTGTTTCCGTGAAGCATCATATGTTCTATACCGGGTTAGGGTGATTAAGATTTATTTTCAGTAGAGAGTTTGGTACTGCAGTAATCAAGTTTGAATAATTCTCTAGGAGGCCAATCAGTCAAAAAATAAATTTCTCTACAAATCAGTCTCCAATATAGTTGATTTTACTCTCGAGGACCGACAAGTTTGACTTATTCTGTTTGCAGAGATTTCCAAATTGCAATTTTTCTTCAAAAGGACCATAAATACTTGAATATTTCTTTACGGACCCATTAAAGTTACTTTGTAATATCAAAGGGGTTTGGGGAAGAATTTTTATCTTAAATGGAAACTCTTTAATAAAATGCCACTGTTTGGCTGGAAAAGTAGTACACACGGTGGATATGCAAGAGTTTACGATGAATTACCCGTTGTCGATCGGAGACATACAATCCGAAGAGCTCAATAAGCACTTCGTGGACAACATATATAATCGTGTAATCTTTAAAATCCTATCTTGGGCCCGCCAATCACTCCGAAGTTAGCTCATTAGTACCAAGAATAGGATTTTGAAATCATTTACACTTTTTTGAGCTAAAAAAGAATCCATAGTCATTTTAACAACTCGCACCCACTATGAATTTACAAAATGATGTAGCAAGGCAAAGACATTCAAGCGAGACTGGAAAAAAGGAAAGCACTCGAGAGAGTAACCAATTCCTGTGATTTTTTGTGAAAAGGCCTCAAGCTAGTCGATTCCGCGTGGCACTCCCGAATGAAGATATAGTCTTCAACCGCACCTTTCTTATAGATGTAATATATTTGGAAATGATACCCGTATTAAACAAATTTTGTGAATATACGTTGTTCAATATTAATAATTTCCTCTAAATGGAGTCAGCAAACAGCGTATGGGAAGCTTACCTCCGTCAATAGGTCACGAAGTATATCGTATACTCGAAAAAAGTTCATAATGGTCGTGAGCCGCAGTTCGATATTGATTGCTGGCAAAACTTTTATTAATTAGACTCAAATTAAGCTCTTTGACTTATTTATCGCAAATCGCAACGCTATTAGCGTCGTTGATAAGTATCATGAATTTCTCCGCAGAATATACTGCAATGTACAAATATGACACCAAAAGATTTCTCAAGATGACTTTTTTCCGCTTTCTTTCCATTCAATAAACATCATAGCAGGTTCCGATTGACAATTACTTATCCTTCTTGTCTTTGGAGTCCTTCCATAACTTCTACTCGCCTTTTCCGATATACCGTAGTAATTTGAGAGAGTGAAAGCACTATAAAATGCCAGCTACAAGATATCAAATGATGTTTTCTGATATCATTCACAATGCTCTCAATCATAGCGTCTCTGCAGCCATTTATTACGAAGTAAAAATCGGTTCTAAAGTCCTACTCTACTTCTAAACATGAAACGAATGGGCTTTAACGCACAATGAAGTCGCAGAAGAAGGGAAGAAGATTTCGGATCGATATCAAAAACGAACTAAAACGTTTACCTGGTGATAAATTTCTTGATTATGTAGCTAATCCTCATTGGCAGCAGAATGCAGCGAATTTATACGCTTGTGGGCGTGCTGAGATAGATAAAAAATTTGTTTGTATTTTTTCAGGTGAAAATTTCCTCACAACAGTTCAAGAACAAGTGGTTAAAGTTCGTGTCTGAACCGCAGGGGAAAGTTATGTTTTGGAAACAAAAAGGCCAACATATATCACAGATAAATTGCCTGCTCCAGACCTTATATCTAACTTTAAAGAATTTGGGACTGCCAGCTGCAGTTTATTTCAAGCCCTGCTAAACCGAACAGTCTCGAAAGTCGTCAATTTTTCTTTTTTGCCAGAGTTCAAATTTTATCAGCGGAGTATTTGAAATTACGCTAAATTATCTAGGTACTGACCATCACATAGGTACCAAACAGGACGCCAAGGCTTCATGAAAATAGTCCTTCCAGTATCTCCAATGTTAGTTATTGCCCCGTTATTGTCTATTTCGTTCAAGATTACCTCCAATCAAAGGAAAAGCTGAGCCTTGATACTAATTTTAAGTTAAGTGGGTCCGATCAAAATTTCTTCGATATATACGAAGACTAAGTGCTGAAACTGGAAACTCTTTTTATGGAATATGTGATGCAGGTTCCTATTAGGGCGCTAGTCCTGAACTGATCAAAAGTGGACTAGAAATGATACAACCGGGTGGTGACTCAACTCTGCATATGGAAGAAGGAACAGAAGAAACCAATGGTCTCCTCTGAGCCTGTGTAGATGTGGGGTGTTAAGCGCACACGAGCAGATCAAGGTAGAACTGTGGTTGAAACTTTGGTTGAGGCTGGCTGGGTAAAGCCGGCCGCTCCAAACCAGGGTTTATATAGAACTGAAGATAGCTACAAACTAAAAGAAAATGCAGTCTAACAGTAGCGAATTCAAAGGTATTCCCGTAAAACAGCCCTGACGGTATCGTAAGCAGCGCTTTCAGAATTGTAGTCGGCAAGAGTGACATACTCTGACAAGATGTAAGAAGTACATTGGTCCAGGTGGCATGGGATAGCAAGGCGACTTTTGATTGGTAAAGCAATGATGTAATATCCCAGTGTGCAACTCGCCCGTAACTATTCCAAGTGTACCAATGGGGTCAAACGCTGTGTTCAGAACTGTAAGGAAAGTGTAATGACAGCAAAGTGCCTAGTAGCCCTGGCTGCAAGGTTACCAGTGGTTTGAATCTACAGTACAGTATATGCAGATGTAAGGTCTGTGGAGTGAAATACAACATCACTCCCCCTTACAGAGAAGAATCGCCCCGATTCTTGAGGTTCTGCTTGTACTTATTCAAAAGTTCTTGTGAATTCTTGAGGTATGATTCGGGAAGCCACGAGTTCTCATGATCTCCGTACCCTTTCCATTTGACAAGGAATTTATTTTTTCCACGTTCTTTTTTATGAGCGAGTATAGACTCAACTTCGTATTCCTCATGTCCATCTTGAAATTGGAGTGGTGGCGGTGGTGGAATTTGTCGGTTGAATTCATCTTCAAAGAACGGTTTCAAGAGGCTAGCGTGGAACGCATTATGTATTCCTCTGTCGATCATCGGTTGAGATAACTGCAGACGGTAAGTTACACCGTTAATGTCCTCTGTTATTTCAAAGGGACCACAATACTTTGGGTTCAGTTTGCGTGATCCAGCCGCATCTTCAAGTGATAAGTTCTTTGTTGATAGCCAAACCTTATCACCAATCTTGAAAGTAGACGGCCTTCTTTTCTTGTTTACATATTTTGCGGTGGACTCATTGGATTTTCGGATGTGATTCTGGGCTTTCCTTAATGCTTCTTGCATATGTTTTAGAAAACCTGCTGCCGCTGGATTGTCTGACGCTAAAACATCTAAAGGTACTGTTCGTGGTTGAATTCCGTAATTGAGGAAAAATGGTGAGAAAGTTGTGGTGACATTCACAGAGGAGTTGTAAGCAACTTCAAAGTCTACCAGGAAATTATCCCAATCTGATTTGTCGAAGCTAACGAAAGCACGGATCATTTCCTCTATTTTCCTGTTCATTATCTCCGATTGTCCATCAGTTTGTGGGTGGTATGCAGAGGAGGGGGATATCTTTGTTCCTAGTAGAGCAAAAAGTTTTGTCCAAAACTTGCTCATGAAGATGGGATCTCGGTCACATATGATATTCTCTGGTAATCCATGATTTCGGTATACGTGATTCTTGAACAGCAGTGCTGTTTCAGGAGCATCTGTGTTTGGTTTCGTTGGTATTATTCTGATCATCTTAGAAAGTCTGTCAACGACTGTTAACACGCCGTTGTTTCCATTTCTCGACTTTGGGAGAGGTGTGATGAAATCCATGGTTATGTGGGTCCATTTGGTTTTCGGTGGTTCTAGTGGTTGTAAAAGACCTGCGGGTTTCTGATTGGTTGCTTTGGTTCTCTGGCATTGGCAGGAACGTATGTATCGGATTACATCCGATCTTAAATTTTTCCAATAAAACTTTGGTGATATTCTGTTGATAGTTTTGCTTATTCCTAGGTGTCCCGTGTTGGGAGTGCAATGATAGTCATGCAGGAGCTTGACTCTGAAATTTCCTTCTGGTACACAGATCTTCTTGTTTTTAAGTAGAAGCATCCCTCGACGCTCAAAGGGAGCTCTAGGATCTTGGTAATGGGTTCTGAGGTTCTCATCCCTACCATAATCTTCTACCAACCCCACTAACTCAGTGTTTGTGAATGATATGGTCGAAATGTTATTGGATTCTGAGGATGTCTTGGTAATAACTTCTTGAAGTAATGAATTGTTTCGTTGATAAGGTGACGGCACATCTTGTGGTTGCCTCGATAGTGCGTCCGCCACTACATTTGATTTTCCTGAGATGGGTATTATCTTGAAGTCGAAATTAACTAATCTTTCCAGCCATCTCACTTGTCTCGGGGACAAGTTTTCTTGGGTTTCTAGGTATCTTAGGGGATAGTGGTCCGAGTGAATGGTGAATGAATTACCATAAAGGTATGATCTCCACCACTTGAGGGAATCTACAATGGCCAAAAGTTCCCTTTCATGGGCCGCATAGTTTTGTTCCGCATCATTAAGAGTCCTGGATGCAAACGCGACCGGCCTTTTAGAACCTAATTCTTCCTGTTCCAGCACTGCACCAATTGCATACTGTGATGCATCTGTGGTTACGTAGATAGGCAGTGTGGCGTCGAAATTTCTGAGAACCGGTGCGCTACAAAGTGTTTGCTTGAGTACTTTGAAGGCATCATCTTGAGTGTGGCTCCATTGGAAATTCACGTTTTTCGTCAATTCTGTGAGGGTTTTGCAAGAATTGAACAGCCTTTTATGAATCTCCGGTAATAATTGACAAAACCAAGAAAAGACTGTACTTGTTGCTTATTCTTTGGTATCGGCCATTCCATGACTGCACTTATCTTGTTTGGATCAACAGAAATACCACTTTGAGAAATGATGTGTCCTAGGTACTCGACTTCTGTAACTCCGAAGACACATTTAGATAATTTGCCAAACAATTTTTCTTTTCTGAGGATTTCGAGTACAGTTCGAATGTGATCCAAGTGATCCTTCCATGTCTTACTGTAGATTAGGATATCATCCAGATAGACGATCACAAATAAGTCGAGCTGATCCTTGAAAATGTCATTCATTAGGTTCATGAAAGTTGCTGGCGCATTAGTGAGTCCAAACGGCAGAACAAGAAATTCAAAGTGCCCGTATCGTGTTCTGAAGGCGGTAAATGGAATCGAATCTTCGTGTAGTCTAATCTGGTGATACCCAGATCTAAGATCAATTTTGCTGAAGAACTTTGCTCCTTTAAGCTGGTCGAAAATGTCGTCAATTCGTGGTAAGGGATAGCTGTTTTTTACAGTAAGCCGGTTTAAGGCTCTGTAATCGACACACATCCGTAGACTATCATCCTTCTTGCTCACGAATAGGATAGGAGCTCCCCAGGGGCTCTTACTAGGTCTTATAAACTCAGCTTCTAGTAGTTCGTCCAACTGTTTTCGGAGTTCTGACATTTCTTTGTCAGAAAGTCTATAGAGACCTTTCTTTTGTGGTTCTGCTCCTTCCTTTAATTCTATTTCAAAGTCTTGTTTCCTTCTCGGTGGCAAACCTCTTGGGAGTTTCTCTGGAAACACGTCAGCAAATGTTTCCAAAACCTTCTGTATGTCTCGAGGGTATACTGGTGCTCTTGTTTCACTAGATGTAACGGTCTAAGTAAAACTGCAAATAACTCTTTTTTCTCATCGAAATCACTAACTATGGTATTGAAAGATACAAAAGGACTCACTACGGCATCATCAGCAATAAATATGAATGAATTTCCCTTATGTTCGATTTTCACCTCATTATTAAAACAATTGATTTTTGCCCCATGCGAGGCGCACCATTCTTTCCCAAGAATTGCATCATAACGCTTCAATGGGCTTACTGCAAAGTACAGAGGTTCAGTATAGGCAGTTATATGTACAATGACAGCATTTACCAATTCTTGAAGTATCTGGTCCGCACCGTTGGCCATTTCAGCAAGCTCTCTGGAATCTCGGGTCTTTATTTGATGTTTCTTGCAAAACGATTCACTCAAGAAGTTGATCTCACCACCAGGGTCTATGAGGATTTTTGCTGGTCCACCAGCAATTGTACCCTTGACAATGAGAAGGCCCTTGTGATTTCTCTCGAATGCAGGGGAGAATGTTTCAATGAACGTTGCATTCGATCTGATGGTGGACACAATGGACCTTTTTGTTTGATTCAATGATAACTCCCGAGTTTCTTTGTCTAACACAAGGTTGTCTAATGGTTCTTCAATGACTGGAACTGACTGGGGACCTTCAATCAGTTCCTCCGGGCTTTTGGGCAGTTCTTGGCCATGTGCCTTTCTGTCTGCACCTGAGACAGAGACCTTCGCGCATACATCTTTCACGTTCTTCTTTGTCAAGCTTCTGTAAATTGGGAGTGTTTCTTTTTAGCCCCGGTATCACTTCTACGTTCCCAATTTCCATTGGTACAGGACTGCTGGTTCCAGCAAAAGAGCTTCCATTTCCATTCCTTCCTCCAGAAGACTTTGGTAGGTTACCGGGTCCAGAACGCCGATAGGCCGACTCTACTCGCTCAGCATCCTTCATTAGATCGGAGAGGTTGACGTATTCTTTGGTGCACAACGCCTTCCAGATATAGGGCTTCAAACCGCGAGAGTAACGATCTATCTGGTCTTTAACTCCAATATCGGGGATGTCGAGTATAATTTTGTTGAAGTCTTCGTTGAAGGTAGGAACATCTTTGACTTGTTTCCAGCGGGCGAGTTTGTCTCGAGCGATCTTCTCTTTGTTCAGCGTTTCAAAACGCTGGATCAAAGCAACCTTCAGGGACTGCCAGGAATTTATTCCTTTCCCTTCTTCTGTCTTGAAGTGGACCATCCACCATTCATGGGCATTTCCAGCCAAGTAGCTGAGTGCTATGTGTAGGGGTCCATTTCCATCATTTCCCCGAGGTAGTTGTCCATTTGAACGCACCAGCTAGCAATTGATCCTTTCCCAGTGAATGTAGTTGGCTTGTTTTTCTTTGGGCCAGCCTGACTGTCCACTAGGGCATTATTTGACGAGCTGGCCTGGTTTTGGGCGTTTACGAGTTCAGATTCTAAGGAGGATACCTTTTGCGCTGCAATAGAAAGCTCTGATCTGTGTGCCGCAATTTGGTTATTGGCGTGCTCAAGATTCTGCTGCAACTGAAGCACCATTTGCGTAAGCGACTCTAGGGTGACTTGCGGCTGATCCATAGCGATTAGGTTCACAAAGCCAGTAACAGTATTTGGCCTGGTATCTGAGAGAAGTTTCCGACCTTACACGTGTACACGTGGTGATACGTGTACACGATTTCTGTAACACCTGGAGTAACAGAGAGTCTCCTAGATGGTTCCTGGGCAAACTACCCACGATGCGAAGCCTCCAGTAAGCTGGTTTTTCAAAATGCCAGCAATGATTTTTGAAAAAATTGTGATTTATAACCTGATTGGTTCTTCTTGCACCTTCAAATTCCGGTCTTGGTGACCTAGTGGTTAAGTGTAAGTAGCTCCTGATGAGTTGGTCGCGGGTTCAAATCCGCCAGGAGCACTTACAAAAAGTTCCTTCTTTGACGTAAGGGTTGACGTCAGTCACGTCGGGTGCGTTATAGTAGCCCTTCTTCCGATTCTTGCTTTGCGGTGGTTGTCCTGTCTAGGTCCTGATGGCGATACGGACTTACAATTGTAAGTCCTACTACAAGGATCTGGGGGCAGCAGAGGAAAGCTTGCAATCACAGCGGAAGGGTGAACACAACATACACACGAAGTCGATTGAGAATGAACTTATTGCTTTTTTTCCTTTTTCTTACTCAAAAACAAGCAATTTTAATGGAAAACAAAGATACTAATTGTGACCTCTGACTGTGAGTCGATGCTGAGCCCCGTTCTGATGGCGGACAAGGTCTTGTTCACTGAACAACTCAATATTGCAGTCCTTGCACTTGTACTCCTTCTTGCTTGTACGGCGGATGTGACGACGGGAACGGAGGTGCTCGAAGTACTGAACGCGGCCGGAGCAGGTCACTTGACAATGACGACAATGGAACGGAGAGGACTTCGGGTTCTTGTTCATCCGCGGCCTTTTCGAGGGCCTAGCCTTGCGGATTCGATGGTTTACCACCCTTTGGATCGACACAGAGGCGGCGTCCGGCAGTACTTGAAGCCTTCTCGGAGGAGCCCTTGAACTTGTCGGTGGCCTTGACGGGTTCGAGACGGTCGGACGCGACGGCTTCCTCGGGACCGGGGGTAAGGATCGAAGGCCGGTCGATGGGGGTAGGGCAAACGATCGAAAAGGGGTGCGAGGCTCTTCGACCGTAACGAAGGGAGATGTCACTGACACTGCTCTTGGTAAGACAAGATCTTGGCAAGTCGGCGTCGGTGTCTTGGGCTCCTCGGGGCTGAGTAAGGCGATGGGGGTTCTCGGAGTCGACGGAGGAAGCGGGGTCTTGGGATCTTCTTCCTCGCCAATCGGTAGTATTGGCGAGGTGGGCGGGGAACGAAAGTCGGCGAGGTCTTCTGAGTCGTACTCTGACGGCGATGGAGGGCGGCCCTTTGACTTCCTGTTGTACGACACTGTGGGTTACCGCGTAAGGGTCAGAGTGAAAAACACAATGTTAGTCTCTGTTTGCAATCGGGCAGCTGAGATAAATCTAGTAGAGATTTTATCCCAACTGGCGGATTGGAAAAACGCACAATAAGGCACAACTTACTTGCGATGCTACCACGATGTGGGGTGTTAAGCGCACACGAGCAGATCAAGGTAGAACTGTGGTTGAAACTTTGGTTGAGGCTGGCTGGGTAAAGCCGGCCGCTCCAAACCAGGGTTTATATAGAACTGAAGATAGCTACAAACTAAAAGAAAATGCAGTCTAACAGTAGCGAATTCAAAGGTATTCCCGTAAAACAGCCCTGACGGTATCGTAAGCAGCGCTTTCAGAATTGTAGTCGGCAAGAGTGACATACTCTGACAAGATGTAAGAAGTACATTGGTCCAGGTGGCATGGGATAGCAAGGCGACTTTTGATTGGTAAAGCAATGATGTAATATCCCAGTGTGCAACTCGCCCGTAACTATTCCAAGTGTACCAATGGGGTCAAACGCTGTGTTCAGAACTGTAAGGAAAGTGTAATGACAGCAAAGTGCCTAGTAGCCCTGGCTGCAAGGTTACCAGTGGTTTGAATCTACAGTACAGTATATGCAGTTGTAAGGTCTGTGGAGTGAAATACAACAGTAGATGATATTATATTTTCCAGAGATACAAATTTTGATGGGCTCATTGACCTCAAGTACAAATCGTGTAACCCAGAACCCATTCAATTCGAAAATATAATTTTCTTTGGTATCTAGATCGATATGAAAGAAAGTGCTGATAATCACCTGAAGTACTACCCACATCAACCGGAATATGTTGCGAATCTCAGAACAAACCTAAAGATAAGTCCTTTGAACTATTTCGTTCCGTCCGAGCCGCAATCAGTTGGCTCCCGCTTAGTCTCTCTGACATAAATATATAATGCGCTCTATAGAGCAGCTCAAGTAATCTTCAAGACTTTTGGAAAGAATGAAATTGAGGAAAATAAATATTCCTTGAGTTATGCCAGAGAAAAAAAATCCCCTTCAAGTATCTGCTGCATAATCTGGGCACTGTAAATACTTACGCCTATATATCTTTTGCATATAATGTATTTTTTAAATTCATAGCTAGGATAAATTATCTTTCTTTGTGATAACACTGATCGTTTTCATGTTTTGAACTACAGAAGTCGCTGATCTAGTCAAAGCGTGCTATCTATCATGCGTGGATAATTATACCCATTATCTTCTTATTTTATGTTGCTTACGTGCTTAAATAATACACGGAATACATCCCGCTCCGTGTGATACCGCTGAAAATGTTTACAAATCGAAACAGATTTTTGAGGTCATCACTGGTGCATCACACTTAACTAAGAAACGTTTGACATCAGATATCACCGCTGCTACCGAAGCATATCAAAATTTCGAAATAGCATAAGTTGGACTTTTTATTGGTACGCCAATCCAGCCGAAGGTCTCACGAAGCTAAAAGTTTTCAAGCCACCGTTTAAAATTCTCCGTAATTGTATCGATAACACTGACTTCGATCAATGGGTAATCCGTAAGGACTAAGGCATGCCTTGCTCGCCTCTTGAAAAAGTGGGAGTGTTAAGCATCACGTCTCTATTATGGTTTCAGCTCTGAAAAAACAGTACCGCTGTGAGTACATAACATTGTTTATAGCTCAGCAGAATGACTGAAATTCTATAGGAGCATCTCTACCGCGCGTGTGTCTAATGAAAAAATGAAAAGTCGTCACAATCCTATTAGAAAAGCAGAAAGCTCTCTTCGGACTAACCAGGTGCATTTTAGCTTCATTTATTCAAGCCTACTGCAAAAACAGCTATTCTTAAAAATATATTGCAAACATTTCATGTGGCATGTATCGCTGCATTGTCGAAGACAGTGAATCAAGCGATGATGGTGCTATAGAATATCTTTTTGCAACTTCAATACTCCAGAGCCGTCCAAGCAGCTGATGCAAGTCTCTGTAAGATTGCAGGAGTAAAAAAGATGAAAACGCAGCAACAGATTTTGACAGCACAATGGAGCGTCTGACGACAGACTATTTCGGCGTCCCACCGGGTTACAATGAGAAATCTTTTGAACGTCGCTTCCACATGCCACATTCCCTATTTTTCAGGCTTCACCATGATCAATAGTGAACTTCTGTATTCATCTGGAAGCTTGAAGCACTTGGAAAGCCCGGAAGACACCCACTCCAGCGCATCGTAGCTGCAATCCGTATGATAGGGTGTTTGTTGCTGCCAATACACTAAATGAGTAAGTAAGAATGGGAAAAGATTCCTTTTTGCCTTCAGTGAAGGAGCTATGCAGAGCTTTAACAGATAAGTGTGCATTTGAGTATCTCGGAGAGCCCCGAAAAGATGATTTAAAGCGCATTGGGATCAATCAATGCTGGTAATGGATTCTCAAGTTGTGTTGGTAGCATTGCTTTTCAACAATGGGAATGGAATAACTTTCCAATTTCATGATCTAGGCAGCTCAAAGGGAAATAAAAGAAGACAATAATCGTGTTGGAAGCTATTTTTCATGCGGATCTTTGGGTATGGCATGCGATTTTTGGAAGCCCAAGAAGTTTAACCGATATCAATATGCTAGAAACTTCTTCCACTTTACAGAAGATGATTGTAGAAAGCTTCCACCGTCATTTCCATGAAATGGAAATCGAAAAGGGCGCACATTGTCGTACTAATTTACGAACGGTTTATATCCCAAATGGGCATTATTTGAGAATCTAATTGCTGAACCGACAACTACCAGCGTACTGTTCTGCTTAGCGCGGGAGCCAAAAGAATTCACCCACCTTTTTCTGATGCCTCTTAGTTACTTCATCCGCTCCATTGCGGCCGAATCCTCTTCTAACATTCCGGGCGAAAGACTATTCGGCTCAACAAGTTCACTGAATAATGTTTTCGCCAAATACAATATTCATCGCCTTCTTGGCCACTTTTCCACTGATACCTTCTTGTTTTCTGAGATCTCTGGCGAAAACTCGTAGTTGAGGACGGTTGCTAGGGCAAAGATAGGTCTTGAATAAAACAATATTTTAATCAATTGCATCTTCTCTTTGAAGCCGCGAGGCATCCAAGGGACTCAGAGCTCCAACTCTGGGCCTCAACCCGGAGGATCCGGGATGAACTTGACTATTCCATCCCGCATCACTTAAAATTCAGTAACAAAATATATTGAGAGAGAACTCGGTGTTTTGACGTCTCGTTTCCATATTCTTAAGCAACCATCGCGGCTTTGGTATAGGGATGAAATTTCCATGGAAATGAAGGCTTGTATTATCTCGCACAGCATGATTTTTTAACGCAGAAGAGACTATTATCCTATAAAGTTAAATATTATGATGCACTGCGAAGAGGCGAAGGTGATGTTCTGCAATGGAAATCTTTCAACTATTAATCACAAGCAGTGACCATGCAACTAATTGGTGAAGCATTTATAGCTCGAACTTTGGCTTTGAATTATATATCTAGGTATGACATTATCAGCAGCGTTTTCGACCATTGCCCCTTCAAAGCATATCTCATAAAACCTATATGGTATTGTAGTCTACCTTCTCCGCAGCGCGTTCTACTGTACAAATAGGTTTATATTCACATGCACTTCAACGGCGCGAAGCGCCGCAAAGGAGGGTAGGTCCGTTTTTCTCCCCCGGTGTGCAGTCTCGTGACCGTCGAACCATTTTCTGTACTTGAGGGGCAATTCTAATCGCTCAGAGCTCCAAAAGAGTGGCATCAGGCGTTTATTGA
This sequence comes from Kappaphycus alvarezii, assembly GCA_002205965.3. Lineage (NCBI taxonomy): Eukaryota > Rhodophyta > Florideophyceae > Gigartinales > Solieriaceae > Kappaphycus > Kappaphycus alvarezii. The sequence continues at coordinate 25,601 of NADL03000845.1, forward strand.
GTTTTATCAGGGCTTCCAATGGACTCTATTTCATCTTCTACGACGGTTTCTCTAGATGCTTGAACAAACGTGATCTCCTCAACAGCGGTTCGAGTTCTCTTTAGAGCTTGAGCAAGATATGTTTCTCCAATCGCTGCAAAAAAACTCCGCCGTTTCCGGAAGCCCATTTGACTCGGTTCGCGGAAAGACCTAAATCGCATTCTTCTCCTCCAACCGCTCTGTCTTATGCTTGGCCGACTCTGCAAGACTTCTCACAGCCCTTGCGCGTGTTTCCTCCTCTATCGTGAGCCTTGCCTTCTGCGCACCAATGATATATCTTGAGCCCTCCTTATCGTTTTGCTTCGACGGCAGACCTGTACTCTTCTCACTCGTGTTCTTAAATTGATTCTCATTGCTGCTTGGTCCTTCTATATTCTGTTCGCTTCTTGTTGCAGCAGCGCTCGGAATATCACTCCATTTGGGATTCTCCTCCAGTACTTTCCATGCCCTTTAATGCGTCAAATGAGTCACTCTAAAGTCCTTGTAGCTATAATCCATAGTGCTCATCTTTCCAAGATGGATATCAATAGCCATATTTTCAATTTTGTCTGCGTGAACACCAGTTGGACTACAAGCTGTGGTCTTAGACAGGGCTGACCTAGTCTCCTGTACATCTGTGGACATGTCACTGAAGTGTTGCTTGATAGATACAAAATTTCTTCACCCGTATCTTCCAGCTGTACCATTGCTTGCAGATGGTGCAAGTTCGATAAACTAGCGCTCAGCCTTCTCGAAATTTTCTTTCTTATCTGATTAACCCCCGAAATTGGGTCTTCTGGTGCAGAAACCCAAGCCTTGCAAAGTATCTCATTCTTCGTGACGTCACATATCATTCCCCGACCCCTTCTGAGCTGTTTCTGACAATAAAGACCCAACCTCTTTCATCATCTGTCTTGTAAAATGTGGCATCGACCAAAACAACACCAAAGTGTTTCCTTCTTCCCGCTAAACACATTCAGCAATGGTCCACATGAACTGACAAATAAAATTCCCCCGCCCGTCGTATCTATTGAAATTCATTAGATAACTATTTGCAGGTTTTGAACCCGCGCAAAGCTTCAAATCATTATTTAAAGAAATAAAATATTTAGATTTTAGATTTCATTTCCCGGGGTGGTGGTGTTAAATCTTTATTGGTTGTACAATGTCGCACAGAAGCGTGCGGAGGGTATTCATAAATTGATTACGGATGCGGGCGGCGGGTAGAAACCTGTCGCGCCTGCATTATTTGGAGACTAAATGCAAAACGGGTAACGAAGTCGCGGAGCTCCTGTTGAGGGGAGGAACCGCGACAAGAAGCAGCGAAGGAAGCAGGGCGGCGGAAAAAAACCTTGCCTTCGTCGCCCAAGGCGCCATAGATATCAATCCCGACGGGGGAGAAGAGGATATCGTTTTGGTTGCAGTAAGTGCCGTAAGGACGATGTTTGTCGCGCTCTGCGAGTGTTGCGGCAGCGCCGGGGTAGGGTATGATTTTTCCACGGAATGATTGAAGCGCCTTTAGATTTCATTCAAGGCCCCGTGGTAGGGATGCTCTCAAATATTTTTGAGACATTTATTGAGTTCCAGGCAATAGTTTTTATGGTAGTCAATTTTGACTGTACTGTGCAGTACTGTACTTTACTGTTGCGGCTACTTCAAACAGATAGCCACAAGCGTTTGACCAAGTTTTGTTTGCACAATCCGATGTCCTTCCGTGGTCCAGGGCCCGGAAGTACAGGCATTTATATAGACCTTCTAGCTGGCCCTAGTGCCAAATATCGGCTACGTTACAGTAGCGGTCATAAATAAATAAAAAAGTCATAAATAAATATTTGAATACGAAAATCAAAACACACAATGCAAACATTTGGACTAACGAAACTCCGCCAAATGCCCCCACCCTATATTGTGCCTTGCGATCACCTTTGGACTTAGTGCGACGAATCGCGCGAGTGTGACGGCAGCGGCGTTGAATGCGGCGGTGGCAATGACGAGGGTTTGAGCGGCTCCTTCGGCCGCCAAGGGTCCCTGCGGTTCAGGGGGCCTCAAATGGCGATTTCGTCCGCGTAGATATGGCGTCGCTTCTTCAGTGCTTGACCCGGCGGCTGCGTCGGTGACTGCGGCGGTGACTGCGGCGAGGACGGTGGCGGCGGCTGTAGCGGCGGTTTCGTGTCCAGCAGATTTTCCAATGCCCTGGTCAGCTCTTTAAACACAGTGCTGGTCGCCCAGGCTGGCGCGATTGTGGTTTCTAACTCTTTCATGCTGCGTGTAGCTTGCTTGACCAGCGGCGTCTTGTCTTCCATAGCTGTGCTCCATTATATTTCTACATTCGGATGCGCACGCCTTGGGTGCTGTCCCTTTGACTATGCCCTTTCGGAACTGAGGGCTTTTTGCACTTGCTGGGTATTGTTGCATTTACTTGAATTTGTTTGTAGAACCGCTGTATCAAACTAGTATTAAAGCCTCGCGCGGTCTGCCCTACTTGACTGTGAACCCCTTCCCGCCAAGTCAACTGGACCCCGCATTCAACCTCATACCGGGCGCCGACTACTGTTGCCTTGAACACTTGGCGGTCAAGTTCATTCACCACGGTATTCTGCCGGTTAGTGCATGGCAGAACTTTTTGCGAAAATCCGCTGTGTGGTCACTTCGGTTGTTGATAGGCCTGATGCACTCCGCGCATTGCAGTGACACAGTTTTGTCAACACGTTAACTCCCAGATGGCGGCGTTCCATCCCTGGCCACATCTTATCATATGTTTGGCAGGCTGCAGACGGATGTGCGGTGAGAAATGTTGCAGCAATTATCAGGACCACCTGCCCGGAGTCTGTGCACGTAGATGTTATTGGGGAGTTGAAAGTTCGATACGAGAAGCAGTTTGAACTTCAGAGACTGCGCGGAGCTGCAGAGGCTGAAAGGGCTCGCCACCAACATCAGTCGCAACAGCAAGTGTCTCAGGGACCTCACAAGAAGAAGCAGACGTCGCCGTCCAAATTAGAACCGAAACTCCAGGGATCGCAAGTACCCGTGAGTGCAACGGAGAACCTCGGTCACACTCGGATGCCCGTACCGACGGATGCCGTCGAACCAGTCATGCCGGGTCAAGTTTCCGCGGGAGGCACTTTCCCGTTTGCAGTCGCGCACATGATGTCTCGACAGAAAAACACTGGCCAGTACCAACTCCCAGGCTCAGGCCGCCATGCAACTGGTCTCAATCGTAACACGGCAGTCCAATTTCAGAGACATCAACTTCAGGCCGTAAAAACCACGAAGAACAACGACGCTGCGATGGCCACAGCTGCAACCAATTACATGGTGTCCTGATCATCTTTGAACCCCTCAAACAGCAGTGCGTCACGAGCTGCTGATACCACTGAAGTAGGGGCTGTCAGGCAGACCGCGGATTCTTCAGACGAACACCAGGCTGCGGCTGCACTGCTAGGAAGCGCAGCGCAACGAAGGCCGACTCAGCGCCAGAGGCAGGGCCAACCATTTCCTGTTGTTGTAGCGCAACGGCAGATGCTGCAAGAACACAGGGCTACCCAGGCCGCATCTTCGGCGAGCAGCCACTTCGAATTACTCTAGAGAAAATCATCAAGGGTCATTTTTGTCGCCATGCCTACAGTCGCATCATGGCCGGGAATCCCTCTCGACCGCAAGGCGACGCACAGCTTCGAGAATACATCAAGGCTAACTGAGCGAAATGGGTGAGAGGGAAGATACTGTAACCCGGCAGTGTTAGCTGCTTGCATGCCAACACAAAACACGGTGAAGGGTGAGCTGGTACTGTACACTATACTGTACAGTACATTTCGTACAGTATAAATTTTCTTGTACAGTGCACTGTATGCTGTACTTCCGGCGCACCGTACATCCTGCGCACTGTACACCCGGCACACTTACATGCTTACAGTGCCGAGACCTGCCCCCCCTTTTTGAGATTTAACCTGGCTTGATGCCATCGAATCGCGTGGCCCGTAAGCGACAAGCGGTGGAAGCGACTTGTCGAAAGACTTGTCGTGGACGCGAGCCTGGTGACTTGGTCCAAAGCGGTACTTGCTGTCCTGCTGCTTCGACCGTACTTTCGGGGCAGAAAACGGTGATGTCAAGCGGGCTAGTACCGTGGACGGGATGTCGTGGCGTACTTCCTATGGTTCCTGCCGATCTGGCCGCGCAACTTCCTGCAAGAGGCTGACTTGCTTTTAAAGGTGAACCTGGCTTGCCGCCTGTAGTCTCCCTGGGACGCCTCGCAGGGATCACTTTCACCCATCTCGCGCGTGTAGAGATGTGACAGGCTGCTGAAATCACGCCTTACCCAGCGATTCATGATGGAGGCCGGGTGTCCGACACTTACGGACCCTTGCAGTTATGTGAGGGTACCTGGCCTTGTCTTGATTCGCGTAAGACTGAGGTTAGAGATGAAACCACGACCTACCTACAGGGTCTGTAGGGGCCCATAGTCCGACTCCTCTCAAAAAGTCGAGATCTTCCGTTTGAAGTTGCTATTTTATGATGTATATTCCTCCAGCTGTTCTGTCCTGGTTTCGGCGAAGGCCGTATAGGTTTACCACCGCTTCAGTCAAATAGGTCTAAAATTTCCACTGAGCTGATGATCGACCGCTTAATTTCACTTTGAAGTGCCTTATCCCTTCTCTGGTTTCTTCTTCATTTATTGTTTCCGCGTCGGCTATCTTATCAACTATTCTAAATTTGTCTGGAAACATTCCTTCCTTCGGGTCACCACTTTCGAGTACCTTATCGCTAATCTTTCGCAGGCGATTGGCATGTACGTGTGCCCCATTCTGTCCTATTTCAGACTCTAAGAGGTACCCCACCTTCCCAAGGCGTTCTTTGATGACATAGGGTCCGATCCAAGGCTGGATATTCTTCTAGACTTGAGATTTACTGAGCCCCATTGACAATAATAGAACCCTGTCCCAGATATTGAGGTTTTTCGGGTGAAACCGCTTGTCATACTCCATTTTGCTTAGCCTCTGGCTCCCGTTCCCTTCTGTGGGATTTTTTTTGTGTCTCTGCGCCAGTTTTGCTGGTTCCTCTTGTAAACAGATCGTTTCGACCTGTCCCCAGGGTTTGAATGCCTCTATTCCAAACATGTATTTGAACAGAGTCATACCTGTTGCTGCACGCACTCCTGTTTTGTATCGATAACACGCTGAGGCCACATGGTCATCCCAGTCGCTCTGACTTAGAGAGACGAAACTGGCGATTTCTTTCACCAATCTTCGGTTCCAACGTTCCACTGTTCCGTTGGCTTGCGGATGTAAGGGATAGGTCTGCATAAGTCCAATTCCTAACTGCTCAGTTAGGTTTTTCATCACTTCACCCGTTAAGTTTGGACCTCTGTCGGACAAGAGATGCTCCATTGGTCCGAAAATCGAGATCCAATCTTCAATCAGCACTTGCACGATGTTCTCGGCCTTTTCATCCCGGATAGCTCGTGCCCTGACAAAACGTGTGAATACGTCCACCGTCGCCAAGAATTTAATTTTTCCCTTTTTGGAGCGAGGTTTGATCGTTTGGACATCAAATTATATCGTTCTGAATCTCCTTTCTGGATGAAAAACCTCTAGGTGAGCTTGCTCCCCGGGTTTTCAGTCTTCTTCTACCGTGCATGATAAGCAGTTCTTGATGTTTGTCGCGGCGTCTTTGGCCACGCCCTTCCACCAAAATATTAGCATCAACCTAGCTAACGTCTTCTTCAAGCTGTAGTGCCTAGTGAGGGCTGATCTAGGTACCCAATTAAGTACAGTGTTCACCAAGGACCTTGTCACCACTACTGGCAGTTCATCCATTCCACAGTAACGCAGTAAGCCAACATCATCGACTAGAAAATCTTTCTTGTCTTCGGCGAATTGATACACATTTCCAAACTCCCTCCTTTGTTTGACACCCATATCCGCACCGCTCGTCTTTTCTGGAGGTATTGGTGCTAAGGGGCTTCTCTCATCTCCATTAGCATCAGCACTGCAACCCTTCCCTTTTTGAGAACAGCTGCCACAATTTCTTTCACTGCTATGTCTTCCGCTATTTCCAAGCTGGCTCTTGACATTTTGCAGTAGCATCGTTAGCAAAGCGGCTTGTGGAAGGCATCTCTACTCTTGGTTTCTGGAACGACCAGTTCTGGTTCGTTGCGATGCTCGACAGTGAATTCTTAGTCCTGTATTTCCAGTACCTTTCTTTCAAACTTTTGTCGAGGGTCTTTGAGACTTAAGAACCATTTGATTGACAAGAGGTCAGTGACGATAACAAACCTCTCCCCGTGCAGGTCAGGCCTCCACTTCAGAAGCGCGTGCAATACTGCTAAGCATTCTCTCTCTGTTGGTGCATAATTGCGTTCGGCTTTCCGGAGGATCCGACTAGTGAATGATACCGGTTGCCATTGTCAGTTTTCATTTTTCTGTAACAGCACTCCACTGAGACCATATGAGCTCTCATCCGTCATGATCCTTTTGCCTGCTCCTCTTTTTTGTGGGGCTAATATGACTGGGTCGCTATGTTGTCCTTCAGGTTTTTCAACGCGTCTCGTTGGACCTGTCCCCAGCATTCCTTCCAATCTGGAATTATTAAGGGCTGCCCGTGCCTCCTTTGCTCGGAAAATCCAGTACCCTTCAAAACCCCATATAGGGGTGCTGTTGTGTCAGCAAAGTGGTCCACGAAGTCTGCAAAGAAATTCATTAGTCCCCGGAATCGCGTGAAGCGGCCTCCCTAAGGTTTCTTATAGCCTTTGTGTGATGATAAGATGGTTTCAGTCCGTTTTGATCTACTCGATGGCCCAGGACCTCTGCACTACGGACTCCAAACGCACACTTGGATAGCTTGGGTAGGACTCCGGCTGTAAACAGCCTGTCCAGTACAGTTGCTATAAATTACAAGTGCTCGTCTTCTCTGATGGTACCGACGCTAGTGTCTTCTATGAAAGCCAGAACATCTTTCCCTTTACAGTCTCCCAGAATATTGTTGACTACGCGCTGGAATGTTCCTGGTATACTGTAAGAGTCCCACAACAGTCCGAAATGCAGTCAGCTTCTTGGAATATGGGTGTAATTCGACTTAAACTCCCTCTTTGAGGTCAAATACTGAGTGTAACTTCTTCGAAGCCAGCCAATCCAGGATTTATCTCCTGTTTTCTACGTACTTTGAGTCAGTAATTGTAACTGCATTGAAAGTCTGATGGGACTCGGACCCCTCCGTCTTTTTTCTTGACCAAGACATTGTTGGTTGCCCATAGGGATACGACCAATTCCAGGACTCCCAACTTCAGTAGCTTCTCCATGGCTGACTTCTGCACTTCTTCTTCTTTCGGTGAGCGTCGTCTCATTGGCTCAAATATTGGTTCGACACCTGGTAAAAGGTTTATGTTATGTTGAGTGCCACTGATTCTCTCCAAACTTTTGAATGTTGCTCTTCGTTCCCAAAGGAGGTTGCGTAAGGCCTCTACCTTGGCCTCTTTCTTGGAAAACCCGCTAAGATCCATCTCCGAAATCGCCTTGTCCACATCCGAACCCTCAATTACAGCGTACACCTCCTTTTTGGTGTTGGTTTCGGGTGACCTTTTCCAAGTGCTGAGCGATCCCTGTACTCTCGTTTCGCCGAACTGGATGGAGGCTATGTTCTGTTTCAGGTCGAGAAGGAGCTCTCTGGACCGCCAAAACCTTCTTCCAATTAGGACCTTATCTGGAAGCGTCCTCATCAGCCTTACTGGCTCTGTGAACGTCTGTCGCCAGAAGGTGAATGTGAGCCGTCTGATTCCGGTGACCTTGATCGGAGACCAATCTACGGACTCCACTTCTGTCACCCGGCCATGTAAGACTTCTCCTTCATTCTGTTGGAACCAGGCATGGTCAACCCAAACGAAAAGTGCGGATGTATCCAACTGGACTACGAGATGTTCGTTGAAAGCTTGGAGTTCCACCGCTACTTCCTCCTCATCCAAGCCATGTGGCCAGATTGGCTCGCTACAAGCACGAACCTCCTCATGCCTGTCTTCCTTCTATGTATTCGACTCGAGGTTTAATTCTGTGGCGGGAGCCTCGGATCCCCGCTCCCTTCCAACGCCTGAGGGTTCGGTCTGGGTTGTTGACGTGAGTCATACATTTTCTTACGACAGTCTTGCGCCATTTTTCCTAGATTTTTGAAATAGAAGCACTTGACTGGAGCCCTTCGATGCTCCAGAAGAGGTTGCGGCATCCTCACTGTCTCCCTTACCTAGCAAACAGACTATATGGAAGACATTTGCCGGTCCGTGACTAGACGAGAGACTAGATTGACCACCGTATTGAAGTTTCCCGTTAATACCATGGCCTGCTGCGTTAGTTCGGGCGGTAGACCTGCCTTGAACCAATTTACCAACATATTATTGGTTATAAATATCTAGAGCATGTGTGATTCAGTCCTGATGCGCTCTGAATACATTTTGAGATATTCTTCTCTCTCTTCCTACTGGATTGTGAATAAATTTTTTTTGAGGTCGGCAAACTGGTCTTCTTGGCACAACCTTTACTCCAATTTCTCCCAGAAGATGTCCATAGATGCTCCCAAGTAGGTTTTGGCTACTACTCGTATACAACTTTGGCCTCTTGATCAAATTCAAAGGGTAGCAGTTTCTTTTGTGTCTTCTGTACGCACGGTAAAATCGCTTAAAAGACGAGTCCAAGTACGCTTTGCATCCAGGAAAGAACCATCTCCAACTTTTCTGCATTCGCTGGACTCCATTCCAGTCTTATAAAATATTGTATGTAACATGAATGGGAATTAATTCTTCGTTAGCCTCTTGTTCCTCCGTTGGCGACATTTCGGCTCTCTTGCTCTTCTCGATTACGGCCTCTTGGGCTGGTACTCCGTGGAGTCCATATTTGCGTCGATGGATTACGAAAGCGCATTGGTGACCACCAAAACCTTCTTCAGACCTCCACCACCTCAGCAAGAGCAATAGAAATAGTTTGGGTGGATACAATATTTCCCTGAGGAGTCTGATGTTGCTCTGGCGTTGGTTTCTCCAGAACAGTTTGGGCCTCCGAGTCTTAATTGCCCAAAATTGAAGCTTCTTAGGTTACTGCTGCCGGTTTATCCCTGCCCCGAGGGCGTGACATATTTTTTCTGTTGCAACTTGTGTTTAATACACTTACCTTCTTTAATACACGTACCTTGCTTGATCCCTTTCGATGGCTTCTCTCTCCAGCAGGTTTTTTCTTCAAGCAAAAATCGACTTCTTCAAGATCTTATACCGACTTCTCGATGGACTGACCTCGAATAACCAGTGATATTGTATTCTTATCGAATGCGTCAACATTTCTCGCAATACTCGATAAAATCTCTTTTGTGTTATGGCTACTTCAAACAGTTAGCCACAAGCTTTTGACCAAGTTTTGTTTGCATAATCTGATTTCCTTCCGTGGTCCAGGGCTCGGAAGTACAGGCGTTTATATTTATATAGACCTCTTAGCTGGCTCTAGGGGCATATATCCGCTACCTTACAGTAGCAGTCAAAAAGATAAATGTTCGAATACGAAATACAAAACATACAGTACAAATATTTGGACTAACGAAAATACCGCCGAATGCACCCACCCTAACTGCACTGAACTTTACTGCACTAATATCCACAGCACAATGGGGTCCAGAAAAAGTCTACATATCGTATGGCGTACCGTGTAGCGAAGAAAGTCTAAGAGAAGAATCATCATCCGCCCGACTAGGAGTAACCTCCGTGAAAGGCCAAATAGATTCGCAGTAAAGCTTTGAAATAAAAACAGATGTTTCATAAATTATCCGTTTAAGTGAAGAACATTTCATTCGACTTGGCGTGGAAAGGCGATGAATGTACATCCTTTTTTCCTGAGTTCAGACCAATGGTTGTCCGTGAAGCACCTTTGCCTCATGACCAACCCATGTTTACCGAAAAATTCCACATTTTGCGCAGCAGTTTCGCTCGACACAGGAGCTCCTCCGTTCGCTTCTTTCGCTGCTTCAAGAGCAGCTTTGGCCAAAAGCTCTCCTGTTCGTTCGAAATCCGTGACTGATCTTGGATATCTACTACCGAACTCTGATTGAAAGGGAAATAGCCCAGTCTGTTTAAAGCTCGCCATGATGTCTTGTACTGTGAATTGTTGAAAGCCACAGACACCGCAAGCTAGATTGAAACCAACTTGCCTATGGTCGAACGTTCCTTGCCTGCAGAAGGCATCTCTGAGCTCTCCGCAAGACTGTTTGAACTTCTTATTCACGGTCACGGGGCTGCAGAAAGTGCTTGATATTAGCCGGAGACAGTACCCCAATAATATTCTGTCGTCGTCTCATTCCTCCAGCCAGCTAACTCCGTTTCGAGACGCGTGCCTATCTAAAGTAATCACAACAGACTTCTTGCCTACTACGTATTTCATGTACTTCGCAATATGCTTCACGCAACGCTCCACCAGCTCTATATCAATAAAACTTTTCTCGCTGGTATAGTCTACCGATGTGGCGGATGGAAACTAGTCCTCAGCACAAAAGCGCTCACAGATGCCACCGGCGCCTTGCTCTTGAGAAAAGCCCTGAATTGGTCGACACTACTGTGCGCTGATGCTTTTGCCTTATACAATAAAGAGTAGTGGTGCTTTCTGACCATTGGCAGAGACAGAGACTACGGCAGTAATATGTTTGCTTGTGGCGTACGCAGTGCTGTATCTCCGAAATCCTCCGTGATGACTTGATGCTGGCGACAAGACTTTATCTTCCTTACCGTATGTTATGTCCACTGCGGTCTCGTCTAACTTCCAAATGCGACTGTAATCTTCTAACAGGCCAGGATTCTCCGCGCCAAACTTACAAATTATGTCGAAAAATGGCTAGAAATTTTCCTTATTCTCTGCTCTAATTTTTCTCGTTTCCTTTAACTCGTGGGACCTAAATTTAAGTTATCGATGGCGAGCATGGAAGGCTCGCACAGCCCCGTAGCTTGGTACTCCATTGTTGTACCCAGCCCACCCATCAGCGGCAACACGTACCATCATGTAACGTATTCTCTAATTGCCAATTGCGGCACCTCTAGCAGAAGCAGTCATCAAGCGGTTGACAATAAGATGTTCCTCTTCCATAGTCAGAGCATTATGCCGGCCAGGCTCGCGTGTCGGGAGAAGCAATGCGCTAGACCCACTGGCCTCAAGCTCTTTTGCCATTGCATCCACTACACGCGAATAAACGCCAATTGCTCTAGCAATGCCGCGATTTGACATGCTTTAATTTCCGGTAGCGCAACAATTTTGCAGTATTTACGCGACTTCGTACTCGTTCCTCTCATCTGGCCGTCGATTCCTTCTTTTTTGCGTCTGTCGACATATGGCATTGGGCATTGTGCAGCAAGAGACTGGAAGGATGATTCGAAACGAAATGAATTTGGTTCAAAGAGCTTTCATAGAAGGCTAACTCTGAGTTTTATCAATGAATTCAGTTTGGCAAAAAGTGCAGAGTGAGAATGGAAGGTTACCGAGCTTTGCAATCAAAAATGGGGCGCGAATGGGCGCATGGAGAGTCAAGGTTGTGGTCCCACTATTTGGCGGGAGCACAGTGCTTCAGTGAGCATAATTAACCCCACGCGCAAAATTTGGCCTTTCGGAAAGGATACATAAGTTCCCGCAAATATGCCCAGTGACCGTAATTGAAGTGGGTGGAAAATTACTGTGGCAACTTCTTTTAATGTGGCCCACGTTATATCTTGTTGCTCTCGAAGCGCTTCTGTTCTATATAATGTGGGCCACTCTATTCAGGAATGATCAGGATTTAATGTTGGCGGGAAGAAGCGCACTAAGGATCGAAACTACCTGTTTCTACATTCCCTGCGCATTTCTCCCTGTCATAATGATACTCAGAGCTTGAGCTGTTGTCACAATAGTTTTCAACCTGTCTCCAACCCAAACAACCGTCCTATTACCACAGGCAATGATTCCAACCGCAGCATCTCCCGTGCTCCCATCATTTTAGCGCCAATCGCTCACTAGCATCGAAGATCAAGGCCCTTCCCTGTCGCCAACAAATGAAAGCAATGAAAATAAGACAAAACCACAATCTCATACCTCAGCCACTGTCATATCCCTTACTCACAAGCACCTAGTACATAACGTCCTCACTAGCAAAGCCCGCGTAACAATAGTTCAATGGAAGGTCGAACAAAACAAAACGACTGGATCGAACACATTGCATCCAGAGCAGTCAGAAAATTCCCACATTTCTTTCGCAGTTCGACCAAGGCCAACCTAATGAAGTCAAGCCGGCTTTGGCAAAGTCGTCACCAATATCTGAGCACAAACGGAATGCTCGATAAACATCTGACAACATCAATCACCCGAAAGACCTATGAAGGCCCGAAAAGAGTTAATTTGAGAGCCAGGAAAGGAAGAGGAAGAAAAACTCGCCCGTGGGCTGAAGCGTTTCAGCACGACATGGTTAGAGAGTTTGACAGACTTCGCCGTCTTGGCATAAAGTTCAACTGGAAAACGATGCACTCGCTCGCCATAAACCTCGTCGTGAATTCCACCAACTATTTATATATTCGTTTGCAAATTGAGTTAAGCTCCGACAAATCGCTTTCAGAGTGGATAAATCGGCGTTGGATTAAAGGCTTCACCGATCGATTTCGAATTTTAAGCCGCTTATTGACCGAAAAACACCTCCTGTCGCCACAAAAAAGAAAATTTCATTCACGAAGAAGTTTTTTAGCATCTCTGTGGCCTTTGAAGAGCATTTCAAAGTGGAGAACTAGAAGAAAACAGCATGGAAGACGCTGATGAGACTCACTATGTAATCAACTTGGATAATGGGAAAACTCTCGGCTTCTGTGGGGAGACTGAAGTCAAGTATGCGGATGTAGTGTATGACCATGGTTGTTAGGATTGGTGGTGGCCGTGATGCTCGTGCCGAGCCAGTTTTCATGGTATTCCAGAACAAGTTAAGAAGCTATCCTGTTCGAAACGTTCCTGATGACATACCATGAGTGGTCTATCGGACGGGCCCAAAAGGTTGGATGGACACATTCGTTATGTCCCAGTGGATCAGGGAATAACGCGTTATTCGGAAACTTCCGCATGCCAGGAAGAGATTGTTACATGAGGAAAATTGAGGTGCGCACGCGTTGACACCCGATTTGGAAGAAGCCATCACATCGATTAACACGGAGCTTAGATATTTCCCAAAGAACGCCACTCATTTAGTACAACCTGCTGATTCTTTCGTGATACAGAAGATTAAAAAAGCGTGTAATACGCGTTGGGAGGCTTACAAAATGCAAATGATCGACAGTGGGAAGTGGACAAAGTGTGGGAAGTTGGAGAACCCTGGAAAGTATTTATTCCTACGTCTGTCTAAGCTGGCAGTGCAAGATATGAACGCCCAACGGGATGCGGATGGGTCGTCCCACGCGCGGAAGGCTATCATTCGCACTGGGCTCGCCTTTAATGTCAATGGTTTGTGGGAAGAGCAACAGCTCTTCCCTAAGCTTCAAGAAATCGTCAATAAGCATCGCAACCACTTCCTTGGGGAGCCAGTTGAAGTCATATAGAGTGCAGATGGCTGAAATGTGACCAGGAAGCTCGTTCTGCAGGCCACATTATTTGGACAGAACTGAAATGATGTGGCCTACATTACATTCGTTCATTCCAAAATAACGTGGCAACCATGATAGATGTGGTCAACACTAAATATGGTTTCCCTCTTCGTAAAGTGAAGTACTTTTTTAGTGTGGCCCACCTTATATACAGTCACTGGGTGTATAATACTGTAGGGGAAGCCAGTCGGTCAAGCAAAAGGGTCAGTAGTTGCGTGTGCTGTGTTGCACAGTAACTTAGACAGCGTACACAGCATTTTTATTTCCAGTGTCAGCATGTAGTTTTTTATTAGAAATTCTAGATTTCCATTTCTCTCATTCTTATTGGTTAGCATGTACCACCCTGCCAGGCCAGCAACTCTACACTCCCTGTGCTGATTTTAGTCCATATAAACCGGATCTGACGCCACCTTCTGAAGCAAGAGGCATCTAGCTTAGGTACCATATTCTCTTCCTTCCTTCTTGTTCGTGCTTCTCAAGGGTCATCGTCTACCGTCTACGACACCGTCGGGACAGTGCAGGGGCGTGGCTGTTCCAAGTAAAGCTCCAAGTCGTTCCGGTCAACATCTCCTACCCTCAACTCTCCGGCTCTGGTGTTTCGGACCTCACGAAGGAGACGACCAGCATTGTACGCCAAACCGCAGTAGATGGAACGGCGACGGTGGTCGACAGAAGACGAAAAAGCTGAGTTCAACAGTCGAGAGCTAAAGCTATCCTACACGGCCAAAGCTCCGACTCACTGCAAAGCCCGTCGACGAACTGACTCGTGAACCAACACGCAACATAGCGTAGAACATGGTAAGCTCGGATTGTAGGGCTCACAGTGAACTTCCGCCAGCAACTTTGATGCGTGTTACACGTGACACTTGCCAATTATACCCGTCCCGACCGACCTTTCTTTACTCAATCTCAACATGTCTTCAAACAACCACCCCTGCATCCTCATGCCCCCTTCCCCCCCGGCGCCTCCCGCGCGCCCGCCCGGCGCCCCGCCGCGCTCGGGCATGGATGAGTACATCCTATGCCGCCGTTGCTTCACGCCCGCCCCGCCGCCTACAAACCGCCTCCACACTAGTGCCCATCACCAAGGTCGAGCTTCCACGCGTCGACCCTGCTACTGGCGCACGTGTCATGAGCCTCCCGCAGGCTCAAGCGCTCATTGGCCAACTGGCCAACGCATCTCCTCAGGCCCTCGCCTGCGTCCGGGAGCTCGTTGCTCTCGGTGCCTCCGCCCCCGATCGTCTCAATCCGCGCACGGGTGATCTTGAGCCCACGCCCCCTCCCAACCCGCAGCTCGCCCACTTGGGCATCGCAACTACCCCAGACCGCTCCTTCGTCTCCTTCCAGGCTGCCCAACGGTTCCTCGGGGAGGCTGCCACCCTCGCCAACACCTCGCTGCCCCAGCACGTCCCCATCCCTCACGTTGGAAAATGGACGTTCGTCAACTTCCCCGACGCTGCCCGTAAGGAGATGTTCTCCGTCCTAGCCCACCTCCAGTGCATGTGTCCGGACCTCCAAATCACCACTTCGACTATCGCGTCCACAGCCGCAGCCCTGGACGACTCCACTGCCCAAGGAGTCGTGACCGGCCTAGGCCGAGAGGCCACCCGCCCACTTGATTCAACACTTCGCTCATGGGTCCTCCCCTACGTCCGCACGGCCCTCGCAACAACCCTGCGTCACCACGCCCGCGACGTCATCGACACCCGTCATGCCGCCCGAGCCCGCCCCTCATCCGCCCAACCCAAGACCCCCGTCCCACCCAAGACCCCGCCAATCCCGCCCGCCCACACGTTCTGAGCCCCGCTCACTCCACCACCCCTGCCCCGAACAACCCTGCCGCCACCTCTCCCGGCTCCGCCCGCAACAAGCGCCCCAACGCGCTTCCGGCCTCCTCCGCCCCTCCCGCCCCTGGGCCTGCCCCTGGGCCCGCCCCTCAACAATCCCCCGACCTCACCCTGCAATCCCGGGCTCTTCCCCCTCGGCGACCAAACGCCGCTGCGCGGCAACCGAAGAGGCCCACGCGATTTCCTTATGGTGCCCACGGCAACCCCGACGCCCCCGGCCGTTCTTCCCCCCACTGTCGCCTCTTCGGCGCCACAGGGTCGGGAGTCCGCCACACCCGCTGCCATGCCGCCGTCGTCCGCAGGCATGCAAGATGTCCCACCTCCGCCCCAGGGACCCGCACAAGACCCCCGCTGCCCCCTCCCTCCAGCTGTCGGCGCGTCCGCAATGGAAGGAGTTCGGTCGGGTGACGGCTCCTCCGCCTAACCATCCTCCTCATGGACATCTCCACCCCACCCCCTCCTCCCCCCTCCACTGCATCTCCCTTACCAAGCCCCGAAGACATCCTCCGCACCCCATACCGGGAAATGGACATCTTTCAGGATATCCCATTCCCATGTCTCAAGCCCTTCACGCTCCTATTTATCAAGCTGGTCCAAGCCGCCGCCAACGCAAGGGGGGACGAGGCCACGTACCGTGCCTTCCTGCACCTCCACATGCTGCCAACCGCTGTCCTCCGCCGCAGCTTGCGGGGGGCGGATGGCTGGCAGCATAACAAAGGTCAACGGGCCGCACTAGGTGCCCGCATCCGGCGAGCCCATACTCGAGCTGCATGGAACGCGCTGTAGTTTGAAGCCCTTCGCGCCCATGAAGCTCGCTCTGAGTAGATCTAGCAGCACAGCCCCGCTTACGGCTCAGGCTCCAGCGACGCACGGCGCGTCCGTCGCGCTGAAGCCCTCTGTGCAGACGCCCGCTACGGCAAGGCCATGCGGTCCCTGCACAACGCTCCGCTAGCCGATGTGAATGACCCGCACACCATCCAAGCGTTGCGTGATCTTCACCCCGCGCCCCCGCGCCCGATCACGCCCATCCCTGAAGACAGGCTTCCTCCTCCACCAAAAATCACGGCAGACGCCGTGGAGCAGGCTGTACGAGGTATTTCTCGTGATACGACCGCGGGACCGGACCGCACGCCGGCACGCTGTTTCCACTTGCTACTTACATCGGTCAGCCCGGCGGCCGAGGTGACAGGGAAAAGTGTGCTTACGAAGTTGGTGACGCGGATCGCGCGTGGGGAACTGCCGGACTCGGTCCTGCCCCTGCTCGCTGCCGCAACATTACTCCCGCTACGGCCGAAACCGGACAAAATCCGTCCCATCGCTGTGGTATCGGTCCTCCGCCGCATCGTCACCAAGACGCTGCTGCCGAGCGCCATCGATGACTCTCGAGACTTCCTCGCGCCATTCCAAACAGCCGATGGTATCAAGGCAGGGATGGATGCGGCCATCCATGGCACCCGCACCCTGCTTCCCCGTTTCTCCGGCGCTCCGCATCTTGCCACGGTCCTCATTGACGCGCACAACGCTTTCAACCGCGTTGATCGCCAGTCAATGCTGTCTCAACTTCCAGCACTCGCTCCTCTGGCCCGCTTCGTGAATATGATATACGGTCGCACTCAGCCACCGTTGCTTATACCGAATCGCCAGAACACGGTCATCTCGAGTGCTCAGGGCACCCAGCAGGGTGACCCGGCCAGTATGTTGCTGTTTTCCCTCACGATCCAACCACTAATCCGGAAAATCGCCGGGGACAGCAACATTGTGCTGAATCAATGGTACGCAGACGACGGGACCCTCATAGGGACACTCCAGGGTCTGCGCCGTGCTCTCCGCCTCCTGCAGGCCGAGGGTCCGGCTGTTGGCCTCTATGTCAACGCGAGGAAGACGCGCATTCACCTGCCGAACACGCTCCTGCCGGACCGCACGGACTTCCTCCGCGAATTTCCTCTGTCCGAGTGCTCGCGCGACGGCTTCGAGCTCCTGGGAGCGCCGATTGGCAACCGGGCCTTCACCGATGCATACCTACGGGGCAAGGTCGATGGGTGCCGCCGCACCCCTCGGCTGTTGACCCACGTTCGTGACCCCCGCGCTCGTTTCCACATGCACCGGCTGTGCGCGTCGGCATGCCTCGTCACTCACGCGTTTCGGCTCGCCGACCCACAACACTCGGCCCCCGCTGCACAAGCCTTTGACGCCCTGCAGAGGTCGTCTTACTCGGAGCTACATGGGATCGCCCTGCCAGACACTGCATGGGACCAACTCACGCTACCGATTCGCCAGGGAGGTCAGGGATTCACCCTCGTCCCCTCATTCCTACACGGCGCGGTCGCAGTTAGTGTCCTCGACGCGGCTCCGGCCCGCGAGAGATCGGCATCGTACACCACGCAACGTTCCGCTGCCCTCTCCGGTCACCGATACCGGGGCGACAGGGCGTTCTTGGTCCGACAAGCCTTGCCGCGAATTCGAGACTTCATGCAATGTATCCCCGGGCGTCCGCACTCCATCGACCTTGGCCCCTTTGACCCATGCCTGCTTGCTGCCAAACCATCCAACCTCCAAACCTTCCTAAATGGTGTGCAGCAGGAGGCACAGGCAAGGGTCCACTGGCGCGACGACTCGTGGGTGACACACCCCAACCCGGCTCAACACAGCACCCAAGAGGTTCAACATCGGATCCGTGGCCTGGCGTTCCGGAACAGCCCCGCCGCCGCATTTCCCACCGCTCATCCCACAACCGCGACGGTTGTGCCCTCGGCCCACTGGCAGACCACGCTCTGCCGGCACCTTGGCCTCCCCGTATATGACGACTCCCGCCCGCTCACCTGCGCCCACTGCAACCAAACCATGGACGCACTCGGGGACCACGCGGCGGACCTCTGCCCAGCCGGTTTCGGTCGCCCGCATCGCCACAACTCGCTACGCAACGTTTTCGCCTACCACGTTGCTCGCGCCGCGGGGCTGGACTGCCTTTACGAGGTCCCGCTGCTTGTCCCGGGAACGAATACCCGCCCTGCGGACATTCTGATTCAACCCCCGCCCCTGCCCACTGGCAACAGGTCCGCCCCATAGCCTGCGACCTTACCGTTGTCTCTCCGTTCAAGCAAAGCGTGCGCACAAGGGCCACACAAATGGCCGGCGGCGCCGCCGACATTGCCCACCGAGACAATGTCAAAGACTTGGAGCGCAAACTGGCACGCCGGATCCCGCCACCTTCGCACAACACCCTCCAGGAACCGAACTTTAAGTTTCAGCCCCTGGCTTTCGATTCCACGGGTGCCCCATCCCCCGCCTCTATTCTGTTCCTGGGAGACTTCATCCCGCGCGTCGCAGAGAAGTTTAACACCACCACGGGAGTGATCCGCAGACGTATTTATCAGCGCATAAGTTGCACACTGTGGTCTTTTGCAATGGCGATTCCATCGCGAGCCCCACTGCACGTGCCTGACGTGGAACATCCTGTTAGTTAGCCGTATAGGCAGACCTGCAGTGTACACGATAGATACTCAATGAAGTAAAGTTCCAATTATTTGATGCGCTTTGGAACATACGGTAGGCAAACCTATTTATCAATCATTAAAACACCCCAATTTTTCCCTCCCTTCTCTCGCAACGCGTTCCCTCATCCCAAGCCTCCCCGTCCCATCGCCCTGCTCCCTGAGTCCTGCATCGCGCCCAGCCTACTGTTGCCGAGGAGGCCGTCCCTCGGGCTGCACGGGGAATCTCTCGCGACACGGCTGCTGCGCCGGATCGCACGCCCTCCCGCTGGTTTCACCCCTTGGTCAAGACCAAGATTACTCCCGACGCAAGTGTCACCAGCCTCGCCGGGCTCACCCTGGTCGTTAACCGTATCCCCCGTGGCGATCTCCCCGAGGATGTTCTCCTCCTAATTGCTGCTGCAGCACTTCTTCCTGTGCAGCCAAAACCCGGCAAGATCCGCCCCATCTCACTTAACTCCGCCGCATCGTTGCGAAGAACCTCCTTCCTCACGCCATTAACGACACTAGAGACTTCCTCGCACCCAACCAGACGGGCAAGCGGGATAAAGGCCGGGAATGATGCCGTCATGCATGACATTCGGTCTATCCATCACCGCCTATCCCTTGCCCTCCAGGTCGCCACTGTCCTCATTGATGCCTCCCAACGCGTGAAACCGCGTAGACAGGCAGTCGTTGCTCAATCTCCTGCCTGTCCGCACGTCCACGCTCGCGTGGTTCATGAACGTGGTCTATGGCCGCTCGCAACCCCTGCTCCTCGTCCCAAACCGCAACCGAACAGTGATTCCAAGCGCACAGGACACCCAACATGGTGATCCGGCTAGCATGCTCTTCTTCTCGCTTACCATCCAATCCCCATTACTCAAGCGTGTGAAGGACCCGGACTTCATCCTCAACCAATGGTGTGCGAATGATGGCACACTCGTTGGCACACTGCCCTGCCCTCCGCTGAGCCCTCACCACACTCCTGCAACACGGGCCTCCCCTTCGCGTCCATCTCAACATGCGCAAGACACGCATCTACTGGCCCCACACACTCCCTCCAACACGTGAGTAGTTTGTCTCAGACTTCCCTGTCCAGCAATGCTCCTCACATGGCTTCGAGCTTTTTGGTGCCCCAATCGGCACCCGCAACTATACGCAGGAGTTCCTCCTCGCGAAAATCGCGTCTTGTAGCCGAATCCTCGAGAGGCTCTGCCTCGTCCGAGACCCCCAAAGTCCCTTCCACATGCTTCGGCTTTGTGCTTCCGCATGTCTGATGTTGCATGCGTTCCGACTCTCAGACCCCCAACATGCTCCGGACTCCGCGACCGTCTTTGACTCGCTGCAACCGGAGTTCTGCGAAAAAACCAACTACCTTGCCCTCACTGGCCAAGCCTAGACCCAAGCTTGCCTCCCGATCCGTCTCAGCGGACGTGGTTTCTCCGAAATCGGCCCCCTGCTCCAAGGCATCCCCGCCGCCAGTGTCTGCTCCCGCTTGCAACCGCACCGCCCGATACGTCTCCCCCCGTTCCCTCCTCGCACAAGCCCGCCCGCTCCTTCACGACTTCGTCAGCCGTATCCTCGGTCACCCGATCCCGTCACCCTAGGAGACATTGATCCTATAGCCCTCGCTGGATGCCCTCGAAACACTCAATCCATACTAACGAAAGGGGGAAGGTTTGGGTGTTTTACTCTTGGAAGATATATCCGATCTATCCCATGGTTTTCCAGACTAACGAAAGTGCAGCAAGACGCATGTGCCCGCCTCCACTGGCACGACGCGGACTGGGACGCCAACCCTTCCCCCCCCAAACATAGTGACGAAGACATCCGACTCCGCATCCGGGGCCTCGCTTTCCGCCACAGTCCCGCTGCCGCCTTCCTCGACGCACATCCCACCTCCTGCCGGATCCCCGACACGTAAAAGTCCGCAATGCTCCAAAGGCACCTCGGCCTTCCTGTGCACTACGACACCCCGCTTGCCCTCTGCCTGCACCGTCACAAGCCTGTACACGCCCAAGGCGACCATGCCGCAGAATTCTGCCCGACCGGATTCCGTCGCCTGCACCGGTACAACCCCGTGCGTAATGCCCTTGTCACGAACGTCATCCGCGCCTCTGGCTGCGACTGTGGGCTTGAGGCACCGCTCCTTACCCCGGGGAATGACCTCGGGGATATCTTAGTCCTCTCCCTGGCTAACGCCATGCCACCACAACGCCGACTCGCCTGCGAGATCACCATTATCTCGCTTTTCAGTATGCTACCCGCACGAAAACCGCTCGGATAACAGGTGGCGCAGCAGACTTAGCGCACCGGGACATGAATACTGAAGTAGAGGTAGCCTTAGCTACTGGGGAGAATAATCACAACACTCCCCGACAACGTCCGCATGTTCGACTTTTCAGACGATTACGGAGAGGAAGGCGAGGACGAAGGAGATTGGCATGATTTGGACATCCCGGAGGATCCCGCTACGCCTTTTGCGGAGGCAGAAGCCGCTTGGTCGGTCATCCCGCGGAAGCTTAAGCCGCCCGGAGAATATTTCGTTCTTTTGCGACTGGTTTACTTCGCTCTAGGAAGAGACGTCCGTTCCCTGCTCCGTGAACTGGAACAAGACTTCAACGGTTTACAGGCACAGGTCAAGCATCTCGTGTCTGAACGCCAACGGTTCACCCGCCTGCACAGTGTAACTGCGTGGTGTGACTACGGGATCGGTCACGTGGTGGCGGCTATCATACGCGATCTGGGTACCTCGTGTGAAAGCGTCCAAGTTAGCAAAGCGTGGTTTGAACCGCTCCGTTGAGGGACCTTTTGTTCGCAATATTTGATGGCGTAAGGTCGGATTCTCACTCGGCTCCGTCTGTTCCCCAAAGAAACAGGCCCATAGTGAACTACCCTGTAGTACCGAACACCCCGCGCCCGTCACCTAATGGTGGGAGGCTCTAATTTTCCAACTTGGTGGAAGCCGCCAATTTCCAACAAACACCCAGAGGCGTCTATTAGCAGACGTCATGGCGCGAGAGTGGGGGTTATTACTTCCACGGAGAAGGACACTAACCTGCCTGTGATGGGACCATACGGCACGGAGCATTTGTGGGTGCCTGCTCGCTGGACGGGCTGGTCTGATCTCAACTCTTCGGAAGGTGACGACGTCGGTGATGTCGTTGCCGATCTGGAGGGGTTAAAATTTGGTGGGGAGAACGATGAGTAAGGGGTGGGCGTATCTCGTGGTATGCTCAGAGCACTTTGCTTCACACAAAATATCAGGTAACTTTGCTGGCAAATAAAACTTTCCATCGCCAGTAACCCTCTAGGATATTCCGGTCCCCGACCGACCACATCTTTCAAATACGGTATTGGGGCACCCAGACATTCCTCCCTGGGGAGAATGTTTGTGTGTCTTAATGCTCTCAGGCAGGTGCACTCGAAATGACTTTAAACTTTACTCATGATGTTTCTGGGATTTACACTCACTGATCGACTATGAAGTTAAGAACTAACTGGCTGGTCAACATCGGTCACGTGCAGTGGGGCGCGGGAAATGATGGCCATAGCCACCGAGGACCACAGAACACAGCTGAGGCGCTGATAGATTCGAGAGCAAGTAGTGGCATCAGAGGTGTGATATCTGGTCGCAATCCGCGGAATGAAAGTTTCCAGAGACAGGACAGTGGCTGGGGACGCCGCTCCAAGGGAGTCGACAGCGAGTGGTTGGAAGCTGAAATTCGGCTGGCGAGACGGGTTGTCAGATGGTGGTACAAGGCTCCTGGAGAGCTTACGCTCAAGGTCCTGGACCTTGTTGCGGTAAGCTTGAGTGGCGGCGCCTGCGGCGGCTTGCGTTGCTTTCGTGACAGAGGCCTGTTTGAACGGCGAAATAATAGTAACGTCACAGGCAATTGGCCTTTCCTTGCGGCCAATGGCAGGGGATGGGTGTTGCATGAGGAGGTCAGCACACCTAACAGTAGTCGCAGTAATTAACAGAGGGACTTCGAACTTGTAGTCCAAACTCGCAGCGCGGAAGACATGATATGGGAGGGCGTTACGGATGGAGTTATGCGGTCTAGGCAGTCAACCGCTGAGGGGAAGAGGTCAGCCGCATGGACTCAATACATGTCTACCAACCGCTGGCACCGATGACACTTTGGCGGGATCGGATCCGTATTTAGTAGAAGACCGAAGTGGCGACGTATGACTAAATACTTTATTTAATATTTGAAAGATATGGTCGGTTTGGGCACGGAAGGGCGACCAGTAGTACATACTGTACATGTTGATGTTACATACCAGTGCTTGAAAATCCTACGGTACAGTATTTGCCAGCAATGTTACCTGATGTGTTGTACAGTGCGGTGTGATGGGGGGGGGATCCCTTTCATGCGCTCAAAAAGCTGAACCAAACAGGTAGTGGGTTACTCTACTAGTACGTACTGTAGAATATGTGGGTTTTTACTCATTAATTTTCTTCAATACTTGTAAAGGGCCACTAAAATTGACTAGCTTTGGAGCGGGAGGCAAACTTCTGCATGTTGCGGGCTACGACCAATCGCTGAAGCTGCACACGTGGACCAAATGGAATGTGTAATCATTGCTTCATGTTTTCTGAAGGGTGGAGAAGCCTAGCTCACAGCGTAAGCTGAGGTAGTTGAAGTTCGTCGCTGCCCAGCTTGGAAGTAAAGTACGCGCTAGAATCAATGTTGCGCAGGTAGCTCGACGAGATTCGTTGCCGCAGGTGGTCAAGGGCCGACGCTGGTGGACAGAACAGCCGTCGGGATATCAATTTCGCATGGGTCTCACTCACCCCGGAGGTTGACTTACAGAGCGCGGCGAAGGAGTCGAAAGCGAGCAGAACAAAATGAAAACAGAGCTTCGGAAAAGTTGTGTCCGGGGTCAGGTTAAACGCAGCTCTCACTGAGCGGTCGAAGGTCTTCAGCTTGTCGACATAGGCCGATTCAGCTGCCCCGCAGAATGCCAATGCATTTTGTTTGAGGTAGGATCGGCCATGGGGGCTAGTACACTACAGTAGAATGTATGAAGCAAAGTGGTTTGTGTCGTTGCATTGTCTCGTTCGCAGACAGGCCTTCGACCGACCTGTTTCATCGCGGAGCTCTCTCTCCGTCGGCAGAGCAGAACGCGTCAAAGAAGTTCTACAAATAACATAATGGCAGCCCGAGAACGACCATGCCATCCACCCAAGACATTCACAGTTTGAGGATTCCGCGAGATATGCCCAACACTTTGTAACCCCTCCAGATCGGCAACGACATCACGTCGTCGCCTTCTGAAGAGTTGGAATCAGACCAGTCCATCCAGCGGGCAGGCACCCACAAACACGCTGTGTCATATGGTCCCATCACAGGCAGGTTAGTGTCCAGGACACCATGGCCGTAATAACCCCACTCTCGCGCCATGACGTCGTATACATTCATTATTTTATCTCTGTTATATGTGTATGCAACACTACGGGGTCACTGCAAATATAATTTTGAGTCGGGTGACTGAATTCTGCATGTGGTGGGGCACGATATATTACAGACGCCCACACATGGACCCAATGACATAGCTAAGCTTCTGATACAAGCGAGTCTTCACTCCTCCAGTAGAGCATCCGCTGCGAGACGCGACAGCTGCCGCGTATTTCTCTATGACCTTGGATGATGTCTCAGAAGGTGATCCAAGCGAGTCAAAAACAAGTGGCACAAAATTCCATCCTAGCCTCGATCGCCCCGTCAGGACCTCGTCAGGCATGGCAGTCACTTTCATGGCTAGGTCCCTCTTCTCCCGCTTTTCTGCTGCATTGGCAACGGCTCGCTCTTCCTGTGCTCTATTCACATATAGCTCTCCTGGAATGGCGGACGGTGATGTCGTAAGCCACTGAGAGAGGGGGCGGGGTGTTCATTGTGTCAGTCCGCGGATGCACCAGACTATCGACAGGCCGCGCATTGAGTCCAGGGAGTGCGTACTTATTTTCGTTCTGGACGCCAACTCCTGCTGCCTTGAATAGTTCTTGCCCGAGTACTTTCACCACTGGTGTGTCTCAGTTGGTTCACCCGAGACCTTTGTTACAAAGATCTGCCGCATGGTCTCCTAGGGAATCTATGGGCCTGTTGCACTCCGCGCACCGCAGCAGTGGGGTGTCGTCAAACACGCGAACTACCACGTGACGGCGTTGCATCACTAACCACATCTTGTTGGACGTTCGGTTGACCACGGAGGGAAGAAGGCTCCTGTTTGCGTTTCCCGTTTACGTGATGATACTGTACCGCACAGTAATGCGAGCACGCAAATCAATAAATGCCACGTACGTACAGCACAGTAGTTCACTGTATCCATGCAGTGGACACCATAGAAGGTAACCTTTTATCATTGGTGTACAGTCCAAATGTGCAACGTTGCAAAGTACTTAAAATTTAAGTTGGAATTGGGTGACTAAGCTCTGCGTGTTGCGGTGCGTGACAAATTACGGATGCTGCACATGTTGACCAGATTGAGTAGCTAAGCTTCTGATACAGGCGAGTCTTCACTCCCCCAGTCGAGCATCCGCTACGAGACGCTACTGCTGCCGCGTATGTCTCTATAACCTTGGATGTTTCTAGAGAGGGTGTTCCTAACGAGTCGAAGGCTAGTGGTACAAAATCCCATCCTAGCCTTGATCGTCCCGGCATTGCCTCGCCTGGAATCGCTGCCACTTTCGTAGCTAAGTCTCTCTTCTTCCGCTTTCCTGCTGCGTTTGCAACAACTCGCGCTTCTCGTGCTGCCATTGACTTATAGCTCTCTTGGAACGGGGATGATACAGTCACGTCATACGCCACTGGGAGAGGGGACTGAGTGTTTGTTGCATCAGACCTTGGGTACACCAGAATGTCCGCGGGTCGCGCGTTCAGTCCAGGAAGTAGGTACTTCACTTCGTATTGAACGCTGACTCCTGCTGCCTTGAACAGCTCTCGGCCAAGTACCTTTACCACCGCTGTGTGACGATTGGTCCATCCGAGACCTTTGTTGCATAAGTCTGCTGCATGGTCTCCTAGAGCGTCCATGGGCCTGTGGCACTCCGCGCACCGCAGCGGAGCAGTGTCATCAAACACGGGCACTCCCAGATGGCGACAGAGCATTACTGTCCACATCTCGTCGTACGTTCGGTTGACCGCAGACGGATGCGCAGTCAGGAACGCTGCTGCAGGCGTCCCCATGTATGCTTGGCGGCGAATCCTTCGCCGAATATCTTCTTCCGAGTGCGTTGCGGGGTTGGGGAATCTCGCCCATTCATCATCCTTCCAGAAGGACTTTGCTGCCGACTCGCACCAGGCTCGATATAGAACGTTTTGTGGATTATCGGGCTTGGCAGCAAGGCTGGCCGCTGTCAGTGCTTCTGGAAGACTGCCTTGTTCGTTCGGAAAGGATGCTTGGAGCTGTCGTACAAAGTCCCGAAGGTGTCCATCTGCTGCGTACCTATACTCACGGTGTTCTGACGCATCGGGCTCGTCAGGGCATCGTAGAAACTATTTGATGTACAGTACTGTAAAGTTTTTCCATGGCGTTCATTCAGTTCTCGGTATGGCTGCAGTATTACCCCCAAGCCCCGATCTTCTCTCCCGACGCTAAGTGTCCAAAAACTAATTGCCGGGAAACCCTTGGCATTAATGACGACCACCTAATGCACTGTCTCCATGAGGGACAAAGAATCACCCGCCATGATCGTCAGGTGACCCTTTTGGCTGGAGACCTTGCAAAGGCTGCTCGTCACCCGGCCGTCGAGCATCGAAAAGGCCTTCACCGCACCAGGCCCGATATTCGGGCAACAGGGAGCGCAGGGGGTATCGAAGAAGTCGATGTGACCTTTGTGAACCCCCTAGCACTGTCCAATAGAAGAGCCAACGCGGCAGGCACTGCAAAACATAAGAGGTACCAGGCTCACCTTGCAACTTTCAGCAGAGGTACTTGTGCCTGTACCGATACCTACCCTCGGCGGTTGGCACCTGGGCGTATATTCCATGCTTACCGACTTTGCGAGGAACGTGGCTGTGAGGGCCATGGAAACATATGGCAAGGTCCGGGCTGTGCTGACTCAAAGCCACGATGCAGCAGCAGTTATGTCCCATGCAGCCTGTCTGTTGAGTGGCCTTGAGGTTCCCTTTTAAGGTTTCTCACTACATGCATCCAATGTAATACTCAGATATGACATGTGATTAGGTTAAAGCCAAAACATCTGTCACATTAAACGAACCGCCTCATTTCGCTTTGGCGAATTGATGCATTCAAAGGGTCCTGGGCATAGCTTCATTGCCCTTCCACTCTCCACGTTGGGGGGCCGGCACCTGACCTCTCGGGACTTCGCCAGCCGGGTTGCGACTAGCATCGCCGCACGGGCAGCCGTTCCGATTGCTGATGGGCGGCAAGCATTGTTCGCTCGTCACGCGGCGAGACTCGTCCAGAATGACATCAGTAGTTGCCACAGCTTGAAAGTGTATATACTGTACTGTACTCAAGAAAACCTTCGTTCCCAGGGTACGTCAGTGGCTACCTAAATTAGGCCTCGACTGCGACTGCTTTTATCAGGAGAGTTGAGGGGGGAAATGTTTGGGTGCTTTAATTTTTGAAAGATGTGGTCGGTTGGGGCCCGGAATATCTTAGAGGGCTACTGGTGTTGGAATGTCCTATTTGCCAGCAAAGTTACCTGATATCTTGTATGAAGCAAAGTGCTGTGAGCATACCACGAGATATGTCCGCGCCTTATCCTTCTCCGCACAAATTAAGTAAATCACCCAAACGTACCCAAACATTTCATTGAGTAAACCACCCAATTAAAACCCCCTCATTTCCCACGTTTTATTGAAAAGGGACCAATTTCTTTTTTAAATTGTTGGGATGCTCTTAGAGTAACTCAAGCGAACCTGGATACCGCACCAGGCGTACCTGCCCTTAACCGTTCGAGAGCAAAAATTTCACTGCCGTATCGGATAGGATCATTAACCTAAGGAACAGCATTGAAAACCGGGACGCCTCCGGATATTCAGTTGAATGTTAGGAATTAGTTGAACGTTGGAAATATTTTGCGTCACTATCGAAGAGGATAGTTTTATGTAATTTTATGCGGCTGTTTGGAAAACCATGGGATAGATCGGATGTATCTTCCAAGAGTAAAACACCCAAACCTTTCCCCGTTTTATGTAGAGACGCCTCGGTGTCCGAGGTAATTACATTTTCACCGTAGTGTCTAGTGGTTGCGTCTTCATCCGGAGCGTCAAGCGTTCATTGCTTGGGTCAGTTGTAAGAGATGCAACTATCGAGCGGAATACTAGCTGTCCAGCCATGAAACAAAATCCCAGGGAGTTTGTACAGTTCTGATAAACGCTGCTACAGGAGCTCTGGTGCCTGTAGCATAAGACTTTGTATCCCGGCCTCAAGCCTCCACCCCTTTTACAGTCCGTGGTACGGATTGAACACTGTTAAGACGTAGATGTAAGAATGAGTTTTGAATTTGGCCATGGCGATAAACTATAATTGGTTCATACAGTACAGTAAAGAATTGAGATTCGTCGCCTCCTCGGTTATTCAAAATATGCACAGTTTGTGTCCGCTGCTGTTATACAACAATAGGCGGGTGGGAACTCATAGTGGTGTGAATGTCGGGTGCTTTAATATTTGAGAGATATGGTTGGTTGTGTGTTCATATATCTGCACCATGCAGGTGTTGAATGGGCAACACGTCATCACAACGGCAAGGAATGCAGAATAAGAAGAGAAAGAAGTTTAATGCGTTCAGTATCTACTGAAGCAAGGTGCTTGAACGTATCATTTGATTGTGACATGATGGTGCGAATGCTTTGTGGTTTCGAT
Organism: Kappaphycus alvarezii; assembly: GCA_002205965.3. Taxonomy (NCBI): domain Eukaryota; phylum Rhodophyta; class Florideophyceae; order Gigartinales; family Solieriaceae; genus Kappaphycus; species Kappaphycus alvarezii. The sequence goes on from NADL03000845.1 coordinate 54,370, forward strand.
ACGAACTCTCGTGATGGGTTTTCAGTATTGAAGGAGTTTTGGTGAGCCGCGTTAGTTTATTTCATTACACTTAGATCATACTGTAAAAGATTTATATTTGTCGTCTCTGCTGCTGCGATGTAACAATAGGGGCAACCCGTCATCACAACGGCAAGCAATGCAGAATTTCAAGCAAGGTGCTTGAACATATCGTTTGATTGCGACATGATGTTGTGAATGCTTTGTGGTTTTGATTCCGACTCTCGTGATGGGTCTAGTATTGAGGGATTTTTAGAGAGCTGCGCCCGCGTTGGTTTGACTTTACATTTAGAAAAATCAGGGGAATTACCGCGTGTTAAAAAATTATTCGTGTTTTAGGGAAGAGATACTGGCAACGCTAGGGCCGACGGAGCCTACAGCTGAAGAGTTCTGGTTAGGTTAATGGTGGACTCAGTACCGTACCTCCGGCCCGATACGTGCGAACAAATGGAGCGTTGCTCTGCGGTATAATATGTTTTGAGCCGGCTATGCTTGGTTGTTTCGTGTTTAGGTCCGGCATGGCGTGCGATTTTGAAAACGGAGTTTCATACGTAGAACTTTTTCAAATATTTTACAGTTTGAGTGCGTGTACTGTATGTTAGCAAAGAAATACAGAAAGCTGTGGGCAGTTGGAGAGATTATGCGATGAACTGGTCAGAATGGAACATGACGCTGCGATTTGACTTCTACATTCAATTGAACTGGTCAGAATGGAACATGACGCTGCGATTTGACTTCTACATTCAATAAAAAAGTAATTTGATGTATCCAGCGCTTTCTTGGTAAACAATGGTAAAAGGTGGAATCCGGGTGACGTGGCTAAAGGTTATCCCATTAAGTTAGAAACTATTTGATGTACATAGTTTCACGAACTAAGTGCATTGAACTTCATTCTTTACCCATTATGTGTAACGCGTTGAAATAAATGAGTTCATAAATCACATGGAGCATTTCGGGGAATTGTCGTTTGAGAATACTGACAGTGAAGCAGTCAACGTGTTCCCCTAGTAGCACAGTCTGGTACTTCGATTAGTTGCAACGAGAGATTGCTTGAGAAAAGGTTGGAACCAAAGGTAGAAAGGAATGTGAACTTGTTTAGAGTACTGTATGCCAGGGATTGCGTGTGTAAGGTATGGCATAGTGCTAAACCGCATTGAATGTTGTCGAAATAGTGCAGGAAGGTTTACCGGATAGTCCACAAACATGCATTTAGATAATTTCTGCTAGGATTGCGAGAATGACGGACCAGTATGATTGATGAAACTGTACTTCATTGAGTATCTATCGTGTACACTGCATTGGAATTAAATGCAATGGACGAGACCACTCTTCGCTAAAACATTTCTTTTAAATAAGAGTTAGTCGGGAGGAATCGATATTTCAAATTGAATTATTATCAAGAAATTACAGTAATGTATGGTGTGAAGCCTGCCACGGCCGAAGTCGAGGGGGAATTGTTGGGTTATTTTAATGCATGGAAGATGTGGTCGGAAGTCGAGGGTGTATCGCTAACCTAGACCTTTCTGCAAGGCATAGACGTAGTAAAACAGCAGCCTCAGTTGTCACATTTACTATAACCATTCATCTGCACTGGATTGCCCTATTTCCGAGAAAAAGAATAAACGGTAATCCATTCATTAGCATTGTATCACCTTATACACTGGACTACTCTTTTACTCTACTATTTTCCGGAAATAAAGCAATAGTGCTGATAAATGGTTGTAATTCACTTGACAAATGAGGCTGTTATGTCATTACGTGGCGAGGTCGACGTCATTAAAAGGGTTTTCTCGGGGGACAATAATGTCACAGGCGGCCGGAATCTCATGCAGCAATGGAATGTTATTCTGTATGAATCCGGGAGCATTTTCGACCATTGCGAGTATTACGTACTGTACAGTACAGTAGTAGGTATTACCGGGCTGATTCCATTGGAACTTAGAAATTAGAAAATGGGCCAATCAAGTATTTTTGAAACAAGCCGGTATAAGCGGTCCAAAGATTCATCTTATTGCGTTTTGTTCACCGAAACTCCCAACCCCCAAAAAAGAACTCACATTGTAGTGTAGTACAGTACAAGGGCAAATAACCCCTCTCAGCCAATAGTTTCGGCCCACTAAATCTGCTCAATTGGACAAATCCCAGGTATTGTCGACACGATCTAAAAATTGATCCGCAAGATGGCTCATTCGCAAACGACTGGATTGGCTTTCCCGCCCGCATCGCGGTCCTACGTCTTCCCATTACTTGCCTCGTTCAGGCCGACATTTTACCGGTCGAGTAGATCGTTACCGCATATCTTTCAGACAGATATACAGCAACAAGCTACTTGACAAATTCACCCCCGGGAGTGATGCTCATCAATTCAAAAAGCGTTTCACTACCTCAACCACATGCGAACATTACTTCTAGTTTCTACATCCCACCGTCCCCCACAGACTCCTCTCTCCGTCATTCCCGCTTACATCATTCTCCTCCCTCTCCCTGATATAAACCCATCTGCAACCGTCATTTCCAGCGCTCTTCCACCTCCTACTCACAACCATTTGCCCTCCTACCCGCAACATTTCAACCTCTTACTCATTACTGCATCACCCTACATCCCAATCATCATCACTATTCATCAATTTTTTCAACAATGCCTACTTCTCCCGCCCTCCGATTCCTTGTCCTCCTACTCCCCCTCCTTCTCCTCCTCCTCTATCCTCTCCCCGGCCATTCCCACGGTCTCCTAACCTACCCCCCTCAACGCGGTGCCCTCAACCCCCTCAACCGCTTCAACCTGAACGCCACCTTTCCCTCCACCCCCATCGACAGCAAGCCTCATTTTCCCGCCGGCGACAAAGACTCTATCCCTGGATCAGCCGCCCGATCGCAAGTACGTGCCGCCCAACCAGAGGGCTGGTCTCCCTTTCTCCCTCTAGACCCCGACTTCCGCTGGCGCGCCGGCGTCTGCGGCGACCTCAAAGGCCCCGTCGAGGACCACCGAAGGGGCGGCCGCTACTATGGCGACGGAATGATCACCGCTACTTACACTCAAGGTGAAGTCATCGAACTGTGGATGAACATTGTCGCTAATCACAATGGCTTTGTCGAGCTACATTTGTGCGACGTGGACAAGTGTGGCGGAGAAATTTCTGAAAGCTGTTTCCGCCAGGGCCATTGCCGTCAACTACAACGTGCACCAAACGCAGCGTGTGACTCGGGAATGGACTTTCGGTGCGCTCCGATCGACCCGCAGTACCCTGGCCGGTGGTACCTTCCGTGTGCCACGCTACCCGAGAATACTCAGGAGTACTATGGCGGAAGTAAGATGACGTATCAGTTGCCGGAAGGAATGGCATGTGAGCATTGCGTTCTGCACTGGTTTTGGAGCGCGGCGAATACGTGCAATCCCCCCGGGAGTGATTGCATTTTACGAAGGAGAGTTTGGCCCGAAGACGTGGGGGCGATTGTTTTGGACAGGGGGGTGCTAGGGGAGGGTATACTACGGAACAGAGAGATTGTGGAAGGGATCGGTTCCCGGAGGAGTATTACCAATGTGCGGATATTAAGATTGTAGGCCGGGGTGAGGAAAGTGGAGGGACAACGAATGAGCCAGGTCCAACGGTGACGCCCACGCCGAGTGTAGCACCCAGGGCTGGTTCGGTGGGTGTTAAGAGCGGTGAAGTGCACACAGGGGCGGCTACGAGTAGCCCGGAGGTGGAAGTGAGCGGGACACCAGAGGCGTCCATGATCGCTTCAGAAGGGGTGGAGGGTCAGATGCAAAACGTGTTTGAAAAGTTGGTATTGGTGGCGGATGGTGAGATAGTGGAGACGCTGAGAAATGGGAACGAGGTGAATATATCGAGATATGACCAGGTGGCAATTGAGGCGGTGACTAGAAATGTGGTGTCGCGGGTGGTGTTCTATTTGGATGGGGCCAGGGTGTGGACGGACTTTGTGAGACCGTACTTCATGTTTGGAAACTTGGGGAGGGTGCCGAATTATTGGGATGAACCGATTGTGGGGCGATGGTTCACTCTGATGGTAATGGCGGAAGATGAGGGTGACACAATGGAAGTGGAGATCAAGCTGGTGCGGTGAGGCAAGCTCGAGTAATGATGGGACGGTTGGGGGGACGTTGCACATAATTTGCGATGCGAGGAGATGTCCATATGGGGCCACGAGATTGCCCGTTGAAACAACTGGCCGTCTCAATTTTGCTGTTTTGACGACAGTAAGACTGTGACTGAATGCTTGGTTTTCCTCTTTTGTCCAACCCAGTGGACATATTGTTATGTACAGTAGAAAAGAAGTAAAATCCCTTAATTGATCCAAAACGCACCGAAGTTGCCATAGCTCACGTCAAAGTTTGCTCGACAGGCACCGACTATTCTTTCGTAATGTCCACGCGAGTCCACCCTCATTCCAGCCAAGCAATGAGTCTTCTTGATCCTCCTCCGAGTTCTTTCCCTTTTTCCCGTCCTCTTCTTTCCTCTCGCCACCTCCATCCCTTTCCTTCCACAACATTGGCAGTACCAAATTCCCAAACAGCGGCGCTAATATAAACAGCATGCACGACAGTAAAATCACCAGCGGGCCAATATCCGCCTTTATCTCTTCGTCACACGAAAATGCTCCACCGCCTCATCTGCCGTACTTTCATCCGTAACTCGTCATCCGTACCATAATTTTACAACCACCCCGCATTAAAGTTAAACAGCATTTCCTGAGGCTCAAATACCATTAACTCACCTATCCCACAGCCACCGCCGTCAATTCGAACACAAAGCAGTCCCGCAAAACAAGACCCTTTGCCAGCATCCATCCATTACCCATATCTATCCAACGCAAACCCCCCATCCGTCCCACAAGCCCCAACAGCAAGCAACTTACCACAACTCGACCCCATCTCAAGCAAATAACTTCCGGCGACATCAAACGTAACGACAAACCGCACAGCATGGTCTGGATTCGCCGCCCAATCTGAAAGGGATAAATATGCTGAGGATACTATTCTCAGAGCCAGTTTTCCCAAAACGGAGGTGTTGCAAGCGACAGGAGTGCTACCGAAGTACGGTTGTGGGGACGAGAAGAGATCAAAAAGGAGGGGGTCCGAGAGGCTACAAAGCAGTATAGAAGGGGCAGAGTCTACCAAATATGCCCAGGGGATAGCGTTAAAGAAATGTTTCTTCGTATAGAAGTTGAATTTCAGCTTCTAGAATACTTGGGTGTGCACTTGAAGTTATCTCACAGCTAGTTTGTCCTCTCCAAGAGGAAGCAGTTTTCTGAACTTATAAAGTCTTTTAGGCTAACCCTAAAGTCTCAAGTAAACATACCAATTACCTGAAAATGCGCTCAATGGAATTAGATGGACGAGAAGGACTAGTAGAATACATTTCCTTAAGGCAAATATCTCGGTGCGATACCCATGCCCGCCACCCATCGGCCGGGAGTAGAATTGATGTGGCCTTTACATAGATTTTTTAGAGTCACTCTTGGTAGCAATAGAAACCCTCGTGTGTACTGACAGCTAATAATGCCAGTGTTTCATAAAATGAAAAATGAAGCCATGAATTTGTCACACTCATCCAAATTAAAAATATTTTTCAAATTCCGATGCTGTACTGTACTAAATTCTGGACCCCTATCATGAAATCTTTTCGAGTGGGTGCAGGTTTAGTACCCATCAAAATCCACATATTCCGGCGTAAAATTGGATCTTTGTCACAGGATACTTTCATCCGTCCTGTCATTCCACTCTGACTCCTGATCCACTACCCGTGCTTCGCGCTGCACAAACAAAAACGCTCAATACTTAAAAAAACATTTGAGTCAGCATACCACCCTTTCGTCACCACTTTCAAACGCCATGCAACGCTTAGCATTACCTCTGGCATGCGTGAAGCTCTCCAATGCGAACCTATTCAAAACAGCACACTCGCTCAACCCTTTCCTCGTCAACCTTGTGATACCACTTTCACACCTCCAGTGTGCTGTGAGAAGAGAAAAATCATCAACGTGACCTCTAAACACAACAAAAAACAACTCGTTAAGGGAAAGAACGGCAATCAAATGCATAGACAACGCGAAGATATACAGGCTTTATCAACTACTATAACGGAACCTAGTATCGAATTAGAGTCAGAGGCCGCAAGTAAATCTTTATTTTTTGCCAATATTGCGTTTTCTTGAACAATAAGAGAAAAGGAAAGTAAGGGAATAAGTTTTTGTCTCAACTGACTTTTTTTGTGTGTTTTGTTCAACCCCTCGCTGTGGTTGTAAGCTTTTCTTTGCTGCCTTCAGATCCTTGTAGTAGTAATCAAAATTGTAAGTACTGCTACAAACTGCAGTCGTAAGTCTGTATCGCCATCGGGACCTGGACAACGAAACCACCGCAAAGCAAGAATCGTAACAAGATCAACTATAACGACGTGGCTGACGTCAAACCTATCGTTAGAGAAAAAAAATGTTCTTAGAGCTCCTGGCGGGAATTGAAGCCGCAACATCCTCATCTTGAGCTGTTTATAATGAAAAAATCGGCCAGCAAAACCGCATTTTGAAGTCTAGAGGAGAGCCAATCAATGTAAACAAATGAAAAGTTTCCAAAATCATCATACCGCTGCACATGATGGGTCAGTTCAGCAGGATCTTGAATGAGTCAGTCAATCGGTGCATACTATAGATAATTAATGAGTAAAAACCTTCTTCTCTTCGCCCTCCTCTTGCAAGTTGTAACCATTAAATACATCAAAACTGTCACCGGACTGTTTCATGCTGCGCATCGAAGAGAGCTACCCCGACACGTATCTGAGAGGTTTTATGTTTTTCAAGGTATTTACGAAATCTTGTACGCATGAATAGACGTATACGCGTAATTTCGAAAACCACTGAATTATTGGCTTTGGTAATGCCACTAAAATCTTCAAAAAATTTCACTATGGATCGGTCCCAATTGAATCCAGAGTCCCTCACACAAATAATTACACAGGAGCAGCAGAAGATTGAGCATGCTAACAGTCATATTTCTGCACAAGATCACAACTTTTCCTTGCTGCAAAGGAGTTTGCTCCTTGGAATCTGAACTGAAAAACGCCCGAAACAAAGCCTTTTTGTCAAACAATGCACCAATGGAAAGCCAGCGTAGTCCATAGAAAAACAAGTCATCCCACGTTCTCTGGGAAATGATAATTCGGCAGCTGTTATTTTCAGATGTAAAACTAACTCGGACGAATAGATGGAAATGAACCCACAAACGGTGACACTAAGATACTTTTCTGACAATGCCCATAAGTGGTCGATGTTCCAACCCGAAACAGGAAAAAAAAACAAAAATCTGACAGACAATTAAAAGTACTTTAAATACAGCAGTTCGAAAAACTAAAAAATGGGAACATCTCTGGTGATAGGCTCGCCCGCTGGAAAAAGTTCGAAGATATTCCTGTCTTCAATGAGTTATTTCATCGAAATTCTACCGAATATAACTTAATTGAAGCTAGAGACGAGATAGATCGTTACTCTCGTGGTTGAAACCAAATATATTACAAACGTTGTGCTCCAAGGAATACACATACATCTACGACTTTATGAGGGATGAAGAACAAGTAGAGTTGGCCTATCGGCGTTACGAACCAGTTACCCTGCCAAGGTCCCCTTGAGGAAAGAATAGAAATGTAAGCACTTTCGTAGGAAACGGCGAGCAAATACACGTGGAAATTGTGAACGTGGAAGTAAAGCCTGTGCAAGAAAATATTCATCCCAGTGTACGGAAACGTGTTGTCGGGGACGCATAGGGTTTCTGGCTTGTCTTTTTTTGTATCGGGGCGGCGGGTGGTTGGGCCCGCGACCGCGTAATGGCTAATACGCAGTCTCCAGAAGGCCTCGGTACGAACGGCGGGTCGCACGTACGGGAGATCAGTGACTTTCGTTTCGTGTAATGTGGGCACCGGCACCATGGCGTGTACCAGAGCGACGAGGTCCTGGTCATCGAAGACAGGGATCTCGTCGTCCACCGCATTCGAAAGTGCGGACGGAGTCCGCAACCGCGAGAGGGCGTCCGGAACCTGGTTGACACGACCCGGCCGACACTCGATCGCGAAGTCGAATTCGCTCAGTCGGAGCCGCCAGCGGGCTAGGCGTGCCGTCGATTTCGTCAGAGGCATGAGCCGTCGGAGGCTGTCATGATCCGACCGGACGGTAAACCGTGTTCCATCGATGTAGAGCCGCAGTGTCGTGACCGCCCACACGACTGCGAAACACTCGCGTTCCGTCGTCGAGTATCGTCGCCAGGCGTCCTTGAGGGTATACGACCAGTATCCGACTGGTTTAAGACCCCCTTCCGGTTGCTCTTGCAGCAGCGTACACGCTAGTTATTACGCTGATGCATTGCAGTCGAGAACCTACGGGCGGCCCAGACGGAGTAACGCCAAGACCGGCGGCGCGTCAACCTTTTCTTCAGCGTATCGAACGCTTCCTTCTGCGCCGTTGTGGGCTGTTCGAAGTCCACGTCGGCATCCTTCTTCGTCATGTCGGTGAGCGTCCGGGCGATCTGCACGAAGTCCTTCATAATCCGGCGAAACACGTTGCACGCACCCAGAAACGAACGGACCTGCGTCAGCGTTTTCGGAAACTCGAAGTTCCGGAAAGCAGGAGCTGTATCCTTTGCGACGCTCAGGCGACCGGGTTTCACGAAGTGGCCGAAGTAATAGACGCGCGGTTGAAAGAAGTGGGACTTCTTCAACTTGAGCGCCACCCCGCTTCCCGCAGCAGCGAGAGGACCTCATCTACGTGGCGTACGTGTTCGTCTTCGTTCCGCGAAAACACGATGACATCGTCCAGGTACACGAGGCACGTTTTCCAGCGTACCCCCGATAGGACGATGTTCAACGCCCGTTGGAACGTTGCCGGAGCGTTCTTGAGCCCGATTGGCATTCGCAGATACCGGTATGTGCCCTTATGCGACGTGAACATAGTCTCGTCCCGATCATACTCGTGGATCGGGACCTGCCGGTAGCCGGTACGTGCGTCCAGTGTAGTGAAAACCCGGGCATCACCCAGCGAATCGATGCAATCATCCATTCGTGGGAGCGAGTACGTATCCACCAACATTTTCGCGTTCAATCTCCGGTAGTCCACGCAAAACCGCAACAAACCTTCTTTTTTGGGCACGATCACAACGGGTGAGGCCCAATCGCTTGCGGTTGGCTCGATAACGCCGGCTCTCAGCACCCTCTCCATTTCGTCCTTCACGAGCTGGCGCATCGCTGGGCCCTGTCGATAGGGCATCTGTCGGATTGGCTTCGCGTCTGGTTCCAACTCGATGTAGTGATACGTCGCGCGGATCTGACCCAACGGGGTCGTCGACGTCAACCCGTGTTTTCGTCACATCTCGTTGATGCTCGTTCGCAGCTTATCAGACTTCACGTGGTGGAGGTCGATCGTACTCTCCCACGTTGCCTTATCGGGGTCCGTTTCTCCGACGTGATCTTCCGGCTTGAGCGTCTTCGGCGACCGCAGCGGGGTAGTCCGGTCCTCCGCTGCGGGCCGGTCTTCTTCCTTGTCGATCTTCGGGAGGCACAGCACGTTCCACATCGGCCCGGTCACGTCATTCGCCGGCGTCATGATCATGATCGGGCTTCGTTTCGCGTACGTCACGACGGATTCCTTTTGCAGGAGACGTGCGTGCGGCGAGAAGTTCGCGATTAGAACACGGAATTCCTGATCCTTCTCAATTTCCATAACGCCGTTGGCCACGCGAAGGCCTTGTGGTGCCGAAAACGAGGGCTATGGCTGGATATACGACAGTTCAGCCGCGTCCGACCGTTCCCGCATGAACCGCTGCGAGTACGCTGGTATACGCTCGGCGTGCACAGCACGCATTTTACGGGTGTCTACCCCATCCGACATGAGCACACGTTCCCGACCGCGGGGGTGTGTGCGGGCGTTAACGTCGACAGTCCCGTCCGTCTCCGCGTGGACCCGAGCTAGTATCGGCATGCTCCCCCCCGGTGACAAACGTAAGCCGGTGGTCTTGCACCTCATGCAACAGAACTTGCGAGTACATTAATGCGGTGCCGAGGAGAATCGGAACGGCGAGCTTCTCCACGATGACGAACGGGACGCGGAAGTGCGAGTTACCGAGTGGCAAGTGGAGCGAAAAGAACCCACTCAACCGTAGGGGAGCATCCGTTGGCCCCGCGAGCTGCGGTAGCGGCGCGTCCTCGATGCGGTGCTCCTCCCAGCCGTCCGGGAGAGCATCCCGAGCGATGAAGTTGTACCCGGAACACGTGTCGTACGCGATCGTGCACGAGCGTAAGGCGGTCGACGTCGTCCCGAGAGATCCCCGGATGAGGCAGATCTCCCCAACCAGCAGGCATACGTGCTCCTGTTCTTCGTTCCTCTCAACAGGGGGACGTGCGTCGCTATCCCCTGTTCTTGGCGCCTTCCCGGTGTACATCAGCCGGTGGCGGCGCATTCTTGTTCGGTTTGCCGCATTCATTGCTTCCGTCTTCTTTTCGTGGGAGCTGGACCCCGAATAGAAGACGGAAGTTTCCCTTTGCGGTGGGGATGCTGGAGCGGTCCCAATCGCTGTGTCCCTCCCAGCATTACCGATCAAATCGATCGCGCAATTCGTCATGCAAACATCACGAGTGCTCCCAAAGGGGGATACGTGTCCTATGCTGGTTTCCGCTCTTCGTTTCGCACTTGCGAGTGCTCGTTCCATGCAATCAAGATCGCCCGTGGTAAGAAACATTAATCCGCCAATTTCGAGGGCCCCACGCAAAATTGAAAAAGGTGGGCCATCGGGGCTCCCTGTCGTGGTCACCTTTATTCTTTTTCCTGGGTCTCTCCTACATGATTGGTGTCTACTACCGGATGTTCTCCGATTGTCGCCGAAATCACGTCCAACAGGACTTCTTCCGGCACGACTTATTCTCCTCCTCCTTCTTCGTTCGGTGCGGCGGCCTTCTCGGCACAGACCTGGTTCAACAAATACAAGGCGTGGCGGAATCTGGACTGCAAACGCCTCGCCGGTGTGGACGGATTCGGTCGTCCCCCACACATGCCCCTCGTCCCGGGCACGGGAGTTCGCTCACCTCGCGTATCCTTAATAATACGCAGAGTGGTGCTGAACGACACCCCTCGTTTCTGCGTGTCGTTGTCTCGCAAGCGACGAAGATACAGAGCGATGTGGAACTCCTCAACTCTTTGAGATATCAAGTTCCGCATGTGCGGCCCGGCTTCCACCTGGTATTGGTAGTTCCGAAACGCGACGAGCAGCTGTTGTTCCAAAGAAAGGAACGGACATCGGTACATCGAATAGTTGTCCCGGCATAACCAGCACATGTTGTGTGGTCATTGCGCGGTATCATGGCCACGGCAACACGTAGCTGCGTCTCTGTCATCGTCGATACGGGGGATGGGATGTCTAGTGTCTCCATCAGCATCGTATCGTCAGCCGTGTTGTAACTCGACTCTAGCGAGGGCGCGGCCATCACTCTCGATCCACCCGGGGGCATCAGCAGAACAGACTCCCGCTGTATAACTCCACCTTCGTTCTCGAACGAACTATCCGAGCTGTACTCGTTTCTTGATGCTCCATGTTACAAGGAAGAGGGCCGGCATACGTGTCGCACGGGCCGTTGGCGGAATCGTAAAAGCGGCGTGACGAGCCCGATATGTCCGTCCTTGGGCTTGTACGAGACGGATCACGTTCGATAACGAGGATCGAGCCTCAAATGGCACACGGTGGAGGGCCTCGGTCACGGTGTCGCGTGTCGTAGGCAATAAACTCTGTGTGTAAAAATTGACGAGCATATCGTCAATGTACATGGAGCTGCATTCGGCTGCATACTCCTCAAGAAGATCTCCGTACGTCTTCTCATCCTCGCTCGCCTTTTGCCGGATCTGCGTCACTCGACTTGACGCGTCCGACAAGACGGCATCCGTCAAATACCGTTGTATGTACGCGTTGTATGTACGCGTTAATGAGGCGCGGTCACGTGTCAGAACCTGTAGGGCGCCGCATCTGAAATTCGGCCGACATCGCTGACCCGTAAAAGCGAGCGGCCTCCTTATCAACGAGACGTCCGAACATCAACAACGCCATACCGTCTGAGACATTGGCTTCGTTGCACCCGACTCGGACGTCCTTAAGAAACGAGAGCAGTTTGATAGGTAGGGATCCGTCATACCGCCCGAAGTTGGGAGTGAGGTCGAGAAAGTGTCGGATTGCTTATCGAACCGACTTCCTTCGGTGCCCATAACTTGGGCAGACGTGTTATCCAGTCGGTACAGGCGATAATCCACGACAGTAGAAAAGGCCGGCACCAACGTGTGTACCGGATGCAACCTATTCTCGTACGGCCCAATCGTCCCTAAAGGCGTACGTGGAACTCCGTAATCGAAGGCGCTCCTCTCGACAGCCGAAGGATGGGCAAAGAGAGTGGATTGATTTTTGGCGGCCCCACCCAAACCGTACTGCGTGAACGGATTCGACGCGGGTGGGACCGCCGTGGAAGGGAAAGGATTAGGGAAAGGGATGGATGCTGGTGTTTGGTAGGGGGTATTGTTCGGTGGTATCGGGGCACTCGGTTGTGCTCCGTATCCTGGCGTGCCGAATGGGAACGGGGAAGTAGTTGTTGGTGTTGGTTGATATCTGGTGGGTGCAAACAATACCTGACCGGGAACAGGTAGAGGCGAATGGGACTGTCCCGGTTGTCCCATTAGGTTGGCCACGACGTACTGCGGTGCTGCAGATTTTAACGGCTTCTGCGGGAGTAAAAAAGCCAAAGTCGGTCTCTGCAGAGAAGAGGGAACTGGGCCGCTCGAGCTTGTGCCCGGGTCGGATAGATGATCGGTCAGGCCCTCGGCCAGCGTTAGGCGGACCTCTACGTTTGCTAGAAGTCCTCGTAGGGACAGTAACTGTGTGGAAAGCGGTTCCACTTGTACTTCCACCCTTGAGCCCACTCTTTGGGCCACTTCTTCTCGAAACGAACGAATTGCGGCGTCGCCTTCGGCAAGGATCGCCTCGTAGAGGACCACGAGCTCCTCCGAAGTGACAGACCCCTCGCGAGAGAGTGCCTGTTCCAAACGTTGGGAAAGATTGGCTCGGAACGAGTGCACGGACTCCCCTTGTGCCTAAGACGACTGAACCTCTTCGTTCTGGCTCCAACCGGACATCTTGCGATAAAACTCGGGTCACGCTTGTTGGAGCGTGACAACGATATCAATAGCGTATTGTCCCGACGTACGATTCTTGGTCGAAAGACCAGTGTATCATAAACGATAACCCGTGATACAACGTAGAGTTAGCCGAGAACCGTACGGGACGCGATACCTTGACGGTCGTGCACGAGTCTTCGTTTTCCGGTCAACGAGGGAGTTCCCACCGTGGGACGGGAGAGCGAGGTGGTACGAACGGGTAAACGAGTTGGCGGAGCTCGCCTCTTCCCTCGCGTCGGTCTTGGCTATCCCGGAGCACATGGATGCGACGGTGGTGGAGGAGATCTACGACGGCGGTGTCGTAGTCCCCGTCCGCTACCACCCTAGTCCGGAAGGATGTAGAGTTGTCCGAAGCTTAGTAAGAAAGCTACAAAATGCCGTCGAGTAGCCTAAATAAAGGGAAAAGAAAAAAGGGGTCAGCCAAGAATCCCGAACGAGACGCCTTACAGTTTACTGCCGGGTGTCGTCTGGTGTCCCACGTCCCTCGTAAGAGAGAGACGTTGGGCGCTTAAGTATGGTCAGTCTACCTACTACACGTGGCTATCAGCGACAAATCTACGACAAATCTAGGTCTTGGGACGCCGAAGGGCACTGTCAGTACCCATCATTACAGTACGTCCCGTACAGGTAGCCATTCCGACCGTACAGTGCCGATTCATTGTACGGTCCGCAATTTGACGTACACCGCTAGCCCGCCATACAGTATCCTACCGTAATACGCCCCCACAGTTATGCTACAGGAGGTATTCAAGTAAGTGAGACATGAATTTACACGGAATAGATTGTTTCTAGAATAGAGATGTGTAGGGTAGCACCGTGAATGTATCGGCTGCCCTGAAGTGAAGTATGCGGAGTTTGATCCCATAATTCTGGAGCGGTTATTGCATTCAATAGAGGAATATTTCTCCGCTTTAATCTAACAGTTTAATTTTGGCAGTAAATCTCTGTGCTTAATCTCAAAATTTTTGGGTGCTTGAGGACATGTGGTGACCATGGGCATTGCAACTTGGGTTTTCCGCCTCGCCATGACGAGGCGAGAAAACCACGCACCTTATTTGACAATAACAGAACTGATTTGGTCCAGAACAGATGAATGCGAAGCGGAGGACTCGATGTGGTCTTCGATTGTGCAGATTTCAGAGGTATCTATAGAGCTTATTTTGATGCAAATTCGGATTGAATTTTCAATCGATTGTAGAGATATTTTTTCCAAAATCGGCAAACAGATCGTCTATGCTTTTCTCATAAAAGACGAGTGCAGCATTACGGAACATTTTCTTATCTTGGTATAGAAGTGGGGATGGACACGGTTTGAAAACGGTTTGATTTATAATATTATTTTCGCCCACAAACCGGTCATGAACAGCCGGGATTCGAAATTGGACTGAATAGCCCCCGAGCAAATTTTGAAAAGAACCGACGGTCTGCAGTATCTTTCTTTGAGAGCGCCACTGCTCAGTTGAAACCGCAGCTTTGGACCGGACTGTATAGGACTGTAGTTCAAACCGCGGTTCTGTACCAAATGAGAACATTATCGTACTGTACTGGAAGTATTGTACTGTACGGTGCGGTGGGAAGAGGGGGCACAGCACTATAGTACAGTACTGTGCCCCCTCTTACCCCTGCCAACCGTGCGCCCCCTCCCCTAGTGGCCTATGTTGTCACTATGTCCTCTCTTTTTCAACTATTCTTTCTACATTCAGAGTACCCAGGGAATCGAAAGCCAAGGGAGCAAATTTACATACTATGGTCAAAGGTCCTGTTGGTGTCTCGCCGGGTATGGCGGCGAGCTTGGAAGCAAATTCCCTTGTATACCGCTTTTCTGTGGCGTTCGCGACGGCCTGCGGTCGGCGAGCTGCGACATGTAGGAGGACTGGTTGAAATGGGGAGGACACAGTGACGTCGTCAGCCACTGGGGGAGGCGGCACCGGGTTGGCGAAGGAGGGGCAGAGGGTGGAAAAGTATGCTCGCCGGTCGGGCTGGCAGACTAGGAAGAAGGTGCTTGGCCTCGATAGCATCGCTGGCGCCAGCTGCCTGGAACATTTCCTTGACTAACAAGTCCGGAATGGCGTTGAGGCAGTTCTTCCACCCGAGTTCCTTGAGACAAAGGTCCATGGAGTGGTCGCCCAGGTGGTCCATGCAGGTTTGGCATCCCGCACAGTTGAGCAGAGCGGTGTCGTCGAACACCGGGACACCAAGGTGCCAGTTGAGCACTACGGACCAGATATTGTTTGGAGTGACTGTAGAGTACTGTACAGTACATGCTGCAATGAAGTGTTTTGTACTTCAAGCAAGTAACGTACAGTGCAGTCCTTCAAATCATGGTCAAAAATAATAAATAATTTAATAAAAGCTAACGAGGGATTCAGAAAGGCTGTTGTAAATTAGAAAGAAAGAAGTTTAATGCTTTCAGTATCTACTTGGGACTGCGCACGTCCTAACTATACGGCTAAGATCTAACTGGATGTATTTAGTAACTTTATGGCATCAGTAAAACGGGTGTCCGCTGCAGGATCCGACTATATTGCTAGCTAAGAGCTAACCGGGTGGTCCAAGTCGGCCACGTGCAGCGACATTGTGTCATGGTGAATTCTCATTGGTATTTAACATACTTTTTCACCTTACACTGTCAGACAACCAAGGCCTCGGTAGCGCAATGGCTTGGAAGTCTACCCAAGATCTTACAGGTCGTGAGTTCAAGCATGAACTGTCTTGACGAAATGTTGCAATTAAGCCACGTGGAGCCTGATGCGAAACTAGCATCAAGTACTGGAAGCAGATCTGCAGGTTGACCACCGACAGGTGAATTGAGGGTCTCCGTTTAGGAGAAAGAGGGGTGGCCAGATAAAGCTGTAATCCCCCGCCTGCAGATCAGTAATAAATAGGCAGCCGCTAGCAAAAACACTGCAAGTGAGGGTTGTAACGTGTCAACTGGACAGTTAGCAATTATAATGTTTTTTAACTTCAGTCAAACTAGTACACTATTCCGTGCTCCCGCTTCACATAGAGGGTAAACATTAAAATAAAGTATTGTCTGCGATAAATGCAATCCGCAGTAAATATTGATGCAGTTGAAGATAGCTTTTGTGACTAGACAAAAAGTCATCATTGGCCAAGTTATGCTTTCCACGTGCTGGTACTAATTGGCCCAATGATTGAAACGTGTAACCTTCATTGCACTATGCATTGACCGCTACAGACTCAAGGCTAGAATTTAAAAAAGTGCTCGCTTTGAAATCCCTGAGATCTTCACATGAACATACGGCTAGCAAAATCAGACTCTATAAAGCCGAAAAGCTATCTCGACTTGATAAAATCCGACATACGTGAGGTAGATGAAGTATGTTTGTAGGTACATAAAGCATTAGTTACCAAAATGAAACATCAGTTCGTAGTTCAGCACAATTTCGAAAGTACGATTGCTCTGTCTTAACGCGAGGTTATAGGCATTATGCGGGTAGTGCAGCGAAGAGCCTTTGCGCTGCACTACCCGCAAAAAATGCTTTGAATTTACGTAGCCAATGTGAAATGTTCTGTTTTTCGATTCTACTCTTATTTGAGATTCGAAACTCTCTTATAGCCGGAAGTATTCTTTTAATCCAATGTACGGCTTGTTGTTCAATTTGAGCGCTAAAAAAGCTGTTCATCTAGCTCAGTTCATCATTATGGTGTTGGTTTTTTCTCAAGTGAGTACATAACTTTGTTTTCACCGCTGATTTCAACTTCCGGCAGGGCGGTCAAGAGCTCCTAGCAAAGTATAATCGCTCCTGATTTAGGCTAATGGGTCTGTTCTATATCGTTAATGTAAAGTTGGGCAGCAAAAGCTCCAAAATATAACATAAGCCTTAGTCCGAGATTACACCATTGAAACGTTCTGTGTGTCCCATTTTTTCTATATGGCTCATCGAACGATGAAATCTCCAAGTGGCAGCAAAATAAGTGTATTCTTGCATCATGAATTTGGCAGTCCTGCAACGGTTCTACAATAGAATAATGCCTTAGCAAGAGCTCGCAATCCGATACGTTAGCAGCATTGCCTTTCTGACACTCTATGACTCTGTAGCAGCACTCTCTGAGTGCTACAGATTGAAGGAAAGTGCCACTCAGTGCTGCCAGGTCATCAACAGAGACTCATGAAAACCCAATGATGCAGTTTCATCAAATATAGACACGCGCGTGCTCATAGCTGTCTTCATAGAGTATCGATTTCGGCTGGCATGCCACAAATGCACAGTCCGGAATGTTGTGACGGAATTTTGCCTACCGATAGGTCAGAAGCTTGGCCTCCTTGATCCTTCATATCCTTCATTAATACGTGGCACTTAGTAGCCTCCATGCTGCTGAGTACCACCGATAACAGTGTTGTCAAGCACTACGGTCTCCAGAGGCCAATCAACACAACAGTTCACACAGTTTTTTGAGATTTTAATGTCCGGCAACGGAAGCCCAATCGCGAATAACGCTGCTGAGGTATCTTCACATTCTTAGCGGAATATCCTTTCTTTGACATCCTAAATTGCCATTATCATATTGCAGCCTAATAGTTCAGAGCTCATTAAACATTTACTTTTTGAATTTAACTTACTATACTTAACCGCTGCAAATGGTAGCCACGAGCTTATTATCCAGGAACACATTTGTTGTAAAACGCGTCTCTGAACTTTTTGTCGAGGCTCCTCTAATTTGTGTGTCAAAGTGCCATCAGACTTGAGCCTTTTTTGATTTTCCACGTCTAGCAAGAAACCATGTTTTTGGCATGGTTTCGAAGGGTGGACGTAGCACTGTTAACGCTGTAAGTTATTGAACATAGCATACACTTTCGCTTTATCTCCCCATTTAACGATATGCTTGTGAAGTACGCGTGGACGTTTGAGGACAGGCTCCTTTTCTGGATCGCGCTTTGGCTTCTCCCGGTGGTAGCACAGTTTGACTCAGGGGTAGGTGAATGCGAACCGGCTGAGGCAAAACTATTTGTGTTGCTTACTGCCTTTCCTCGTTCTAGTGGTTCTTCTGTTGTAGACATGGTGAGCTAGAAGAGGTTGAGAAGGAAGTGGGTAAAGACGCAATTTGTGTAAAAGCGTTAACCAACTGCTCTTGTATAATTAAGCCAATACTGCGCAGTACAATGTGTACTCTGACCTTGCTAGGATTGGTTTATTTTAGTCATTAAGGCAAATCAGACTACAGTGATTATATCATCTGACCATTCATGTCCATGTTAGTGGTGTTAAATCTTTGTAAACCGCGATTTAAAAGGTTTGCAATAGTTGCTTCACAAGCTGTCAACAATATTTTTGATAAGGCAGGGACCGGACCGTGAATAAATCCGTAAGTTCAGAGGCGGACCGTTTAAGCCAGCATACTTTATTAACCGCTTGCCAAGGGGACAGGTGTGGTAAAATCGGACCATTTGCCGATTCGAAACGGTTCAAAATGGTTCCATTGAAGCGTTTCCATCCCTGTATAGTAGTCTCTAGAGCATATTGTATTCTATGGCAACTAAATATGATTATTCTGAGCCTTATAATTTCACGGCATGCCACGTTGAAACTTTGCGACATATGGCTGGCCAATTTTTGGATATCCAGGTTGTTTCCAGTAGAAGGATAGAGAGATGGTGAAGGAGGGACTAAATCAGCAGATTCGGTCGACACAAAGAACGGGATGTGTTTTAGAGTTTCGTCCTTTTCTTGGTCATAGAAAAAGCGGAGGCGATATTCTCAAAATGTTATTTAAGTTCCTAGCAACGGTAGCACCACGCCTTCAAAGAAAAGACTTGAATTTTCTACAATAAGGATACAATAGATTATGTTACGCCAACAGAATCGGCGATTTCAAATCTCCACGTAAGATGTCACAAAACTATTTTCTCATGAGGCTTGCGCCAGAGAAATAACCACGAATCGTTTCGATGAAGTTTAGATTCTTGATATTGGCGAAGGTGGCTCCTAAGCAAAACAGTTTTTGGTAACTGTTTGCTCCATTTGGTAAGGTTCTAAACGTGTGGCTGTAAAAAGAGGACCGGTAAGCTTTGCAAGGTTACTTGCAATGGGTCTAAAACCGATTTTGACCACTTACAAAGCCGCAAGCACAAGAACCGCTTACAGAACAAGAAAAATCCGTCGTACTGTCCGGAGTGCAAACGGAGCTTCGAGAGCCATTCACAATTACAGCGCCATAAGGCTGGGAAGAATCATTTAAGGGTTGTTTCAAATGAGATTTAGTTAAATCCAATCTGGATATTCGATCTTGTTCCGAGTAAGTTGAATTACCAAGTTAATTGTGATTCTTGATTGAAAATTAAAAAACAAATTGAAAGAAAATTGGAAAAAAACAAATTGAAAAATAAACAAATTGAAAGCAAAAACAAATTGAAAGGTTTACAGTGGGATAAAAAAAGCAAGAAGCAAGAAGCAAAAAAATAATTGGCCGCCCACAAAAAAGAGGACGTACAATAGTACAAAAAAAAACTAAAAAGGGCCAAATTTTCGAAGAATGAAATCACCATTAACTTGCACTTGCAAAAGGGTATTTTGATATGGTTTTCGGTCAAGGCATTAGACAGACCACAGAGTCGCAACAGTCTCTGGTGGATTGCATCAAAGGTTATGGTAAGGATAGTTCCCTCGCTGGTGATGAATTAAGGGCTGGGTTACTTGATTATTTCCCTATCCTAATGCCTTTCTCGGGATAGATTCTGAGCAATCCATCGATTATTCGCAAGTTGATTGTGTTTCTCGCAGAGCTCAATGAGCCAACCGTCCGCCATGAATATGCTGCCCTTTCGAAGACCTTTTCATCAACTATGCTCCGCAAAGGTGAACTCGGCAAAGCATTAAACCAAATTGATGCATATTTCAACTCTCTTGCGTCACCAACCGGATCACCGATTAGACTCGTCCTAAACCCGATACGTTCCACTCTAGTGTCCAACCAACCCCCGGCACCATCGGAAGACAAGGTCTCACATTACATGTCCATGCGCTTCAGGGAATAAATTAAGAAATTTTCTGGAAGCCTAGCCGAATGTTGGAACGAGTTCATAGCTGAATACAAGTATGCCTGCCATGATTATATGCTCAATGATGAACAGAAGCTGAAGTGTCTCCACCGTCTCCTTACAGTAAATGCGAAAAGATTCTACATAACGAATGTTGAAGGTGTGTATTAGCATTATTCTCAAGCTCTAAAAGCTCTGGAAAGTGAATATAACTCAGTCTCAAGGAAAAACAGAATTGCTGCGTATCTTCGCAACATTCGTGTCAGCCAGTATATTTCTCCCACTTGTACTGTAAATTATGCCATCAAGAAAGCCCACGAGGAAATCTCTAAGCTCACTCCCCAAGCACCACCTCATTGCCGTTCAGAAAGGCACAAAATTGAGTATCTTCAGTCCGCCCTTATTGGATTCTCCTGGGCTCATGACCCTTTCAGCAGAGCAAATTCTGGTGACTTAAGTTATCAATCATTTTACAGCCAGCTCATTTCTGCCGCTTAATTCGGCCAAGAAAAGAAAGTTGGACGAATGAGAGATCAGAGGAACCTACGTATGACATCGATCTCAGATACAGACCTTACACTACGCAACCTTTTTGCTGATAGATTGTATACTGGACAACCTCAATACGGCCGTGGACCGCGTTCTACCAAATTTAATCGTCACGATGGTAACTTACGAGGTAACGACGCTTAAAGCATGAGGACAAAAAATCCTCGTGATGATAGAGTTTCTTGGGGTTGTGGTAAAAAGGGCCATATTCGTTCTCAATGTCGCAAATCAATGGCTGAGAATGTTGCTCGGAAGGATTAATACTATCAGAGAAACTCATTTAAAGATTCAGCCAAGGCCACGAAACGTGTTCTTTTTGAGCTCTGTCAGGAATTGGATCATGATGATCAATCAGTTGATGAAGAAATACTACCTTCTCAGGATTTCTTCTGAGACGTCAACAGTGATGATGACATTGATGAATTTGAAAATATAAATATGGATAACGATGACTCAACGTATGTCCCTGAACAGTTATTTTGACAAATTTCAGTTAAGTACCAACCGTTTCTGGATGAAGAGGATTTTTAACTAGGGGTACTCAAAAATGCCGAAGTGCTTCTAACGAAAAGAAAACTGTAAGGGAACGCGACAAGCCTTTCACCTATAACGTAAAACTCGTCCCTCTTCCACGGAAGCAAAGAAAAATGGAGAATGATTACGTAAATATACATGAGATTTTAACTGTCAAAAGCAGCAAATTGCCAAATCACTCCAATTCAGAGAAATTCCACGGAATGTGTCTCGGGACTGGTGCTCAAAAATCAGTGATTGGAAAATCACAAGCAAAGGCATATTTTGACCTAGCCGGAATTAAGATTAAACGTAAGCACGTGGAACTGTTTACAAGTTTGGTGATGGAATATTTCCAAGCATTGCGCAGATTCCAATTCGTATTCCTAAGCCTGACGGCGCTTTAATCCCGCTATAGGTCGACGTAGCTAATGCCAATATTCCATTCTTGATTGGCCTGGAAGCTTTAGACAAATTTGGACTTGTTGCAGACATTTTTGACGACCCACTTGTGTCCAAAAGACATGGATGGGTTATGCCAATCACACGCAAACACGTTCATCTTTACGTCGTGTGGGATTTTTCTGAAATCCTGTTCACAAAGTCTCAATTAGAGCGCCACCATTTACACTTTTTCCATCTGTCTGCCTCAAAGCTATACAATCTGATAAGCAGAGCTAGACCAGAGGAAGCAACACCTGAGACGCGAGATTTGATTTCGGAGATATCTAAACAGTGCCGCGCATTTCAGCACTTTGAACCGAAACCCAGATCATTCCAGGTTAGCACTCACAATGGAATCATATTGAATCAAGAGTTAGCCCTTGACATTATCTTTCTTGACAAAAATACTGTACTTCGTATCGTGGATACGCAGACCCATTTCGGTAATGCTGTATTCTTACACAGTCAAAGTAAGGAATCTATTTGGAACTCTCTTCTGGAGTGCTGGGCCACAATTTACACTGGATTTCCTGATAGAATGAAAGTGGACCAAAGTAGTCAATTCGTTTCCAAAGCATGGAAAGATTTGGTAAAATCGAATGGAATCAAACTCAGCCTATCTGGAGTTTAAATTGATAATTCTATTGGTTCCGGTGAACTTTACCATGATCCGCTACGCCGTATTTACCACAAGATTCACCATTCAGAGCCTGACGTTGAAAAAGAACTCGTTTTACGTCTCGCAGTTAAGGCTATGAACGATACTATGAACCCAGAAGGACTGGTTCCATCGTTACTCGTCTTTGGAGTATTGCCGAGATTTCCAGCCATGAATAGCGAACTCCCGAATCAAATGGAACAAAAGAGAGTGCTACAAATGGAAAGAGCTGAGATGGAAACTATCATTTCAGAACTCCGACTCAGAACCGCTCTGAATTCGCAGCTTCTAAATATCGCTCACCATGAACTTAAGATTGGAAGTTAAGTTCTATTCTATCGTGAAAAATCCAAACCTAAGTTGACATGGCCCTACAAAATCACGAAAATTAATGACATACAAGTCTTTATTGACAGAAATGGCGAGGAATTGCAACACTCACGCTCTCAAGTAAAGTCTTATTTCGATGATCAAGTTGAAACACTAGTCGAAGCTTTGCATTCATAAATTAAAATGGTATATTCCAAAAATCTTCAACTCATTGACGTCAAACTCAATGAATTTTTACACTCACCAGATCTCAGATCCAATTCAGCTGAATTTCTGAAAGCGAAACAGAAAGAAATAGAAGGACGTATTGAGAGAAATACCTGCAAAATAGTCGCTAGAGAAGACATACCAAAGAATGCTAATATCCTCTCCGAAAGATTCGTTCTGTCAATAAAAAAAAGAACACTGACAAAGAGATATTCAAAGCACAGTTTGTAGAACAAGGTCATAGTAACAAAGAGAAAAACCATCTTGTACATGACAAAACGACTATACGCCAGCAATCAACACGTTTGATGGTTGCAATTGCTGCAATACACGATTTCATGATTTGGTCTCAAGATGTTAAACAGGCGTAATTACAGATAGCTCAAAGTGTGATGCGCAAAGGTTACCTTAGATCAACCAAAGACTTTGGATTAGCTGAGAACCCGTTTCTCGAATTACTGAAACCTCTTTACGGATTATACGATTCAGGAGACTATTGTAATCGCACTTTGAATTCACACATGGAAAAATATCTCGGTACCACGCCAACCGATAGAGATCTCGCAATGTTCTCAAAGCGTACAGACGAAGAACTTCAGGGATTAGCTGGAACATATGTGGACGACTCTCTACTTTGTGGAAACAATGAATTCATTAAGGTTTCCCAAAAGACTCTTGGTAAGCTTGAATCGAGAAGGAGGGATTTCAATGGCACTGCATTTGCAGGGGTCAGAGTAAAGAGAACTGAATATGGATTTGAGTTAGGTCAGGAAAAGTATGTGAAGAAGTTACGCATTCTGCCGATGGACGCCTCTTTTTCTGAATTCAGATCTTTAATGCATAGATTGGCTTGTTACACATACAAAGCCTGAAATATGTTGTGCCGTTAACATAGCCGCACAAGTGACTGAAACAAAATTCTCAGTGGAAGCAATAAAGCATTTAAACAAAGTTGTAAAGCATTTGCAGAACAACCCTAGTTATTCGCTTAAGTATTACAAGTTGTACAAGAACTCCATAAGATTGAAAGTACAATCCGACTCATCATTCGCAAACAACGACGACAATACTTTCCAACTTGGACACATTGTTTTGGTCACTGAAAAGACCGTAACTTGTAATGTGCTAAATTATTTTGGTCACAAAAGTCGCAGAGCAACTAGATTTGTACTAGTCGCCGAAGTTTATGCTTTTGCTGATGCCTTCGATATTGGCTACATGATTAAGCAAGACCTTGAATCCCTGCTTGGAATCAAAAGTCTGCTCTCAATGTTTACCGACTCCAAAAGTCTATTTGATGTTCTCACCTAGTGTTCCTACACTTTAGAAAAACGCCTTATGTTTGATATTAGTTCTTTACGGGATGAATATTCAAAAGAGGAAATATCCAATGTTGGATTTACACGGACTGCGGACAACCCCGCGGGCGCCTTCACGAAGATCGCAAAGTTTGATGCACTGAATTACTTCATTACAACAATTAAAATGCGATCTACCTTTTCAATAATGATTAATTCGTGACTAAGGATGGAGAAAACAATAGGTCAGGGCAAAGAGAGGAAGTTTTAAAAATGCAGAATACATATAATTTATTTGTGCTCTATTTACAGTCCTGTACTTTAGTTTTTTTGCCCTTACTTTTATTCCTATCCTACTTATTCTGTATTTCTCTATCCTATTGTTCTGTTGGCGATGCCTGCTAGGATCGCTGTAGTGCAAGGATCACTAGGGCCGTCCGCAGGACTATCCGCAAGGGAATTAGTAAGTAGTTAGTAGATGTGCTAGAGATAGTCGACGGCATCTATTGCCTATAAAAGGCCTAGCCGCCTTGGGCACTGAATTAAAAACATCATCAACAAATTTATTTCAACCTACTCAACTTGTCTACTCTAAGCAAAAACGACTGCAGTTTTTTTCAGGCTCGCCGCTAAAGCTGCCAGTCTGCTTTTTATCTCTTGAATTTTCGCGACATACAACAGTTGATGAAATCATCCCTGGAGAGAGAAATGGACATTACATCTATACAGTAGTACTGTACTTTATACTGCAACTGATTAGAGTATGTTTCTTCGCAGCTCGGTCGATTTACATCAAGGAATACCACTAATCGTGATTTCTAGTTTCTACTGTACAGCGCCAAAAATTTCGACAAATATATTTGTTTACAAACTTCTTCAAAAACCTATTCCGATGACAGCATTTAAATTTTCTTGTCCGAAAAGAGTGTTACTCAAGCAGATGGCAGCTTGATTACTGTACAGTACAGTTAACAGTTTTGATTGCTTTGACAATTTATGAACGCCTATTACTACTGTACTTAATAAGTTTAAAAGAGCGAACGACTTGCGGTGAGTCCAATGCTTCATTGCAAAATACTGTATACGGTTTCAACCAGCAAAGAGACGTGCAAGTTCGTAACGATCGTCGCAAATCTAAGGTATCAGTTGTAGTCAGCGGAAATTGCAGAGTTGATTTGCCTCGTTCGTGGATGAAAAGAAAGGGGCCACCTTTCCAAGGGGGGGTAAATAAGAGGAGTTCATTTACTGTTACTGATATGCTAGCTGAAAGCCAGTCAACTTGTATGGGGGGAAACGTGGGGTGATTTAATATTTGAAAGATGTACTCGTTTGTGGCCCGAAAGTAGATATTGAATGCATTAAACTTCTCCTCTGAATATCCTACAGGGTGACCAGGGTGACCAGTAATATCTCTTAAACTTCCCTAAAAGGCCTACTCAATGCTTGTATGGTAGTGTGCATGCACATGAAATGTTGCGGCAGCCAGTGCATGAATAAAAATAGGCCTTGGACATTAAAAACACTACGGTCTCCTCTTGCGATGTGGGATACTGCGGTATTCATCAACCACGGTAATCTTCGCCTGATAGAAAATAACAACTGCGTGAGATCACTAAAAAAAATAACAACTGAGTGAGAACACTACCCGTAGCCCAAGTGGCCTGTTCGACTGCAGAACGGGTTTCGATGTCACAGAGAAGAGCAATATAAGTTGGGTTGTTGAGACTGGGTTCACACTTTTTAAGAGGTAAGTCAAGCACCTGTACGAAGTATGACATTGCACTTATCCACTGCTCCATATTTACATTAATGAATAAATGAATTCCACATCCTTTGAACTGCAGACGCACTTTGACAATGCAGCAAGATAGTGCAGACTGCACAGTCTTGAAACACATATTGAGCTACATTCTTTGAATTATTCAAGCGACACTCCGCATCTTTGAATAAAGGTCCCAGTTCCCCCCCGTACTTCGAAGCCTAGCCTAGCCCAGTACAGTACAGTACAGAATGCAGCTTGCCTCTTAGCTGGACTTGACAGGCTCGACAGCCCTCTAAGGAATATTGTGCATACGGTACCACGGTATTTCCGGTTGGCCAATCCGCGACTGCTTCATGCAGCACTGGAAACAGCTTACCATGTCTTGCAAACAATAGTACATTATAATACTGCGCCTTGCTTCCCATAGTACCAGAAGGGTTATAAATGGTAAATAAGGTCTTTATTTACCTAATACTATTGTAGACATGATGATACTGTACAGTACAGTACAGTACTGTACTGTATTGTGATCACCTCCCTGATGCTATGGCCCACGTTGGCCCCTTTTTGGGGGTCCCTTCAATACACGTTCAACCCACCTCCTACCTCCTACTTCATTGGATAAAAGCCACCTACATAGAGGGGGTATCGATTTGGTTATTTAATGTTTGAAAAGTGCGGTTCGGCTATCCCCCGATATATTCTAAACGTGTTCAGGATAATATATAGATACAATCTACATAGATAAACTTGATAGATAAATAAATGTTCACCACACCTACAGTAGTTTATTTATGGCATTCATTCAGTTTTTTAAGGGATCCATTGCTCTCTTCTAACTTTGTGACGCTCCTAGAATTACACAAAAGAACCAGGTAACCTTCCCATGCGTACCCGCCCTTGACCGTTCGAGGGCAAAAAATCCACTGCTGATTCGCGTAGGACTAATAAATTAAGAAAATGAATCGAAAACCGGGACGCGTTCGGAAATTAAGTTGAAATGACATTACTTTCCAAATACGGGCCGCAATGTTCAACGCAGCTTGCTACTGGGCGGCCTTGCGCCGGCATTTTAGGGAAATTTAAGAGGTACTACTGGTCCCCCTGTAGGATATTCCGGGCCACAACCGACCATACCTTTCAAATATTAAATCACCCCACATTACTAACGCGGCATGCCTGCTCGCTGGCATTGAGCCGGCCCTGTAAGGAAGGTCATGTAGTGGTACCCATCAGTGACGATTTATTCCGCATAACGCATTAGAGGCGTGGATATAACCGACCACATCTCCCATGCATTAAAATAACCCAAAATTTTCCCCGACATCTCCCCCTTTATCGGTGTACACTCAAGATAAGTAAAAAGAGTAAAAGATTCTTCTTCTTCTTCAAAATAATAAAATACCCAAAATTTTCCCCAGTTAGTTGAACGTTGGGAATTTATTGAATGTTGGAAATAATCTTGCGGAAGTATCGAGCGGATTCTAGTTGCTCAGCCGTGAAAAAAATCCACGATAACGTTGTACGTATTCTGATAAAAGCTGCTACAGGAGCTCTGGTGCCGGTAACTTCAAACGTTGCATCCCGGCTTCAAGCCTCTACCGCCTTTAGATCTGGATCGAATACATCTTTCAAGTATACAGTCTTACAGATTCATGGATCGCATATATCTTCCAAGGATAAAACACCAAAACCTTCCCCCTGTTACAGCCCGTGGTACAGATTGAACACTGTTAAGACATAGATGCAAGGATGAGGTGTTTGAATTGGGCCATGGCGGTAAACTATAAGTAGTTCATTCTGTAAAAAAATTGAGATTTGTCTTCTCGTTGGTTGTTCAAATTATTCAAATATGCACAGTTTGTGTCCGCTGTTGCTATACAACAATTGGGGCAACACGTCATCACAACAGCAACCAACGCGGAATTCCAAGGTTCTTGAACGTCTCGTTTGATTTTGACATGACGGTGTGGATGTGTTATGGTTTTGTTACCGACTCTCGTGATGAGTACAGTATTAACGGGTTTTTGGTGAGCCGTGTCCGCGTTAATTTAACCTAACATCTAGAAAAATAAGGGGAACTATTGCGTTTGAAAATTATTCGAGTTATAGGGAAGAGGAATTGGCAACGCTAGGGCCGAGGGGGCCGAGAGTTGAAGAGTTCTGGCTAGGTTTATGGTGCACTCAGTACCGCACCTTTGGATACTTGTGAGTAAATGGAGAGTTTGCTCCGCGGGTAATATGTTTTGAGCCCGTTATGCTTGGTTGTTTCGTGTTTAGGTCCAGCATGTCGTGCGATTTTGAAAACGTGGAGTTTCATACTTTGAACTTTTATTAATATTATACAGTGAGTGCAGTATACTGTATGTCAGCAAATAGATACAAAGAGCTGTGGGCAAATGGAGAGAATCGACCACTTCTTCCATACACAAAAAACCCGAAAATTACCCCCATTTGAGATATTACGCTATGAACTGGTCAGAGTGGAACATGACGCTACGATTTGACTTCTACATTCAATAAAAAATAATTTGATGCATCCAGTGCTTTCTTGATAAACGAGGGTATAAGGTGGAATCTACATTCCCCCGGGTGACGTGGCTGAAGATTACCCCATTCAATGCATTGCGCTACAAACGCGTTGAAATCATCTTGTTAATAAATTATAATAAAAAATCACTTGGGAGCATTTCGGGGAATAGTCGGTTGACCATGCTGACCGTGAAGCGGCCAACGATTTCCCTCATAGTGGAATCTGGATTTCCAATTGGGTTTAACAAGAGATTGTTTGAGGAAAGGATGGAACCAAAGGTGGAAAGGCATGTGAACTTGTTTAGAGTATGTCAGGGATTGCGTGTATAAAGGTGTGGCATAGTGCTAAACCGCATTGAATGTTGTCGAAAGTGCAGGAGGGTTTACCAGATAGTCACCACAAGCATGCTTCAAGATAGTTTCTGCTAGGATTGCGAGAATGACGGACCAGGATTATTGGAATTAAATGCAGTGGACGAGACCACTGTTCAATAAAACATTTGTTTTAAGTACCAGCAGATCGGGAGGAATCGATATTTCAAATCGAATTGATGTGAAGAAATTACAGTAATGTATGGTGTGAAGCCCGCCACCGTCGCAGTCGCGGGTGTATCGCCAACCTGGACCTTTCTGCAAGGCATGGACGTAGTAAAACAGCAACCTCATTTGTCACATTTACTACAACCATTCATCTGCACTGGATTGCCCTATTTCCGCGAAAAAGAGTAATGGGTAATCCATTTATCTGCACTGTATTACCTTTTACACTTTACTACGCTATTACCCTATTTCCATGAGGCAAAGTAATCCAATGCTCATTCATGAATGGTTGTATTGCGGGTGACAAATGAGGCTATTGTGTTATTACGTGGCGACGTCGACATCACTCTGGGGATTTTCTCGGGAACAGTAACGTGACAGGCCGCCGGCATCTCATGCTGCAGTGCAATGTCATCTTGTGTGAATCCCGGAGAATTTTCGACCATTGCGGGTATTACGTAGTGGGCATTACCGGACTGATTCCATTGGAAGTTGGAAATTAGGAAATGGGCCAATCAAGTTTTTTTGAAACAAGCCGGTATAAGCGGTCCAGAGATTCATCTTATTGCGCTTTACAAGTCGTGAGTAAATATCATTATTATATTGTTCACAGAACCTCCAAACTCCCAAAAAATAAGTGACAATGTAGTCCAGTACAATGGCAAATGACCCCTCTCAACCAATAGTTTCGGCCTACTAAATCTGCTCAACTTGAAGAATCCCCGATATTGTCGACACGATCTAAAATTTGATCCGCAAGATGGCACATTCAAAAACGACTGGATTGGCTTTCCCGCCCACATCGCGGTCCTGCGTCTTCCCATTACTTGCCTCGTTCAGGCCGACATCTTACCGGACGAGTAGATTGTTACCGCATATCTTTCAGACAGATATGCAGTGACAATTTACTCGACAAGTTCACCCCCGGGAGTGATGCTCATCAATTCAAAAAGCGCTTCACCACCTCAACCACATGCCAACAGCACTTCTAGTTCCTACATCCCACCGTCCCCCACCTCCTCTCTCCGTCATTCCCGCTTGCATCATTCGCCTTCCTCTCCCTGACATAAACCCATCCACAACCGTCACCACCAGCGTTCTTCTACCTCCTACTCACAACCATTTGCCCTCCTACTCGCAACTTTTCAACCTCCTACTCATTACTGCACCAGCCTACAGTACATCCCAATCACCATCACTGTTCATCAATTTTTGCAGCAATGCCTACTTCTCCCGCCCTCCGATTCCTTGCTCTCCTACTCCCCCTCCTTCTCCTCCTCCTCCATCCTCTCCCCGGCCATTCCCATGGTCTCCTAACCTACCCCCCTCAACGCGGTGCCCTCAACCCCCTCAACCGCTTCAACCTGAACGCCACCTTTCCCTCCACCCCCATCGACAACAAGCCTCATTTTCCCGCCGGAGACAAAGACTCTAGCCCTGGATCAGCTGCCAGATCGCAAGTACGTGCCGCCCAACCAGAGGGATGGTCTCCCTTTCTCCCTCTAGACCCCGACTTCCGCTGGCGCGCCGGCATCTGCGGCGACCTCAAAGGCCCCGTCGAGGACCACCGAAGGGGCGGCCGTTACTATGGTGATGGAATGATCACTGCTACTTACACTCAAGGTGATGTCATCGAACTGTGGATGAACATTGTGGCCAATCACAATGGCTTTGTCGAGCTACATTTGTGCGACGTGGACAAGTGTGGAGGAGAAATTTCCGAAAATTGTTTCCGACAGGGCCATTGCCGTCAACTACAACGTGCACCAAACGCAGCGTGTGACTCGGGAATGGACTTTCGGTGCGCTCCGATCGACCCGCAGTACCCTGGCCGGTGGTACCTTCCGTGTGCCACGCTACCCGAGAATACTCAGGAGTACTATGGCGGAAGTAAGATGACGTATCAGTTGCCGGAAGGAATGGCATGTGAGCATTGCGTTCTGCACTGGTTTTGGAGCGCGGCGAATACGTGCAATCCCCCGGGAGTAATTGCCTTTTACGAAGGAGAGTTTGGCCCGAAGACGTGGGGCGATTGTTTTGGACAGGGGGGTGCTAGGGGAGGGTATACTACGGAACAGAGAGATTGTGGAAGGGATCGGTTCCCGGAGGAGTATTACCAATGTGCGGATGTTAGGATTGTAGGCCGGGGTGAGGAAAGTGGAGGGACAACGAATGAGCCAGGTCCAACGGTGACGCCCACGCCGAGTGTAGCACCCAGGGCTGGTTCGGTGGGTGTTAAGAGCGGAGAAGTGCACACAGGGGCGCCTACGAGTAGCCCGGAGGTGGAGGTGAGCGGGACAGCAGAGGCGTCCATGGGCGCTAAAGGAGGGGTGGAGGGTCAGATGCAAAACGTGTTTGAAAAGTTGGTATTGGTGGCGGATGGTGAGGTAGTGGAGACGCTGAGAAATGGGAACGAGGTGAATATCTCGAGATATGACCAGGTGGCAATTGAGGCGGTGACTAGAAATGTGGTGTCGCGGGTGGTGTTCTATTTGGATGGGGACAGGGTGTGGACGGACTTTGTGAGACCGTACTTCATGTTTGGAAACTTGGGGAGGGTGCCGAATTATTGGGATGAACCGATTGTGGGGCGATGGTTCACTCTGATGGTAATGGCGGAAGATGAGGGTGACACAATGGAAGTGGAGATCAGGCTGGTGCGGTGAGGCAAGCTCGGGGAATGATGGGACGGTTGGGGGGACGTTGCACATAATTTGCGATGCGAGGAGATGTCCATATGCGGCCACGAGATGGCCCGTTTAAACAACTGGCCGTCTGAAATTTGCAGTTATGGCAGCAGTAAGACTGTGACTGAATGGTTGGTTTTCCTCTTTTGTACAACCCAGTGGATATATTGTTATGTACAGTAGAAAATAAGTAAAATCCCTTATTGATACAAAATCGCACCAAACTTGCCATAGCTCACGTCAGCGTATGCTCGACAGCCACCGACTAGTCTTTCGTAATGTCCATGCGAGTCCCCCGTCATTCCAGCCAAGCAAGGAGTCATCTCGATCCTCCTCCGAGTTCTTTCCCTCTTCCTCGTCCTCTTCTTTTCTCTCGCCACCTCTACCCCTTTCCTTCCACAGCATTGGCAATACCAAACTCCCAAACAGCGGCGGTAATACAAACAGTATGCACGGCACCAAAATCACCAGCGGGCCAATATCCGCCTTGACCTCTACGTCACACGAAATATCCCCCACCACCTCATCAATCAACCGCCTCGTCTGCAGCTCTCGCAACAAAGCGAACCAAAATTACCATCGCTCTGTTAGTCTCTTCCTCAATTCTTACCCACGCGACACACCCCATCATTATCACTGCTAGTTTCGCACACACTTACCGTCCCGTTAATCCGCAGTCCAACGAGCTCGCGATCAACCTTCATCCGAAACTCATCATCCGTGCTATTATTATACAACCACCCCGCATTGAAGTTAAACAGCGTTTCCTGTGTCTCGAATATCATCATCTCACCTTCCCCACAACCACCGCCGTCAATACGCGCATACCGCAGTCCCCACAAACACGATCCTTTGTCAGCATCCATCCATTACCCACCACTATCCACCGCAACGCATCCCCTCCACAAGTCCTCCTCCAGCATGCAACTTACCGCAACTCGACCTCGTACCGAGCAAATACCTTCCCGCGACATCAAACGTAACGACAAACCGCACAGGATGGTCTGGGTTCGCCGCCCAGTCTACACATTCCGGCGTAACATTGCACCTCTGCCACGGGATAGTCTCATCGGTGCCGTCATTCCACCCTGCTTCCCGATCCACTACCCGCGCGCCGCGCCACACAAACAAAAACGCACATCGTACAACCATTCACTCTCGAGTCAGCACACCGCCCTACCCTCCCCCCCTCTAAAACGGCCAACAAACGCTTAACATTACCTGTAGCATTCCACACATTCTCCAAGGCGGACCCCCTCAACACAGCATACTCGCGCAACTCTTCCCTCGTCAACTTGGTGACAGCCACTTTGACGCTCGACGTCTGCTGCGAGAAGAGAAAATTCACGACGGCGACCTCATAAAACAACAAAAACACAGCGGTAAGGGCTAGGACGGCAATACGGTGCATAGACAAGGCAAAGACATATCTGCTTGGGGCGCGAAACACAATGCCCAACCTGGCATTTCCCTGCCCCTCCCCCCCATCCTTTCGGTTCAAGCGACAGGCGGCAGACGCCATGGCCTCATCGCGTGCGCCAAGAAAGACCATAATCGCAGTGGGAATTGCAGGCCTGACAGCACGATGAATATGCCAGGCAATAGCGAAACAAACTAGCACGAAAAACAAAATGATGGCTGCAAGGATCATCCAGGTGAGGGGGTGAAAGGGAAGGGTGAGCTGCTGAAAGACGGCCGTAGCGGATTCAAGCGAGGAGACGGCATCAAGTCGGCCCAAGAGAATCATGGAATTATCCAGAATTGAGGTGGAGGGGATGTGATGACACTGACGTTGCGGGGTCTCCAAGACCAGGCCGGTGATGGCGAGTTGGTACGGGCGTAACTGAGTTGAGGAGATAAACTCTGCGAGTGAGTTGAAGGAACATTGGGACGGGGGACCTGCGTAAAGACAGAGAGCGGATTGGGAGGAGGTGCGTTCATGGAGTGAGGGAGCGAGACCGGAGAAGGGAAAGTGGGAAGGGGGTGCTGCACAGGGGAAGGGAAAGGGGGGTGGGGTGGGGGCGGAGGGGAGGATGATGAAGGGGGGTTCTGGGAGAAAGAGGTAGCATGGGGTGGAGCGGCAGGGGTCGAGGAGGGAAAGGTTTCGGGAGAGTGAAGGGAGACAGCCTGGGGGAGGGGTTGCGAGTGGGGGTGTGCACATGGGAGAGGAGGCGGCGGAGATTGAAACGGGGAGGAGGACAAGGAGGAGGAGGGAGAGGGAGAGAGGGGGGGGAGGGGCATTTTGGATGACTGGGATGTGAGTGAGAGTGGGGATGGGGGAGGGGGATTGGATGGGTGGGGGTTTACATTGGATGACGCGGAATGGGAGGGGGGGGGGGGGGAGGTGGGGCGTCAAGGGAAGTGGTGAGACGAAAGGGGTGGGATAAGGGTGGGGTGAGCTGCTTGGATGGGAAAGCAAGTACGAAGAGAAAATGTGGCATGACAATATGAGAGGGTGGGGCCTTGTAGGGGCGTGTTGATGGCGGGAGGTGTGATTGGGTGCCGGGTTGAGGTACGTACGCGTGGTGGCAAGTGTCTTACAGTAATGGGTAATGTACAGTAGTTGTTGTATGGGTGGCTGGTTCGGCGCCGTCGAGGTTGAGTTAGGTTTGGCGCGAGGCTGCTCTTATCAGCGTTTTATTGTTGGAGGGGGGATTTCATGGTACTGTACAGTACTGTACTGTATACAGTAATAATGCTACATTGTACAGAATTGAATATACGTACAGTACTGTACTGTATGCTGTACACGGTACAATGAACTGTACAATGAAGTGTACCTTGTCGCTCTATTGATCATGCGCTGTGATTTATTGTCATACTGCATTGCTGCTGTCTCTTAATCTCACATCCCCACCCTTCCATTCATCGTTTCCTTTTCCCCCCCCCCCGATATTTTCCATTCCATCACACCACAAATCACGCAACACTGCAACGCAACACCAGAGTTACCGCTCCACCTCCCGCCACCCTCACCCACCCCTCCACCAATTCAAAAACCAAATCCCACCTGTCCCACGCGCCACATCCCGCTCGCCCCCCCCAAAACAAAAACAAAACGCCAGCCCCGCAAATCCATTCAAGCCCCTTTTCAATCTCGTCAACCTGCGCATTCGAGGACCCCCCCCCGGTGCCCAACACCCAGCAGGGCTACACATGTGCTGTACTGTACAGTACTGCTAGAGGGACCACATGGCATACGTGTGCGACAATTTGTTGCATCTCACGCAAATGTACACGTGGACCACCAATGGATACTGTACTCTACGGTACAGTAAGTCGGGTGACCCCGAGATCAACAGTAGAGGCCTTTTTTTTGCGGGCCGCCCTACCGTAGGCCTGAGGGGGTTTAGCCTTTCGACAGTCATGTTGCCATTCTGACTCTACGTACTGTACAGTACAGTACTGAATATTTTACCCGTGTCAATACAGTATACTGTACACCCATTGCTCAAGCATCCATGCAGCCTGGACTCTACCCCAAAAGACACGTCATCCCATCCACCCCCACCAAACCATCCCCCACCCCCTCACTGGCCGCACCGTCTACCCACCGCCAACAACACACCATCACCGCCTCTGAAACCGCACACACCGTCTCCGCCACTCGCCCCACCACCCCCCCGCCAACACCAATGCATTTCCCTCGTTTCATCATCCCGAAACAACTCCACCCTAGATCGCTCTTCGTCGGCAGTAAATAAAATGTTCATCACACCACACCACTCCGTTGCTCTACACTACATCCCAGACATTCATACCAAACCAACCCACATTCCCTCCTTGAACAACTCATTTCCGCCCCATGCAACTACTGTATTACCATCCGTGCTCACCTCCCGCATATTCCAAGTCAACACCCGTGCAGCTCGCAGGACCCCCACCCTTTGCACCACTCGTCGCATAGTAAAACCAACCCCATACACCCCCTTTCCCAGTTTGCATCTTCCACATCCACATCTCGCGCCCTCCTCTCCACTCTTGCACCACCCTCAACCACCCAAGGCCCCCCCTCACTCCGCATCATAAACCACACCATCCAAAGAGACCTCTATCTCACCACTGCCGCCTCTCCCAACCCCTTCCATCCACACCACTTGCAAAAGCCAATGCACTATTGTACCTACTGTTGTTCATACAACCCCAATGTCAATCCCTGCATACACCACGCCCGACCACTTGGACCAAAATGGAGTCAAACCACTTGTTCCACGAGAGTTACCTTCCTGCATGCGAAACTCATCTACAAAACAACGCTACCTACGGTACGCCCCTTGAAACCCCTTCGTTTGAGGCGCCGGCTCTTCCCGGGAGGCGGATCACGTTCATGTTCAATCACTTGTGCAACACCTTCGGCTACACTGTGTCAACCCGTCTGATGTACGGTGATACTACCGTATGTTTGACGAGATCTTGTCCGCTCGTCTTGTCCGCTCGACTTTTGGCTCCTCTCATCTCACGACTCTCAACCGTTCAATTCGCACGTTTGGATTGGGCGCTTTTTGATTCCACCTGTCTTGTGCTCGTATTTTGATAGTCTCGTAGCTTGGTACAGTATTCTGTGAAATCCGTTTTCATGGCACTGTTCTTTTGGATGTGACTGGGACGGCGCAACGTGGAGATCTCATCATAATAGTGCTATTTTTCTGTTAAGCACTGGAAGGGGTTCAGTTTTTCTTTCGCACCTCTATTTGAGGGCTTCTAATTTTATTTTGTTTGTTTGTTTTCTTTTTTTTTGTTTGTTTTCTTTTTTTTTTGTTTTCTTTTTTTTTCGTTTTCTTTTTTTTTTTTTTTTTTTGTTTTCTTTTTTTTTTTTTGTTGTTTTTTTTAGTTCAATAAAATACTCTAATTACGTCTCTTCTCGCCGAGAAAGGAAGCTCTCCTACGGTGCTTGTTACTGCGCAGATGAGTCTCTAGGTCGATCTCCTGGGCGAAGGTAATGTCGCAATCAGTACACCGCGGAGGATCCTTGCTTTCCCTTAACCTTTGTTCTGCCCTTTGGTGCCTCCCACCGGCCTCGTGCACAGCTTTTTGTCCGGAACTGACGAACTCGATGTCGCAGATGCGACAGTAAAACTTAGGCTTTTTGCCTTTCTTATTCCTCTCCCTTCTCTCCCTGTCTGTTGCGACTTTAAAAGCTGTGGTACAGACAAGGTCAATGCGGGCCTGGGCCCGGGAGGAAGTAGCCACGGAAGAGGACCCAAGGGCGGTTGTACGGTGCGACGGACGGGACGAAGGCTGTGCAGAGCGAGGGGGTTGTCTTGAGTAGCTAGAGGCTTGGGAAGGAGACCCGTCCCGGATGGAGACCTGTTCGGATTCTTCGGACCCCTCCTCGGCCTCGTCGTCAATAAGGGGATGCCTAGGGTAAGCTGTGATGGCAGAGCTCTCCCCTCGGTAGATCTGTTGACGAGGCCTTCCCTTTCTTCCCTCCGACGGAGTTCCTGATACCTTTGATGATCCTTCGGGGTGCGTAGTGGCTTCCTTAACCCTCCAACCATTCCTCGAAGTTCCAGGAAGGTTTTTAGAGTATAGCAGTCACTGAGGGTATTGCCCCCTTGAACTTCGAGCTAAGCACCGAAAGTCCAAAGAGACAAGGGACACCTGCAGTATAATGGGTATTGCCCCCTTGAACTTCGGTATGCACACCGTAAGTCCAAGGAGACAAGGGACACCACTGCCTAGAGGACAACAAGGAGTCGGACGGCAACGTTTTGGAGTGGGGTTTTTGGAGTGTGGAGGTTTTGGATGTGGAGGTTTTGGGTGTGGGGATTTTGGAGTGTGGAGGTTTTGGATGTGGTACTGGCTTTTTCTTGTCGGTCGAGGCTCACACCCCGGTCGACCAGCCTTTATATAGAGATTCGCAAATTACTAAAACGCACAAATTGCTACTAAATTCCTAGCAAAACATAAAAAGTAGCCCTTAGACCCCCCTATTCGCCTGTTTTGAGGCGCCTCTACTGTACTGTTGTGCAGTACACGCCATTTGTGGCTCAGAGCCATGCACAGTACTGTACATGGCTCTCGTATCCCGAATTTGTGGCCATGTACGGTACTGTACATGGCTCTCGGGACCATAATTTGTGGCCACAGGACACCGGCCACTGTGAGCCACAACACTATCCTCCCCCTACAGCAGGCCACGGGACGGCTTGAAATCCAATGGGCTCTTACCAATCGAAGTTCAAATGAGCATTACATAAATCATTTTTTCTTCTTTTTCTGCTTCTTCTTCTTCTACTTTTTTTTTTTTTTTGTGGTTTCCTTTTTAAAGCAAAACGCAGAAAAATAAATCACTGAAACATCTTAACATAGATGTTTGGGTCGCCTTGTGTAAAGCTGCAGCCTGCGGGCATGAATGGGACGCCTTGTTTGGCGACCATGAAGTGACGCTAATTCATAACGAGGGTGCTTTGCCTTAATGATACGGCACGGTCCATAATACTGTGAGGATAATGCAGGCCACTTGATAGTAGAACTTAAGGAATGCCCATGCGCTACTAAAACCCAGTCGCCCACCTGAAACGTGATGCCTGTTCCGCCCACAAACCGTTCTTGGCCTCTTAGTTGTTCCATGGCTCGATTCATTCTCCACACCCTGCAAGCCAGTAGTTCGTTCGCTCTATGGTCTTGGGTGGGGTTTGTAAGAGTCGACGTAGCATCCGTATGCACCAGACGGGGTGGTACCCGAACATCAATTCAAACGGGGAGAAACCACTCGAGAGCCGCCGACGCCGGTAGCCGTACAGGACCGTGGGGAGTACATCTTCCCATGCGTCCCCGTGTTCCAACACCATCTTTTTTACTGAAGATTTCAGAGTTCGCACCATCCGCTCTGCCCTTCCATTAGACATGGGTGCGTAGGCCAGGATAGTTCTCCAGGAGATACCGTTTCTTTTCATGAAGTCCACCAGAGCTCCTGACGTGAAGCAAGTCGCATTATCCGATATCATTCTTACCGGCGGGCCAAAAGTCAACATAATCTCTTTCTTAACGAACTCTATCACTACATGGGCCGTAGTCGATTCCGCCGCGACGGCGAACGGCCATCCCGTTAGGTGCTCCACCGCTATTAGGATGTAGCGATTTTTCGATCCTTGCTTGGCGGGAAGAGGACCGGCAAAATCGATAGAATAAGTCTCGAATATATTTGTCAGGGGCACATAAAGTGTTGTCTTGTAAGGGACCAAAGGCTTTGACTCCTGACATCCTCTACAGCTCTTCACAAACTCGTGAATGTCACTATAGACTCCAGGCCACCAATATCGATCCAACACGAACTGCTTGGTGGTTCGAACATCCCAATGTCCCATCTCGTCGTGGAACATCCTAAGTATCCCTACACGGGATGAAATGTGTGGAATAGCTCGGATACCCTTCGCGGTCCGTCGAAACAGCTGTCCTTCCCATAATATAAAGCTTTTTGCGCCCCTTTTGACCGAAAGTTTGAGTTTTTCGTTGTCCTCAATAATCTCAAACTTACTCAAATACCTAATGACATTCTGTAAGAATGGCTCCAAATCGAGATTAGTCACCTGAGACTCTGTAAGCATGGCGAGCATCCCTTCGTCCGATGTTGACCCTGGTTTTTCTGGAAGACCAAAGCGGGAGAGATAGTCTGCCGGAGCATTTTCCTTCCCTGCTCGGTACTCTATCGTGAAATCATATTCGGCTAGAAAATCGAGCCAGCGCGCTAACCTTCCGTGGACATCTTTCCTTTTGAACGCATTCCGGAGAGCTTGGTGATCGGTGATTAGCCGGAAGGGGTCTGACGATAATAGGTAAACGCGAAACTTGCGCAAGGCAAAAATTACGGCCAAAGCTTCTCTTTCGCTAGCACTGTAATTTCGTTCAGATGAATTCATAGTACGGCTCGCATATTGGATCGGGTGTACCTTTCCATCTTCTTTCTTTTGTGCTAGAACAGCCCCGATGGCGACTTTCGATGCATCCGTCTCAACGACAAATGGAGCTGAGAAGTCGGGGTAGGCAAGCACAGGTGGCGAAGTAAGTTTTTCCTTCAGCTCCTCGAAAGCAGACGTCATTTCTTCCGTCCATTCGAATCTTCTATTCCCCGAAGTCCCAGCATGTAAGGCGGCTGAGATGTCGGCAAATCCTTTAATGAACCGCCGATAGTAACCTGCCAAACCCAGAAAACTACGTAGTTCCGTTGTTGATTTTGGGACTGGTGCTTTTTTTATAGCCACTACTTTTCTTTCATCGACACTTACGCCACTTGAATCCACCTTATGGCCAAGGAGTTTCACTGAAGGCATCGCGAAACTGCATTTGGTTATTTTCAATTTCAGACCCGCAGCCGCTATGGCCTGAAATACTTCCCTCAAGTGCTCCACATGTTCATGCAAGTCAGATGAAAAGACTACTACGTCGTCCAGATAGACACGTGCGAACGGGATGTCTCGTAAGACCTTGTCCATCATTCGCTGGAACGTTGATGGGGCGTTCATTAGTCCGAACGGCATTACTTCAAATTTAAAGGTTCCGTAGCGACAAACAAATGTAGTCATCTCCTTACAGTTTTCGCTCATGCGAACTTGCCAATAGCCGGCGAACAGGTCTAGTGTGGTAAAGACCGAACCTCCCCCAGCTCATCAAATATTTCCTCTATCCGGGGTAAAGGCCATCTGTCAGCCTTCATTTGTCTGTTGAGGGTGCGATAATCGACACAAAAACGAGGCTTTCCGTCCTTCTTTTGGGCAATGACCACCGGAAATGACCATTCAGATGCTGCAGGTGTAATTATTCCAGCCCTGAGCATGTTATCAATCTCAGTTCTTACTACGTCGTAGTGTTTTGGGGCCATCCGACGTGCCCGATGGTAGATTGGGGTTTTGTCTTTTAGCTCAAATCCGTGGGTTATAGGGACGGAAGCCGGACGCAACTCATTCATGTTCCACGCAACTACCCCCGTCTCCCGTAAGGCACCGCTTATATCTCTCTGAATACTTTTTGGAAGGTGCGCAAGACGAGCTCGTAGTGCACCGAGTAGCTCCTCTGTCTGACTGTCGTCTACGGATATTGCTCCCGACTCCCCAGGTTGCATATTAATTGGGATATCTTCATAGTCTCCATCCCTAACGACTGCCACCACCAGTTCATCTTCCGTATCAGAGGCGTTCGTGAATAAATCCGAATCGGAAGTAAAGTCTTCGCTCGGGGTCTTGTCTCCTTTCCCCTGCATGATCTTTCTTTCTGTGGCACGGAAGTCGGGCTCCAACGGGACTAAAACCTCCTTTTCATCTACGCGTATTACAACCGAGTCCGTGTCGAAGTCCATAAGAGCCTTTAGTGATTTTAAGGTAGGCCTCCCAATAATGATGTCAAAGGGGGTATTTTCCACCACGAGGTACTCTAATTGTACCGTAAGGTCCTCAAAAGATGTCGGAACCTTTGACATGGAACCAACGCATCCAGCGACGACTCCATTAGCCACCGTTATAGTGCGAGTAGTTTCCTCTGGAGAAAGGCATAGGCGTTCCGAGAACTCTTTTGACAT
Organism: Kappaphycus alvarezii; assembly: GCA_002205965.3. NCBI lineage: Eukaryota > Rhodophyta > Florideophyceae > Gigartinales > Solieriaceae > Kappaphycus > Kappaphycus alvarezii. The sequence continues at coordinate 95,628 of NADL03000845.1, forward strand.
TACGTCCGGGACAGCTCCCGAGTCCAGTAAGGCCCAAGCCTCCGTGCCATACACTCGTAGTTTGGCCAACCGGAGGAGCCTGTCTGGGGTTTCATCTCTTTTCAGATGTTCTATCTGTGTAATCATTGAGGCTCTCGCGCCTGTAGGTTTTCCGATAAGACGGCGAATAACCTTCTTTGCTTCGTCCGCCTCTCCGCGTAGGAGTTGCCCGAAAGTAAGTCCACAGCTAGCATTTGAAAGTTCCGCAAGCACATCATAGCGGCTTACATACTCCTGCAACTGGCGAACAGCAGCCCTTTTCGACCTACTGGTGACTTTTCCTTTCTTCTTATTTCGCAAGTTTAGATCTGGTTCTTTTTGAGGGGCATTCTGGATGACAGGGGGATGATTGAGAAGCCTTGGGATTGGAATTCCGGTACGATCTTCTTGACGTGCCTGTTTTCTTACGGCTTGCCCGTCAGCTAGCCTTTTGGTAGCATTCACAGCTTCAACAGGAGCCTTTTCCTCCTTCATTACGGCAACTTTTTCTTCGGTATTTTCTTTAACACCTTTGTTGTCTGAAAAGCCGACCGCTTTCCTTACCTTGGTCCAGCAGGTAGCTTCCGAATGGCCTAGTTTATGGCACAGGGAGCAACGGATATCTCTCTCGGGATTTTTCGGACAACGGCTCGCACCATGTCCTGGTTCCCTGCAGTAGGAACAAAGACGTTCCCCCGCCTGTTGTCCGCCTGCTGGGCCCACGATGCCACGATTGTTATCTTTCTGTTTTTTGATGAGCAAAGTGAGTCTTGACAGATCTTCGGCCAAGGCGTCGACTTTGTCTTCGATATTCCTGGTACGGGCATCCGGGCGTACCATGAGTTTCGCAGGAGAAACTTGTTGGGGTCGAGAGGAAGCGGAACCGATGAAAGACAGGTGATTGAACCAGAAATCTTTTAAAGCCTGCACTATCCCCGCGTAGTCTGTCGGGCCCCTAAAGGCGAGGAATTGTGCCAACTCACTATGGTTACAAGCGGCCGACCTTAACAGCCCAAATTTCGCCCGGTCATCAAAGCCCGCTTTTTCGTACAGCTTATCGATGATTTTCAGCGATCCGGGGATATCATCAATAGCAAAACCTGCTTCTAGGGCTTGCCGGATGACATCTTGAGGTTCCTCTGGAGCCGCAAAGTTTGAAATGATCCTTTGTTTTACTATTTTATAGTTCTTTGCCTCCTCTGTGAGTGAACCGTCTTTGGCAAAGGAGTCGTAGTAAAAGTCGAATGCAGCACCATCCAAGTGGGCAAGCAGTTTCATTGCTTTTTCGTCTTCTTCCTTACCAGCCATAACCACATTCTCAAAATAGAAAAAGAACCTGCGAACATCGTCGCTTCCATTAAAGACTAAGATACTGTCACCAGTTGAGCTCGAATCGGAAGGGGAATTAACCCCCCTCCACAAGAGTACCATAATAGTGCTATTTTTCTGTTAAGCACTGGAAGGGGTTCAGTTTTTCTTTCGCACCTCTATTTGAGGGCTTCTAATTTTATTTTGTTTGTTTGTTTTCTTTTTTTTTTGTTTGTTTTCTTTTTTTTTGTTTTCTTTTTTTTCGTTTTCTTTTTTTTTTTTTTTCTTTTTGTTTTTTTTTTTTTTTTTGTTGTTTTTTTAGTTCAATAAAATACTCTAATTACGTCTCTTCTCGCCGAGAAAGGAAGCTCTCCTACGGTGCTTGTTACTGCGCAGATGAGTCTCTAGGTCGATCTCCTGGGCGAAGGTAATGTCGCAATCAGTACACCGCGGAGGATCCTTGCTTTCCCTTAACCTTTGTTCTGCCCTTTGGTGCCTCCCACCGGCCTCGTGCACAGCTTTTTGTCCGGAACTGACGAACTCGATGTCGCAGATGCGACAGTAAAACTTAGGCTTTTTGCCTTTCTTATTCCTCTCCCTTCTCTCCCTGTCTGTTGCGACTTTAAAAGCTGTGGTACAGACAAGGTCAATGCGGGCCTGGGCCCGGGAGGAAGTAGCCACGGAAGAGGACCCAAGGGCGGTTGTACGGTGCGACGGACGGGACGAAGGCTGTGCAGAGCGAGGGGGTTGTCTTGAGTAGCTAGAGGCTTGGGAAGGAGACCCGTCCGGATGGAGACCTGTTCGGATTCTTCGGACCCCTCCTCGGCCTCGTCGTCAATAAGGGGATGCCTAGGGTAAGCTGTGATGGCAGAGCTCTCCCCTCGGTAGATCTGTTGACGAGGCCTTCCCTTTCTTCCCTCCGACGGAGTTCCTGATACCTTTGATGATCCTTCGGGGTGCGTAGTGGCTTCCTTAACCCTCCAACCATTCCTCGAAGTTCCAGGAAGGTTTTTAGAGTATAGCAGTCACTGAGGGTATTGCCCCCTTGAACTTCGAGCTAAGCACCGAAAGTCCAAAGAGACAAGGGACACCTGCAGTATAATGGGTATTGCCCCCTTGAACTTCGGTATGCACACCGTAAGTCCAAGGAGACAAGGGACACCACTGCCTAGAGGACAACAAGGAGTCGGACGGCAACGTTTTGGAGTGGGGTTTTTGGAGTGTGGAGGTTTTGGATGTGGAGGTTTTGGGTGTGGGGATTTTTGGAGTGTGGAGGTTTTGGATGTGGTACTGGCTTTTTCTTGTCGGTCGAGGCTCACACCCCGGTCGACCAGCCTTTATATAGAGATTCGCAAATTACTAAAACGCACAAATTGCTACTAAATTCCTAGCAAAACATAAAAAGTAGCCCTTAGACCCCCCTATTCGCCTGTTTTGAGGCGCCTCTACTGTACTGTTGTGCAGTACACGCCATTTGTGGCTCAGAGCCATGCACAGTACTGTACATGGCTCTCGTATCCCGAATTTGTGGCCATGTACGGTACTGTACATGGCTCTCGGGACCATAATTTGTGGCCACAGGACACCGGCCACTGTGAGCCACAACAGTATTCTGTGAAATCCGTTTTCATGGCACTGTTCTTTTGGATGTGACTGGGACGGCGCAACGTGGAGATCTCAAAGGAGATACGTGGGGTTTGTTTGACGACCACCCTTTACTGAAACGCATGCTTTCAAGTTTACCGCGAGATACACCGTATGCAGGCTCAATTTCCGATCTGGCTAGACAATCTTCAACAAGAATTTCCATGAAAAAGAAGGGAGCGTTTTTCCACCACTACTACTTACCCATCCATTATCCCTCCAGCAAGGTCAAGTACGCACCAAGTAGAGACAAACCAGTGGCTATCCTCGTGCTCGTAAGTAGCTTACCCGCGCGCCCTGTTGACGTCTGCCCACAAACGCCTTCGGGGTGAGTTCCTCCCCATTACTGTGTCCGCATACGTTTTTGAGTCGATTGCGGTTTTCTAGAAAACCTTGGGATAGATCGAATATGTCTTTCGAGAGGTAAAACACCGAAACCTTTCCTCCTTCGGAATTCAATATAACAGCGGGGGCTTCCGTAAAAGATAGGGGATGCTTCCCACCGATTGGTGACGTGCGAGACGGTTTCGGAAGACTCGGAGGGTTCGCCGCAGACTCATGAGTCTTATTAGGTACTGGAAAGAGTGGGGGAGGACAAGTGAAACAACGGGGAGAAGAGCCAGAGAAATTCCACCAAGAATACACTATAGAACAGGGCTCCCACGGGTTGAGAAAATAGCCTCCTTCGCCTCCCATTGGAAACCTTGCCGAAGGACGCGACGGCGGCAAGCTGCACCGCGGACGGGCGACCTTGACGAAAACCATGCAGCTATAGTGGGGTCGGTTTATTGCGAGTGTTGCAAAGGTCGGGAGAACTTTGAATTTCAATTCAAGCCATTATTCAGCACCCCCCTCTACCGTCCGACACCCCGACCGGTGCATTGAACCTCACTTTTCAACCAATTGCTTTTGATTCTCTCGGTGCGCCTGCCCCCCAAAATTATTGGATTTCATGAGGAGTTAATCCCGCGAATAGCGCGGATGTATAGTACGACTGCAGGCGTGATACGCCGGCGTGTGTATCAGCGCCTTAGTTGCATCATCTGGTCGTCTATCGCTGTGCTTATCTGCGCGCGCACGCCGCTGCACGTGACCCACGTGGACCATCCGGTTAGTTCCTAGCCCTGCAGTCCGACTGCAGTTGACACCATAGACACTATTTTCCGTCAATGAGTTCATGACAGATGAATAAATTAGTGTCCATTTGAGACGCTTTAGTATCCATAGGGGGAAAGCAGGGGTTATATGGGGTGGTTAATTTTGCTGATAAAATCAATTGCAGGCGAGGCCTAATTTGGGTAGCCACTGACATACCCTGAGAACGAAGGTTCTCTGGAATATATACTCTCAAGCTGTGGCCTTAGGTGTCGCTCAAACCCCTTCCAACAAACAACTGGCGTTATTCTGGACGAGTCTCGCCGCGTGAGGAGCGAACTCGTTCTGGAGCGAACATTGTTTGCCGCGCATCAGCAATCGGAACGGCTGCCCGTGCGGCAATGCCAGTCCCAACCCGGTTGGCGAAGTCCCGAGCAGTCGGGTGCCAGCACCCCAACGTGGAGAGTGGAAGGGCAATGAAGCGATGCCATACTGGCGCGGAACGGATCTACAATGCCGTTCGGATAACAAAGCATTTCTACCCGACAAAAAAAAAATTCAATAGAGGTTGATATTGTCAAGGGAGAAATTGAAGGTATTGTCTTTACGCACAGAAATACCCGCGCCCACAATAAAATATATGCTTGGTACGGTAGCAGGGGTCTTTGACGGGTCTTTTCCCGCCGCACTGGCCCCTTTCGCGCCAGCTTCCCCTGTTTTTTGGTTGCATTTCAGCCGGTCAATTAATTCCTCCCCTTCTCAATTGCAATTTTTCAGCAGCAGCAGCGTCAAAATCATTTTCTATTGGCCAAAGAATATTTTAAAATTTTAGGTTTTGTGCACATGCACATAATGTACAGGCCCGGCATTGAGCCGGCTCTGCAAGGAAGGTCATGTACTGTAGTGCTACCCATCAGCGACGACTTATCCCACATAACGCATTAGCCGCGTGGATATAACCGACCACATCTTCCATGCATTAAAATAACTCAAAAATTCCCCCCATAATGTACATGTGCATACTGAACAAACAGAAAAACAACTTAAAATTTTGGTTCTAGATTACTGACGAAGGAACCAAGACAGCCTGTCCTCAAAGCAAAGCGATATAAAAAGCCGCCGTCAATTTCTAGCGTAAGAAAAATAAAGAGGTCATCGGTCCTCGTTCCGTCAGGTTATGGGCAACATCGCAACCACTGCCACCTAACTCACCGATCCTCACCGTTCACAGCGCGACACACTGTCCCACACCGCCTCTCCCTCCTGATCCCCCAACAAGGCTTACCGCCTCCTCCCGCAGCAGGCGTGCCGCCCAAAGAGCCGCTAACGCCCCATTTACAGAGCTCACTCAAGAACTTCTCCGCCTCACCAAACTCCGAGCAACCGCACCAGATCCCCCGTATCACCAATCCCACAAGAAGACAAGCAAAATGCAAAGTTTACCGATATTCAAGATTGCCAAGCTGGATCGTGCCAACTTTGCCCCCTGGCTGATCTCGATCCAAGCAGCAGCAGCACCTATCCAGGCCAGAGAACATGTGAATCAAGACCCCGAACCGCCAATAGACCCGACCGAACTCCAAGCATTCCAAGAGCGCCGAGACATTCTGCTTGGAGCGCTCATCGATTCCATCCCCAGTTACATAGCCAACCTGGTCATACAGATTGACATCGTCCCCACGCCCCACCAACTAATCAATGCGGTCACAACCTACCTGGACACCACAAGAGCCAGCGACCACAAGTACCTCAAGTCGATGGCAGAGAACACCCGCTTCACCGATGATATGGACGTTGCAGCATACGTGGCCGAGCACGAGGCACTTCGTGCACAGATGCTGGCCGCAAAATACCCGGACATAACAGAACCCCAGATAACAGTATCCTTCCTCATCGAAGGACTCCGCCACAACCCAAGACTTTCACACATCGGCCTCCAAATGCTCACGAGCAAGCCCATCGACACAAAGGACTTCGTCCACAAATTTAACGAGTACAGCACATTCATCCCAAATGCTACTGCAGGTCCGAGCCATATCAGCCATCCTCTATCTGTGGGCTCCCACCCAGATATGCTAGCAGACATACTCAGGCAACTTATTGAGCTCCGCTAAGACACCAAACCTCATCCCCGCAAGAATTTCAAACCATGCCAACACTACATCTCACTCGGCTTCGCGAACCCGCGTCACTCCGACGAGCGCTGCCGCGACCCCAACCACCCGCGAAGCAAAAAAGCCAAAACAAGTGCCAATGAAGCGAGCGTCAACTACTCGCAGCTCGCCAGGGAGATCCACCAGCTCATGACCGAAAGCTACGACGACAGCATGCACACCGCTAACGACACTGAAAGTAAGTTCTACTACTTGGACTCCGGGGCACACCCAACTCTGCTCACAAAACCCACTCCCACAATGAAATCCCTCCCCCGACCTGTTCCCACCTCAGTCGCCACTAATCATTACTCAATATGCACACATGCCGGCCCCACAATCATCCAGCCCACGCAGAGTAAGCCTCTCCGTCTATTCGCCCTCTCCAACCCATCCCTACAGCACAATCTCCTCTCTGTGCGTTCCATTACCAAGCGTTACGGCCCCGTCCTCTTCGAACCGGACATAGCCTTCCTCACCCAACGACGCGGCCATGACCCCCCGAGAATCATCGCCAAGGCACCATGGAATAAGGAACTCCAAGGCTACATACTCCATGAAGAACCTGCGAATGCCAAGATAGTCATAATTCACAAACACCTTAGCCGTAAATCGAAACCACGAACAACCGCACCACAGCGTGATCCGATAGACAAACAGAAACCCACTCCTCCAACAACACAGAAACAGGCCACAACCACACAAAACAAACCACGCAGACTCATCAGCACAAACCAGCCCCCACCCACAAGGCCCTCGAACCCGGCCCCACTGCCAAGAAAACCAAACACGCGATTAGCCAAACCAATCCACCATTGGCACCTCACCCTCAACCATGCCTCACCTCGAGCACTTAAACAAATGGCCAAAGAAAAGACCATACCCAACCCACCCCCCATACACAAAGAATCCCCCCCCAGGATCACCTGCAACCCCTGCCGCAATGCGAAACTAACAAAAGCCCCCCATCGACCCAACAAAAAACATTACGCCGTCGGCAGCTACATCAGCTCGGACACGTGTGGCCCAATCCACCCAACCTCCAAGCACGGCAGCAAGCACTTCCTCACGTTCATCGATGCAGAGAGCCGCTACTTACATGTATACTTCCTGGCTGCACGCCACCAAGTTGGCTGGTTCACACGCCTCCACATAGCACACCTCCGCACCAATAAGGGCTCGCCGCCCCAAACAGTTCGCGTCGACAATGCAAAAGAGTTTACAACCAAAGAGATCAAAGATTTCCTCAGCACACAGGGCACCCAACTCAAAGCCAGAACGCCATATCAGCCCCAAGAAAACAGCAGGGCCGAACGAGTCAACCTAAAACTGCTCAACGCCACAAGGGCAGCCCTCTCAACAGCCAAACTCCCCGACCAATTCTGGGAGGACGCCCTCCAAGATGCGACGCACAAGTACAACATTATGCGACACTCCTCCACGAACAGGGCTCCCTACACCCTCTGGCACGGTAACCCACCACCCCGCATGAAACTACACATCTTCGGTCAACTGGGACACATCCCCATCCACAAACCAAAAACCAAACTAGAACCCAGAGCCCAAATGGTCCGCTATATGTGTCCGATAGATGAGAATATCATAAGAGTTTGGAACCCGCAAACAAACTCATACCACAGTGCCCGAGCGGCCGATTTCCGGCCGTACGACCCCCAACAGGACCCCCATCTCACGACATCAGTTGCACTAGCCACCACACCGCAGCGACTTCCACACCCACCGCAAACAACGGCCCAGGCCCGCACATATGCCGACGCTAACCAATGGGCCCGCGCTCACGACAAGGAACTGGACACACTGGAAAGGGAGCAAACATTCAGATGGGTTTACAACAGCAAAATCCCAAGATCGGCCAGAATCATACCACTCAAGATGTCCTACCGTTGCAAGCATGGACCGCACCTAGACATCGAGCGAAAAGCGCGCTGCTCGGTCCGAGGAGATCGAATGCAGCAATACCTTCACTACGACCCCAACCACACCTCCTCTTACATGGCAGAGAAAACCACTGTCAGGCTCCTCCTCGCCATCGCCGCCCACCACCAATGGCACCTCAGCCATTTCGATATCACCGCGGCCTATCTCCACGAACCCTATACATACGACAAACCCGTTTTTGTGCGGGAACAACCACGCTTCGATGGCACCATCAAGCACCCCGGCCAATCCGGGTTTCTCCTACGCAACCTGTATGGTACTCCACCTGCCGCCTTCAACTACTTCAAGGGCCTAGCCAGCCATCTCACAGAGCACGGGTATACGCAGAGCGACGCTGACCCCTGCCTGTTCCACAAAACAACCAATGGAGAGCCCATACTCATTGCCATTAGTATGGACGACTTCCTGCCAGTGTCACCATCTCCAAAGCTTATCGAAGAACTGTTCAAAACCCTCCAAAAGAAATACAACATAAACAATCTCGGGCACCCGAAGACATACTTGAAATTACACATCAAAAAAACCGCCAGCGGAGACATCCACCTGTCTCAACCCCATGTCATACAAAACCTCCTCCACAAAACCAGACTCACCCAAACCAAACCACGAAGCACACCAGTACCCTAAAACACAAATTGGAAAGAAGCCCCCAATTCCCCACAACTCAGCAACACAGCGAAGAAGCACTTCCTAACCCTCATTGGAAACTTACGCTACCTGACCGACAGCTCCCGCCCCGATATTCAATTCGCAGTCAATAAGTTAGCGGAACACATGCGTCAACCCACATCACAGCACTACAATATCCTACGATGGCTCATCCAGTACCTCAGCTGGATGAAAAACCATGGCATCCTCTATCGCAATGGCAGATATCTCCAGACCAAGGGACATCATATTACCTCCTACAGCGACTCAGACTACGCAATAGACAAAGATCGCAAGTCAAGATCAGGTATTGTACACACGGCGTGGGGATCCCCCATAGCTTGGTCCAGCAGCAAGCAGTCTATCGTCGCCAAATCAACGTGCGAAGTGGAATACGTCGCTGGCTCCGACGCCGTCGCACAAGCGCTTTGGCTGCAACGGCTCCTTGCGGACTGCGGTTTTCCAGCCAGTCGCCCTACAAAGCTCCTGATGGATAACACGTCCGCCATTAGTGTGGCTAACAGCCAATCGCCGACCAAAAGACGGAAGCTTATCGACGTAGCTCATCACCACCTGGACGACAATGTCGCCAAAGGCAAAATCACAGTCAACTATGTACCTTCCCCTCACAACTCAGCAGGTATGCTCACAAAAGCTCTCGGCAAAACGAAAATAGCCCAACACACAGCCCAACTACGTATCCAACCCCTGACAATAGCACAAGGACCAGCCACAGCCTCACGACCACTCCGCCGCACAGTTCCGACCTCGATCGCCCATTTTCACCCGGGACTGCCGAAGGAACCAAGAAGACAAAAGCAAAACGGGAATCGAGGTCGAAATCAACGAAGTAACCAAGACAGCCTGTCCTCAAAGCAAAGCGATATAAAAAGCCGCCGTCGATTCTAGCGTAAGAAAAATAAAGAGGTCATCGGTCCTCGTTCCGTCAATTACAATGCACCGCTGTGCACATACTGTACTGTGCGTGGTGGTGGTGAATCTATTGGTTGTACAATGTCGCACAAAAGAGTGCGGAGGGTATTCATAAATTAACTACGGATGCGGGCGGCGGGGTAGAAACCTGTCGCGCCTGCATTATTTGGAGACAATGCAAAACGGGTAACGAAGTCGCGGAGCTCCTGTTGAGGGGAGGAACCGCGACGGGAAGCAGCGAAGGAAGCAAGGCGGCGGAAAAAACCCTTGCCGTCGTCGCCCAAGGCGCCATAGATATCAATCCCGACGGGGGAGAGGAGGATATCGTTTTGGTTGCAGTAAGTGCCGTAATGACGATGTTTCTCGCGCTCTGCGAGTGTTGCGGCAGCGCCTGCGGTAACCGTACTTGGCGAAATGTGGCGGCGTGCGGTGGGGGTGCACATGCATACTGTACATACAAAATTTAACAAATTTTACAAGGTTTCAAGGTTCCAGTGCATACCACCGGTCAAGGCCTGGAAAATGCCGCGTGGGGGTCCTCGAGATAATAGCGGCGGGCCAAGACCAAACAGTGGGGGAGCGAGGCGGAATAGCGAAGGAGCCAGGCCGAAAAGTGGTGGAGGCAGGCCGAAAAGTGGTGGAGCAAGACCAAAGAGTGGTGGAACGAGAAGAAACAGAGGCGGTGCACGTTCAAACAGCGGAGCAGCACGTTCAAACAGCGGAGGGGCTCGTGCAGGAGCAGGAAGACGTCGCAGACATCGGGTAGACTCTCTATATGTCGATCCAGATGCACCGGTTACACAAGAAGCGGATGAAAACGTCACATTGGGCCTGGCTATAGACCCCACACATCCTTTGCAGGTCGAACTGCCCGCTGCAGATCACACGCAGGGCAGCAGCGAAGAACCTCTTTCTCAGAGGCGTCATCTCAACGTCCTTGTCCCTCCTCCGCTTCCAATTCCTCCTTAACATCACCCTGCTCTTCTTCTTCCTGCATTTGATGAAGATTATATCACACCCGCAGCTGCTCCCGCTCAACCCCCAACGGCTGCACCTGGACAAGTCGACGAGATCACGCATTCGGCACCGCGTCGGGGTGAGAATACATTGTTGGACACCGTGGTGATGACCGATGCAATTACTGCAGAGTCGCGATTGTTTTGTTTATATTAAGTGCTCGATCCCGAGGCGGAGCACCGAAAGCAGAGTGGCTTCATCGAAAGCGATATACTACCCGAGCTGATTTTTTTTTGCCAGAAAACCGGAAGTAGGCGCGCAACCATCCTGTTCTATATGAGGAGAGAATGTGCACACGCGCGGGCAGTGCCCATCCCTATTTTGGACGTGTTGTCTCCCAAACTGTCAGTACTGTAGAGCGGTGTTGTTAGGGACTGAGGGAAGCCAAGTGTGCTTTGGAAGAGGAAAGCTACTTTATATGGTCTCACATTTCGCAGAAGACGGATAAGAGGGGACTTGAAACGAACATACCCGCACCCAGTGTTCCGAAATAACACGCTTACGATGAATGTGGTGTTTGCGACAGCTCTCATGCTTATGGACATGTCATAATCGCAGGGTGGCGGACCATCTCTGTTGGTAATTTCAAGGAACAGCATCCATTGCTATGAGGCATCCCAACTCTCGATACAGCTTTATTTGGTCGAACGATATGACTTCTACGGATCCGAACGCATGCGGTCCCGTCTTTGTGGCGAGGGCTGTTACGAATCCTGATGTAAAGGCGCTGCTTCGACTGTTATACGAGTATCTGAAACCGCGGAAGAACGTGATAAGAGGGAGGTGCGCGCTTTTTTTCGAGGACTTGGATTTAGTCACGGAAAACAAAGTAATAAAAGCGATCAAGGCCATGATGAAGAAAAATATGTACATTTTGAGACTGAAGTAAGTCCACACACTTTCTCAAGAATCGGTCAAGTCGTCCGCGGTCATGGCGTGGGTCCGCTTCCAGAGCATGCTCCCGCCATGTCAAGCGGGCTAGAAGCGTTTATCATTGATACTGTAGGTCTCTTTCGACAGCCCGCGTCGATGCACGAAGTGCGACAGCAGGACAAACGCCGCCAACCAACAATAGCCCTCGATACCTGCGGCACAAGACGCTTAAGCCTGCATCGTAGAATGCAGAAATAGGTGATTTTCCACTGTTCTATCCATACGGCGCCCGCGATAAGCCACTAGATATTGGCAAGTACCTCACTGCGCGTGGCGCAAGTGAAAACACCCACCGGATGACGACCACAGCTCACTGAATAAACCCGTTTTCGAAAGTTAACGTGGGCCGCACATTCGAAATTCAGGCAGTACAAGGATAACCTTCCACTCAAATTCGGTCCGCTCCTTCAGCAATGGGTGCTTAGAACCCTGACAAACATCGAGGAATTTAGTCCCAATTCCTAGAGGGCAACCAGAGGAAGCGTATGGCGACAGAGACAGAAGTGCAAGATGCCACTTGCGAAGATGGAACTGTTGATCCCGCAGTTGGACGACTGTTTCTGCCAGGCTGCGTCGTGAATAGCTCCACGTAATGGAAGCGAAAGCGACTCGACTTGCAAACAGTCGTGGCTAGGAAAGGACATATCACTTTATTCATCACGGTCACGATGAATCCATAGCGCGAAGAGTTGGGGAAACTTGGAATGGATATCGAAAGGAAGGGCGCATTCACACATACCAAGGGTGTTACTTTAGTGTTTAATAGCCCCGATCTCATGATGCGCATGTAAAATCAATTCGCACATGCGGTGTTCAACAGGATTACAAAGAACACCAATTAATACTTTGGATTCAAGTGCATTGCGTATTAAACCAAGCTTGATTTCCAAAAAAACAACAATCCCCTCCATCATAGACTATGATGGGTGGAGTGTGGCGTTTTTGACGACTTGAATACGATCGACGCGATCAACTGCGCAGATTTACCACATATTCGAGGGGATGGCCAGCTACGCCGTTGGTGAAGCGGTTCAATATCCATCGACACTCACCATATTGAAAGAGAGATGGGAGCAATCTCAGATTTGAATAAGATAAAAATGATGCAGTTCTAAACACGAAGATTGACAAGACATAGAACAGAGTGGTGTACCGAAGAAGGCAGGAAGAAGACCCCAAATTTTTAGCGTAAAATATTCTAGTCACAAAAGAGTTCAAAGCGCACATCAACGTCGAACGCACGCGAGCTGGAGAAGCCGTGTATTACCCATGAAGTACACTTTCAAGCCACCCAAGAACGCAATCATACAAATCCGAACATTTCCGGAAGAGGGACAGAAACAAGGCCATTCACAAGAAAAGCCACAAGAAAAGCTAAAACAGCAACAACATCAACAAGAAGCATCATTTCTTCCCAATAGCATACGAATATTTAAGCGTGCACTAAAAAGAGCGCTCTGGAAGCTAGTTTGAGACAATTTGAGTATCGAAACGTGGTCATCTTTCCTCACATCGAGGCATATTCGATCCATATGGCCGGAGAGGGAGCTATGCTCATTATTATTCCAGCTAGAGCTGTACCGGCCCTCCATAGCTCAGATATAGAGAGATTATATACAAGACTGGCCGCGTTTGCACAGGAAGACATCCACGAGTACTTTGAAAAGTGTAAAGTGTACAAGACACTTCCGCAATCTCTACAAGCTGCTTCCGCAGACTTTTAGAGAGATTAAGGACCTCCGCGGCTCTGATTGGTGCAGCGAAGTGGGCAGAATCCAGTCGTGGAGCATATTCGATACGTACCACCATCAAACGTGGAACTGTTTGCACTTCGACTCCTTTTGCTCAACGTGAAATGCACAAGTTATGAAGATCCGCGAACATTTGAAGGGGTGCAGTACACCACATTCCAGGCAGCAGCAGCCTCAGCAGGAGTGTAAATGGACGGCAACGGGAACTATGACGTGTTTTACAAGCTGTCGAGATGCAATGCACGTCTTCAGAACTTCGGTACATGATTGTGACAAGTTATCAGCAAGGAGCAGACCGAAAACAAATCATCGTGGCGCACGCGGACATAGTATGCACGGACATTGTGCAAGATAAGTATATCACGCTGGAAGACAGACTTAACGAACTGAAGCAAAGACTCATTCAGATTTGAAGCAGTTATTGCGGCAGGCTCATTCGTAACCATGGCTACTTTGCCTATATCGACTTGGAAAGCGACGCTCCTAGAAAGGAGGTGGAGCGCATGGAACATAACGTGTTGGAAATCATGAAACAAATCAACCGCGATCGAGTGACACAAAGGTACAAGTCAGTTTACATAGAGCAACAGGCTATCGTCGATGAGATATTCGACCATGTTATGAGCAGGAATTAACAAAACAGACATCGCTCGGAGAAGAGCAGTCTTCTTGCTAGGACACGCAGGTACAGGAAAAAAATACTTACTCTCTATACTACGTGACAATGTGGAAGCGAAATGTCTGCTCGTAGAGATTTGCGCGATGAACAGCATCGCAGCTTCCTTATATCGCGGCGGGCGTACGTTGAACAGTCTGCTGAGAATCGTTGTAGAAGATAAGAGTGCACCAGATGAACATACGAAGCTGTCCAAGTAAATCACTGAATCAAAAAGAGGGCAACTCATCAAGTCACTTGCTCTGCTCATTATAGAGGAAGCGTCCATGATGAAACGCATACTCCTCAAACATGTCGACATGACCGTCACTGTCCCTCGCAAGACTCGAGAGATAGTGATCTTCCATACTTTGGAGGCTTGACTTTCGTGTTTTGAGGTGACCACTTGCTGCAACTTTCAGTTGTGCCCTCCCGAAGAAACGTAGCGCTTCTCGATGGAAACATAAAAGTCATACCCGTATCTTTGCTTATGAGTTACCGTGGTTCTCATCGCTATTTAACGATGTCAAGGTTTTGCAAATAACGCAGAAGATATGTCAAGCTGCAGATACTGAGTTTGCAACCCTGCTCATGGACACAGCAAAGAGTCTGCTTCCAGAAAACTCTCCTCTTCCACTCAAGTCTACTGCAAAGGTAGATGAAGCGTAAAAGTTTCTGTGGCGATGGATGACGACCGGGAACAATCGCGACGTCGGCCTGGATCGCATATTAGTTTTTTCAACCAACAGTCTAGTAAACCAAAAAAAACCAAAAGGTGCCCGTGATGTTCCCGGGTCGTCTTATCAAGTTCCGATCAAGCACCACAATCCAACCCGTTCGACCGAGGTCTGCACAAGGACAACAGCTGCAAGAACAAACTGCTGGTGGAGACGATACCAATATCTAAAAGATCAATCCTGAGCTCACATACAACTTCACTGCAAGTAGAGTGCCTCCACACATACTCAAGCTCAAGATCAGAGTACAGCTGATTGTTATAGGTAATGTGCTTCAACCTGACTTGGTCAACGGTGCGATGTTAGTGCTCTAGACTTTCGAGCGGCGCGTGCTGATGTCGTCACGGTAGCTCGAGATGGAACGCCGCCGAAGACAGAACTGATCCATCGCATTGAATTCCAGTTCGACTTCAAGGATTTCAAAATCACAATGCAGCAATTCCCAGTGCGCATTGCATTTAGCGCGAAAGTGAACAATTCCTAGAGTCAAAAATTCTCATAATTGTTTTTAGGGTTGCGCAGACCGTTTTTATCGACGAGAAAGCAGCACGTGGATTTGTAAAGAACAAGGACTAGCCAAGAAGTGCTCCGCTTGCCGAAGGATAGCGAAACTCCACTGGATGCGGAAGGCATACATCCGATGCGAGTAGATATGCACAATCCCATCTTGCAGCAAGCAGTGGACTTTGCAACAGGTACAATGACTTAGAAATGAATAAATTGGATCTGCTTCTGAATAAATGCATTTTTCATATACTGTATTGGCACTAGAATCTGAAGTGGGCCGATCAGAAGGGGACCGAAGGCCCAATTCTTTGTGCCCTTGTTCTTTCTCCTAATGTTTCCCTCCACACATTCTTGTTTTTTACGCGACGAAATTCGCCTTTCTCTGCACTCTTTTATTTTTTTCTCTTTTATGTACAACTATCGCTGTCTTTGAAAGCCAATTTTTAGACTTCTCGGGTTACTTGATATTCTTCGACCCTAGACATCCTTTTCAAAAATGAAGATTCACCCACTTAATTTTCGCCAGAAAATTTCCTTTTAAAGGCGATTTACACTAATTACCACAGCAGTAAAGATTTTGATTCGGCAGGCCTACCAATCTGAACCTGGTAACGTTATTTAAAACGATTGGGTGCGGGCTAAAATTTATCCATGGACCCCTAAGAACAACAAATCAACAATTTTGACTCCTTTAGCAGCCAGTACGCCCGAAATCCCCCCTTCTCGCCCCATTTCCAAGTCCCGCCATCCTTGCCCCATCATTTTCTCCCCTCTATTCCCTTCAGGCCCAACCATCATAGGGGGCTACCTTCATCGACAAACAAACAAGCGCCTTACGGAGATTTTAGCTCGTCATTTGGTAAAGATCGAATCACTGGATGCGAAAGGGGTAGACTTGGAAAAGAAAGGTGGTGTCTCAGAGGAGTGCTTCGAGGAGTGGATTTCCCCGAAAATGGCCTACTGGATAAAAGAAGAAGGGCGAGGACGACTCTGAGGGTAGAGAGGAGGAGGTGAAGGAGTCGGGGAAGTCCAGCCGGGTCATATAGGAGGTGACGGAATGAATTGAATAGATCAGGTGGTCCCATCCAGGGATCGGGTTGGAGGGGAAGGAGATGAGCTTGATTCATTGCATGAAGGGATAGGCATTTGTGAGCCATTCAAGGTTATCTTTGGGGACTACATGGGTACTTATGATGCCCTGAGGGAACCGTCAGGTTTTGAACTCGATGACGAAGATTTTGAAGAGTTACTTTGCTTGGTTTCTGTCAAGTATCTTTTCTCAAATTAGTTGCGTCCACAGGAAGTTTTTCCCTGCACTTTACGGGGCCATTTGTAGTTTTATCGATATTTTTTGTTAGAAATATGTGGATGTAAGCTGAAAAAATTGCTAATTTCATGGGAAGAAGGAAAGTTGGGAACCAACTTCGAACCAGAAACACTTGATCACCTCTCAAGCCTCTACGCAGGGTTGCAATGCCTGTACCTTTAGAGTTTTTCCCTAGTGAAATAACTTTTCTTTCACTACCACTCCTCTCCCATGTCCGTTAATCTCTACTTCAGCACTTTAATCACCTGGAAAATCTCTCATCTCGTGTAGTTGGCGGATCCCTCTGCCGTTGGGGCCATTTTTATATAGTCAGCTATATTGCTTTATTCTGTTTCCTTTATATGTTTTCAACTTACAGAAGTGGCGAATCTCTATGCAGAGAAACGGTCAAGGTCATACTAGGTCGAGAAGGCTACCCTCCGACGGTGCATGATGCTACATTTGTGAGTTCCCTGGACGGTACAATCCGGAGACTGCACGTCACAAGTATTGCCCTTAGGAAGCTCCTATTCTACCTACTTTCTAAGTACTTCTCTTTCTAACCTCTTCTAATTCTCACTAATTTGCCTGTGATGCACTATGTGGAATCAGATCACGAATAAAACGGAAAGGAAGTTCCTCTGCTTTCTTTTCATATATTCTCCTTCTTTTACCATCCGATAGGTACCAAAAATTCAATAGTAAAACATTTATCTATTTAAAGAGAAGTTTCTCTACAAAAGATGTGATTGAGGCATCGTTAAATGGTATGCAGAATTTCGTGGCTTTTGTGAAAGGGGCAACGTGAAAAGATATTTTTGGGCCTATGATAAGAAGAATAGAGATTGTGCTTAGCTAAATTGCTGTTTACGAATGTGTAAACTCGATATTGGCAATAAATTGCTTCAGAAGAGCTGCAATCAAAACTTTATTCAGTGGATGATAACTACTTTGGCTCTCGAAGCCCAAAGAGGGTAAAGTTATATTTTCACTTGAGATTCAGATTATTTTTCCTCTCTTGCACTGGTTTCTGCACTGATATTGTATTAATCTTGTTAAGTCTGTCTTTTTACACTCTCCTTGCTCACCCGTTCGATACGACGCAACTCTTGACAGAATATATAGGCCTCCAGGTGTGGAGAGGATCACAGAATTTATCTACCTTTTTTTAGGTGAGATTGACTCATTTATTTACTTCAGAAGTAGCTGAGAGTAATGTATCTATGAATATCGATTTGAAGACCACTGGCCCATTGAGTCAAGTGAAATATTTAATTAGTTAGGTATCTACCGCTTGATCATCGGCATAAACGTAGTCAATCGAAAGAGACAAGGGGAAAACTGCATTCCTGGAGGCCAGCTGAGTTGTGAATGTAGGCGGGTTTATTAAATGTATTTTCATTTTTTTTAAATGTTGGTGCTACTTTTCTTGGAGGGGTATTCAGGGACCAATTTTGCCGTAACATAGTCTATTTTGACAACGTCACAATTTAAAAATGTTTTGAATAGTTCCGACTGAATCATTATCCTAGAAAGCTCCCCATTTCCTAATTTGATTTTTATGTAACAGAGTTCTTTCTGTGCTCATAATTGCTAATGATTTCTTTGCGCCAGGACGTAAAAATTATGGAATTGATTGGCATCGACTGTAATTACAAATCACGCGTGCAGCACTGATCGAATTGTTACGCAAAATAAACTGATTTAGATTACTTATTTTTTTACTACTGTGATAATTACAGAGATTACTGCAGGGAATTTCGATAACTTGCGGGCAAAATTCAAATTGTTTTATTTCACTATTTGTGCGAAAATTTCTACGACAACCGGCCGCTTTGTGAGGACAGCGCTTTCAATAAATACTGTACAACCGTGCAGTCCCAAGGTTCTGTGCGCTCCTCCTTCTGTATCACATGTTCCACTTATGACAACTATTATTTACTGTACTGAAGCTTCTGTTACGGGAAGCACACGAACTCTGGGACTCAGGTCGTGTGTTAGACCTATTTCCTAACAGCTTAATCCGACAAATCACATTCAAGCGGACATTTTACCCCAGAACAGTCATGAAGCAGATCGGGGAGCCTTGTCAAAAAAATCAAACATTCTTGATACATCTCTTACTGAAAGAAGTTTTACTTTTTCGATATTCTTATTAATGTTTCAGATTTGAATTAGGCTTCAATTGGGCTGATTACCCGAAAAAAGTGCCCTGTCATTCTCAGAGGGGTATCAGTTTCAGTTAAGGAACTTAGTTGTACCAAATTTTTCTCTTTTGTACTCCTAGAGCTGGTTGACTTGGGCCTCGAGTCGATCTTTTCATGCCCCACTTTTAATTTATAGTATTTGTCATCTCAACTCCTATCCAGTAATTACCAGTCACTGAAAAAAATCATCTGAAATCTTATGGCTTTCCACTCTCTTGATCCCTATGAATGTTTTTGAAAACAATATTTCCTTTCACCGGGATCTACGCAAAAGCTTTTACTTGACAATTTATGTAAGAAAACGAAAGGAAAAGTGCTTTGGAGATTACAATACTTTCCAGGAGCAAACATAGTTCATTTGATTTGACCATCCTGAAGTTGATTTGAGTTGGAAATTGAGGGTGATGGTGTTGGTTAATCCATTCTAATATATCAAAATATAAATGAAGGGCAATCTTTCACAGTAGAAGGGACCTATGTAGAATTTTAGTTATTAAAAACGTCGTCTCCGAAAATAACCCTGGTAGATTTAATCAATGCGTACCGGGGCGGTGTGATGTTTCCGCGATGAGGGAAGGGTTCATGGAGCTTAGTTGGAGAGATAATTACGATGCCTCGAAAGTACTCTTTAAATGTACAAGTTTTGGGATCATCCCCAGGAGGAAGGTTTTTAGCTAATTATCTTCCACCAGCCATATCTTCTCTTGCAGGCGCAGATGAAGTAAGACAGAACCTCTGTTGGAGTAGCGAACAAATAAGTGTAAATCATATGGAAAATTTATCCATAAAAAAGCCATTGGTCGTTTTTATCAACAAAAACTCCATATAAAGTTATTTTACGGATAATTTTGGACGTAAAAGTAACAGCGAAAAAGAATCAAGACGAATAAAATCCATTCTATGTCACCACCAATCATTTAAACGCAAAATAAAAATATTTGCAGATCAATGATTAGCTTAATCTTCTTTTACCCCTAGCACAGAATCTACACTAACGTAGTTATATAACACTATTGCAGTTTCATTGCTAGACAGATTTTTTGTTTGTTAAACTGCCCAACTGCCAATAAAACCTGAAATCTTGCCCATTTTAAATGAGAACCTGAAAGCGGATTTCACCACTTTGATCAAGGTAATAAGGTATTTGTATCTGCGCGAGAGAACTTCGCTCCTCTTTCTGCCTTCAATCCTGACATGGTTATCATCTTTTTGTTCTAAATAGGGAGCAGGGAAGAACGGGAAAGAACCCTTGGTACTCAATGGAGAAAAAGGCGCTTAGTGTTTTGGTTTCCACCGATTATCGCGTGCCCGAGTTCGACGAAAACATTCGTCGCCTTCTCAAAAGTTTTCAAAAACTCTCGTTGGTGATCAAGAGACGGAAAATTTAACTATTTTTGATCATGTTGTATATTCCATCTGCAATTCTATTGAAACGAGAGTTCTTGATTCGGGGAGATCGCAACTTTTTGAACGGGAAAAACCTGTCGAGTAGTCAATTTTTTGTTCAGACTGGTTGTTTCTCAAGCTTTCAGATTTGATTATGGATCTTTCCATTATCTGCCCGAGTAAATTTGTAGATGCGGACATGGTAATCCAGTTTCCCGCACAACTATTTGGAAGTACAAAGGATTCGCAAATTTCATACGGGATCGAAATGAGAAATCTAAGTAGCCTCTGTGAGCGAATTATTCCGATGATTTAGCTTAAACCTTTTTGTAAATACGAACGCTTTTCAAATCTGTCGTTCTCCTACGCTGCCGAACGATGTCAGACTGTTATTTCCTGAAGAGACTAATAACCTCCGATTCCTCTACTGAATTTCTGCCTCCTAATGGTAGAAAAGAACCATATGATTCAGGAGCCCAGAGTGACTTTAAAAGGTAACTATATCTGGATCAATAAGAGCCCGCTGTTGTGCTCGCTGTGATGTAAAGTATCAAAGAAATATAACTTAAATGGTATATTGGTGGAAGAATACTCTTCTGATGGAAAAAGAAGTGAGCTAAATATTTAAAGCAATAATAGTAGCTGGAATATCTTGTTAGCGAATAAGGAGGATCCCAGTGAAAGCTATTCCCGGAACAACGCCCCATCATACGATACTGTTTTACTTCATGGGCAGAAGCGAACCGAAATGGATTGATTTGGCTTTATAGTTTGGAGGGAAGCATAAGGTTGTACTGAGTATATTTAAAACACTGTTTGCCCATAAAAAACCCGGAAAAAAATACTTTTAGACATTTACAAGTATTCTGGGCTAGACTCTACAAATCATCTTTGTTTTCGAAAGCAATGGCTCTTCTGCGACAAAGATTTTTATGGACATATTCTATGAACATGCGCTCTCCAAGTTCCAAGTTCGTTTTGAAAAGGTGCTGGACCCGATTATTGCGCTTTTTAGTATACTAAACTCATACTGAATCTTATTGCTTGGGATTTTAACTCATCAAAATTGTTGTATGTATATTTTCAGAACTGTTTCAACGGAAAAGAGACCAGAGCGGGGGCGTCCGACTTTTTCAATAGCATTATTTGTCAGCGTATTGTTGGAGAACCAAGCGAGGTTTAAGAGCACTTTTTATGAGTTCATTGGCGCGTCTTGTGATTAATTTTGGGCGTTTGTCAATAGCAATTACGACTGTCGCCTTTTACTAGCTCTAATTCTTAATATTTCTTCGTGTTGTCGTTTTCCAATAAAAATGATTTATATGGATTTTTGGGTAGAGAAAGCCAGTCCAAAAGCTATGAATCGTATTAAGTCACACTTTCTCGTGATTTTAGTAAGATCGATACTGAAGATGAATCATTGGAATTATGCCATAACATTGAAATTCTGCGATGAAATTGAAAGCAAAATTTGAGTTCAAATGTTTCGCTTTTTGTCCGACTTTCTAGCATTGCTAAAGGTAGCTGGTAATCTTGGAACCACTGAAAATTCATCGTATTTTTTTGCGAGCTCTTCTCAATCTTAGTCACTATATGAAAGCGAAACTACTGTCCATCTTTCATTTGAGAGAGCTTGTCGGCTCATCTACACAAAGAAAATTTCTAACTCGCCACCTTGATACGAAAGCCCCTGCACTTCAGGAGCCTGCTCCCAATAGAGCCATTATGCGCTTTATTGAAAGTAATGAAAGTAGTTCAACAAAGCGCGGCACTGAGAAATCTGTTTAAAGGGACAAGGTCATCTAGGGCAAAATTTTATTTGCATTCTCTACGGGAAATTGTACCATTCCACTCCTTTCCGCGTTATCAATGTACTAGGGCTTGAAAAGCACAGGTTAAATCGCGGAAATACTACGACATGAAAATGAGGACCATACTAAATGCCGGGGATACCTTGAAGAGGATGTTGCGATTAGCGCAGTCGTGAAATTCTGTTGACGAAGATTCGGTGCGCAGCGTTATTGATGCAACTTTTGCGTATTTGGGACACAGAATATATTACGTCGCTCAGTGAGTCGTGGAAAGCTGCAGAGTTTAGAAAAATTATCCTGAAATTACTGGCTTGTTTTCTTGATCTTCATTTGCCAGCTCAAATCATAAAAGACCTACGCATTTTCATGCCTTTACTGATTTTTTAGGCGTCCAGCTCTTAAAGCTAGCGTGATTTCGGACTTTTAAATTATGTAAAAATAAAATTTACGAGTCCTACCTTGAGAAATAATACTAACGGTATAAGCGAAAACGGGCTGGTATATACAAAATCACAATTTATAGACTTTTGAATCTAATATAAAGGATGCTTTGCTTTTACTCGCTTTTAAATTATAATCAGTCGAGGGTAGCACAATGAATTAGTTTAATCAAGTTCGGACTGAAGCAGCCCAAGCATTGACAGAGACCACAAAATTGCTCAAAATATGCAAAATGTACTACAGTTACTTCTATATGATCACATAATTAATGACTAAAGCAATACTAGAATTGAATCATTACAAGATAAGAAATCTCAAACCAGCATTGTCGTTCATGAGGCTTACCAATTACCTTATGGGAAGCTTCCCGGATCGGAAACTCAGGATTGAGATTTAAGGGACTTCTGTAACCATATGTGAAGGTATTGATTGTATCGCACGGCTCTTTCAGCGTAAAACGACAGATTTACGACTTCTGCTGCCTTGGAGGTTCATATTTGGAGATAATTGGCAGAAGGTGGGGGAAAGAACATCGCGAGGGCACACAAACATGGGTTAATTTCCCAAATTTTACATGGAAACAGAATATTCAGAATTTTATGGTTCTGATTATGTAGTTATGCTACTTTTGTGCTACTGAAGTTTAAAAATAAATATATGTCGAATATAGCTTCCCTGATAGGCCTACATACTCGCCTTCGTGACTTTTTTTCAATTACGCTCTTTAGCCATTTCAAACTACAGTTATTTCTCAGGCGTTGCATTTGGTCGAATACACTTGAAAATTCAAAATTTCGAAAAATGCAAAAATATCTCGGACTTCCATTCAATAAGTCCTGCACTTGCACTCAACGTCGCTTTCCGCGGTCGAAATTGTCGTGTGAAGTCTCTAGTGATGAAATCGTGGAAAGAGGGGTCCTTACTTTAGAGAAATCAGTTATTTAATATGATAGCCGTCTGTTTTTTGTGATTTCGGAAGAGATGGCCCTCGGTCCTGATGTATTAATTGTTACCAAACCCATTCCTTCGAAGTAGCCTTTTCGGGGTGAATAAAGTGACAGAAATAGTTGTCCGAGAGCGAGACACCAACAAATTCTGCAAAGTGCTAGGTTTAATTTTTAAAAAACAAAAAAGTGCAGGCAGGACTCCGTCAAAACATTTGTTGACATATGCAAAGTCAAAATCGAGGGGGAGAGGAATTTTCTTTACGAGGGAATCTATAGAGATTACAGAACTCCAAAAATGAAAGAAAGCGTTGAGGTTTGTCAGTCAGCAACATGAAATTTTCTGACAATAGCGCAGCGATGCGCAGACTGGATCTTTCTTCGCCAGCTCCGCATAACTGACACAAATTCAGGGATGTTTCTGATGCAGAAATAGTCATTACGCAGAAGTTTGCGACTAGGCGCTCAAATAAGCAGAGTGGAGCGTACAAATGTAAAATGTTTTAAAGTAACGTAACAATAATGGTTCTGCTCCAAAATCTTTACGCTGCCAATGATGCGAGGGAATGTGCACGAGAATCCAGCCCCAGTGGGATTTTTGACGCTGTTTTAGGTTGGAATGATGGAAAAAAGGATACGCTATACTTAGCATGTTCGCTCGATGGTATATATCAGTTGTAGTTAGATCTTTTCTTGACGATGGCCCATTTAATGACGGCTACGATTTGGAGATGAATGAGACGTCCTACATTCAGGCTAATGTAGGCATCAGTACAAGAGTCCAGCAAAAAAGCCTCGTCCAGTCCTCAAAACATGTGTCTTCTGGCCTTGTCTGCTGCCTGACGGGAGATGATAAATTTAAAAGGTGCATACCTTAGGAACATATGGGTCAAGTCAAGCATCAACTTACCTTCATGCTGATGCGAATTACAATGGTCTTATTCGTAACCCCCCTCCCTAAGGGGACTAATGGAGTCCCTTTTTTCAATCCGGAGCTTTATGAATACGCTTGTGGAAAAAAGGTTCCCCTCCCACTTATAAAATATTCAAATATGCCACAAAAACGCTGCACAGAAAGGTAAATTCACAGCAAAGTTCAATGAGGTCATCAACCTCTCACATGAACTAACAGCAGAAGTTGGCTGCTCAAATTCTCAAATTCTGAAAAAAATCGAGCTAAACTCATTTTTTGCTTTTCACGTGTACGATACAAAAGAATTAATAATTCAAATGGGACACTAGATTAATAAATCCAATGGCACATTGAAATCCTTTGGTCATTACAGCAATCTCGCTAATAGGTATCATTAAACAATGTAAAACATCAGCATGCTTGCTTGATCCCCTTATTGCATCCCTTCTTTGCTCCAGAATGCTCGGTATCTGGTATCTACTATAAAAAAGCACAGATAAATCTCTTTAGAGCATCTCCACCGGTCCCTAACCAAAGGACCAAATACCTTTTCGATCATTAGGTCAAAAATTGTATTTCCCACCGCCAGGAATCTAAAGATCAAATTACATAATATTTTGCAACGGAGGTAAAACCAAGTGGCAGATTTCCAAGATTTGCCACCGCATTTTACCCCCGTGCTATCCTCGTGTGTCGTCATCATTGGTGCAGCACCGATTCGTTCAACAGAATTGGCGGGAAAAGTACGAAGTGGTCATTATTGATGAGGGCGATCAAACGAACTAGAGAAACGCACTCTTCCCAAGTACAACTACAGTGACACAACACAGTTCCCATCGTATGCAAAAGCTCCCAATCTCCACAGCTTCTAAGGTGCAGGGATCCAACTACTCACAAGCTGAGGATGCTGCACTTGCGCGAGCTTGGATTCGAGTATCTGAAGACCCAATTGTCGGTGCCGAACAGAAAGAGAATAGCTTTTACTTCAAAACATGGACCCAGTACAAGACCTTAAAGCCAGGAGCTTCTCCATTGCCACCTTTGGCCTCCGTTACTACTCGTATCAAGGAGATTGTGAAAGCATGCGTCAAATTCTCGACTTGTCACAGTGCTGTCATTTTATCTAAGCTAACCGGAGTAAATGTTGAAGACATGAAACGAATTCTAACGGCGCTCTACAACAGAAGGAAAATAAAGGATCCCAATGATGAAATTGGAGAAACATTCAAGTTCTTCCCGGCTTGGGAGATTCTCCTTTCCCTCCACAAATTTCAGGCTTCTGGTACGGAAGAACCAGGTAACAATGCAACTTCAATTGCTAGAACTGGTCATGATTAGGGTGAAATTGTGCATAGAATTGCAGCAGACAATCCAACGAACAATAAGGGCCCATTTTCCGGTCGGAATAGCCAAACGAAACCGCATACATGGCACTCTGTTGGACGTCCACAAGGCAGAATTGCAGCTAAAAATTAGGCGGAACGTCGTCAACAGGCTGCGAGGAAACTACACCTTGCTGAAGAATCGCTTCAAGCGCAGAAAGAACGAACAGAGATCTTAGCAAAGCACAATGACATTCCGCTTTTTTCGCAAGGCCCAGGTGGCGTCCACTCTGCTGCAGCCCAAGAATACTTCAAAGTAGTGCAAGAAGAGGCATTGGAAGCTGCTCGAGAGAAGGCTGCTGCACATGCTGCACGAAAGAGTTTTGAATTTGCATCTGGAAGCCCGGCTATTGATAATGCCCCCACAGGGAAGATCTCTATAAACAACAGCAATGACGCGCTACATGGGTTGCCGCAAAGCGTTGAAGAGAACGTGGGAACAGGAACACTAGTTCTAGAGGATGACTAGAGAGCTCTAGATGTTTATGTAAAAACAATATAGATTCCCTTCTTGTTCCCATATATGCTCAATAACCAAATGTTTTGTCTTGTAATATTCATTCCTGTTCTGCAAAAACTCCCTCGCTTCAAAAAGCGCTGCAACACTTCCACTTGGTCGAACTACGGTACCTTGTATGCTACGAAGAGTTCCCCAAATAGGCGATGAAGCGTCTCTGATGCGGATAAAATCAACATCAGCGTAGTTTTGACCTTCGTCCGGTAACCAGCCTCTTTCTTCCACCATCATATTATGCAGAATAATACAAGCCCGTATAATCCGCTTCATTACTGCCTTGCTCCAGAATCGTGTTGGCCTCGCCAGAATGCATTTACTCTGAAGCACAACGAATGATCTTTCGACATCTTTTCGCCAACTATCTTGTTTCGTCGCCATTTATTTCTCCTTTTTAGATCTCGGGTACGATATAGTCTGCAAAAAAAACAGGCAATTTCGGATATATGCCGTCCGCAAGCCAATACGGTTTGTTTCGAGGTTCGACAGCTATATGATATTCCAGCGGAGTAGGGTAGTGTCCGCTTCCAATTTGCGCGATTAGTGGAGACGCCTCAACAATGTTGATGTCGTTAGCAGAGCCGGTAAATCCAAAGAAAGCGTGCCAAATCCAAAGTGAGTAATCTGAGATAGCCTGTAGAATAATCACAGGAACTCCTTCCTTCCATTTATGCTGTCCATGAAGAGCGGTGGGACAATTTTTCCATTCCCATTTGCAGCAATAGATGCTCCCCAGCATTCTGGGGAAGTCACGAGCTTCATAGTGACCTAGTATTCTCCTCAGATCGTTATCTGTAGGTTGACGTAGATAGATATAAGCGAAGCAGTTTTCAATTTTCAATTGCTTCAACAGTATGCTGTAAACACTGAAGAGCCGTTGATTATCCTATGCCCAAACTTTCATCTACATAGACCGCGGCAACACCATACGCCAGAATCCTAAATGCGCAAGTCACTTCCTGTAGAGAAGATAAGCCTATTTCCCCTGTACAGTCTTTCTTCTGCACAAAATAGCTGTCATAGTTGGTAATCGTCGTCAACACCCTATTAAAAACATTCAGCGAGACACGAAAACTTCGTCTTAACATATCCTAACTGTATACGGGATCATCGGAGAAGTGCTGCTCGTACAGGCGTTGATGAGCTTTTGGTGCTTGTCGGTCGATATTTGCTCTCTTCCCGGGGACGTAACCGCCCCATCTTTGAACGTCTTCTTCTTCGCTACTGCTTTCCAATGCATCCTCTACAATTGACATGATTACATCTTCAATAGCCTCCTCCAACCTCGCGTTTTCCTTTCCACTTGCGATATGATCTCCTTCCATATAGATGCGTGTTCTGCTCTACCCTCGTAGTCCTGACAAAAAATGGAGAGGAAGGACGACGATGAGAGCCACCGGTGGGAATACAAGCAAACAAATATCAAATTATCAAATGGTCAAAACATAAAGTTTTACCCAGCCAATGACAGTGCAGCGTGTCGCACACAAATTTACAACCTTGGTGATTTGATACCCCTGCCGGTGGAGATGCTCTTAAGATCTATAAATATATACAATTGTAACTATCTATAGAACAAGTGCACTAGAAAGGCCTGACTTAGAAACATATACCAATAAATATCTATTGTTCGTATCGGGAATAATAAAATAATTCAAAAGAAGATTAGAAGGGGAACTTTACGGTCGATCAAAGCCCATATCTACGCTTTGATAGGTGACTTGCACTTGCTTGTGCTTGCATTTTAAACAATCCTTATCATTCGCCTATATTCTGGGTCCTACCAGGCTTCAGATTGTTGAACAAATTCCTCAAATAGCAACTCGCGACTGTTCCGAGAGACAAATCTGGTGAGCGCCTCGCATGTCTCAACTTCCGTAAAACCGTCAGCAGGATTGTTTGAAGTTCTTACAGAACCGACTTCAGGTATGTCATTCCTTTGATAAGCTTGTCAAGCCACACTTATTTACGCCATCATACTTTTCTCCAAAGTTGAAGAGCTCTTTGCGACCACATTGAATAGGCTCTCGGAATCTGTGAACATTGATAAGGTTATCAATGTTCCGAAAATTGAATTAAGATCGTGTTGATTTATGTACGCCGCGAAGGCGTCAGCGAAAGCGCCTACATCTGAACCTGGGACGGAACTGGTTTCTCTACGGCTCTTGTCGCTTGAGTATGTCAGCACACTACACCTGCTCTACTCGTCTGTAAGGAGTACAATGTATCCCAGTTGGGACATATTGTCACCATTACTGGCAAAAGAAGTGTCTGCGTAGACTTTCAACGCTAGTTTGTTCAAATTGAGCTTATATTACTTGAGAGTCAATAATGGGTCCCTTTTCGCGAGCCGGCCTATCCTTGATGCTATTGATTTCATTTTTGGAAAACTTAATTTCAGTCACCTGAGCGGACTGCTTGACTACGCAACATATTACTGGTCTGGTGTGTGTAAGCTGAGCAAATTTTTGTCTCATTGACAAAAAAGTAGAGAACGTTCCATCAGATGAAAGTAACTTGAGACTCTTCGTATAATGATGTTGACTGAGGTCGAAACCAAAATACGTTTTCTGGACTCTTACCCCTGCAAATATGTTACCATCATACTTCTTCTCTCTTTGTACAAATTTATGAAGTGTTTTCTCTATTAGTTTCTTGATTTTATTATTCCAACAGGCCAATAAATCATCAGGTACGATGCAATCATTCCTATTAACCTTGAACTTTCATGGATAATAAACACCGAGAGATCATCATTTATCGGCTTCATGCCTAAGGCCTGTCTCAAGTGAAGATTCATTACCCTGTTCCAATAGTCTCCGGAGTCTGCTAGCTCGCACAATGACTTCATCAGTTAGAGAAGTTATCTCTCAGATGTTTCAAGCTCTTTGCGAGATTTCAAGTAAACCTTTTTGTATAGGTGTTCATTTGATTGAAAGTACGATTGTTTGACGTCTTGCGACCAGATTTCGTATCCAAGTAGTGCTGTTACCGCCAACGGAGTTCTTTTTGAACTCTGCCTCCTGGTTATAGCCTCGTGGAAGAGAAATCTTTTGTCTGTGCCCTTGTAGCTCTGGACTATAAACTAGCTTTTGTACATTCCTATTCAATACCTAGAATCTTTATAGATAGTACGAATCTTCCATTCAATACATTTGGGTCTGTCGGTACGTCCTTTTTTAATATTTTCTTCTGAGTTCATTTCTTGATCAGCCCCTGTAATTATATACCTTTGGCTTTTCTAAGTGAAGAGGAGTATCAGCTGGGGTTTTGGATAGAGAAATTCGATAAAATGATTCCCGATCAACCCCCCTTTGAATTATCAAAATGAGGCTTTGTCTATGCTATATGTTGTTGAAACGATGATTCATCGTGATCCATGAATAGTTGCTTTCCTTCAATGCGGGTGATCCCTTATGGTCCTTTCGATTTGTAAGATTCAACATTCTAGCGACATACAAGCACTTTCTGTCCTTCAGATAGCTAACGCTTAGAAGCATTTGGTATCTGAGAATTTAATTTAGTCTGTGCTTTTAGCTCTGATGTTATGGTATCCATTTCTGCCGGACACACTTGTAGGGGTCTCATTTGCTCAGCTTGGCTCGAAAGCTGGCTGTTAATAGCAGGGACACTTGGTATGCTTTCGAAAACATGATGGGGCAAAACTAATCCTTCGGGGCTCATTATATCGCTCGCTGCTTTGACCGCAAGCCTGAGGGAGAACTATGGCTCAGCTTTGGCACTGAATACCTGATCTTCTGTTGTCGGCGCAGAGCACCATAATTGAGCTGCTCTGAACCAATGTAATTGTGGCTCTCTACATCTCACACGGAGCTTTTAATTCCGCTTTCTTTCGTGAGCTCTTTCCATGCCTTCGATACGATTTAGCTTCCTTGATCAACTAGCATCCGATCGATATGAACTGATTATTCCATATTCCGGCATTCAATAAAAGCGTTCCATACTGCCTGTGTTGACAATCTGTGCAGAAGAATTACGTTCGAGAAGTGCTTTTGAATGTCAACCACATGAAATACAGGTAGATTGTCGGGATACTTGATATCCAGGGAGATTTCCTGGTTAAACAAGTTACAGCTCTGTATGGTAACCTCAAATGATCCAGACCTTGGCTCCACGTTTTGGCATGTTTTGCAGGGCTTGCTAAATTCCTCGATTTTTTACGATTCTGGAATGTCGCTTGCTCCGGCTGGTCCCCAGATATCAGATTAAATAATTCCTTCGCCGTAAGGGAGAAAAAATGAAGGTGGAGCCGCTTCAGCTCCGTTCTCGTCGGCAGTATCTCATTGGAGTTCCATTAGACGTAAAACCACCCCTTTTCCACACAATAGGCATTTTTAATTAGCTGACTTTGATAGAAATACGTTACCCTGGTTATCGAAGATCAATTTATTGGAGTCTAGCATCTCTAATCCAACCATTAATGGTAAGTTTGCATCGACTACATCCATCTTGATGCATGTGATGCCACCGTATGGGTCTGTATCCTGATGGGTATCTTACCAATGCTTGTGAAAACTCCATCCCCAAATTGAAGTGGAGGTTCTGCTGTCGTCGTTTCAATGTAACAGATCTACAGTAAAAATTAGCTTGAGCTTTCCGAATCACAGATTTTTGAGCTTCGGTATTAAGAAACATCTCCAGAAAGTTTTCGACACCCCCTGTCGTTCCGATCTCTTCAGTGCTGACATTTATAATCTATTATACGATTTTATGTCAAAATATTTCCCGTATTATAAAATGTTTTTATCATAAGAGTCAACGAACGCAAGATTACTCCTGTTTGCACCGTAGATTTCAAACAATTCCTAATTTTTGTGTACTACTTCTCCGATAATCTCCTCGCGCATTCGATAAGGAGGGATCTGGTGATCCAGAGCCGGAGAATCGTGAGAAATATTGCTCATGCACGTTGGCGGACTCATCATGCGAATCATCTTGGAGGCTCTGCACACCAAGCTCGTTGAAGTCGCCACCACTGTCCATAATGTCGCAGAAGAAACCTTCGGCGGATTGGGACTAGTGCATTTGCGCAAAGCTCGATTAGTACTCGTTTTCAGGCTGTTTTTGTTCCTTGGAGAGTTTCTTCTGATAGAACTGTACCATTTGTGTAACTTTTTGGGAGATAGACTCAGGACAGTCTGAAACTTTGTGGACAGGATGTATACATTCCCAGCAACGTGTCTGCTGCTTTCAACCGATTCCATTGTAACTCGGTTGTCCGAGTTCTGCCTTTGCTTCTATGGCATCTTTGCCTTGCCATACATTTCATAGCTGTGGCTCCTGTAGCGGGCCTTTCCATTACATAGGATTTCAGATACTATTCCACGCAGCACAGGATACATCTCAGATAATTAAGAAAAAAAACTTTTCTGATTCCCCATGCGTCCTAGCATCTCTTTCGGTTCAAAATTCCATGCGGAAATGAGTTGACTGCAAAGGAAGTGGTAGGAGAGATCGCCTGTGCATACACAGCTACCCAGTAGTATCCAATGACAGCGGAAATAAGGTATTACACGGGCTTAAGGTGTAGGATTCAATATCTCTTGATGAACCTTTTCAATAGCTTCACTTATTATATTTCTTGTGTAAGGAACTGGCTAGCTCTGGGACGTCTGAGGTATGCGGCTATGCGGTTCTGACAAGACGCGGGACTATAATCTTTGTGTAGAACTTTGGTAGCTTGGCGAAAGTATTTGGATCTTCCCTCCACATTTCGGGTGTAGCAACTTTTCGCGTTACCGGTATGGAGGCGATATAGATACTTGAGAGGATGCTTAAATGTCAATAAATAGTCCTGCAAAGCATATATGTGCTCTGAGATGTACTTATTATAGCATTACTCTAAAGCCAAAGAGAATTTCTTTCTTTCGTCCCTGAATCTCTGACATAAATAATAGCATATTTTGCCATCAGATTGGTGGGATCATCACCCTTAATTACCGTTCGAAGTCCCGAAATCAGATGTTACACCTTTAGACCGCGATTTTCCTAGAGATAAATTGAAAATAACCGCATCTTAAGGCGGCTAAAAGGTCTCCCTTAGAATATATGGTGGACGAAATCGTTTTGAATAATATTACAGACTAATGAGAAACCAAATTGATGCCTTCAGTCTCTAAGAAGCTCAGAAGCCTGCGTACAATTTTTTTTAGAGAGCATAGACTTACCAAAGGTTAACGCAGGCGGATAGTCGGCTGTAATGTGATCCTTAAGATCTGCACCGTTAAGGGTGGTACCTGTCTCAATGCCGCGAACGCGCTCCTCAAATCTGCGCTGGAAGTCGTTCTACTGGTCAATAAATTGTTCAAACGACATGCTGTTCTGTATATGGAAATTTACTTTGCTTCTTCCCCTTTTTTTATCTTCTTTCGTTCATTTCTTCCTCTGTTTTCTTTGTTTTTGAGTGCCTTTTACCATTTAATGAGTACCCGTGTTCCTTCTGGCGTAATGCTTTTGAGGGGGAACTGGCTCCTTCGAGTGCAGTGTAATGTATTGTAATCTGGTATTTTTTCGACTTTTCGACTTTTTGTTGAATTTGAGGCATAGGTAGGACTAATTTTTAATTAAAATTTCAAATTCGGTTCACTGTACTACGGTGGACAAAATTCCTATACGAGGGCACCCCTTTTTTGAAGTATTTCTAAAAAAATAACGCAATCGACGAACTGATTTTTGGGTATGTTTTTTGTTTCATAAATTCATATAAAGAATCATGTTTTCAGTATAATCCGGAAAGTATTACCTGAAATATTTCAAAAAGGGTACTCCAAGTTCTGATATTCCTATATGGCAATCTGACGAAGAAACGTATCAGTGCCCAACAAAAGCACTGTAAATCGCCTGCTATTTCTCTATTCCATCCTTCCAATATATCATTCATCTAAAGCACCTTTCCCTACCGAAAATGACCGGCGGTCGGTTCCGAACTGAATCCTGGATAAGTTAAACTGATGCCCTCCAGAAGGAGGGCCTGAGCCCGTATGCCATTGCTCAGCGCATAGAAAAGCACCGCTAGTGCATCAAACGATATATATCGGACATAAAAATTATATGAAGTGTACTAAAACTGCTGGAAACACAAGGTTTCTGACTTATGTCGTAGAGCCCTTGTTCTCGAAGCATCAGATAGGCAATCTATGCATCTCAGCTCCTGCAGTAGTTCAACCTACTACTTTCTAAAAGTCGGACGCGGCAAATATTTGCAGCCGTGTTTAAATTTGAGGAGGCCAAAAAACGCGCAGTTTCCGACCTCACAACATAAGCAAGGTTTTTTGAATAGGCCCGTTATCTCCATGCCTGTTCATGACATAATTGGGGGAAGTGATGTTTTCAGATGAAAAACTTAATTTAGGCGGTCCGTACAGCTTCGACTCGTACTGGCATGAACACAGGAGGAATTACAAGGTTCTAAGAGTCTCCATAATCAGGGTAGAAATTTCATTGTATAGGGTGCGTTTAATGATAGAGGGCTAAACCACGTAAATTTTTTAGGCGAAAAACAGTATGTGCAGAGTTCTATCAGTACTTCGAGAACTCATTCGCTACCTTTTGCGATAGAGATGTACACTAAAGTATGGAAATTCCAGCGAAATAACAAAAGTATTCACGCTGGGAACGTTGTAAATAATTGATTTCAGGAGAACTATTTGGATGCAATGCCCATTCCAGCGCACAGCGCGGATCTCAGTTCGATACAAAATATTTGGAGCGTGTTTGCTCAACGTTTTTACGCGAACCGTCGTCAATTCTGTACTGCGTTTAAGCTCAGAACGTGTATCATGGAAGAGAGTGCTAGCATCGGCACTGATATTTGCTATAATCTCGTTCAAAGTATGAGTAATCGTTGAAGGAATGTCTTAGAGGCTCGTGGAGGTAATTTTGAATAATGAAAGCAGTTTTTCGCCCCGCCAGTTTGTAGTTAGTTTGACTTAGGAACTGTGCGGCGTATAGGAATTTCAACCCCCGCATACTTGATCTTGGCGGCGCAAATCATACAAATCATTTCGTGCTTCCTCAATTTGTACGCAGCACTCGACATCAGAGGCATCTTCGTAGAGGAGCAAAGTTGTCAATGAAGAATCGAGAATTTGATCTTTCGATATGAGGAGGAAAGCGGTGAGCGAAAGCAGGAAAGAGCAATGTTGCCGGGAAAGGACGAGCCTTGAATCCGGATTGTCGTGAGATCCGTATATTCGCGGACGACAACTAACACGACGGCAATCGGCACAAGAATAGATTGCTGTTAGATAGAGATAGAGAGAAACCAAAAGACCTTCATTGAGAAGGGCAGTGGCGGACGCCTCAGCAGTGCAAAGGACTTCGTGGCAACGTTGTCTACTGTATGCTTAAGCTTGTCCTTTTCTTTCATGTGTATTTCGATTCCAAACCCGTTGTAGTGAGGACGGTAGCCTTCAATAAGTTACTGTAAAGCCGAGTACCGCGTATGTTCCAGGCCGGCGAAGTACTGCATGTGGCATGAAGCGTCGATACTGTAATGCGTTCACTGTACAGCAACTTATATCATCAGTGTACTGTACTGTACTGTACATTTGACAGTCAGCTGCAGGATCCGACTACATTGCTAGCAAAGAGCTAAATGGGTTGTCCACGTCGGCCACGTTCAGCATCTAGTGAGTTCAGTATTCTCATAAAAAGCCTCCTTTTGTCTCCCTCTGGATGACCGATTTGGCTTCAACTACATTATACCCCTTGTACAGAAGGGTATTTCACCTCTCCTCGGCGCTAATGCCTTCATTGCACTTGAGAATGAATTGACAGTTTCACGTTTTTTTCGTATCAGTATGAATAACGCTTTTGGAATAAGTAAAGCTTACCTTGGACCTTCCCCGGTCCCCGCCGTTCTCCCTATCTTACTGAACTCCTCAAGTTTTTTTTCGCTCTTCTCGGCGCCGCGCTGAACTTGGCGCGGGCGCCGGATCTATCTATGTCCGCTCGCATTTCCTGGCAACGGAACATCCATGACTCAAGATCTATTGCTGCACCGTTGTTGCTGATGGTTATTTAGAGTAAATCTTCGTCCCACGCCCCCAGCGCACGTGTGTTGCGATTACAGTATGCTCATAAATCACCAAATACCCTGACAGTATCCCTCCGGTAACCTGTACCAAGGATTTACACTGTAAGAAGACATCATTACAACTTGTGCACTGTACTTACGTACCAGTGTAAAAGCATAATATCATACCTCTTTGTACCTAGCCAATGACATGGGTCCATAATGGCTATCTGGCGTCGTTCTTGAAACATTTCGCACCCACCAATCAACCAACAGTTCAACCATCGATTACCTTTTGTGCGCTCAACACCCCACATCTGGTAGCATCGCATATTCGTTTTTCAGTACTGTGATTTCTTCCAATCCGACAGTAAGTTAAAATCCCTATTAGATTTGACGTTCTGCCCGATTGCAAGCGGAGACTAACATTTCGTTTTTTACTCTGATTCTTTTTTGAATAACGCTCAGTGCCGAAAAACAGGACTTCAAGGGACCGCCCCTCGTCGCCGGACGAGTACAACGCAGAAGACTTACAATCGTTCTTCGCCGAAAATTGTCAGGAGCTGACAACCTTCGAGTTTGGAGTGGAGCCAAGAACACCCACCAGAATCGTGGTGGAGGAACCAAGGACACCAAGACCCTCCACTTTCTGCCTTCCCGAGGCTGTATCGCTACCCGCTCTACCGCCGATACTAAGAAGGCCCGCAGTCCCTCGCTTAAAGCCTCAGAAGCCTAAGAAGGCCCTACTGATTCTTCCTGACGCGGCTTCCATCGTCATCCAGGGAACCGCCAACCACCGCATTCGTAAGAACACCAGAAGGCCTCGCCTGACCAAGAACCCGCGATCGTCGCCCTTCCACTGCCGTCACTGTCAAGTCACCTGCACAGGTCGCGTGCAATATCACAAGCACCTTCGCTCCAGTATGCACCTACACCGCGCGGACAAGACAAGGCACATCTGCGATACTTGCAAGATAGAAGTTCCGAGCAAGGCAGACCTTGAGCGCCACCGTCTGGGCCGTCGTCATCGAGAGACCGCTCGAAACGCTCAGTAGTTTAAATTTGAATAAATTTAAGTAACGTAAAGAGAGCAAAACTTCAAAAGTTGCTTTCTCAACCGACTTTGTTTGTGCTTTGTTCACCCTCCCGCTGTGGCTACCTTACGAACTCGTTTTCCCCAGTTCCTTGCAGTAGGAATTGTAAGTCCGTATCGCCGCCAGGTTCTAGACAGGAAAACAACCGTTCTGTAAAGCATCGGAAGGAGGGCTACTACAGCACACTCGACGTGACTGACGTCAAACCCTTACGTCAGAGAAAATCAACTTTCCCAAGGTATGGACTGGGATTCGAACTCGAGGCCTCTCACTGGTCTTTCGCTGGTCTAGCCAACTCGGCCACAGTGCATACCGATTCTTACTGGCCAATTTGAAAAAATTCTATTTAAAGAAAAAAACCCAAAACTACACGTGTTACTCTTTCGACCAATAGGAAAAGACAATGGAAACTTCGGGCATTACTGTAGAGTCTCTGGCACAAGCTGTAGGCGAACTTCAACGCCAGCTGTCAGAGGCTCATAGCCAGATCTCCGCACAACAGAACCAGCTCAATAACGCTGCTCGCAAGGTGGGAGCTCTCGAGAATGAGCTTTCTCTCGTCAGGATCAATGCCGGTAGCTCAAATGGTCAAAACGAAACCAAGGACGCCCCTAACAAGAATAAGCAGGGATCGTTCAGCGGAAAAGGGTCCGTCGGGAGCTGGTGCGTGCATATGCAGAATTATCTTGGTGAAGCAGATGGGCAAGCTACCATGAGCATTGCACTAAGCTATCTCTCTGGAAATGCCCATGAGTGGTGGATGGTCCATTCCAAGAGCGCCGCGGGGCAGGAGATTCAAACATGGA
This sequence comes from Kappaphycus alvarezii, assembly GCA_002205965.3. NCBI lineage: Eukaryota > Rhodophyta > Florideophyceae > Gigartinales > Solieriaceae > Kappaphycus > Kappaphycus alvarezii. The sequence goes on from NADL03000845.1 coordinate 132,827, forward strand.
AGGAACTGAAGACTGCACTTCTCAATCGCTTCGAGACGTTAAAAAGGAAAAAATCGCCCGGACAAGCTGGCTCGCTGGAAACAAGTTAAAGACGTTACTGCGTTCAATGAAGATTTTAACAAAATATTGTTGGATATAACAGACATAAGAGTCAAAGATCAGATTGATCGCTATTCACGCGGCCTGAAACCGTACATTTAGAAAGCCTTATGCACTAAAGAATACTCTAAGCTTTCTGATTTAATGGCAGATGCGGAAAGAATCGAAGCTGCTTACAGGCGTTCAGGGCCGTTAGGTAACAACAAATCGAGTACAAAATCGCTGAACGGAAGTTCAAATACTGGAAATAGTGCTCCTGTGCCCATGGAAATTGGGAACGTGGAAATGAAACCGGGTATACAGTCCTCAAATGTTAACTTACCTAAATTGAATCAAGCAGAACGTGAGAGATGCATACGTGAAGGCCTCTGCTTGAGATGCAGACAGAGAGGGCACATTGCAAAAAACTGCCCAAAAACCCGAAGGAACTGACTGAAGGTCCTCAATCAGTTCTGGATGACATAAATCTTATTGTTTCAACAATAAGATCCCAGGAAGCATTTAGGGGAACGCCAACCCAAACTTTCCAACGAAATCATAGAGGACTTCTTATTGTGAAAGGAGTCATTTCCAATGGACCAGCAAAAATTCTCATCGCCCCAGGTGGTGAGATCAATTTCCTCAGTGAATTGTTCTGCGATTACCATAAGATTAAAAGAAGAGAATCAGCAGAGCTTGCCGAAATGGCGAACGATGCTAACCAGAAGTTGAAAGAAACAGCAGGTCCGGCAATCGTCCAAATAAAGAACTACACAGAACCACTGTACTTCGCCGTGAGCCCCCTCAACAGATATGATGCATTCCTAGGAAAGAAATGGTGTGGAGCCCATAGAGCAATTATCGACTCTACAAGCAATCAAGTTTCTTTCAACTACAAGGATGAAATTACTCCGTCACTGCCAATGAAATGACAAAGCACACTTTCGTTTTGCAAACTCAGTACTACTGATTTGGAGAAAAAATGTAGCACTTATGCTGTGCTAATTCGACCATTAGACTTAAATCCAAATGTTCCAGATTCTTACCCAGAAGATATTCAAGGTATACAGAAGTTTTCCCGGAAAAACTTCCGAAGGGCCTTCCTCCGAAGCGAAAGTATGATTTCAAGATCGAATTGGAAAAAGATGCTAAGCCACAGAAAAAGGGTCTCTACAGACTTTCAAAAAGAAATGATGGAGCTTCGTAAACAACTAGATGATCTACTAGAGAGTGAAATTCATTAGACCAAGAAAAAGCCCCTCGGGAGCGCCAATACTCTTTGTAACGAAAAAGGACAGCGGTTTGCGTATGTGTGTGGATTACAGAGCACTTAATCGGCTTACTGTAAAAAACAGCTACCCCCTGCCGCGCATCTATGATATCTTTGATCGACTTAAGGGAGCCAGGTACTTCTTGAAAATAGGTCTGAGGATGGGCTACCATCAGATCAGACTGGAGGAATCTTCAATCCCCTCACAGCGTTTCGAACCAGATACGGACATTTTGAATTTCTCGTACTACCTTTTGGATTGACCAACGCACCAGCAACTTTTATGAATCCTATGAACGACATATTCAAAGATGTCCTGGATGTATTAGTTATTATTTATTTACATGACATTCTTATCTTCAGTAAGACATGGAAAGAACATTTAGAACACATTGATGTAGTACTGGAGATTCTTAGGAAGGAGAATCTGTTCGCAAAATTGTCAAAATGTGTCTTCGGTGTTTAAGAAGTCGAGTATCTTGGACATGTAATCTGTCAAGAGGGAATTGCAGTGGATCCCAGTGGCCCTCACCAAAGAACAAGCAACAGCTTCAGTCATTCTTAGGACTCGTCAACTATTACAGAAGATTCATAAGAGGATGCTAATTTGTTGCTAAACCTCTCACAAAGCTGACGAAGAACGTTTCTTTTCTGTGGACAGCTACTCAGGAAAAATCATTCCAGACCTTGAAGAAATCGATATGCAGTGCCCCAGTCCTTAGAACTTTTGACTCTGAACTTCCAATATATGTCCCTACAGACGCCTCTCAGTACGCAAATGGAGCTGTGTTGGAACAGGGGGATCCAAAGTCCAGAAGACCAGTTGCCTTTTCGTCTAGGACTTTGAATGATGCTGAGAAAAATTATGCTGCTCATGAGAGAGAGCTCTTAGCCATTATAGAGTGCTTGAAATGGTGGAGATCATACCTACACGGAAACTTTTTCACAGTTCATTCTGATCACTACCCTTTAAGATACCTCGAGACCCAGGACAATCTGTCCCAAAGACAGGTTAGGTGGTTGGAAAGATTAGCGAACTTTGATTTCAAAATTATACCCATCTCCGGGAAAGCAAACATCGTTGCCGATGCCCTGTCAAGACAACCTCAGAATAATCCCTCACCTAGACATCGAAACAGAGAACTACTCAAGGAAGTGATAACAAAGACATACCTAGAATCGAACTATATATCCGTACCTTATTTTGCGGATTCTGAGCTAGAAGACCTGGCCAAAGATTACAGGCTAGATGAAAACCTGAAAACCCAATACAAAGATCCAAAGGCACCTTTCGAAAAGAAAGGGTTGCTTTTACTAAGGAACGGAAAGATTTTCGTACCAGAAGGAAAATTTAAAGTGAATTTATTACATGACTACCATTCTACTCCAAATACTGGACATTTGGGAATTTCAAAAACAATCAATAGAATATCACCGAAGTTTTACTGGAAAAACCTTCGTGCAGATGTACTTCGGTACGTTCGTTCTTTCCACTGCCAAAGAGACAAACCATCCAATCAGAAACCCGCAGGTCTTTACAACCTCTTGATCCACCGAAAACCAAATGGACTCACATAACGATGGACTTTATTACACCCCTTCCAAGGTCAACGGAAGGAAACAATGGCATCTTAACTGTCGTTGACAGATTATCAAAGATGATCAGAACTATACCAACCAAGCCCAAAATAGATGCTCCTTCAACTGCCAGGCTGTTCAAGGATCATGTCTACAGAAACCACGGAATTCCGACGAATATCATTTGTCATAGGGATGCTATTTTTATGAGCAAATTTTGGAAGAGTCTGTTCCACCTTCTCGGTACCAAAATATCCCCTTCTTCAGCGTATCACCCACAAACAGATGGACAATCTGAGATTAAAAACAGAAAGATCGAAGAACTTATTCGTTCTTTTGTTAGCTTCGACAAGTCGGATTGGGACAAATACTTGGTAGACTTCGAAGTTGCTTACAACTCATCTGTTAATGCCACTACAACATTCTCTCCGTTCTTCCTCAATTATGCAATTCACCCTAGAACTGTCCCTTTGGACATACTCTCCGCAGAAAACCCTGCTGCATCACAGTTCCTCAAAAACATGCAAGAAGCACTGGAAAAAGCCCAAGAACAAATCAAAAAATCAAATGAATCCACTGCCTTGTATGTCAACAGAAGTAGAAGACCTTCTCCTTATCAAGTTGGTGACAAAGTCTGGTTGTCCACAAAAAACCTAGCTCTTGAAGATGGTGCAGGATCTCGAAAACTGAACCCGAAGTATTGTGGGCCATTCGAAATATCTGAAGATATAAACGGAGTTACGTACCGTTTAATTCTTTCCCAACCAATGATCGATAGAGGAATTCACAATGCTTTCCATGCTAGTCTCCTTAAGCCGTATTTTGAAGATGAGTTTGATCGAGAAAATCCGCCGCCACCACCTATACAGGTTCAGGATGGACAAGAAGAATACGAGGTCGAAACCATTCTCAGTCACAAGAAACAAAACGGAAAAACAAAATATCTCATTAAATGGAAAGGATATGCAGATCACGAGAACTCATGGCTATCAGAAAATGAACTGAAAAATTGTCAAGATCTGCTATACGAATACAAGAATCGGGGCGATTCTTCTTCGTAGGGGGGAGTGATGTTGCGATTATGCCCATGAATCACCAAATACCCTGACAGTATCCCTCCGGTAACCTGTACCAAGGATTTACACTGTAAGAAGACATCATTGCAACTTGTGCACTGTACTCACGTACCAGTGTAAAAGCATAATATCATACCTCTTTGTACCTAGCCAATGACATGGATCCATCATGGCTATCTTGCGTGGTTCTCGAAACATTTCGCACCCACCAATCAACCAACAGTTCAACCATCGATTACCTTTTGTGCGCTCAACACCCCACAACGTGGAAGGACCTGGGAAAGACGTGTAAGGACGGCTCTTCCACTCGAACAGGGTTTTCAAAGTTCGCTGTTTCTTATCGCTTTTCAACCTACTGTCTTTGTGATATGCCAGTGTGGCACATTTTTTTTGTTAGTGAAAAACTTTTGCCGCGTGTGCCAAGCTAGAAACGCTTGGCGAGCGTGGCAATTAATTTTTCCCTGCTGTGCAAAACTTTCAAGGATTTTTTCTAGCACGCTGTCCTGCGCAAATGCGCCCATTCTCTAAGTATTCGCTTGGGCTGCTCCCTATTCATTGCCTATGCTCGTCGCGCGTCCTCCTCCTTTTGCCCCTTCCTTCTTTTCTATGCTATTTATACCTACGTCAGCATTCATCTGCCTCTTTCTGCGTACTGGCATGGTATCAAATCCCATTTATACCCACGTGTTCTCATCTCTCCGCTTCTCTATCCACCTCCTACCACCCCTTTACACCCTTTCATATTCTACGTCTCCCATTCAACCATGCCCTACCGCATCTCGAACGTTGCACACCCCTATCCACCATCCCGTTACACCTCTTATCCTCCTATTCCTCATCGTTGGTCGCCTTTTTCGTCCTCGTCTGCTACCCCGCGCCACCTCATGCGACCTATAGATGCTCCTCCTCTTCGCCCTTTCCGGGCTCCCATGAAGCCCAAGCGTGTCACGCCTCCCTCTCCGTCGAACTGGCTGGCTATCACAAATCTACTGGAATTAGAGGCTGAGGAGGTATCTGAGGAGGAGGAGGTGTCCTCGGATGAGGAAGAAGTGCTTTCCCCTGAGGAGTATTTGGAAAAATCACTTGTGTATGGGGATTTAGACTCGGCTGGGGGATCTGTTACCTACACTAAGGATCCTCCTAAGCCATTATTGGAAGAGGACCGTAAGTGCATGTGTCTTCTGTGCTTCTATTATCGCTGGCGTCATATTTATCCGAAGAGCAAGAGGGTGGCTAAACCGCCTTTTTTTAGTGGTTAGATTTTATTTAGTTGTAGTTGCTCCAAACATTTAGTTATTTTTGCGTATTGATGGGTATTAAAAATTCTATATAAGTGGGAAAAATTCGCGCCTCTGAAAAAGGGGATTGAATAATTTTTTTACCTTCGCTAACTGAGTTCAGAGTGAGCTCAGGAGTTGGTAGCGCCTTTTCATTCTTCGTTTATTTCCTTGTATAACATCCCTCTTCCTTTTCATTTTTCCTTTACTCTTTCCCCTTCCCCTGTACTCAACCTTTTCGCACTCTCGTCGCGTGCAACGACTGTCTGTCTAGCAGAGTTAGTACGATCTACCATACTTTTTGCGTGGTTGTGCCGTTCCCCTGCTATCACTTTGTTACAGTCTCCGAAGGAACGTGGTCTGCGCAGCCCTGTCAGTCCGTCGGCAAGTTCGTTCGTCCGGAGTTTTCTTCGTCTTGGTTGTCGCCGTCTGTAAGTCGTCATGCTTGCACTAGAAGTTCTTCAAGCTGTCTGGATCCCGTATTTAGATGGTGGAATTTTCTTCTAGTCCCCCCTTTGTCCTTGTTAGAGTGGGTTATGGTTCAGGCGTCGCCTGGAGATGTTCTTAGTCTTTTAGTGTAACCACTACCTGTACGGTTCAGGTTTTTGAACACATTAAAAGATCTTCCCCCTCGTATCAGAAGTTATTACGAATAAATTATGCTGAAATACCGGCAGGATAGGATTTTTCCGTATAGTTTAGGACTTCCCAATTCAAAGAGGGTTATTTTCTGATTTCTGCCGCTACGCATTCTTGAAATAACCGCTAGCTCATGTTCCGAACAAGAGCCTCTCTTTATGACGAATCTCACAAGACCGCCGGCAGCGACTGATGGCGCACCGAACTATTGACAGGGAAGATAAACCTAAACAGTGGCATTCATGGATGGAAATGTACATCGAATAAGTTGGTGACTGCTTGTCTCCAGTAATTGAAAGTCCCATGTTTTGACGAGCGTATTCCTGAAAGGAAGTACATGACTCCCCACACGCCATGGTCGTAGTCAGGCCTAGTAGAACCAGTGACCCGTACTGTCCAATGCGGCCTGCTTGATGGCTGGCCTGAAGGTAGCATTTTAGGGAGCGTAGTTCCTTCCCCATTACTGTGTTTGTATACCCTTTTTGAGTCGATTGCGGATTCCTGGAAAACCATGGGATAGATCGGATATATCTTCCAAGAGTAAAACACCCAAACCTTTCCCCTACTGTACAATCACGGATATTCTGTCCCGACTAGGTGTTCTCGGACATTGTAATAATGACATTTTTCCCCTTTTCTCTTCTCCTGCAGCTTTATGACCTTGCAGAGGAGCAACGCTGCCCAACCTGAGGACCTGATCATGCATGGATGGACCCGCAGAAATATTCCTCATAGGGAGAATTAAGGGGAAATGTTCATTAGGTTGGAATAAAACTCACACTTCAAACTATTTCCGGAATATCAGCCGCATGACCTCTACAGAGGCTCCCTCTCGTGACAACCCATTGAAATCAGGAAGCTGAAGACGGGATGATCTCTAATTAAATGAAACAATTTGGTTCTTTAATATTTGAAAGGTGGGGGTCGGCTATCCCCCGGTGTATGCTAAACTTGTCCAGGATTATGGGTAGTGTCACTCGTGCGCCTATAGGGCTGGCTCAAAGCCTGTCAGCAGGCATGATGCATTCGACATCACTGCTCTAATTAAATGCAGACGCCATCTAAACCACAGCACGTATCAGAAAAGGCTTGTGAGATCGTCCCGCCTGACTCCTTTTCAGACTCCATTACACAGACCTGCCCCCCATAGTCTCGAAAAATAGGCGTCCTACGTCTCTAATCAGTGAAGAATCCAAAATCCACCCCTCCCGTATCAGAAAAGTGAGTGGAGCAATGAATTCCACCACTCGATTTCTTCATGTTATGAAAAATGTTACAGCTTTTATACGCTAGCTTAACCAACAAGGGCTCATTTCTGGATGTTTGAAATGAGATTCATCCCATGACAGAAAACATCGTAACAACCGAAACTGTTTTCATGGACTTATTCACCGAACCCCGTCCGAGATCATTCCACCACAATCGCTTCAAAACCAACCTTCCATGCTCTACTTCTTTCCAGACCACCACAAATCAACTTGCCAAGCGACATCCACTGCCCAATCCGAACCTTTCACAACTTTCTCCATTGACCGAAATGGTGAATAACAGGAGTAGCAACATAAGATCGAATGAATGCCCTCCACACCGCAAACTAGCAAACTATACTCCCAACCCTTCAACCGCACCTTTCCATCGTCAGCATCTATCCCACGTCCTAACCAGAAAATGCCATCCAAAGTCCTCGTTCCTCTTCTTCTTCTCCTACTTCTCCCTGCTCTCACCTACCAACAAGAATCCGACGAATCCGACCCCACCTCTTGCAACCGCTCTTTCCTGTTACCCCCAGCTGCTTGCCTCTGTAACTCAATCTTCACCTCTCGTATACTTGTACGCAATCAAAATCTCGTCTCCCAAGATTGCATACGCTTCTTCTCCTCGGTCGAGAATATTCTCGAACTCGTAGACCCCTGTGTCCGTTTCGGCTTCGCTACTGCCGCCGGTCGTATCCGCGCCGGGAAGCTAAACTCCACCTTCAACCGCCGCCTCCGCAAATGCTTCCCAAACCCGCCGCAGCTCAAAATTTTGGAGGTCCTTTGAGGCAAATGCTGCTACAGGGTTCATCGCTACTGGCGAGGAAACTCCCGCATTGACGTGGGACTGTACCTGCCCGCCGATTCATTCTCATTTCCTACCTCTTTCATACTTCTGAATTGTTATTACGGCCCCAAACCTAGGTGATATTTGTTGGCTTTACGTCAACCGCATCATTTCCCAGATGTTTCGTAGAAAGTTTCTATAAGAAACTTACGCAAGGGTATATTAAACCTTGCACGTTGATAGATCATGGAACAGTTATTAGTTTCCTCCAAGAGGGTTTCTCGATAGCGCATAGATTGGAGAGTCCAACGCCGCTGGCCAGGGCGCTGCTACACGGTTGGGTATGAGATTTCGTGATGAATACTAGTACGGTGTATTTCAAAGTCAGTTGCAATCGTTCTTTTCAGCCTGGACCGACTATCGCATTGACAATCCATTTCTGACTGCCTCCAAAGCCCTGAGAATCTTGTTTTCTAGCGCCATTAGACACTGCACAGATTGTTCATCAGCTATGCTGTTGCGCCAATTGCGGAGTGGAGTACCAAATATTCACTACGCCAGTAGAAAGGAAAAGAAAGCTGCATTGATATATCGGCCATTGGCCTATTTTAAAGTAACTAATGTAGCGGACCCGGTGCCATTTAGGTTGCGACGCACGGGTAATTCTTTAATCCTGCCATCAAACTCATTCATTTTGGCATCGATTGGTAATCCAGATCTCCTGGATGATGATGAGAATATGCGACTCGATGGAAGTTAGTTTCTGGGGTCGAGGTGAAACATCGAAAAAGGCGCGGAAGGCTTTGGTCAAACTGATGATAAGCCTCCTATAGCCCGTGCAACTCGTCCACGTTACATCGACGACTTCTGCAAAGGTAAATATGGTGGTTGTCTCTATCGCGCTGCCCCTTCTGCCTAACCAACCCCGTCTTACTTCTACAGTCCTTCCTCGGTTACCGCACAGCCAACTGGCCAGCAGCATCTTGTATAACCTATGCAAACTCCGGCAACGCGGCACTATCCATTTTCTTAGCCAAGCGGACCTTCATGTGACATGAAGTGACGGAGAGGGGATGGCAGAGTGCCGCAAAACAGTACGAGGTACAGCACGCAGCTTGCCTACTGCATGAGTACGCGATTTTGACAGTGCGTGATGGGGGCTGCAGCAGGCGTGACTACAGTTTTGTATCAAGCGGCAGATTTATGGCATCATTTTGAGGAATCTCAGCATATTGCAAATCGCCTCAACACACATCAGGTACAGTACAGTACAAAACCTGAAGTGTCCCAACTTTAAAGAGAAAAACATCCAAACCTTTCCTCTTCTCGGAAAAATAAGCACCTAAAGTGCTGTACCTTCTGCGCTGCACGTGACATGCGTTAGTCGCCATTACTCCTGCAACATGGTTTGAATGAAAATTCAACGGATCCCCAACCTCGCAAAACTCGCAGTGAACAAATCCCTTTCACCCCTAGGCACGCTGCAGCAGCCGTCATGTCCAATGCGGCTTACTTGATGGCTGGCCTGAAGGTAGCCTTTTAGGGAGCGTAGTTCCTTCCCCATTACTGTGTTGGCATACCTTTTTGATTCCATTGTGGTTGTCTGCAAAGCAATGGGATAGATCGGATATATCTTCCAAGGGTAAAACACCCACCTTTCCCCCTAAAACTGTCCCTTAAGTCCTTCCAGGCAACAATTGCCGACCTCGACGACACACAAGTGGCCATTCAACTCCTGCGAGATTGCTTTGGTGTCTGCAAGGTCGGCTATTTGTTTCGCGCCGCTCCCCCTTCTACTACAGCGGAAGGCGCCAAGTGCTTCGACAAGATGATCGATGAATACATCCGAACTCTGGCCGGAGGCGTCCTCGACTATGAGGTTTTCCGAGAACTCCAGCTCCCAGTGAAACCGCTAAACCTCAAGGAACCATCGCTGAGGATAGGCCTCACGTCGACTCGCGACATTTCAGCCGCCGCTTTCCTCGCTTCTTGTGCCGCTGCTGATGCCCTCGGCCGCTCCATCTAACCGGCTTTCGTACGACTGCTGATCACTTACAAAGATGCGATCGACGCCTATAGTTTGCTGCCTCAAGTTCGCCGTCAAAGATAGTTCCCTTCAGTGCCTTTTGCTCCAATAACCCACCCTCTCAAAAGAAGCTAACGGATGCAAACCGTAAAGCGGCTCAAGATCCCAACGTAAACTTTTTATTCTCACTGTCAGCATCGCGCGAAAAAATTTCATTCTTAGATTTTATATGTGACGTAATAGGTTTCAAAATTTTAGCTGCCACTCTGTGTCCCATAATCCATTTATACAAACAAAAAGTCAGGATAACAACTTAATCACACCAAAATCCGTATATCTTCCGTCCGACCCCTTTTCCGAGGCCCCTGCTTTTGAAAAGGGATGATGCATTGGAAAATTTCGAAGTCTAACACCGAAGCAGGGTTGTGAAGGTAACAGTTGAATGCTGGAATATTTTGAAGAAAAAATCCCAATCTCTAGAACCTATAACTTCTCAATGTTTTTGAAATATACATACCTTCCTCTCCTGGAAGTTTACAGGGGAGAATTGCCTTTTGAAAGTAGTTTTCACATAACGTGCGAGCGGAAAATTTCGAAATCCCTTCCTGTACTTCACACCATCAGTTGAAAGGGGTTATTGCTTTGCTAATAAGGATCTTGTACAGTATAATTTTCCTATATAAGTTCTATGAACGTTTTCACCATGCGCTCAGAATACGGCGCTTTTATGCGATATACCTTGCCGACAATCTCCAATTAGCCCCCGTTCCTTAGGACTGTAAGAAACAAGATGAGCGGTTGTTTTCCACTGTGCCTACTCTCTTGACAAGGTTCGATTTTGTAGCTTTCGTTCAGAAATATCTTAGAGGCTCTTCCAGAAGGTTCGAAGTTCTGTGTTATCAAAGTTGGTCGTGGTGTGAATTGCCTCTGATCCGTTTGACCCATTAAATATGTTGAATAGCTGACAACGACAGCTTATTTCCTCAACAGCGTCAATGTACGAACTGTCAATCTATTGTTCCAAATAAAAATCGCTCTCTACTTTATTTCAAGCCATTTGCTATAAAGTACTAGTTGGTTGACTATTAAAACCGATTGGGGCCAAGATAAGGGTAATTTAGTTAGGACTGGGATGAAGCCATGGTGAGTTTAGCGGATAGTGTGGTGTGAGTGTGGCAATGCCCCTTCTCGGAATCTTCGATATAGTAAGAATCTTTAATGGACTATTTTCGGCAGGGGAAAGCAATATTTAGATTTTATTTTGGATTAATTATGCATTAGTTTTGATTTGAACTTCTGAAGGATTAATTCATTTTGAATGTGATCGTAATATGTCTTATATTATCTTACCAGGTAGTGGTTTACCACTTACACATTTTTATTTATTACTTCCTCCAATTTATTGGCCTTTTAGATTACACTTTCATCTTCAGTACAGGGATTTGTGTTGTTTGTTGCTGAATGTACGGTTTAATGCTACATGTAAGAGGATTTAGTAGTTTTTGTTTGTTTTTCATGCGTAATCACTCTCATCGTCCCTCTTCCCCTGCATTTATTGACCCTTACGGTCTTATTCAAACCATTAGGTCTACTATAAAGTAAAAATGCGCGGCAAAAATCAAGGAGAGCTGTCCAATATCCAGCGGAGCAACAGTTTATCACTAAGTGCCAAAATCTAAACCGAAGTACATGCAGGTCGGTAATAATATTCTTTTGTGGTCTCATCAGCCGAAGTCGGCTTGATCTCTCTGAGCCGCAGTAGTTCATTCTACGGAGCCGTAAAAAAGCTCCAGCAAACTTCGTTCGCGCTAGTCAGGATTGACCAAAGTTATGGCACAGGAATATCAAAAAGCAGAATGCTCGTAAAGGGTCCAACCCAAACAAATAGCAAGAAAACTTTTGTCTGCTGAATTGGATCTCCTATTATTCCTTAACATCAATGCCGAAAACCTATGAAGCCTTGAGATCGCGAAGAATTGGGAACTGATTGCGGGGCCAACCGTCTGGATGTTTTTTATTGCTAAAACCTGGTTCAATTCAGCAATAGATATTTCTGCAGTGTTATTGGGCAACACAATATTTCACAGGATGCTCAATACTTCATGGTACTGGGAGAACATCATAATATGGGCGATTTGTATTCATTTCCGTCACAGTTCGCTCACACAAGAAGAAAATGATACGCAAGAAACATTCGCGGATTAACATGCGACGATAATCAGGAACTTACTTTTTTTTTCGCAAATGGCGCATTTATCATGACTAAAATCTAGTTGTAGGATTTTGGATATCTTCATGTCTTAAGCAATCGGAGTCCACCATGTTTTTCATTCTGATATACTTAAAAGATCCCTCTTCACTACTTTATGTTTTATGTTTGATAAATCGTCGGGTGAAGAGATACTCCGAACTAATTATCCCAAGAAGGACGTGCCGCAAGCGACAAAAGTACTACCGTGGTATAGTTAAGCTAACAGAAAGAGGTGGGTAAGTACGACAGTTGAGAGGGCTACAACAGAGTATAAAAGGGGCATGGTCTACTACTGATGCTCTGTGACCAGCCCAAGAAAAGTGGTTCTTGGGTCTGAAGTTGACTCTCAATTTCCTAACTACACGGGACTTGACTTGAAGTTGTCTGCAAAAATTGCTTTATCTCCACAAGAGGAAGCAGTTTACTCAGCTTATATAGACTTTTTGGCTATCCCTGAAGTCTCAAACAAACATACTAAGTACCACAAAATGCAACAATTGGAATCATGTGGAAGAGAAAGACTAACAGCAGATATAATCAGGATAAGTATCTAGATTTCCTCTTCCCAATCTCAGTCCTCGAGATTAGAGCCAAAAAATTCCTCCAAAATATCCATACCTCCAATGAAATCCACAAGTATTCCTTCGATTGGTTCACAGCAGCTGCGATATCTAGATCACTAAAAATATCCTTATTCAGCCCTATGACAGGTGCCCCCGGGCATCCCCTCTTACCTCCTTATATACTGTTACAAACAGCCGAAATCTGTGGCACCTGAGCAGTACCTATGCTAGCGCAGCACCGCTAGTGTACGATGCACAAAATCCCTCCAAAAATACTTGAAAATAAATTTGGTAATACAGTGCCAGCGCAGCCAGTACGGCATGTCAACTCAGCCAGCGCGGCATGCCAGCTCAGCCAGCGCTGTAATAGTAATAATAATATTCTTTTTTTCTCCAATTTTGATGATATCAATGTTTTTTAAAACACTTTTCTAGCCCTCCATGTTCCATAGATATAACCAAGTAGCCTTTTAGGCATCGAAACATGTCGTGATGTTATTCGTTTTGTATTTGAAGGGCAAAGAAAGTGATTGAAAATGGGTTATAGGGTACCGAAAAGACTACAAGGTGCAATAGCTGTCACAAATAGTTCCTTGGTGGAATTATTTTTGCTTCCTTGAAAGCAGCTATACAATTTTTCGTGCTATATTAGTGCTTATTTCTACTGATACCATAGTATGAGACCTTATAGACTCGTATAGTCCGTGTTCTTTAAAGATTTATTCGACGTAGTGGGATAGATGGACCTTGATACCGTCTTTCGCGCTGTATTTCTCATCCAAGAAAAGAACTAAGTTTCCAATACAAAGTCACGCCACATTATTCTATTATACTTCTCTTGAAGTAACCGATGGATAAATTTAAGGTTCTTGCGAACTTAATATAATCAAGAAACTCAATAGAATGGTGAGACATCTCCCAGTACATTTCTAGTAACATTTTATTTCTGTTTGAAGTCTCCCGGACTCCAAACTCAAGGTAGTTTTTTCAAAGGGAGATCTATAGATGAAACCTGCTTGGCGAAACCCCTTTGTTTATTTCAGAAACAAAATGTAAAAAGGTCGCTTCAAGACCCATAATAATCTTTCTGCTATTCAATACAAACTGTGATATCAATTGAGCTGTAGACACTCGAAATACTAATTTCATCTCCCTGAAATCTGAGAACAGACTCTCCAATTAGGGTTAGGATCGATTATTTTGAAGCGAAACACGCATATATACAATCAGGACCAAAACGTATTACTTTCATTTGCTATTCATAAATCGTAAATCAGCCGCTCTGTAAGAAAGAATTGTTTTGATTGATTATTTGGACATTGAGTCGAAATAGCTATGAGAATAGGATTATGGGCATTTTGTGACTAATTAATGAATATCCCAAAGTACCGTACTTTATAAATGCACTTTTCCTTTATTTGTGGATGCGCATCATATAAGATCCGCTGTAGCCCTCTTAGATGTGCAGGGGGTCCAAGTTCTCCCTACATATCTTCTATAAGGATGAACTTGAGGTTTCTTGCATTGGAGTTTGTGCATGAATAAATTAAGGTAGATAAGTGTGGAATTACTTGACAAGGACGTACTTAAGAGATAAGCGGAGATGTTCTTTATAATACGCCAATGAGTGAAATCACCCATAAATACTCCTTAAATGAACACAGGCAAGAACCTTGTGCCCATAATATGATAAATATATACATATATTGTATAAATATGTGATACAGTGATTTATCAACTTTTATACTTACCATGTTAAAGCTCTAGCAGACAAAATTCACTCCCTTCTTTTCGAAGTTTGATACGACAATGCTAATATTGGCGGACAATGGACAGAAATATTTTCATAATTGACATAAGTTTTTTATTTCTGTGACATAGTTGGATTCGTGTTATTATTTTACAGAAAGCGGAAGATTAATTAATTTACTCTCTGTAGTTCCTTTCCGCATCCGGAAGTTCTTCAGGGAGACTCTATTTTAAGAAAAAAATAAGATGATATGGACACTCGATCCCTTCATCGATCTTTCACCAATACTATTGTTCTCTAGGGTGTTGGTCGATGTATTTTCCAATCTGATCGTATTTATCTGTGCTAATTCTTGAACTGAATTAGACATGCTTTCTGTTTCCTTATTTAAGCGAAAATTGAGAACCTGTAATCGGGTCATTGTATTAGCAGGACTATTTAAGTAGGTCATTCCTGGGAGCAGACATTATTTCTCCTCAATGAACTAACGTCCTTATATTATGCCACCTTAAAAGCATTCTAAGTATTGAATTTTTTGAAAAGATAGCTTTGAAATTCTGCCACTGATGTCGACTCGGATGATTTCAAGAGGATATCAGCTCATTTGAGGACGGTGAACTCAACTGAGAATCATGAATGGCACACGAAATACAGATCATATCATAAAGTATTTTCCCATGTAGTTTTGAAATATCGTAGATTTTGCGAGCAAAATTCGCATATCTACTTGGATTAGGATTAGGAGATCGACAGTAACCGTCTAGGATTGTCTCTATTTTATATTTTGCTTCAGTTAAGCTGAAGAATTTGGAGAAAATAAAGTTGACTGGTCCTTGAACTGTTTTAATTCAAATAGCTCCTCAACATATAGCGCCAGAGTATTTTGGGAGAAGGCTTGCTTTCGCAATGGGTAAAAGGTGAATTAAATTGTATTTAATCACAAAGAAATGCTTTAATTACTTTACACAAAGCATTAACATACAGAATGCTCTTAATTATTTCGCCTCCTAGAGCACCAATAGTGGATATAACCTTGAAACATGGAAAGCAATCCAACTGCGGGAATTTTATTCTTTGAATGAAGGAATTAGAAGCGAATATGATGGAAATATATTTACGATATACACACTGAAATCTTCTTTCCCTACCGGGATTGGTGGAAGTTTTTCTGGTCTCTGAGCCTATCAGTCGTGAAATTGACTGAAGGGCATTCTGGTGGGGAAAATAGGTAAGATATTTAAATTCATCCTTGAAATGTCGACATAGTCTGCAATAATGTCGTCCAACCTCGCTCGTGCTACCTGGAAACAACTTAACTTGGTTCGAACGATGATACAATTCTGAAAAACTGTAACTCTGTTTTAGGGCCAGGGGCAAGTGAACGCATATCCTAGAGGAATACTACGATTTTTTGGGGAAGCTTACGTTCTGGACCTCTTGTAAGTGATTTTTCTGACCCAGACTCTGATTTTGTGCAGCAAGTTTGACTGGCTGGGAAATTGAGCTATGCAGAAGCTGGGTGGCTGGCCCTCTATAAAATCACAGGGAAGGTTTGAGCTTTTCTTTCATTCTTGAAGTACAGTGCCCCCGCAAAAAAATACATTCACGCTGGAAGATTCTATCTAGACGCTGGATGGGCACGGATTGTATCTTTAAGGAGCTTCCTTTGCGCGGGTTTTTAGTAAAACCTTGGGCCTTAGTGTATCGAAATACGAAAAAATTGAAAGCATTGATACCCACAATCGCAGACTTTGACACATTGGCCAGGCTCTATTTTGAGTTTTAACCCAGGTAATGCCTCGAAGGAATGGGAACTGGAGTATGATCTGATGAATTATTTGTGGAAGGTGCAGAATGAAAAGATTGAAAGGAAAAATGGGTTTAATACAGCAGTTAAGGATGCGGACTTGTCCTTATCCGACGGGGAAACTGATATACCAGTGACTACTCCAAAATAATAATGGATCAATTCTGTACGAAAAGAGACGAAAGGGCGGAGTTCGGATGAAAAGCTTTCCTTCTGGTATATTTTTGAAGAAAGTAAAGAAGATGATGTGAGTACTGCAAAGGGTATAAAGCTCGGTTGAAGGGACAAAATCTCAGCAAGAGTGAATTGGACAAAGATTAAATGTACTAGAAAAAAAGTCAGTATCAAAAAATTCAGGAACATCTAATCTGTGAGCGGGACATATCTAGAGACTTTTGCATAATAGAGTTGGCCTCTGAGAGGAAAGGTATGATGTTATATCCTCTGCTTCTTACCAAGACCCTGAATTTGATTCCGAAGATCAACTACTGACACGGAGAAGAAAAAGAAGAGTGTGATGAGTTGTAGTGAAATTTCATGGGTCGAGTGATCAAACATTCACACTCAAAACGCTAGTCGTCCTCTCACCATCGCTGAAAGAATATTGAAGGTTATTGTCGAGCATGATAAAATCGGCGCATCTACGGCCTATTGTTGAAATTGGGGCCATTTCGGGTATTTTACTGCTTAGAGATGTAAGTAGGCTACTTTTTGGGGTAGTAATGATAGTTCAAAAATGTCCGAATACTACATTTTCTAAGTATTTCAAAGTCCTGCGAAAAAAAGAGCCTAGAAAAGAGTCTATAAATGCTCGAATAGCCTTCGTATGGGCCTTTGTGTTGGATGTACGAGTTGCGAAGATTAGATGGAAACGGACCTGCACCATGCTTGATTTCTAAACTCACCCCTAAAATACAAGGTTGTATTAGGGCAAGAGTCTCAGGAGTTCAATCGACACATTGGTAAATATTTTGTTGGAAAGAACTCCCCAATCGTCGCATATTCTCAAAACCCAGCCTCTATTCGCCCTTTTGGTAAACAGAAGGAACGTAGAGGCGGGGACTAATAGGTTGGTGTCCCCGAAAATAACCAATTTGGATCTACGTGACTTTTTTCGGTGATTTTACTCATTCATTCATAACTTGAACGAATATAAAAATTATAATGGGAACTTTGAAATTGACCCAGAGTTCTAAAATGATTACTTTATACTGAAGATCTTGATATAATTTTCTCCTAAATAAAATGTATTCGCGCCAATATCGTAATATAGGTTGCCGTAAGTTCGAAATATATAAAAAATAATTATGAAAGATGGTACATCATGCTGCCAATTAATCACACCCTATTTGAGCTTCACAGAACTTAATGGTGCTATAAGCAATGGAATCTTTCTTACCAAAGATTTTATCCATTTATCTGTATAGGGCGTCAAAATAGTATTTTTTCGGAAGAAATTATATGTCATAAACAGGATTTTATAGGGATACTGTTTTGGGACCCTACGGACTTGGCCAGAATTATGTCTTCACTACGGGAACTGAGTTAAAATAACGGGCTAATATATTTTCTATACGACAAATGTCTTCAACTGATTACAAATATATGAAGTTGATGACAATTTGTGAGAACGGAAAAATAAACCCAAAAAACACGTATAACACCTTTTTATCTCCCAAGTTTCCGTCACGTTTCTGCTACCGTGCAAGAGTTTCTTTCAGAACTTTCGAACGTTCAATGGCTCAACCAATCAATTTATGCCAACGCAAATCATTTTCAGGGGGACGTGACGGAAATTATACATAAGACAAGATCTTTGTGATGCTGTCTCCAGTCAAGTTGTTTTACTTTATATATTTCCAGAACAAGAATGCTTTCATTTCAAGATTTCAAATAGATTTCATTTGCAATAGTCCTAAGACAAAATCTGTAAATCTTTGATGTTATCTAGTGTCTATTCGTCCTAGCGTTGTCCTAGTATGAGGCACACTTAGTCTACATATGAGGACAAAGTTTTTTTTCCAGTACTGTACTGTGGTAGTCAAAAAAAAATTTTTAGGCCCAATTTTTTGTAGTAACAAAGTTACTGTGTAAATTAGTAGTTAGAGTAGACATCTATCCCGCAGTTTCTACCATTCCCAATAGGATTTATCCCCATCCAAATTTAAATATTCCATAGCAACTTCTCCCATCCATCACTGGGACGGTGGCCCATGGTGCGAATCATAGGTTGTTTAACCAGAGATTGTGTGTTCAATTCTCGCTGGGTCTCTATCAGAGGCCCGAAAATTCCATTGCGAACTCGACTGGTTGTGAAAAAGCTGCTGTCTCAATGTGCCAATAGGCATCCACTTGAACATGAGACAGAATAAGGTGACATCTCATAAAAGGATAATTCAGTGCGCTATGGACAGCAGCTACCTTCGAAAATCACACTAATTTGCTTCACATCTGGATCCTGGTTAAGCTCCATATCTTGCTTTGCGCGCAAATGTTCCATAAAGCGACTCCTTTTTGTGCTCGCGTGACAGATATAAATATCACCAAGCCCATTTTCACGGCAAGTAGAGAAAAGAAATTTCGACTTACTGACCTCTTTCAGACCCGATAGAGACCCTAGTAAGATGCGTTAGTGTACTCTCCATTACCTGAATTCATCTTCTTGTTTGTCACCGCGAGATGGGTTCCAATACCTGCACCTAGATCCAATGACGTGTCATCATCCTCATCTCCTACGCAATTAGATGCGCGACGAGATATAGAATCAAACCTGTTTTCAAAGCGTTCCTCGGCAAGAATCTCACAAAAACTAGGCTTTTTCCCGAAACCTTTCCATTATTAGATGTAAACACGTCCCGATTGGTCCAAAATCACTCGTGAGCGGTTAAAGTTGCATCTGATTGATTCATCGTTGAATCATCTGAATTCCTTTCCGAAGCGTTCGGAGACGATGGTGAAGTATCTAAATCTTTATTTTCGCGTTCATTCGGCAATTAAGCCAGTTCAACCTCCGTCAAAACGTCTGATGGAGGCAATCCGCTTTGATATTGACAATTTTCAGCATAACGGTCTTGAGAAGGTCGCGTATCTTCCAGCTTGCTTCCACAGGCTTCCTCCTTCGCCCACTTACAATGTGAATATGGACTGCAAAGACGGTTTCACTGAACAATTTCGTCATCCAAGCCGACCCATATAATCGCTTACATTCTGCCGCTGACGTAAAAAAGAAACCCCGGTAGTGAATTATATTTAGAGGAACGGTTTATGGATCCATTTTTGGCGAAGAATTAGGGAAAATTGAGGGTTACTTCGAAAAGGGAAAGTTGTCCTTGCTCTGAGCAGCGTTGAAATTCTCGAAAAGTTTGTTTCGATCGAGCATCTCCATGCATTAATGAACAATTGCGGGCGAAAAAAAGGCTGCTGAAAAGTTTCGTATTTTCAAGAAATGTTTTAGAAATTTTTCCTCATTTTAGGACAATGGTCCTATAGACACTAGGGGCTTGGATGTTCCACTGTGGGGGTACTGGTAGATTCCAAGTCTAAGCCTTAATTTAAATATGCAATGTTTTGTTCTTTACGGAATTTTACAATGTATTAGTACCAGCAGCTGAACTAAATGAATCTCCAAATATTTTCATTTATACCTTTGGTAGTGTTTTTCACATGAAATAGAACAATGAAAATAAGAAAGGTGTTTTAAACGTTTGCTACATTTCTGGTCCAGATGCAACAGGAAAGCTTAGTTCACGTTTCAATGTTTCTACAGAAATATGTTTTTTGGTAACTTTTACGAAATATATCCTTCCTGAGCATTCGAAAAAACATAGTCACACTTCAAGAAAATTGATTCCACACCGGCCATATTGCAGCATACATTATTTTATTCTTTTTAGCATTTTTGATGGGTACAGTATTAAATAACGGTTCTTTTTTGCACCATAGTACCTTTCAAAATATTTTGAGACGAATGGCTCTTGCATTTTTATAGGTGGAAGAGAACTTGGAAAAGAGAAAACTTTATATGTTTATTTTGTTAATTAATTTAATTATTGAAGAAGTTAACTAAACAGTGCCATGAAAGAGTTGTGAGCGGTAATGAATCCAATGCTAGTTTATTGTACTTCTGCGGTTTTTTCAAAACTGAAGAATCGTCACACTTCTGTCACTTCATAGATCCACTAGTTATACGTATTACTCCAAGAACAGAGGTGAGGCTTAAAAGAGAATTTAAAAGGAATATAAAAAATTAGGTTATGATGCGGTTGTAAAGAACTGGGTGCCCCTTGTATTTAATGGTGAAATTGATGTGAAAAAGCACCAAGAAGGCTTTATTGTAACTATTGTTTCCCACATTGTCCCTTTGAATTCAGAAAATACTGTTAGATATACGCCAAGAAGCCAAAAACTCATGCGAAATGGAGAATGGCTGATGAAACCGGGCGATGAACTTTGCCAATTAAAGAATGACTGTTATTCGAAAAGAAAAAAAGGATGGAAGGCTAAGAAGGATAAAAATTGGCTCGAAATCTAAACATGAACAAAATTTTTAGCTAATAGAAATTTGTATAGGTATTTACAGTTTTAAAAAAATCTCTCTTTTCACTGAAAACTAATGAGCAAACTATAGCTCTCAAGTTTTTCTCCCGCACATTTTCTTGGAGTACATCAAGAAGAAAGTTTTACTAAATATTAGATTAAGGAGGGTACAAGTAAGTAAAAATTTGCGTTTCAGTTCAAAAAAGTTACCTACTATGCACGGTACTCAGATATGCGTTCAATAGAAAAATATATGTTTATGAAAATTTCACCTCTAAATTGATAACATTTCCTGGAAACATTTCATCCGGAATAAAGCTTTTAAGTATTTTTCTCATTTAATTCCTACTATTCACATTCAGTAAGTAGAAAGATTTTTTTTTATAAATCCATGTGTCAGAGATAATAAAGGGTGGCAGCTACAGTGACTTTGCCTAGTTTTATTTTCTTTTTAAAATAAAAATTCATCAATTGTAGCTGCTAATTACATCCTCATACCAGCTAAATAACTCTTCGTGTAACAAAATAAACCAAAAAAGTAATTTTACAAAGAGAAACAAAGTATGATGATAATTTTAGAACAATTCGGTATATTCATTCCAAATTTCAATTTTCACCCACATTGTATTTTGAAACAATATCATTTCAAAATGTTCTCTGCAATAACAATTAGGAAACTACTTTTGAGAAAGTGATGATATCACAGTGTTATTTGTTCTACATCAACTCGAAACATAACATTTGCAATCATAATGATCATAAAAGGTGACAAAGGGCTATATTCGTCCTTGAAAAAGTTTTCTAGATCATTTGGAGAACTCCTTTTCAGGTTCTGCTAAAATTTTGGGTCAAATGATCAGCAAATAAAATAATTGTCTGTAATTATGAACATAAAATAGAAAACATAGAAGTGATTAACATGTTGTAATACTTTAAATCAGTCACAAATTTCCGAAAGTTTTTTTATGTGAAACGCATAGACTGGTAAATATTTTAATAGGATAAAATTGATGTTCAAATGGTATTTAAAGACGATTGCAAAAAAATGTAACGGAATGTACTTAAAGTGATATTTTTGGAGCTAGCAAAAGTACAAAATCAATCGGTCACTTTCAATTCTCTGAAAGATTATTATTTAATCAGAAAAGATATGCTAAAAGAAATATTGTCTATAAGCTTTAAATAGTTTGTAACCATTGAAACAGTGGGGAAAATACGGCAGTCAATGACAAGCGTTGATAGTTTTGTTTGTAATAATTTAACTGATAAATTAAATGAAATAGACAGCACTTTACACTTATAACGATGGAATTATGTTTTAATGTAAATTTTCATAATTATATGATGTTTTATTAGTAGATAAATTCATTATGGTAATAAACTTTTACACAAAAGCTGTATTAAAATGTAGGTTGGAAGCCTTTTCGTCATACAGGATTCATACATATTGTGGATTATGAAGGTAAAGAATTTTTTTGAGACTGCACGAGTTCACTAGATTTTGGTCGTTCAGGTTAGGTATTCATAAGTTCCTCCCTACCATTCTACTATTAATGACTAAAATTTATAACTACCATTTTCTTATGTTATTTTGTGAATTTAACTACTATTAGTGACAGAAAAGTCAGTATTGGGTGAGTATGTCTCATCAAATGCTCGATATATTTTCTGGAAACAAAAATTATATACAAAGTTGAGTTTTTTCGTTGAAAAAGCCATAATTTCTGACTAATTGCGGAATTTAATTTCCCTACGAAAATATAATATTAGCCTTTTTATAAAAATAATGTCCCATCCCAAATCACGCTAAAAATTGAGGTATGGTCAGTCTATAAGTTCACAAGATATGAGAGTTATCTTGAGGTGTCCATCCTTCTCACAGAGGCTGTATTTGGATGTACGCAAGTGCCTCCACCTGTCACGGGCCCTTCGGATCGTCACTGTAACACGAATTTCACGCCAAAGCCTTCTCGTGACGATATTCGTTCAGAGGACCTAGAAGTCGGTTGACCACTAATAGACCACATAATTTAGCACCCTCGAAACATATCTCTCTTCTACGGAAGCTAACGGCTTGTCCATTTGACGTGTTTCGAAAGCGATACTCCTGCAATCGAACTTGAAAAGAGAGCGGTAACGATGCGAGGTATGATACCAAATGAAAGAGAAACCTAAATATGCAAATGACACGAGATACTTCAAATCACAATGTAATGATCGACCGAAGGACGTCCAATTTTGATTCCACACGTGTAACAGAAAACAAATACTCAAATAAATAAAACAAATGAAACGAAGAACAAAGATGACTTGTGATTTGGCCATGAAGGATGAATGGAGGGCAGGAGGTGGGAGAACAAGCGATGAATTGAGGAAACAGGAGTTGCGCTAGAGGTTTCCAAGTTAGCGGTTATATAGCCCTGTTGAACCGGTCTTTACCGTAACCCAAGTACTCTTGCGAAAGCTGTATGACTGCTACGGGGACATAAGAAAGCACATGCGGCCGCAATAGCGAGAAGCTTCCTACGTGGCCATCAAAAAGGTTACTTACAGTCAACCGATGCAACCGTGACCGCCTGACTTGTTCGAAGTTGCAGATCTAAGCCACGTTCAACCCCCCTTTTTCATATTCACCCATAATTTTCCAATCATTCCACCGAATTAAACAACAGAGAAAACCAAATGACTGAAAGCAGTTCGTGTAAGAGTGCGGTCAGAGCAAATGAACGAAGAAAAAGAAAGAATCATTACATTGCATCATCCTAGCATCCAGATAGGACTCGCGGAATGTGCTTCCAGCAGACCATTCCACCCATATTAAAATACGATATTCTTGAACCCTAATCGTAGCACATTCTGATGCAGCACCCATGCGCAGCGAGTGCGAGGACCAAGAGACTTTAGGGGGAGATGTAACTTGCGCACGAGCGAGCCAAAACTGGATCCAAAGAGTAATGATTATTGCGCTAGTAGGAAGGGGAGTCCCAGGTAATGGCCAATATTATTTGCTTCCAGAACGGTTCGAGCGGCGTAAAGTATCATATCGACAGACCAGCTCGATAACGCTGGTATCGAAGCGAGTATTTCGGCGGTAAGCAAGAGTATTAGCAACCCGGTTACGATTCTTGCGTAGTTCGATGGCGATGTTGATGGAATCAGGAGTGACAGTGATATTGGTCAGCAACAGAGGCATCCCAGCTTCGCAACGTTCGAAGAAAATGTAGCTGACCAGGACAGCGCGAGCGTTACGTAGGAATTCCAAATCAGTGTCCGGAGAGGCGATTGCGAGATCGCAGATTTGACGAGCAACGGAGCTTGGAAGAGAACGTCGCCCTGTGAGCTGGTCTGAGAGCAACTTTTGGTCCCTGTCCACCTTCTTGAAAGGCATCCGCAGCCAATTGTATGAGTGGTGTGAGTGCTATGGACCGCCCAATACGAGTATGTGCCGTAGTGACAGCAGAGAGATAGTTACTTACCGAGCCTGCACTGGTCTTGTTTTCTCCGGAGAGCCAACCCAGATACAGAAGGATAGAGCCTTCATTTCCAGAGAGCGGGCCACTTCCATCTTGAGAGGAGAATACCAGCCATTGCTTCCACAAAATTTCATTTGACCTCCACGAGTTCGGTGCTCGCGCTTTTGGCATGAGATGAGCGATCGTAGTACCTCCAGTAGTCACCCCAGCCCCAGTTACTGTAAGCACCAATTATTGTAGCGTGACGGCTAGAGGTAGAGTCCAAGCCTCTTCTGCTATATTTTCCAGACGTCCAATATCCATCGAGGAGCGGGCATTGTCTTCGGCGCCCAAATTTGCGGGAAGTAAAGAACTTCTGGGGCGAAAACGTGCGGACAAGCTAAACGGAGCAATTTTGTGTACTACTGCTGAGCGTACCAGCAAGGCTTGACCAGCAATCCTTTCGCATGTTCGTGGCAGATCTTGTTCACGACGATTGGGATCAACTTGAGAGGAGGGTTCCAAAAATTGAGTTCTGAGCGCCAGCCATTTTGTAGCGCGTTGATCCCCAGGGAGACAGGACACTCGAATTCGCTGTTGAACTCGGCGCAGACCTTGTTTCTGCTGTCAACGAATCGGTAGATATTCGGACGGTATGATTCTAGCAACGGTGGGAGTGCCTCCTGATTGATTCTTCAGTCGTCGAGAGTGTGCAGTCGTGACAACCGATCGGCGAATCGATTGACTGCGGACGGAAGGTAACATGCCTCTATGCAGATTCCCAGTTTCTGTAACAAGCGGTGTAACACGAGAAGTTCTTCCATGAGCGGTCGGGACTTGGTTCTCATAGCTTTGAGTATTGACACCACTGCTTGGTTGTCCTCCCATACTCCGAGGTGAGTCCCTGATCTGAGCATGTCGGCGAACGACCGGATGTTATCCATCACGGCGCGGAGCTCCAAGAATGTTACTGGCATGACGGGAAGAAGAGGATCCCATAACCCACGCGTTTCCCACGTCCCTTGGGTCCCTGGTTGCAAATTGGAGTCCAAGGTTCCCCCTTGAGCGATGGTCGTTGATGCGTCCGAGTGGAACGCCAGCGTAGGGGATGGGGTAGACACGGGCTTCTCGGGAGGGCTGTAAGCTAGATCGCGCCAGTGTTGGAGGTCCCGAACTGCCGAGTGAAGCAATTTCACTCGCTTACCTGAGTTGGATGTGTTCAGCTGGAGTGAATCGTAGATGGATGTAGAACCGTGCGAGTAGCATGGGCAGTGACCATGATATGGCTACTCCCGCGAAGTGGCATAACAGTTGGACGTCGACCAGGCGGCGGTTTCGACGTGCTTGGCGTAGCAGCTGCTACGAGATGCCCTTGAGTTTTTCCATTCGCTTTGCGGTTATTCCAAACATCATACGAGTAGTGTCGACAGTAAAACAGAGATGTTCGATACACTTTGTTCCGGCCATATTTCCCTTGTTTTCCTTGTGAAGTAGTCCGCAAGCCTTCAGGAGACGGTAGATTTGTCCGCGAGCCATGTAAAGAAGAGAGCGTTGGCGAACCGCGACCAGAAAGTCGTCTTTGTACGGGTGCATACGCAGACGAAGGTGATTTCTGACGAAGCGGACGAAAGGTGTCATTAGCTTGATAAAATATGCTGGCGATAGCTTCCATCCAAAAGGGAGGGCGATACAGCGGAAATATCGGTTTTCCACCTTGAAAATAAACCAGATGCGAATATCGGGGTGTAGTTGAAAATTGTGGGAGCCCTTCGCGATGTCGAATGAGAAAAGGTAATATGAACACTTGAGATCCAGAGCGAACCCTTCCAAGGTTTCCATTTTGACAGGCATGTCTCGAAATAACGTAGACTGGCGGGAAAGGTTTATAACCAACCGCCGTTTTTCCCCGGTAACTGCAACGAATGCGTTTGAGATCGGGTAGCCATCCTTCCACAGACGGAGAGCTTCGGCTGCTGAGATTTTTTCGTTAGTTCGGCGGTCAAGAGCGTCTCTGATTGCGTCGATGAAGAATTACCGGTCGGAGGGATCAATTGGGATTTGAGGGAGGTGGATTTGAGTGTCTGAAAGAGTTGCTCTCACCTGGCGCTCATTAACAACAAAGCGGAGTTCCAAAAGAAGTAATTTGGAGGTTGGAAGGGTCTGGGACCAAAAGGGAGCGGCACTTTGGGTGTTGCGCCATAGGACTTGAGACATAGAACAAAACGACGGCGGGGATGACCGCTTTACTTGCCACTAGGTGTGTCGGCCGGGCCGGACTGGTTCTTTCTAGTTCCCTTCGGAGGGTGGCGATTCCCGGCAGCTTGCTGCTTTTTGAACTCCTTAACGTATGGTTACGAACGGATCTTAAGAAAATTCTGCTTGGTAAATCGGTACAGGTCAGACGCGTAGGGGGAAGTAGTCTTCTCTGAGGTACTTCTGGAGGAGAATAGCCTCTGATTAGCCGGATTTCAAAAGAGTCGGTGAAGAAGTCAACTCGTTCCAATACCCTCGAATAGGAAGCCTCAAGAAAGTGGTGTAAAATAGCGAAGGGCTCGGTTATGGCTTGGACGTCCTTAGCAGCCAGGCCCTCGGTAACTCAATGGGAACTGGCGAGAGCGTTTTCAAAGTTGTTGCCCACTTTCCAGAGGACTTCGGCTTCCCACCCATCACGTCGGTCGGTTTTCTTGATGCGTCGAAACAGGCCCTCAGGTTCCGGAATGAACCTCTTTGCGGGAAACGTAGGGACTTAAGAGGTTTCTCGAACTTTGTGAGCTTACTGGTAGCAGCGTAAGCTCGACAAGTAGCAAAGGTTTCTCCCACCTGCTCGGCACTTGGGGGCGACAGTGAAAACTGCAGTTGACCAACTTTGAAGGCCTCGACGGCAGCCGTGGCTTGATCGGCGGGATCCGACGGCGGATCTGCGGCAGCGGAGGGTCCATCGGCGGGAGCGGCTTAGGTGGAAAGACTGGAAACACCCTTGAGCAAATTGACGACTTTGGAGAGTTGATTCTCGAGGGTGGAAAACTTGTTTGCAAGGGCGTCGATACCGGAACCGGTTGATGCAGCAGAGTAGTATTCTGCATGAGACATGTTAAGGGTTTTTACTTGTGTGAATGTCGGCTTAGACGGTGATTCGTCTGGAGCTGGGTCGAAAAATGAGAACAAGCGGCGACTTGAGGAACCAGGAGTTACGCTATAGGTTTCCAAGTTTGCAATTATGTAGACCTGTTGAAACAGTCTTGATCGTAACCCAAGTCCCCTTGCACAAGTGGTACGACTGCTACGTGGACACCAGAAAGCATATGCGCCTTCTGCAGCGAGAAGCTGCCTACGTAGCCATCATAAAAAGTGCTTACAGTCAACCAATGCAACCGTGACCGCGTGACTTGTTCAGAGTTGCAGATCAAAGCCACGTTCAACCCCCTTTTTTCATATTCACTCATAATTTTCCAATTATTCCTCCGAAGTATCACTGAACAAGCGACGACTTGGGTTCCAGAGAAAATAGCGACTGTGACCCAAGTCGAAGGTTAAAAAGGCCTGTTCAACGGGTTGACTTCGTACTTGCCCAATAGCGCGGGTAGCAATAGCGCGGGCTCTTAGAGTAGAAACCTATAAGTTTCACGCGTGCTTAGATTATTGACTTGGAGTAGTGCGGCCGTGAAACCCATTTTACTTAGATTTTACACGATATCTCCGTTTGTAGTAGAAGTCAGCCAGGTTAAAGCCCCCATTTTGTTGAAACTCCGCGATCTTTCTAATATACACTTTGATTATCATCAAATTTCTTGCTTCAAGCTGAAATGTTTCAAGTTAATGTATATTCTTTTTTTATAATTTTGGAGGGCCACAATAATAGGTCAAACTTTTAATAGAATCCTGCTGATAGCATTGGATATTACCAAACGGCAATTTATTTCTCAATAAAAAAACTTCACAAACTCTTTCATAAATTATCGGAGTCGAGTTCTAAAAGTTCTTTTGGAATATGTTGCACGTTATTTAAAGAATTTTCTAAAAAGAACGTGAATTAATGTCTTAAAGTCCATACTACTCATGCATTTACTCTACTTCTTAATTTTTGTCTATAATCCAGCAATCCCATCAGTAGGATAACCTTTCCACCATTTTGTGAATACGTTGTATGTGCAACTTCTGGAGAAAATCTATCATCGACTTTAAAGATTTGGCTACTTGTTATATAATCACAAGAAATGGTCAGAGTAATTTTTGTTTAAGTTCATTAGTTTTCCCCCCTCAAACTGAACAATCAAGTGGCTCTATATTTAATGAAATCTAAAAGAAGTTTTCAAGACATTAAAATACTTGAACCGACCCAGACTATGTATTGACTAACTCCCTCGTTAGATTTTCCTATTTAATCCAACTAAATCTTGTTACGATTTTGTTCTTTTTTAAATGCTACTTCCAAATCGTCCTAAATCACATAATTTAAGTCTCGGCCGTTTTACAGACCCCAAAAGTCTCGCAGCTTTTCACTCTGTTTATGTTTAGCTCTTTTTTCAGAGCTTTGAAATTCAATTTAGAAGGCCTACCAATTTATCAATTAGCAGAAAAGTTTAGATTATTAAGAATATATAGATTTCATCCCCTGAAGATAGAAATACTTTCAGGTTTCTCGAGAATATCCCTGCTTCCTTTCTTCACATTGTAATTATTACACTCACATCAATTATTACGGTTTAAATTTCTATTTATTTCAGAATCTTTATTAGCTTGAAGAATACCTGCGCATTCTAAACTATTCTTCAAACAAAATGAACTTTCTCAGTTCCAAAAATATACATTCTAAGGGAGCTATTAACATGAGTGTTCAAAAACTGGAAAGATTAGTGCAGTTGAGTAATTAATACAAAGAGGTCTGAGAAAAGTTCTCCATAGGACGTTCACGCCTCTGTATGTTGAAAGCGCTAGAAAATGTCACAATTCCGATTCAATAATGACTCAGTAGCACAGATTTCAATGGAAAGTCCTTCACAGCCATTCAATACTTGCTTGCCATACATTACTGCAGCGATAGCTTTCAAATGCCTCTTGTAGTATGATGCAAAAGTTGTGAAGATGTCCTGAGTTGGGCTCGAGGTAAATTTGAATTATTTGGCCAAAAAACATTCTGGGTCCTCAGATTGCAACAGGAGTAAATGCGAGACATCATTTAGCGTCAAGGCTACCTTCATATACTTCATATGCGGTATGAAATGCTCGCGAGTATTTGAATGACTGCTCAATCTATGTACTTTCAATGATAATTCCGCACCAGAGCCAGTGTATACTTCGTGAATGCTTGTCAGATCCATGGCAAGAAACGAACGCCGATGCCCGTTTTCGGTATCAAGATGAACGTATTTGCACCAAACATATGGTGGCTATTGTGGTAGGTAGCAACAATTCTGAAGGTGTAGCTCTCCCGGTAAACTGCCACCTCCACGTGCCTTCCATTACTGCCTGCTGGTCGCCTCGTTTCCCTGTAAATTGCTTGGCAACTCTTTTTACTCAACACAATACTTGAATGCATTTTGCTTATAAAACTGTCCACAAACACGAAAATGCAGTTCATACTTTATTTATACGTTCAAAGTATAGTGGAACCCGGAGTGTCATTTATAAAGTCAGTTGTCTCCTATGCCTTGTAGCCTCTATCTGCAGCAAATATAGCATCACTCATAGGTGCTGTGGGTCATGAAGTTACCGCACCTTGAATGAGGTACACCAAGCGCTGCCATATTTGAATGAGCTTCTGACCGGGCCCAGAGTAATAGCTAGCCAAGAACTCGCAGGTCAGTGCAGAAAATACCGCCTTGTTTACTGGACCCAGCGCCTTTTGCGCGTTATTGAATTGAGATAGATAGGCTAACTCGATGATAGCGCGTGAAACTAAGTCGCTGGGATCTTCGTCCAAAATGAAACCCGTCCTTCCCAGGACATGGACGTACGCCTGGTTTACGACAGCAAGCTTTGCACCATTTCTGTGATGAAATAGGTTTCTTCGACCACCCCGCACCTATCTGCTGCACATGATGTCTCTATTTTAATTCTACAACAAATTGAAGAACATATTTAACGAAATCGATACCTAGCCACGCCTTTCTGGTAAAATAGTTCCAATTCTCGGGTACAGGAACAGCTACGACACTATTTTGGTACAAATCGGCAAGCGCATGGGTCATAACTACTCCATTCACCTCTGTAACCATATTAGGCCTTACTTTATAAAACTTGATTACACTGCTGACGTGAGTTTTCGGTTTTTCAGGGGCGATTTCCAGTAGAAATAATTCTAGCACGCTTGGACTCGAGACTGATACAGATGAAATAAACACGGTCGTTCTAGCGCCTAGGCGTATCTCACGCAATACTCAGTCTAGAACTGTATTAGATTCATAATAAACAGCTCCCCTAGGACGCTTTCAGAATCTTTCAGTCGAATCTCTAAGGCTTCGAAGGTAGATGCGTAGTACTACCCCAGCAGAACCACCTTTTGCCGAGCATTAATTCTCTGCTCCACTCCAGACTGCTCCTATTCTATGTCGCCATCAACTTCGCTTTAGAGTGCGGGAAAATATACGTCTTGAAAAAAAAGGAGGATGAGTCCGCAAAAAGAGAGGACAAATGGCCATCAATGTTATATTCATTGCCTCTATTTCGTTAACCAAAGTTCAAACGCTAAGAACAAAGTGGTTTGGTGTTCCTATATCACCAAAGAGTGACATTATTTTGGCGCCATTGACAACGACATAATCGAAAGAGAAGGAGTCTTCTAAAGCTTGAGCCTGGGTTCGAACTACGTCCATCATGTGCTGCTCATGAGCTTTTGGATCTGTACATGGTGCGTACGAATAGTCAGATACGCTAAGTTTCTCTGGCTCATCCGTAAACCCTTGATAGCTGTCACATAAAGCGTTGAAACGCAGGTGGTGGAGCCATGGCTCATCTTTTCCACGTTCGGCCCGGGATCTGGGGCGATTGCGCTAAGAATGGAGTCGATCAGGGTGAAATTAAAGGCTAATGAGGCACGTATGTCGGCTTCGCTGGGTGCAAAGTGTCAAACAGTGTTGAATTAAGCTAAATGAGGTTAAAGTCGCCACTCAATGTCTGATCAGGACGAGTACTTGGCTTTGTACAATCTTGTTGGCGGTCTTCACTCGCGACGGCTCAAATATGCAAAGCACAGTGGTATTGGAAGAAACCATAATTCCGTCTCTGAGCCGTCGGCAGGTGCGCGTGCTAACGCGGGCGAGTCACTAGTAAAAACGGAGGACGGAAGTGACGGAGATGATCAAGAGGGAAAGAGAATCGGAGCGTGATACTTCCATACTGGGTGATAATCGGCGGTCATGTGTGATGCAAGCTCACTGGATGTACTGCGTGAGGTTTCGAGTGAAATCACTGTCGGTCCACTAGGGACGTTAGTAGAAGCGGCGGTGTAGTTGAGGTGATGTTCAGTACAGTAGATGCTTATGCCCAGTCCGTCCGCTACTCGGTAGACTGGGTCCTTTATATATAGTGCTAGAATAGGTCTAGACTATAGTTTCTGTGGGGTAGATGCACTAAAGGATAGACGAAATTATTACACTAAAGAGAGGTGTTGCATTCTAGAGAGGAGTTGCACTAGAGAGAGGAGCTAGCTAAATAATTGCACTAACTTTGCACTAACTATTGAACTATTGACTGCGTCTGTGGTCTGAGTACTGCACTAAACTTATTGCAGTCTTCCATATTAGGGTGTACATCTACACTCCCACCTTTTCGATTTGCGAGGAACGCAGCGACGAGTCAAATTGTAGGGCTTCTACGAAAGACCCATTGTTCAACAGGAAGATCGCATTTGTTGAAATCAAGTATATGTAGCAGAGGGGCGCAATTTGGTATTTTTGTGAAGGCGTCTGCAGGGTTATTAGCAGTGCGAACAAAGCCCACGTTAGATATTTCCTCCTGAATATATGCGTTTCTAACGCTCTTGATGTCTATCATGAGTCTCTTTTCTTCGGTTGTAGAGCATTTTGTAATTACGTCGAAGAGTGACTTTGAATCTGTAAACATGTTGAGCGGTATGGTTTGACCGTATATTGATTGTAGATCTCTCTTCAGTGTGTAGGCAAAATCAAATGCATCCGCGAAGGCATAGACTTCACTACCGAGAACAGAGCGAGTTACATGACTTCTTTTTCGACTTTAGTACGCAAGTACGTGACAATTGTCATTTTTGTCTGCGAGGAGGATGATTTATCCAAGTTGTGATGTTAAATCAGAGTTGTTTGCGAACGAATAATCCGAGTAAACCTTGAGTCGAAGGCTAGATTTGTCCAATGTGGGATATTGGAGATGAAGATGAGGTGTGCAGTGGAGTTATTTGATAACCTTGTTTAGTGATTTGATGTCAGCGGTGCAGAATTTGTTCTCAGTAATTTGAGCCGCGAACTGAACTGCAAAAGCAATATCTGGACGAGTGTGAAGAGACCATGAAAGGGTTGTGCGGAAAGATTGGAAGTCTGAGAAGTTTGAATTCATTGGTAGTTCCCTGATTGTTGCTATGAATGGTTTCTGATGTAGAATTATCCCTCCTGGAGTTGTTTCCATGCTGACTCGAGCGAATTTGGTGTTGTCGAATTCGCGTTCTCTCGATTCGAAGCGTTCTAGGGTTTTTTCCGTCTCTTTCAAGAATTGTTTGTTTCCACAAATAAGGGAGTCGTTGACGTAAGCACCAATTAAGCCAATTAGCCCATCTTTGTTATGTTTGAAATAAAGAGACATGTCAAGAGACGTCGGTTTCATTCCAAGTTCCTCAGTAATATGATGAGAAATGGTACGATTCCAATAGTCTCCGGCATCCGGGAGGCCGTATAATGGTTTCAACAGTTGGAGAAGCTCTTCTGATGAGAGATTCACCTCTTTGCTGGGTTTGATATATACTTTGCGAATAAGCTGTTCTGTGGAATGAAGATATGCTTGTCAAACATAATTGGCGGCTACTGATGT
This sequence comes from Kappaphycus alvarezii, assembly GCA_002205965.3. Lineage (NCBI taxonomy): Eukaryota > Rhodophyta > Florideophyceae > Gigartinales > Solieriaceae > Kappaphycus > Kappaphycus alvarezii. Next base: position 166,167 of record NADL03000845.1, read on the forward strand.
GATGGTACGAGTTGATGATTGGCGAAGAGGAGTGTAGTCGTGTACTAGGTAAGCCTTTTCTTTTTCACGGTGACCTTGCACTACGAATCTTGCTTTGAAGGTTGCTGAGTCCGTTTCGACGTCCTTAATGGAGAGGACGAATCGCCCGTTCATTATGTTCGCATTATCGGGTATGTCACTTTTGAGAACAACTTTCCAAGTACTTCTATCAATGAGTCCTTGTATTTCCTTTCGTTTGGCATTGATGAATTCGGGTGATGAACAACGTGGATCGGAAGGGTGACGTATTTCGGTGATGAGTGAATCGGGATACAAGGATGGCGGTGTTTCATGAAGTTTCGATGCAACTGGGTTGCATATTGAATGTAGAATGTATGAGTACTTGTCTTCGAGGTCGGTTAGGTCTCGGATGTAAGGGCGGAGTTGCGATATTTAATATTGAACGATTTCGCCATTGCGATCCAGAAATGCTTGCTTTTCATCGAGACGAGTGATTTTGAAGGGACCTTTTACTTAATTTTTTCCTTTTCTCGATATACTAGAACTTCTTCTCCAACTTTGAATGGAGATTTCGTGGCCGCTGGGAGGTTCGATTGAAGTGCCCGTTGGATTCGAAGTTGGCACGTGATCGTTTCCATTTCGGCACGAGCTGCTGCCAAAGCTCTCATTCTGTATGCTTGGTTTGGTAAAGATGTATTCACGGCCGGAAATCTTGGCATTGTACCGTAGACGAGGAGGGATGGGAAGAGTCCGTCTGAGTTCATTGTGTCGTTCATAGCTTTGACGGAAAGCTGTAAGGCGAGAGCAAATTCGATGCCGGGATGGTCGAGACGTATTTTCCGAAGTATTCGACGAAGCGGCTCGTGGTATCGTTCTCCGGGTGAAAGAGAATTGTTAGATTCGATTCCAGATAATTCCAGTTTTATTCCGGCCATATCAGTAATACTCGGACGCGTGGGGAGATAAACGCGGATCCTTGGTCAACTTTGAATTTATCCGGGAACCCAATGTACACTGTGGCCCAGAATTTTAGAAAATCACGCCATATGTCGTCGACAGATTGTCCTGTTAGGATATCAGCGGCACTGAAGTGAGTTTGGCAGTCGACGACTTGAAGTATGGCGCGTCCTTCTTCAAACATGAGGTATAGGGCTAGAACGACGTTAAATACTATATTATCGGGTAGGGATACTTTGAATGATTGTGGTTTCGGAGAGAAGTGTTGACAGGTAGCTCAAGCTTGTGAGATGTGGTTGAGAGTTTGTATTGTGCCCTCGGATGCTTTATTTGGGTGGGCTCGTTTGATAAGTCCGTAGAGTTTTTTGGCAGAGGGATGGAAGAAGTGATAGTGAAGACGTCTCAATTCTCGTTTCGTGAAACAAATTTCGCTGAAATTCCAAACGACGTAGAGATGACCGTGTTTTCGTTTAATGGGAATTTTCCAGCCGAATTGTTTGCTGATGAGCACATTGTCTACGTTGTATGCGACTAGACCTTCTTTGTCGAGCACGTCTAGTCCGAGGAGCATTGGTATTTATGCTCTCACGACGTCCATTAAAATGAAGAGAAATCCTCCGTTTGGGGTTGTTATGCGAACTGGGATTTTTGCAACGCTCCGGTAGCATCCGTCGCCGAAACGGAAGTATGTTAGCGTTTTTGTTGATGAGTTGTTGATAGGTTTGACCTTTGCCATTTTGTAGTAAGCTGCTGCCTGGCTGTGGCCGACGACAGATCTCTGGGCACCTATGTCCAAGCATATACCTTCGAATGCTGATGAGAAGGGAACGCTGAGATCTGAAATGTTCGTGGTGAGAACGTTTACAACTTCTTTTTCCTGTGAGTAGTCATTTCCTGTCTTTTTTGACAAAATAATGTTGTCAAAGCCTTTTTTCTGCGCAATAAAATGGTTCCAATGGAACAAGGCTGAGATCGGATATCAGTATTTAAAAAAATTTATCAAAATCATTGAAGTCATTTTCGATTGTATCTTGAGGACTTTCTGAGACTGTCTGAGGTGATTTTAGTGCATCGAATTGGGATTCGTCGTTGGAACCAAGGCTCCGTTGTTCGTTGTTAGCTTTGTTACTAACTGGAGGTCCTGCTTCAATGAGCTTCTCAAACTTGTCGAATTCTGGTTCCATATCGTCAGAATATTCTTCCTGGTCTGCGGGGTATGATTCAATCTCCTGTAATGCCTCGAAAAGGACCCGTTTGAGGGCTTTGTTGTCGTTGCCGAATTTGTTTCGGAAATGGGCGAGCTTAGATGCTGCTGTCTGTCTCGGGGTACGTTTAGGGCAATGGGTCAGGATGTGATTTGGCGAGTCACATCCCCAGCAGCGGCGAATATCGGTTTGATTTTCAGAGCGACGGTGCCGGTGGGTGTAGTTCGCGGTTTGGTTACGGTGCCCATAAACGGCTTGACGGCCTTAATTCGTGCCATGAGTACGCTAGTTTCCAAAATGATTGCCGTACATAAACTGATTTGATTGAGCAAGCCGGGTTTCCTCCAATGTTTGAATTGTGCAATGTAGCTGAGTGTACATTTGTTGGTAGTTCATTGCCATAGAAGTTGCGCGAACAAGAGTGTCGCGGGGCCAGTCACAGCTTCTGACTGCGTTTCTCAAGTAATCCACCTTGTTTCCTTCCGACCGGCAGTGAGGAGAGGCTTGGGACCAATACTTTGTAATCAGGCTGTGTATTTTATCTAGCGCTGCGCTGTGAGTGAGTCCTTCCGAGAGGAACTTCTGAAATGGCAAATTGGAGAGAAAGCGAAAGAAGCGTTGTTGGGCCGTAATGCTGTTAAATTCGCGGTCCATAATTGCGATGGCTTCTCCAAAGTCTCTTATATGTCCTTCAATGTGGGTCTGGTAGTATTGCATGGCGTTTCCAGTGAATAGTACATGTAGAAACTACATTTTTTGTTCTCGGCTAAGGTTAAAATCTAGACAAGCGTAGTTGTACTCCTGAACGTATAATTGAAGAATTTCGTGCATGCTTCCAGAGAATTTTTGGCAGTCCTGGTTGAACCTTGCGGACATAGCTGATGCGATTTGGTAACATCAGGTTTGATCGGTTCATGATGTGCGATGTGGGGAGAGTACTACACTAACCTTATTGCAGTGTTCCATATTAGGGTTTATATCTACAATCACCAAGGCAATTGGTGAATGATTACAAGGCGCTGCGTGAAGTTCACACACGGCGACATGACGCAAATTCGCGCTTTCGAGCGTGATGGCAATGTATCACGCAGCGTGCATGGGGCTATTTTTCAATCAATTTAATGATTTCAAAACACTCCAATTTTCTCCTTTACAGTGCTTCTGTGCTGTAAGCGCAGTACGCAATGTGAGACCGCTACAGAGTCCGCAGCACAACTTGAAGGCGTACAACACTCTACTGTACAAATCGAATTTGCTGAACGATTTATGAGCCTTACGTACAGTACTAGGTACTGTACCGCGGCAAAATCCAACTCAAATTCCGAGACGACCTTGAAACTGCCCAATGCACCACCAAGGCAGCAACTGCTCAAACACAATTCGCCACCGAAGCGGCAAAAAAATCTCCCCAACAACATACACACAGCACGCACCGACCAATAACCCGCAACCTCCACCATCATCCCCTCCCCAAACCACAAGTAGATATCTCACCCACCCTCCCTGCAACATCCCCAACCGCATCACCCCCCCCGCCCCCCCCACAACCAAAAAAAAATATCCATCGCACCCGCCACCGCCCCAAAAATCCCCCACACTGCAAAGGTGACAATTCATGCGCAGTTGGAATTTTTTTCGCTGCCCACGCGACACCCCGGTGGAAAGGGGATGTACATGACACGGGAGTGTCCCGTACGAATGAACGCGCTTTGGACTTTGGTATGCGGGGTGGTTTGTTTGGGGCGGAAACTTGCTACTTAAAGGTGGAATGGGGAGAGTGTGGTTGAGCAGTGTGGGTGGCGCGAGGGTTTGTTGTGGGAGTTGGGAGGGTTGTGGAGTTTTGAGGGGGGTTTGGTGGTGGTTTGTTTTTGGGGGGGGGGTTGAGGATGGTGGTGGTGGGGGGTGGGTTGTGGATGGAGGTGGGAATGGGTGGTGGTGTTTGCACCCTTGTCCGATGTGTGGATGACAGGAAAATATTCTTTCAGAGGAAAGTTGCGGTGTGGTATGCAAGAGGGGAAGGGTGGTGGTTGTGGTGGAGCGGGGTGGGAGTAGAGAGGGTGGGGTGGGAGCGGGCGGATGTTGTGTGGCGGGGTTATGTGGAAGGCGGTAGGTGGGTGGCTGGTTGAGCATGTAATCTGCTGGTATATCTTCCTGCCAGATTTGTATCGGGCGATGGTGCAAACACCCCTGTGCGTTTCCCATCTCTCCAGTAAACACAAAACAAACATGGGTATACTACAATACCCGTTTCTTACAGTACCCCGTACAATACTGTACGTACAGTACAGTACTGCACTATGCAGCAACGCAGTAAGGTACGGTAGCAGCAGAGCAGCTTGTACATTTACAGTACAGTATTGTACTTTTCTTCTCGATACAGTGTGCATATTCAATAAAATGTACAAACGTCTGGCAAATTTCGATCTGCGGCTCCTCACTGTCAACCGAGCAACCGCCAACCAGTACAACCGCACAAAAAAACCAAAAAAAACAGATTGTTGCAAGAGTTTTTCCCCTCATACAGTACAAGCAATGGCCCAATTCACCTCATCCAAACTGTCAGACTGCATACTCTTATCTACTGTTTTTCTACTCCAATGCCAATATTAGCCCACTCCCCTTATAGCCGTCTCGTAGATTCCGCTAACTTCCCCTGTCACCATCTTCTACAACAATACGTTCCGCGTCACCTGTCCCACCACATTCGTCCATTGTCATCAACCCACTACCCTTCTCCGCCCTTTCCCCCCCTCCTCCACCCAATTCCTTGCCCCCCCCCCCCCCTCCAAACACCCACAATGCCCCCGCTTCTCCTCCCCTTCTAACATCCCACCCCCCCACCGCACCCAACCTACCGCCCCACCCATCGCCATGCCCCCCCGACGTCCACGTCCCAACCGTCCCCTTTTCCCACAATCCAACAAGCAAATCAAACCTCCTCCCCTTCCCCTCAAGCACCGTCCCCGTCTTCCCGTCACTCTCCTCTACCCCTATCTAACCCGAACCACCCTTCTCACCGGTCTCATTCTCATTCTCCTCCTCTCCTCCGACCTCTCCCTCTCCAACATTCTAATCCCCATTCCCCTTCGTTCCCTTCTCCTCACTGCCCACCATCACAAAACCCTCTCCTGTAAAAACCCCATCCATCTCGGCACCACCTACTCCGGCTGGCGTGTCTGTCAACCCGTCCGCTGGTCCCTCCAACATGCACTCGTCTACTCGGTTGGCATTGCCCGTTCCATCGAGTGGGAGCGACACATGATTCAAACCTACGCTACGAGCATCACGGCTGGGATCCCACCCCGCAGGCTCTCCACTATTTTCATCATCACCCACCCCCGCACGGCTTTACCTTTCATCGCATCGGTCTCGGTCTCACCGACGGCAACCAGACCATCGCCATTCACAATCCTCAACATTCCCAACATAATTCCCACCCCTCATCTCACCCTCTTCACCACAATTCCGCCCCCTCGTTGCCCTCTTCACCTCATCATAACCCTTCCCAGCCCCATCATATTCATCCTTCCGCTCATTCCCTCGCACCAAAGGATGAACTCGTCGATATGCCCATGCTTACCGTTTCCAGCATGATGCGTCGCCTCGGTCATCATTGGTTGGCCATCTTGAAACTTGACATTGACGGCGCCGAGTTTGATGTCATCGACCAATGGGCCCGGGAAGGATATCGCGTCCCGGCGGACCAGGTTCTCGTCGACTTTCATGAAAGCGTCTTTTGGAAGCGTCCGGGCTATCGCAATTTGATTCCCAATGCAGTTATGAAGATGGAGGGGCTGGGCTTTCGATTAATTGCTAGAACCCGCGTTGAGTACACTTTTGCAAGGGTTGACGCCATACGCGATGATGATACCGCCTTTGATACCGACTGGTAAACGTGCCACACACACCCCTAATCATCGTCGAAACCTATTACCAGGGTAACTACTTTGCGAAACGTGACCCATATTTTGCGCCCTTCTCGGAGTGATCATCACCGAAGAGGGCAAGTGGGTAGCGGGGCAAACTGGCATTCCCGCACAATCATTTTAGCAGTTCAGCCCGCTTTCATGGGTTTAAAAATGGGCCAAAAAGGGCTGTTAACCAGTGCACCTTTTAGGTGCGTCGCTGTCACCACGAGGGGCGGCAGTGCCCCATTGGAATCATCTGTGTTGTAAGTTCGTGTACTTGGTCGTTTAGGGTAGTAAAATGGTTTGTCTTAGGAATGGGACAGCCGTGGGATGATTTTAGGAAACCGTTCCACAAGTTTTTTGCATAGCGTTCCTCCTGGGCACTTCCTATGTTTCCATCGTGGCCATCATAGCGTGTCGGGGCCCACTATGGTATTACCACGATCCTTTCCCCAGCTAGCATTTAAAGGACCAGTTCCGCACTGGCACAACAAACTTTTACTTCTCGAGCAAAAAAGACCAATCGCCAGTTCTTTTGCCTTACTCAGCTCATAACTACCGCGCCCCTCAAACCGCAGTACAAAACTATAAACGTTATTAACCACTGGCTTAAATCTCTTCCAAGGTGCGACCCATTGCCCTTACTACAAATCAATCTCACCATTAAGCTAGAGGTTCTTTTTCAATGACAAAAGGAGCTGGAGAAACTTATCACAAAAACAAATCCAGAGTCCCTAGGCGTCTTCGACAAAACAAACATGTATCCAAACAATTCAATTTGACATCCTCCACATCACAATTTGAGTAGCAACATACCTCGTTCGACATTGCCACACCCTGCATTCTTGAGCTGCAATAATCACATCCCAAGCCAATTGTATCCTAGTCTGCACTATCCAAACCTGACCTAGCAGTATTTTCCCGCCGCGTTTTCCCAAATAAGAAGTCAAAGTTACATGGCATACTTCATTAACCTGTATGCCTGATTTCATACATGGATCCATGCAATCATCCCCACAAAGTGTCCTCCTTATCCGTGCCCTTTCAGCTTCCCAAATTTTGCTCCCTCAACCCCGACCACGATCCCCTTTACTCGCAGTCCCGCCCCTCGACATGTCGCCAAAAGTCCCACTGAAGCGACAAAGCCTCAAACATCTTCTACTTTCAACGCTGAGTCAGTACATACTTGTCTCACTCTCTTCAAAACAGCACAGAAACCGCTTCCCCCTACAGTCCTATTTTTCTACTCTTTTCTTTTTGTTAAAACCTGCCCACGCGCAGATGTTTAGGATTCCGACGGGTGTAACGACCGCTCCGATACGCCATTTCCAGCGTTCTTTTGCCATGCCTTCGGGCCTCCGGTTGCCCATGCCCCCCTCGGAGTCACTTGGTTCCCATTGGAGTTAGAAGTGAATTTCTTGGATGATATGGCGGATGCAGAAGGAACCTCCAAATTGTGCGACATGTTCCTCGTACCCTTATCTATACTTAAGTGGCTGATGTCTGGAATCTCGGCTCCATTTGTGCTGCAATCACCGGCAGATACATTGGACCCAGTCACTGTAGACTCGTTATCGCCGCCATGACTGAAGGTTGACTGACTCTCAATCGGTATCTTCTCTGTAGTTGTGTCACTCTCTGTGCTGCTGACCGGAGATGACGTCTTACGAACTTCAGTATTAAGAGACGTGGTGCGAGCAGCAGGTAATGCCGACGCAGGCTGGAACAAAGATATGGGGAGTGTTCGCCCAGGCAGAGTGAGCCGGGGCTACCTCAGATGCAACCTTCGCTCTGCTGTTGTCCGATTCTTTTGTATTTCGCTCCTTCACGTCACCTCCATTTCCACTTTCCTCCACTCGTTTGCCTTGAATAACATCAACACTCCCAAGTGGGCTACCTTTAACGTTATCCCCAGATTGAGACTCATTGCTACTGACATTCTTGGAGCTACTGCTCGTCTTTCTCCGCCTGGAATTGTTACGATCCTTCATACCGTGTTGCGGCTGTTGGGACTGCTGTGCTGGCTGGTGCCCATTCGGTCCGCCTTCAGCACTACCTCCAGTTTCAACAGCTCTCGTTGAGGTCTGGGAGGAGCCGCGCTGCGAGGAGGCGACTGTGCGGGGAGGCGCAGGTTTTTTGGAGATCAGTATCGCCGCGTACGACATGGTTGACCCATTTGTAGCGCTACTTGCAGACGGGATGCTCTTCTTTGCACCACCGGGGGACCGCTTATTCTGCTCCTCAACTATGGCGTTCTTTCCTTCGTTCCGAGACACAATCGTAGCGGCGCCTTTGTCCGTCGCTTCATCCGACTTCTTGGATCGGACCCCCAACGAGTTCTTATGATCTCCCTCACTAGATGACACGGTTTCCGAGTCTGCCACATCTTGCGCTTGACTCTTCCCATTAACCTCACCAGTATCAGTCCCCGAAGAGACTTCGGCACCCAGCATTTCCATTCATCACGGCACTATCTTTGGTCCCAACGGAAAGGTCGGCCCCGTCTCCATCAATCTCCTTCTTCGCAATAGAACTCTTGTTTCCAGCCTGACCTAGCCGCTGCGAAGCAGAATCGCTAGCTGCGGGCAACGGCGGGAAATTCATCGAGTTGAAATTAGGCTCCTTTGGTTTCTCCTCTCGCGTTGAGCGACGATCGTCTTTGTCCCTAGGGGATCCGACACCGTCACCCTTGCCGTCATGGAACCTACCATCACCTCCATGTCGATCACCATGGTGCATGTGTCGACCATTGCTGTTGTTCCTATTACCTTTCCTTCCCTTGCGACTTGCGGGTCCCCTCCCTTGCATGTCCATACCGCCGCCACTACCGCCACCACCTCTAGCAGTGCCTCCTCGACTGCCATCTCCAGACCCTCTCTGCATATTCCCGCGATCTCCACGATGCATTCCACCGGCGTGATGATGATGGTTGTAGTGATGGCCCGGATGATGGCCTCCCATCCTACCCGATCCACCTCTACCAAAGCTCCCATCTGCCAGTCCACCACGATGAAGCTGGTGGTGCTGATAATGATGCCCATCTAATTCCCTAACTCCTTGCTCCTCCGCCTTACCTTGAACCCCCATGACCGCCCCTGTCAGATCCGTGACTACTGGCGTGCCGGAAACTCCTGTGTTCACATACCTCTCAGCGGTTCTCTCAGCGTCTCCGTCCATAGCTCCAACCTCCACATTCAAATTGCCACTTGCGTTGTCGACAGGGCCGGTTACAGTGCTCTTCATCGTATCTCCGGGCCTCGTGTCGGTTCCGTTCCCCACAGCGTGACCATTTCCGCCGTCAACACTAGTGCCCGGCTGCACAGACTGGATGCCACCTCCCACCATCCCTCCCTGCGTATCAAACGGAACCCCACTTCCGTACGGTACCATGTATCCCCCTCCAGCATTGCTCATTCCTCTCGGCGGCAAAAAACTGCGAGGAACACCAACACCAACATAGGGTGGCACATACGAAGGATAGGCGTACCCTCCATGGACGTCATGTGCGGAGCCGGGATGAATGACTGGGACATGCATCATAATTGGGTTGAGATGAGGAGGATATGAGGGGGGATCGGGATGATGCATATACGGGTTGTGGGAGTTGTTACGTGGAGGATAGGTTGAGGAGGGCGAGGGGGAATGGGTATGAGGGGACGTCGCGGCAGGTAGAGGGCTTACCTGAGCGGAAGGATGGGATGTAGGAATGGTCGCATGGGGGGCATTTGTGGGTGGGAGCCGGAGTGCGGCGCGTTCCATGTGAGGCTCAGTACGGATTTGAACGCCCTTGATGGTAGAATGATTAAGATGGGCATGAGCGATCTGGGCAGCATTGGGGGTGTCATAGATAGCAATCCACTTGGTTTCGGTAAGAGGGTCGACCGAAAGAAGCACAGGCGGTGCGGAGGGCGTCGGATGTGTAGCAGATGTAGACATGGGATCGGGGTTTGCAAGAGAGGGGGATGTTACATCTACGGACTGCAGCAAATGAATGAGATCGTCCTGCGTGGCATGTGTGGGAACGTCCGAGAGGACGAGAGTAGAACGGAAAGCCCAGGCCGGACGAATACGATGATTGTGGGGGTCGACTTCGACAATGGCAGAGCGGGATGCGAGAAGATGAGCAACGTGATTCATGTCACGGACGCCCATGCGTTGCATTTTCGGGAAGTCGAGAATGACGGAAAGGTCGACCCACAGGGAGTCCGGGTCCATGCGAGATTTGAGGTAACCGTCACCTTCTAGGTTGACACGACCGAGGTACCATTCGATTTGTGAGACGATCATATCGTCGAGAGTAGCAGGAGGATGAGAAGTCATGATTGGGGTAATGGTAATTGCGACGAAGAGTGAAGAGTGAGGACGAATTGAGGGGAAAGGAAGGCGAAAGATGAAAAGAAGCGAAAAGAGGTTGGAGGGCCGGAAAGAAGGGGAGGGAGGAGAGGGGAGGGGTGAATAAGAAGCGGGTCTCTGTTTTGGTTTCGGTGGGGAAGTCTAGAAGAAAAGCGGAAAGAAAGGTACGGGTGGCGGGTGGCGGGAGGTTAGGACGAGGTTGGAGGCAACGGTGGAATGGAAGGAAGAGGGAGCGGTGAAAGGAAAATGGGTGAGGAAGGAGAGCGGGTGGGCACAGTTGGGACGGAGGGGAGGGAAGGAAGGGAAGGACGGAGGGGCGAGGACGAATGGGAAGAAGAGTTGTCAAGGGGAGGGGACAATGTGACGGCGAAGAGGGGAATGCGACGGGAGAGGAGGAGAGGGGACGACAAGGGCTGATGGAAAGAATTCGGGTGGGGAAGGGCGGCGAATAGAATATGGCCGACGGGAGGGCTGAGATACGGCGGATGAAAAACCTCTGCAAACTACCCGCCACGAAGGGGAGGGGGGAAGAAATTAGACCCGACCAAAAAAAATTGAAAATCGCAAAATCAGGAAGAGCATCGAACACCTAAAGACATTCTGCATTGTATTTACTGAACACTAAAATAAACATGTGTATTCAGAGACACAATGAGGAAGGAAAGAATAGTACCGTGCAGTGCATGGGATTATTAAAATAATAAGAAATTGTCTATAAAATAGACTAGACACTCCCGAGGTGCCAAAACAGCCCATAATGAGCTATTAGCTTTGGGCACATTTTCCGATTGTTACAAAAACCAAAAACAACACAATAATGAAAATGTTTAAGCGGTTTACATGCTCTATTTTTCCTTTTTTTCTCCAGCATTTCAAACCTTTTGATCGGAAGCTCTGCCAAAAAAAGTCTTGCTGTGGCCTGGAAAAGAGAGAGTAATTATGGGGAGATATTTCCTGCACCAATCAAATTTCTATTTTTTAAAATTTTCACTTAAAATAAGCATACGTCTCCTCGATGTCCCCCGCTCCCGGAGCCAATTTCCGCCTCCCACATCTCCGGGGGGTGCGGAATTTCCCCCACCATCACACGTGTAAGTGCTACACTTACCATCACTGCCGTAGTCGGCGGTCATACGTGCGAGATGCCCCAAGCCTGATGCTCAACAAGCGCATTTTTTAAAAAGCTGCATCTCCCCGACGGCGATGCTAGACAATAAACAAGTTGTGCCCCTCTGCCCAATCGCAGTACGACAAGTAACAAAATGTAAGAAATTGCAAACTTTTTGAAATACCCTAATTGGGCACAATGGGCCTTGCCTACCATGACTTGGTTTACACTGTCAGCTATTGACCACTATCACGTGCTGTGTGGATTGCCAGGATCAAGCGACGGCTGTCGGCGGCGGGTCCATGAGACAAGTTGTTGGCCAGCAATGCCCGTTGGTTTTTTAGGTCTCACCAACGAGTGGTACTGTAGGTGCTACCGCTGCAAACCCTTAATCTGTATCATTTCGAACTTCAAAGCAATTGCCGTGCCAACGTAAACCTGCTGACTACCCTACAGTACTACTGCCTGGAAACATATTGTCGGCTACATGTGCTGACAGTGCCCAAAAACATTCACCAGACAGTTCTTAACTTTGTACTGTTTCAAAGCTGTTGACTTGGTAGTTCTATTCGGTTGTACAGTAATGTACTGTACAGAATTGTTCCACTAGAGTAGATACCGTACAGTACTGTACAGAGCATGACTGTATAGCACAACCGTAAGCTAGTTTTCAAAGTACAGAACCGTTTTAGATTTTTACTAAATCAACTATTAATAAAAGTTATTGAAAATGGACAAAAAGTAACAAAAGTCAACTTGTTGGGTGCAGTGTGCACACTACCTGTTACAATTCAGGCTTGCCGGATGTACAGTATTTCAGTGTAGAGATGTTTCCTCTGCAGGTCCCTGGCAGGGTGAGACTTCAGGCGATTGCCTTGGGGAGGGCCAAAGAGCTCATGAGTGCAAACTGGTTACACTTAACTGTTCTTCAATACTGACGATTACAGAATCACCAAATACAGTAATATGTAAGCCAGGAAGTCCTTACAGTACACACAAACCAATTGGATATGAAATCCACTGTTCGCAAGGAATTCAATCGGATTGCCAACAGACCTGATGGTGACTTTGGAGCTCTGGTTCACGGTTGACGTCAACAGTGTGAATGCACTGTACAGTACAGTACTGTAAAGAGGGGAAGAATGACGCTTTATTGTTTGAAGACTAGCCCGCAATACACAGGACCTAACCCTAACCTAAACGAGAAGAAGTAACATACTGTACTGTATACTCATGGGTTGCATTGTTATGAAAAGGTCGTTCCAATAAAAAAATAATACACTGGGAAATGCGGGAAATTCGGAATTTTTGCTGTAACATGAAGTTCATCCTACGACTTCAAAAGCTTGGTCATCGTTAAGTACACCATAGGCGTCGATAGAAGCCTTAAGCTCAACATACAGTAACTTGGTATCATCTTGGCGCCAGGAAAGATTGTACTTGTATACATGGGTCTATACCACAAATGGAAGCGGGATCTTCCAAATAGACAATACAGCCTCATCCTTCTTGCTTCTATGCTTCTCTTAAGCCGCTTCAAACGCTAACAGTTTGGGATGATAATTTGTAATCTTGTCAGGGCCATTAGACAGCAACCATTTAGCATGCAGAAACTTTGTACTCGTGAGCGGTTCTGGCCATGTAATGGATGGCTCAAACGTAGTACGCCTGACTGGCTCCACCCGGTAGCTGAAACCACCCGCTCGCACTCCTGAAGACAGTACTATAGCTATTGTAAGTCTCTTAGTAGTCGTTTCAGATTCGACCCAGGTCGCAGTGAAGTAGGATGAAGAACGGCAATATCACAACCCTCCACGGATTCTGTACCATCCTCTGACTCGCTCTCCTCCTCCATAAGATCCTCTTACAGGCGCTTTTGCCCTGTCGCAGATTCACTCCGCAATGTACAGCGACGACACAGCGTGATTGTAGGAACAGATTCACCCTTGACTTAAAAACGGTCAATAATAGAACAAAACGAGAGCAACCAAAGTAGGTCATATCATAAAAATTACGATCGTTTGTGACACCTAGAATCTCGTGCCTCATGCGATTGTAACAAGCCTTGAAAGAGGACAAGTTATGCTCTTGAAAGAGCTTTGACATAGTATACAATGCCTTGGGCTTCTCAGTGCCTATTTTTTTGTATCAAACAGCATCCGCAAATGTGCGGCAGCATCACTGTTCTTCGTGAACTTTTTTGAGGGAACCATGCTTTCGTTTGTTTGCCGAAGGCAAATATATGATTGTTAAGATGACCGGCATAAAAATGCTGATTTGAGTTACTAGCCTATAAAGAGTGTGTGTCAATAGAATTGAACATTAAATGTTCGATTGTTTTATTCGCGATTGTTCGGCATCGTTTTTAAGGGCCGAACAAAAAAAGTCTGTTAGGGCCATAGTGTTTCCTTTTCAGTCTCTTTTCCCTCGAATAATGGAACATCATAGAACCACCTATCATCTCAAGAAGAATGCTGAAATGCAAATAAAACTAAAAGAAAAAGTACGGCATTACAAAAAAACGAAATGTTCGGTTTTTTGTGAACTTTTCGATTTTGAGAACACTTCTTTCTTAGTTAGAAAATTACATTTTTCTAATTTAATTCATTCAATCATTGTCTACCCTTAAAACTGACTATATTCGCATGTTATTTATGCATTTATCTTCGCATTGCGTCCCAATTGGAAGTTATAGGTTGAAAAAGGCGCAATTTTTCAAAAAAAACGCTTTATAATTTTATATTTGCCATGTAAAGTAAGAACTGACTGCTGTGCAACAGATCAATTATGTTCTGTTGCACGAAACATTTTTACGTTGGCTCCAAGCGGCAACCGACAATGGACGTCTCTCCGACTACGGTTGATGCCTTCCTTACGGCAGCCCTTTGTCTCCGGCTCGGCACTCAAAACATAATGGACAGCACCGCTGCTCGCCGCTTCAGTGGGGCTTTTGGCGTTAGCCCTGAGACTTCTGCTAGAACATGGAACTTGTGTGGTGCTCTGCTCCCGGAAAGAGAGGAAATTTTTTGATGGAAAGGCTAAATTGTCATTATTGAATAAATTTCGGTTCATCCTGAATTTCCCGCATCTTCCGGGGGGGTTGAGACATTACCACTGCATGACACGGGCAGAAATATGACACTATTCTTCATTGCGCACTATTGGGCGTGCAATTCTACTCCTGGTCCCCACCCCCGCCCAATCTGCTGTTTTAATCATTACATTAGCTAGTTACACTACCTACTTACAATATAGAGTCAATCAAACTCATCTCAGCCGCTGTGGCTGCCACGGATTCTTTGTTAAGTACAAATTGCCGCTTGAAAGTACACGATAGTGCACTGATTTGAAAGAACTCAAAATCCATTGGTGAAATTTAAAAACAAATTACCTCAACGGAATCAGTGGTCTAAATACTTCATTGAAATGAAAATTTTCTACAAAGGGGAACACTAAGCGCTACCTTGTCGTGCCGAGGGTATGTACCTTCTACCTATGGCCATCGACGTTTACGGACAAACTGGGGCAACCGGGCTCCAGGCGCTCCACGACATGAGTAACTTCACTGCTGACCGCCGAGGGAAGCATCCTATGTCTGAATTTCGGAATCTTAAGACACGTGTCTCGGCATTTGTTCTACAGTACACCGCAGTCATGATTAATCACCGAAAACAAAGAACATACCCCACCAGGACGTCCAGACGGGGCTCTTGCCTGATCCCCTACTAGAAATCATGAATTAAAAGGCCTCTTTTCTCTCTACACTCGGATAAAAGGGGCACTGCCACAATCTCAATGAAAAAATAAATCTGCGTGAAAATATACCACCCTTTTTCACTCAGAGCAATAGAAGCAGTAACAATGCGGTATAAGCCCAACTAGTACAGGTTATGACCCCTTCCACGTTGAGACTCTCGAAAAGCTTTTAATCGGATTGAAAGCAGGAGAGTGGCCGGCAGCTTCATCAAACGTCTCCTCCCGCCTTTAACGAGGACATTGAGTTCTTGATCACATTAATAGGGATACTGTTTTGCTGAAATATCAAGTTGATTTCCAAAACATAATCTGTTTTTGGAAGTAAAGCCTCTTCCGTTAACTTCATTTAACTATCCTGTCTTTGCTATCCTGTAAAAATTTGCAACTCCCAAATAAAATAACTAAAAATGCCCCTTACCATAATACCAGCACCACCTTGCTACCGTATTCCCCTTTAAATCATGCCAATAGCTATGCATTCCACCTGGCCTATCTATATTGAACCTTTTCATCAGACAATACCACATGGGACCACTTCTTGAAGTCCCATGTGACATTTTCCTGTTTCCAATCCATTAGAGAACTTTTGTGAGCTTCGGTGAGATGCGAGGCGCTCTGAAACTTTTGAAGCGCAGATTAGAGTTTCCACTAAGATATTTTCGGGTTCTGTATACCGAGAGGTCTAAGTTGCGCTCGTCGTGAATCTCCCTGTCTGTTTTGTCCCCGCTGTTTGTCGCCCGAACCAGTCTCCTTTCTGCTTTATCGGAAACTTTTCTAGGTCTACCAGACCTGCTGGCCTCTCCAAAACTCTGCAGAGATTCAAGGAACTATTTCTAATTTTATATCTGCTCCTACTCGCCTTATTGGCTATTGCTGGAATAGTGAGGCCTTCTTCCTCGGAGGAAAGGGTTTTTCGGCACTATAACTAGGAAAGTTGTATATTTGTTGGCATTTTTGAATGCCAGTCGGCTGCTTGCTCGGTAAGGGAGAGAATTACGGCCTTTTTGCGCTTACATGTTCTGTATTTTGCGCTTAGGGGAAGATTTTTAATCCAGTCGTATATTTTCAGGCGAGATTGGTTGCTTTGGTCCTATTTGATGGGTCTGTTTTGATTTGAGTATAAATAAAAATCTTTTCTTCCAAGTTTTTAGTACCCCTGATTTCAAATGTTAGATTTTTTGTTGATTTCAATGGGCACGAATGGAAATTTATAAAATTTTTAGGATTTGTTATATAGTACTTTCAGTCGGCAGTGTATTCTGTCGGCAGGTGCCGCTTCTGGTAACCCCGGTCTCGAAAGCAAAGAAGATTCACTAATCTAGTTCTACAAGTAAAGTAGCTAGGACTCTCCGCGTTCGTTCAACTTGGCCCCGACGTTCCCTATCCTTTACAAACGCTTCTACTCCCGGGTATTCCTTTCCTTGCTACCTACAACGAGTCCTTACTGTGACACTTCCTGAAAAGCCGGTTATACAGGCCGAGTCCCACTTGTGTATGACAGCAAGTACGATACATTTTTGGGTGATTTATACTAATTTCTGTTAGAAAGACAACTTTTTCTACTCAGCGGCCAGTAACATTTGAGATCTATGTTGGATTTATGTATGCGTTTCAATATGAGTCTTATAGAATCATTTATCTCTTCTATATCCTACGGTATACCACCCGCCACTCCTCTACATTGTAATATTACAAGTAGATTGAATGAAGGGAAGGGAAGAAGGAGGTACATTAGGCTTGGCCCTAATGACAGTAAAGGAACGATCTCACGAAATAAACAGTACCGCACCAAGGTTAGAAAAAAAATGGAATCCAAAACCTCTCACCTCTCCGTTTATTTATAATTTGTCCTTGTAAATCAATCGCTTTTTTGTTTCTGAACGTGGAGCCGCGACATAATGGCGATGCAAAGAACAACCTTTAGATTCTATGTCATTTGAAGGGGGCTGCTTTCGATGGTCAATGCGTGTAATTTGCACGCGGTGGTTTCTGGACGGAGGAGGCCAAGGATTGCGCATTGTTCAAGAAGAATCTACTACCGTAATTTAAGAGGAAAGTGAGCCGGGAGCAAGAGGTTCGCGATGGCGAGACTTCAAGATTGGCTTCAATAGATATAGGAGGGCCTCTGAAAAGGTTATATGTTTCTAAAAAGAGATTTGACTTAAACGACGAAACTTTATTTGAACATTTTCGTACAGTAGTACCAAGGAACTAGGATGGAAAAATTTGTCATTTGTCGGACTCTTTTCGATTATGAAAGACTTAGAAAGTCTATAGAATATTTTCGAATTGGTCCGAAGGCTCCCTTCTAGGAACCTTAATCTGAGCAGAAGGACTCATCAGCGCCGAAGAAGATCCTACCGAGCCGCAATAGTAAGAAAATCTATTCTTATCATCCAAGTAGTAAGGTTATCCATTTAGCTGATCAGGTCAAAGAGCTAACATTGTTGGTGAAGAAGCAATTATAGAAGCATAGATCGATAGCCAAGATTAACTGTGAATTCAGTTGTAGCTACTATGGTCAAGGGGGGCTCCATTCATATCAGTGAACACAAAGTCCGCATCGCGATTTCCTTTGTTCAGTTTGCGGAGAAAATGCCACTTCAAAACCAAGCGTCTGCAGCAGAAACATCGCGGTGTACTTCGTCTAAACACAATCGTCGGAGCAAGACCGGAGTCCACAGAAAAACCAAAGATGAAGGCGAGGAAGATGAGCCTTTGACCGTCTTCCAGTAGTCTCTTAACGGTAATGTGGTGGTTGTCGCGGATAGGGATGACATAAGCCAAGCCTTTCGGAAACAGAGGGAAAAAGTCAGGGATATTTACATCTTGATGAATAAAAATTAGAAAATCTGTCGGGCAACGGTACTCACGGCGCTTAAAAGGAAGAGAAAAAAGATCAGGAATGTCAAGAAGTAATCAAAATGTATAAAAGAGCACATATGGAAGTATAATGTGACCGCAGAGGTTGTAGCTGCTTTTTTGGGTATGAGTCTTGGCCTGTTACTTCAAGTAACGCTGATAAATCCAGGAAAAATCTTTGTAATTTGATGGCCTAGACAAATTTCAGTGATTAACATGTCCAAGAAAACCCTTCAAGAGAACTTCTTATCTTGTAATTTTTAGTCTTTAAGGTTATTAGTAGGGATAATTACGCTCTATTGGGCACTAAAGCAGTTCTGAACTTATTTTCTTGATATATTTGAAGAAGTTGGCTCTTTTCTCAGTATATGTCGACTGTGACGCTAAAGAGGCGGACGGAACCGTTGCGCAGGTTATGGGCTGCCTAGAGAATTTGAAGTTCTCGTATGGGTCTTCGGTGGCGCCCCTACACTTTTTCGTGGTGCGCAACGCTCCGTTCGATGCTATTGTTTTGGGTCCTACGTTGTGCTCGCTGTGAGCTCGCCAATAATACGGTTGCCAAAAGGTCTCTTCCCTCGTAAGGGAAGTATGTTCTCTTGTCGTTGTTCAATGAGCCCTTCATCACATATTGAAATAACACTGCTAGCGCACACTTTCGCTGTAGATAAGTAGGAAGCTACCTTCCTCTTCCTCTTCCGGTTCGGAAAGGAGTGAGGATGGATCTGGTATTGAGGAGAACCTAATTTTGGCATTCGTCAACAAATAAACCTATCATCCTGATGTAGGGCACATAAGGGAAGTATAGTTCTCTTCGCTTAATATGAAGAGGCAGCTCGTTCCGCTTTTAGTGCAGTGAAATTGAAACAACTTTAGGGAGATAAACAGAGTCGCTTGCTCAGGAACTGATGGACACAGGTGTTGTCTCTTGAGATATTTAAGATCTCAAATAGGCTAAATTGTCGGTCTTTTACTGTTTCGAGCTTACAGAAAATCCGAAGATTTGTTCAATGGCAAGTCGGGTGGCTCTGAAGCCCAGCGCCGTTGTAAGAAAGGAATTCGGCGGACTACTGGAGGATGGCTCCATTACCCCGTCGAAGTTATCTTAGTCTTTTCTTGTTGAAACGGTCAATTCAAGAGGGAAGTGATAAGCGCAAAGGGCAGTACAAGCGTATAGAACCGGTACTCAGATGGATAGAGTCCGCACGGATGAGCTGGTTCTCGGGGCTAGTTGTCCGCCTGATGCAACGGGGTGGACCGAGGAGGTCCTGCAAGGTTCTAGCTTTCGCCTAGTCTGAGCTGTGACGGGATGACACACTGTCTCCGGTCTTCAGCAAGGAGCTGGACTAACTACCTAGATAGCGGTGATTCTTGTCCAAATTGAGTGTGTTGTTTTTAAAGTCTTTTTTCTCTTCCCTCCCTCTTCACCAGGAGGCTACGGTCCATGTATCGGATCGAGCCGATTATGCGCGGACTACGCGCGGACCGATTCAGCAAAGGTGTTGTGGCATTACAGGCCGTGCATTTGTGTAGGTCCTTACACAAAAATTGATCTAGAATATTGTATCAGAAGGTCTAGTTCTACATTTCTAGTAGATAATTCGACGAAAAATGACAGTAGGTCTCTTTTTGGTGTTAACTACCTCCAGCACAATCAATTTATGAATCAAAACTACTATCTTTGCCGAATACAGAGGAGCTATTCTGATATCTCGACGTAGCTCGTTTTTCAAGGCGTTGGAGCTGTGGATTGGTTATTATAAAAAATATGTATATGTTTTTGGACTAGAAAGTCCTAACTGATTACGTCCCTATTAATTAATGAACGTTCGAATTTATAAAGGACAATGGAAGATTTTCTAAGAGGATTTCCGTTTGTAATGTTGTATGTGGATGAGTTGGTCATATTCTTTAGGAAAACGGAGGATCATTTCTGGCACTGGTAGGAATTTTTTGGAAAGATTCAGAGAGCTAACCAGCGGATTAAAGTGAGTAAATGTAGCTTTGTTCATTCGGAGGAGAAGTTGCTCGATCACTCTATCAATGACGCTGAGGTGACGATGGACGCTCAAAAGTCAAAAACATCTTGGAATCTCCCGCGTCATCGATTGACACAGAGCTCAGAACGGAAACTATGGCCGGTTCACACAGGTAATTTTGAAATAACTTCAACGGCATTAAATGATGCAATATTGGTGGAGAAGACTTCGCAAAGGACGGAAGTAATGCAGAGTTGTTACGAATACCTTGAGAGGACGCTAAAGACTGATCCGTTTCCAGTCTTTTCTGACCTATATTCTTCTTTTCGTGTAGAGTTAGGCGTCCTCTTTGGCTTTGAGATTCACACTGACCAATAAGTAGTATGGCAAAAAGGACCAATCAATTTCGCATCGCGTACGATGACCGCTCAAGGGCGCCCATATCTACGAGTGACGGGGAGGTCTCACCGTTGTGTTCACGTTGAAGGAATTTCGGGTCAACGTATTCTTAAAAGAACCGTTTGTTGTTTACTCCGATCATCAAGCCCTTCAATCTTCCTTTGAAAAGAATGGAATCCATGGTTGATTGGCGAAATGGGTATATTTAGTGGCAAAGTATGACTAAATAAAAAAGACGCCCATTGTCCGCAAATCAGTTGGCAGGTTACTTATCAAGAAAGCTCTTCAAGGACAAGAACGGGAAAGAATATTTTAAACCGACGGTTGAGTAGGCGGCCACCGCGCAATGGACAGAACCCAAGCAGTCCGGGCTGGAAAAACTTGCTGGAGGTGTACATTTTTTTAGCGGGAGATCGGGTTCAAGAGATGGACCCAAAGAAAAATATGGTTGTTCGCATAGAAGTGAGCAATTTCATGTTGAGTAATTACCCCTTTTTTCACATAGAGAAGAATATAATTCACCTCGCATCGCCTATTGGACAATATGCGGAGATAATGGTGACTCATGACTGCGATATAGTCCATAAAGACTTCGGATCGACTACAAAAGTTCGTTCGGGATCGTTTTTAATTGACCAATGTTTATGGAGACGTGCCGCAATAAGTCAAGTCCTCTGAAGTTTTTCGACAAGCGAGAAGACTCCCTACCTATCTACTAGGCTTGAGAGCTCCAGATACGGTGTTATTTAAGACGTTTTCCATTGATATCATGGGCCATTTGATGCCTTCGAGGACTGGAAAGAGGTTTGAATTGGTACCGATGAGGTTCATGACAGGTTAACCTGTGGCTTCTGCAATCGACGATGATACTTCGGATACTACTATCAATATTGTCGAGCAAGAGATTAAATTGCCATTAGGGCTTCCGAGAAGTATTTTATCGGAATGTTCCATTTTTTTCACCGCAGCTACGGTGCATTATTTCGTGGAGAGCCGAAGTATATAATAAAGTGACGTCCTTTCTTATGCGCCCATCGAGAGCAGAAGAGCTGAAGGATGGTGGGCATGATTAACCAAGCTATCAAAAGCACTGTGCTGCAGAGTGATGGCTACTGAACGGATGCTTTCCTTCAAGTCCTGTACACTTAAGAACGACGCGATAGCGTTATTATTACTTCTACTTATGTTCTGATGTAGAGATCAACCCGAGAACGATTTATAGAGATGCAGTTATCCTGGTCAGGGAAATGGGCCAAGGCCATCGTTTGATAGAGATTATAGGGGGTTTATGAGGTTTTGGGAGTCGCATAGGCGTGTAGAGGCAGTTGAAAGGTCAAAGTTGTCGTGAAATCAGAAGAATAAGGACAATATTCTCAATGGCGGGACGATGTGCGGGTGGCGCTATCCTGGAAATATTGGAACCACTTGTCAGCCTATGTATGATCCCCAAGTTCATACAGTCCGTTTGCTTCGGAAAAGTCTTGGCAAATATCGGTGGTATTTGCGAATTCGGCGCGGATTAAGTCCCCGCAATGGTGTACGAGTTGATTTGCGGGAGTCGCGCGCGACCGGATCGAAAAAGATGGCAGAAAACCGATCGCTGGCGCCAAACTCGAGCATGCTGATGCCCACTGATCGCATGTTATACGTCATAATTTTATCCCTATAAAGCTACCATGTACAAAAGAATGGAGTGCTCGACCGCTAATTCGTCGTCATTAGCCCCCTACACTTGAATATCGCTGCACAACCAGACTTTTGCAAGGCACCAGAGGTTTTTGCATACCGACTGGTCATCGCTTTGGTTTTTATAGGACTCTTTGAAGCCGAATGATGGGAATCCTTACTTCTGAGCTCGAAGAGATCATGAACGAGGGCAGAAATGTGACGGCCAAGAAGAGTGGCACACTCCTCGCTGTTTACTGTGATCAGTTTAGGAAAGCGCGTCGTGCATAACTTGAAGAGGACTAAGGACCAGTTACATTCCAAGATCTTCATGAGGGTGCTCCAGGCTAGGCTTTGGGCTCCAAGACTGGTGAGGGATGAGATCGAACTTAGCAGGTTTCGCGCTTTCTTTATCGCAATGGTATCGCAAGGTGTACGCATGACTTTACTTTCCGCCGCGATTTGCCTTGTTCTGGCCTCAAGATTACATCAGAAGGGGTGCTTTTAAAGAGCAACTCATCATTTTATCCGATTTAAGCGATACGAGCAACAAGAGCTTGAAAAGTACGCGAAAAGTGGATGGAGTACGGATTTGTATTTAGAAATCGCAATAACTGCCAAGGAATCAGTATAAAAATAATTTATATCTAGTATCATGAATACTTTGCTCGATTTCCCATTTCATATCGCTCCATTTTCGTCCGACAGCCTCTCTCATCAGAAAAAAAATCTAAAACTGCATTATCGTCATTTCCATCCGTCTACGCGATATGCCGATCAAATGTAACCCATTATTTTTCTTTTTGGCTCTAAAGCAACACTTACCATCTAGATTCATATTCAATATCTGAGCCCTAGGACAACTAATGTCCTGGCCCAAGAATCCCATAATAGCGCTGCCGTAGAGTCCATTTCCAAACACGAAATATGGGAACTCTCCCCCTGTCATAGTAACGTTGCCGTCTGCACACCTTAATCATAATTTTTTTTGTTGGAGATCCTTTATTGAAAAATTCAATAATCTCTAATATCTAGCCGCGGGGATTTTTTCGTATTATTGCCATTCACCACAAGTTGAATGTCGTTTTCCGGCCTATTCAGCGACTCCTGTCCCTATTAATTAAAATATTGAAGTAGAAGATTTCCAACGGGTTACATTTCGTTTCGGACTTTTATCAACCTGGAAGAAGACATATATCATATATATATAAATCCTAATTTTATTTATATAAAGTATATTGCTTGTCTAGTTTGAGATAAAAATAGAAAATTTCCACACAGATACCCAAGATAAAATTTCTTTCTGATCTCCTTGGACCATACGTCAACCCTAAATCAACGCTTCATTGCTCTTCCCAATGAGACGTGAGTTTATTGATAGGGCTAAAGTCGGAAATAAATGGAATTTTTTTATGTGGTAATGGAGTTCAGAAACCAAGAAAAATTTGAATAAATGTACCGGAATACTAGTTAAAATTCGCCGCGAAACTTTCGGAAATGAGTCAAGTAGCTGTTTCGTTCTCCTGATTTACTAACTACGTTTTCTTTTCATCTGAACTGTCATAAACTATCTTCTTGTTCCATTTGACCCATTCATGCATCTACACATAAGTGACAGGGAGACTCCGGGAGAAAGAAGGAAAACTCTTGTATAATCTCATTCTTAAGCCAGTGAAAATCATCAGAAGCTTGAATATGGCGATTTGTAAATTTATATCTCATACAAAAGTCAATAACAGCGTATATTGTATGCATCTTGTTATTTATAATTTATCCAAGCCTTACTGTATTATCAGAACAATTACACTTAGGATTCAGATTGCTGCCGACATTTCCATCATTTATGAAATTTGAATTACGTTGCCAAAGATCACATGTCTGCTCGCAAACGCCATAGGGGAGATCAAATAACTTCTGTTGCTATTTTATATTCCAAAACATTCCAGTCAAGAATCAATACACAGCCTATTATTATAAAATATATGATTTCAGTGGGCGAAAAAGTACAATGGGGAGTCCAGCATGAGCTCGCAACAAAAGTAGCGTCAAAGGCTACAAGTTAAATAAATCTCGAAAAGATGATTTTCAAGGAGATAAGTCAGCTTAACGATAGAGAATTAGAACCAAGTGTAGAGTAGTACAGAGATTTTTTCACTGATCCACTTCCCGTAGAAAAAATGAAGTGATTGACATTGAAATGATTTTCATGGCTCAGGAAGAAAATGAAGGGGTATCATAGTTAATAATATGGACTTTAATATCAGTATGCTTCTTCTATGCTGTATTATTCTGGAAGACAGCAGAAAATCGGGGTATCCCATTCTCCGATGCAAGGCCCAGGCCAGATCACACTCTTCTAGTAAATAAATATGCCGAAATTATTGTTCTGTACGAGATATTATGTCAATTGCGAATCGCTGAGGAAATTCCGTGTCAACGATTTTTCACTATTTATGTTATGCATATACCAAAATATTTCAACCTAAATACGAACAGAAAATGCATCCACTTAGGAATTTTTCATGTGTAGTATAAATATACTTAAAAGGAATCTTTTCAGCAATTGATATACCAAATAATGAGATACTCTCTAAAGAATTTCGAAGAACGCATTTGTTGATCAGGAAAGAATCGCAGGAAAACAAAAACCGCAGAGAATTTTTCTTCTCCTCGCCCGTCAGAGCACAGCAAAAGCGAAGTGAATGTAGTCAGAGCAGCTATTATATTTTGTTCATATTGGCGTTGAATCATTAGTTTGTTCAGGGAAATGGCCTCTCAATAATGGTCCTATGAGGATCATCGCCACCCCTTTCCTTTATCCTGATGATGAATTCGTTTTGGATGGTTTACTCGGTCCCTGAACTCATGATATCGAGGCTCATAGATATATCAAACCGATCCCATACAAAATATCAGTGTAATGTAGAAATATTTTGGAAAGGGGCATCATTAACTAAATAATTAAACATTTTCTCCGATTCTAATAGAATATTATATTTAATATTCCCCGAACGGATCTATTCATTCGAATGGGTATGTGGTTTATGTGTTGGATTTTATTTATATTTCTGCCTGATTCCATAAAATCTTCTCCTTGAAATAAGTCTCACTGATACAAAAAATCGCTAAAATAAAAAATACAGTGATTTTACTCAGTACTGAAACGAATCTCTGAACAGATGCCCATTTAAGGTATTACTTTGTTACTACTCAGTACTGAGAACAAAACTTTCTAAAATTATGTCTAGGTCATAGTGAAACGATTGGATCCAGCCAAGGGTGCCAATGAACGGACAGACGTACCGTTTTAAGATAAGTGTAAGGTTAGAGATCGAAGCGCCCAAAAGTAAAAAATTATTTTCAAGGTCTGTTCGGGTGTTCGTTTATTCTCAAAGCGATTTTCGACGTTACTAAATCAAAAAATAGCCCTTATAAATTCCCAAGACTCCTGAGTAAATTTTGTACAGTATTATTGCTTAAAGTAGTGTAAATATATCTAAATGTAGCTAAATTCATCCGATAATAGGTGTCAAGAACCTACTGCTGAACTACGTGCATGCAATTTTCTAATAAAGAAGTTCTCGAAACTAGGGGTAGGAACAAACATTTAAGATAGTGCCACTACTAAGTACTCTACAGAAGGTAATGAAATATTGTATCGAGTTATACTGGAAAAAAAGATTATTATTTTTTCGTATTCAAAAGAAATTTCTATTTTTGGTACATAATCATCCCCAAAATCTGAAAATGGTTGCCATTCTCATCATAAGTGGGCTATCGTTCCACAAATTTCAGTAATTCGTATCCTCTACTGTTCCTTCGATAGTTCAGCATAGTATTCAAATCATAGTCTGGGTATATGGGGAGCTATGTGCATATTTAGTAATCTAGATTTGAACTGATGGCTTATGCTTCCGGTGAGCAGACTTGAGCTTCAAACAAAGTTTATTCTCAGAATTACTCAACAAGAGTGGTGGTAAATTGTAGGTAGGCAGCACTTTATTAGTTTTATTCCATTGGTTTCCTCACTGTGTGACGTGATTTTCACGGTCATTATAGCTTTAATCTATTTCCTGCATATACTACAGACTCAAGCCATCGGTAATATCATTTTCAGGGCTACTAGGAACTTTGGCGTCATTGGACCCTTGCTGGCAGTTCCATGCTAAACTGTTTGGCTCTATTTGTAAACTCGAAGTACTTATTGGCGACTCTGAGATATTTTATCATGTTTGTACCAATCACAAGCTTCCTTGCTATCCCATACCACCTGAACCATTATCCGTCTTACATACTGATAGAGTGCATCACTCATGCCGACTACAAGTTCCGAAAACCCTACATACGATACCTTCAGGGCTGTTTTCGGGAAAATTTGCATTTTCTACTGCACAATTACGTTTTCCGTCAGCAATTAGGTATCCATAGTTTTATAAAAACTCTTTTCTGGAGCGTTCAGCTAAACCGAGCCAGCCTTAACCCAAGCTTTAACTCAATTTCAACCTAGATCTGCCCGTGTGCGCCTATATCTCAAATTATTAGAAGTTTTTCTAGAAGAATGACACGAAGTGTATCAATATATGTGATTCTAAGGTTTTCCGTGGTTTCAATTAGTGAAAATGACGACACAGAACATCATGTAACATTTATTTCTCAACTTGGAGAGAAGTCAAATAGTAATACCTGTTTATTCAGTTATGAGGTATGAGATTTTCTGTTGATGGCAACAAACCGTGTAATGGATTCATTCTATTTTCTCAGCACCAAGTTGCACGAACGAATATTTTCGAAAAGTTAAAATTGTGATTTGATACAGTAGACGCATTGCATTGATTTTTTAGTAAGGGTTTCAAGCCTCGATAACAGTTGCTTACAGTATTACATAAAGGAAAAGGTTGTCAGGAAGTATGTCCAGGCATTCTTCACAAGGCCATACGACTCCTAAATAGGAGCAAATATCGGATCTATTAGCAAGTAAATTCCATCTGCTTTTGTCACATAAGTTGCGTCATATATTATGTGAGAAAGCTTAATATAAGCATGATGTTGAGTTAGGCCTAAAAAGCAAGCCTACCTGGGATTCCACAGAAACATGTTTAAAAGTTAGAGTCTCAAATTACGAGATGCCATTTTTTCGTTCCGTTTAGCCTAAACTATATCATTCTTAGATATTTATCGGTTGTCTAAAAGCTTTAAACCAACAATGGAAGGCTTATTCTGTGTTTGCGTAGTTTTTTCTGCCCTAATAGTTTTAAAGAAGTACTTCTAGTACTGAGAAAAATATTTTAATCTCTACATGAAGTCATCGATAATTTTAAAGTGTATTTAAATAACATATCGCAAGTTTACAAATTATTTCTTGTATCTTAGAAGATAAAATTCTAATGGTAGTATACAAAGATTCCCAGAAAAGAAATAGTCTTGGCCAAATTCAACGGCTGGTATCTATTAGTCACAATATTTCTATTTATATTTTAATAGCATTTTCGATCGTTTTGAATCATACAATTAAAGATATTGGATGAGCCATTCATCAGTGGGTGCTCTTGTAGAGATTTTTAGCACTTGGTTTTCAGTGCACACCGCAAACTCAGATCTTTCTAAGTAACAGTTGAAGAGCCATAAAAGCATATGAATACTAGATCATTTCTTCGATTGCCACAATATTTCGCCTCAGAAGAAATTAATTTCTCTAAAATAAATCGATGAACCTATTTGCTCCATGCTCGACGAGATTACGCAGAGCTATCGAACAGAAAGCTACAATGGAGCAACTTTTCCCATATTATTTTTCAACCATGTACAACTAGAATTGGAGAAGGTGTAATCGCATTCATCCGCTTCTGAATCATTTAATCTCAATTTTTGGTTTATTTATGAATTCCGCGTATTTTTTCTCCAGCAATAATAGAAGCGCAGATTTCAGAGAAAATATAATTTAACTGGCAGATAAATTGTAGAGGACAGATGACACTTCTACGATGGGAAAGAAATTCTGATTCTGTTAAGGTCTTTATTAGTTATTGCTTTCCCATATGCACTGTTAATCATTAATTTCCCAAAAGGAAGCCTAGAGACGCAAGCTCCGCCTAAAATGTTTTTAATTTATTCTTTGCAATATGTAAGTTTTGTTCCTTCAGATCTTGTAATGTAATTTTCGAAAGTAGGTACTGACTTTATTTATCCGTACTAAGGAATTTCAGATATTCTGTGTAAAGAAGTAAAATAGTAGATAAAGTACTGTAAATATGACTCATTAGAAATTGGAAAGTCACAAGAGCGTCAAATAGTCACAAGGACATCGCAAGATATTCAAAATGCCTGTTTTTCGTTTCGAAATCATTTCTGTGGAGTTTTTTGGGTTAAATATGGAATGAGGGTCTATTTTCATAAATATAACTTAGGGAATTATTTAGCTTCCTCGACTGGATCAAATATCACACTTACGCAAATTTGAATTAATTTTTTTGTAGATGCGATTAAAATCTTGATAGAAATATGCTGTTCTTTTCTTTCACAAGGGAAACAAAGTATTAAATGGATGTTTAGTATATATGATCTCCCATTCATTCACGAATTCTTTTGCTCAGTCCTTTTTCTTTCATTTCTGCCGACATAAACTGGAAAGGAGGATAATGATGTGGTTTACATACGTCCCTCACGTCAATCTCATAGTTGAAGGAATGTTTAGGAGAATTTATCTTGACATAGCTCTTCATAACGATCGATCACATTTTGAACTCTCCTTTTGGAACGGGATCCTGTAATTCTACTGAATTGATTTATTTGATAAATTGATATAAATTTGCTAAATCCGTCGCAACCTCTTCATGACTGGGTCTAACGTTCAAATTTACAGGATGCTATCGGGATCTTTATATGGTTAAGAAAAATTTAGGTAATCTGTAAAGTTCGATTGAAATATCGATGCACTTGCTCAGCAGCGTATCATAGAACACCTAAGAGCTATAATTATGTAGCCATCAGAATCAGTCGTCGTGTTTTTTGATGAAAAGCTTAAATTTTTCTTCTTAGAGCCCTTTTTGGGTATTAAACTTGGACCTTTTCTTTTTGAATCATAAAATTACTTCGTATTTTTGTGCTAAGGAGTAAATCAAGACTGACTACGTTATTGTGACACCCATTATTTTAGTAATTTTCCGAGGAGCTTCAGTCTGCATATCCTGTAATACGCACAAGGGATATACGGTTATGAAGTCATCAGTAGTGATTCTCTGTGATGATCGGCTAGAATTCAAAACTAAAAGCAGGATTTGATTCTCCTTTCAGTAGTCATGGCTCATCATGGACAATACATGATGCCGTTCTTTTTATTAGTTGTATTTTCGTTTTATTCGAATCTCCTCTGTTTTTAATACCTACTTCTAGTCCTTCCTGTATGACTAGTTTCAATATTATGGGACTACTTATTTTTTCCCGTTTGATTAATATTTAACTTTGAGTCGGACCTCATTGTTTATTGCTGGCCTTACATTACTTCTTCTTGTGGTTATAAGTGTTTCTATATGCTCTTAAAACAAGATTATGTCATATGAGAGAACTGTTATTTCTTAATCCCCTTCTCATAAATCGACCGATGAAGTAATCCCTTTCTATATTTCACAACTCCATTGGAACGACCCAAAATGTTTTAAAATGTAAACTTTTCATTAAAAATTTTCATGTAAAATATTCAGAGGAGAACATGTCCAAAATTTAAAGGTATATTTGTAACTGCAAATAAAATTAGTATAAATTGATGCCGAAATTTTGGAGAGGTGTGTGGTTTCAATCCGTCTTAGAATGTTCCAAATTTCTCCACTTTTCTCATATTCTGAACATTGGTTACCGTGTTTTTTAACTTTTTCAAATCAACAGAAAAAATAGTATTCTTCTTGAGACGATCCTATTTTCCCCGGCTTTCATAAAGCGCTCGTCAGGGTCGAACTAATAATATACTATTAGCTTGAACGCTTTCCTATTTTGAGGAGTCATGATCGTACTGACAACCATGAATGATTGGATTGTAGCAATTTCAGTTGTGGAAGTTAATGCGAAGCCCGTAGAAATTATAGCTCCTATTTGAAGTAATATCCAGTGTGAATAGGAAGGGGGTAATTCTCAACGAGTTGAAACCATTTCCGGACAGTTAAAGCATCATGGGTACCACAAAAGCAATTTTTGTATTTTTTCAGAGCATTTAGCTACGGGCACCTCCATTAGCAGTGCATAAATCTTGGTTTCATCAAAAAATTCTGCTTCATTGTTAGTTTTACTCACAAACTTGATGATGATTAGTTTCGATGTGATTTATGTTGTCTTCTTATAAATGTAACATTCAAAAGTGACTGAAGTCCAACATCGTCCTAATTTTATTTCCACTATATGCCCACCAAAATTTCACTAAAATATTTTTTTCAAAATGAACGGGAATAACTGCTTATAACCATTTACTAATGTAAGTAAAATTAACCAAATGTTGGGAAATAGTTCAAGCTTTTGACGGTGGTTATTCCTATCCTTCATCTTTGAATTAAATTTCGAGAACTTCAAGTGTCTGCGTTTTCAGGTGACTCTGATGGGTTAAAACTAGTGTTTTTACAATAAAACAATACTCTGTGTTACGTTAACCAAATTTATCCACCTCTTAGAGACCCTTTGAGATATCTTTTGCCTACATTTATTTGTCTTTCCGCAGAAGTCAGACTATGCATGTCGCTAAGTACTCCCGTTCGAACCATATGACTAGCTTAAACTCCCATAATACTGCACTTATATACTTTTCCCTCATCGTGACAAAAACATTTGTTTCTTATTTGAGTACGAATGATTTTTTCGGGATATCTCAGCTTAAAGAACGCGAAATATGTCGAAGAATCTCAACATACTTACTGGGGGAACTTTATATGCTGAGGGCCTTTTTTGGACCTTGTAAAATACGTGGTCACCGATCAACTTATTTTGGTGTGGTCATTATACCATTTATTACTCTGCCCTATGTGCCAATTTGTGAAGTGAACCGAAAATGATTTTGAAGTAATGATAATTATCATCTGAGAAAACAAACTAGTGTCTCTAAAGCCAATAAATTCTTTGCATATTCGTTCTTTCTGTTTCATGGATTATTGAATTGTGACTAAAAATGTAATATCCGTCCTGTACAAATATTGACTCGACTTGCACCATTCATTAATCAAGCTTTGATATCCTTTACAGTAAATACATATTTCGATAGAATTGGATAGCTTAAAACAGCGCGCTCCACCTAAATGAGGTATGTAGGAATTTTTTCGTGTTTAATGACCTTTTTAGATAAGCAAGCAGCTTATGTGATCATTTTGACAATATTTTGAATACTTTATCTGGGACTCAGAAATCTTCCCAGTATATATTACAGTGGACGCGTAAAATAGATGTCTTTAATCTTTTTATCTTATTGAATAAGTAGATGGTGCAGATTTTGAGGTAATGCAATCTGAACTGGCTCAGTAAACAAGACTCCAAACTTATGAGTTCACGAAATGTGAGCTACTTGAATATTTTCTGACTGGATCAAGTTATTGAAGCTAGATCAATTAACTCAAATGTGAGTTTTTAATATATTTTCCTGCGGGGATGTAGATATTTTAAGAGCAGCTGAGTTTTTTGACTTAATTTCAGATGTTATTGTTCTTGTGTGATCAAATGGAGGGATAAACCTAAGATAATTCACAACGCAGCCTGCACATTCAGTTAGAATATTTGTTGCATAAAGAGATCCAGTTTTATTACGTCTCAGATGAGAGAAGTTCCATGAGTGTTTCTAGAGTCAGAAAATGCGAGGAGGCATTTTACGCTTCTTTTATCATTCTTTTGGAAAACTTTTTTCTTTGAATATATCCAATACAGTACAAGTAAACTTCAGCAACTGGCTTGTACGCATCCGCCCTGATTCGAGCCTCAAGTGTATTCTGAACCAAGTTTTCGCGTACTTTTCAAATATATCAAGACGTGGTTTATGGGGCAAAACTACTCACTATCTGCACTATCTGCGCGTGAACTTTTCGAAAGAATTAATTTTGCGTGACTAAATAATTCGATGTGCTGTATATCACGAGGGAAAGATGGTCGCCTACTGCTTTGTGGTAGAAAGTATGTACACACTTATCATTTTTTTCTTTTTCAGAGCTGTACTGTTGCCAGAGTGAATATTCAGGTTTTTTTCCTCGAAAATTCCTCTTAATCTGCCTTCAAAGTATTGAAGTCTCAAAATAGAGTAACGTCGAAGAGGAGGGAGCCCAATATGTTTCCACCCCGTTGCATTCCATGCAAGAATTTTATCAAACTTAGTACTGTGTACGGCTTTTCCTCTATCCCCATGAAATTCATCGGTCGCTGGATGTGTACGGGCGACTATTTATTCCCGTGTATTTGAAAGCAGTAAAAATACCCTCTGTCAAAGCGAAACCCTGTCACAGTTGCGATAGATATTTTTTACGAACATGTTGATTTGAAACATTTGGGGACTATTTTTTTCACAGTCATACTTTACTTACACATCATTTTTCTCAGCTCCAACCAACCTCTTGCCTCTCGTAGGAAAAAATGGTTCATCAATTGTATTCAAGCGCATCAACAAAATCAAATGGAGTATTTTGGTGCTAAGATTCCTTGATACGTAGACCGCAATATTTCTGACTCACATATCTAAGTACTTTGGATTAATCGCTTCGAATCAATAAAGAAAATCGATATTGGCCCTCTTGGGGACCCCAAGGTTTAGTTCAAGTGTTTCTCATTTTTTGAATGCTCAAGATCGCAGGATCCTTTTTTGTTCTCCCATTTTCAAACTGATCACCCACGTGGCTATCTTCAAATACTGTAGTACTGTGATCTTCTCCAGTGTGCTTCACCTCATTGTATTAAAAATGAGTAACCTTTTGAACTAATTCACCCTCTTTCCAGGAAGTCTAGTACTGACGATATTTCTAACACAGCTAACAATCTCAATGCGGATTTCAGGCGTATGACGGACATTTTTTTATAGTGAATCACTGCCCGCGGTGCATGTAGATGGAATTTCGACTTTCTTCGAGAATCCGCAAGGAGCACGAAGCTCATTATAGGTAATGATATATAAAAACGAGAAATGTAAGTGGAAATGATCCTGAATAATATTAGTGGTTTAGTCACAACAGCTCATATAAAGATCGATGACCAGGTGAGAGGCATCAGCGTACATTCAACACCAATCTTAGAAGAAGAACTCATTTATCAGCTAAATTCAATGCAATACAACAGTTTCAAATAGGATGTCGGAATAAATCAGTTATGTCATGATTTATTCTATCAGCATGATCAATATCGAGTACTCAATGACACCTTATCCCACAAATCCAACGCGTCACTGTTTACGCATTTTAAAGGGATACTTGCAAAGCATGCAGAGATTCTGGACAGGGAAAAACGGCTGATTGGCCCTAGCCTTCCAGTCTTCAAAGTTAGCAGATAAAAGATGAGGCTAAAAGAGAGTCTCTTATCCTCTTCCTATCCTGGGGAATATCCGTCTTTATTTAACAATCATAAAGAAGGTTAACTTTTGTTCAGATTCGCGGAATCAAAAGTGTACAAGAAATCTTACTCATTGCACTCCTATTTCAACTCTGCCAACCCGTTTCTACTCCATTTACAGTGATATTTTCCCGCGAATATTTTTCCCGCGCAAAGGTGGGAAAATATTCTTTAGACGCCATGGAAATACTCCTAAATCTCACAGTCAGAGATTAAATCATATATTAGAGACTATAAGTCAATGTATGAGCTAAAATGACGATCTCAATACACTTTTCGGTAAGTAAACATGTAAAAACTATCCACATCCTAGAAAGGGTAAAATGAAAGTCCTGCAAGCGTAATATGGCTCAAAATTAGCTTGATAGAGGGCAGCGAGACATGCTCAGCTTCTACCGAAATATTTCCAACAATAGTTTGTCTCTGAATCTGCTGGAAAACAGGCGCAAGAATTATCCTCACAGTAGTTCCATCTTCCATCTTCATTTATCCGCGAGAATTCTTGTAAGCTCAGCAATATTCAATGAGACTGTGCATGACCCTAGTTCCATCAGGTTGTTCCAGATTGAAGGGATTTAAAAAACACAATGCCTCCTATTATTTTCAGCTCAGAGGCCTACCTAAACAGGAGTTTGAAAGACGATATTCCGTGCTTCTATTGTTGCAAACAGGACCATATGTCATCTAGTTGTGAAAGTAAAACACAGCTAAATCCCTGTAGTACTGTTTTACAGTGAAATGCGCGGTGCGCACTCTTTCCGGTCGAGTTACGGAATGTCTTCAGAAAACGAGGAAAAAAGCACACAATCCAAGAACCTAAGAATTTTGGCTGTCAATATGTAGATAAAGCTTTTGCTCCCAACAACAACCTTGACTGTCTTATCTTTATGTAGACACGAGAGCACGTGGCGCCACCTATGTAAACATCACAGAAGTATAATAAAAGGGGTAGCATTATATGGGATGGAAATCGTTGGTGAGAGAGACACCCGGGCCGATGAACGTAGATATAGAAAAAGTTGCCGTTCAAAAGTTAGTTACCGAGGAGTTAGTTTGGATTCACTTTCATAGCCCACACCAGGGTCGCTTTTTTATGGTTTTCTGGTGTACAGTTAGTTATTCGTACTAGTCAGGTTGCGTAGGGCTATTCCAAGACGGAGTAGTGAATTATGTCAGTATCATCTAAAAATTAAATATCAAAGCTAGACACGATTATGGTTGCCACCTGAGATAAGGAGAGCCCCTCGCCTGCGAAAATATCAGGTACAATTTGGGTAGTTATTTATCCAAACTGCAAGCGCTCAGGTCCGTTCTGGTTGGAATGAAATAACAAGAGCAATGCTAGCTGACAGTAGTCTAGAGTTCCCAGAGAGTACTTGCTGTTAGAATTAGCTCGACGTGTTCAAAAAATATCAGCAAAATATCAGCGAAATAGTTTCTAGGGATTTCAATACAGCACTAATTCCAATTTCAGTACACGGATTTCCCGCTTTTGTGCGGAATAACTCGCAATCAACCATCAAATAAAGGCCAATAACTAGCTTTTACTCATGAAAGAATAAAATTATATAGTCTGAAGGCTATCTCTGTCTTCAATGCCCTTCATCAGTCCGCAGAGTGCTGGAAAAATAAGAATTAGTGAATAATTAAAAATTTTAAGACGTTATTTTATCTTTCCGAGACCTTCAACTCGGAAAAATTATACACTTTGGCCTGATAAAATCCCCATCTATGTTCCAGAAAATAATGAAATAAATCTTGAGAGACGTTGATTTCAGTCTGGTATCCTTGTGATGTGTTATAAGTTTCTTTTACTTGATTGAAGAGCATCAGAGACTATACTTCATAGCCCCAGGATCTATAAAAAAATCTATGCTAAAGCTGAAAATCTCTTGGAACGATTTCGAAAAGCCTTGTTAACAGGCTATGAGAAAAACTTGTCAATATAGAAGAAGTTCAAGACAACGACGACAAAACAAAGGCCATAACTGATGCACCTGTACTGACTAACACTAAAGTCATGAGGTCCTTCCTTGATCTATCTAAATATTATTGCAGCTTCATCACTTTTTTCAGAGTTTTCAGCTGACTTTCGCGATGCGACTTCATACAGGAGGACTTTTCTCGGAGTAGGAGAAATAAAGGACTTGACTATTTTGTAGAAAGGCCTCAGCCTATCCCTTTAGCTGCTTTTCTGTAGTTTGAGCGACCATTAATCGCCAAGACCGATGCCTCCAGTGCATTCGTAGTATCTTTCACAGGAATGAAGGAAAGTTGAAAACATCGCCGGATAAAGTAGGAAAGTTCCAGTATAAAATCTGCCGAATAGACTATCCCTACATGCTACGGAGAGTAATCAGTGGGCATTTTCGCATTATGAAAGTTTTTGATGAATTTAACAACAGAAGACCTGGCGATTTCCTTTTTTTCATGAAAAACCTCAATAATTACATTCTTGTATCTTTAATGGGCTTTCTAGCGTTGTGTGAGTTACAAGTCTAGTACAGAAAGAGGTCCAGCAATAGTTCTGCTGAATACTTGTCGCAGTTAGTGCTTAGGAAATTTCGGTCTCCCGTTCAGAATAGTAAGAAGGAAATGTTTCCCATTCTAGCCGTTCTTAGTGAATAATAGTTAGGGTCTTTATAATCGTTTTTGGTGAAAGAAATCCGCTCCTTACAAGGGCAAGGAAGTTTTGGAAAGATAGTACCCGTCGAGTCACAGAAATATTGCTAAGAACTTTACATTTTGGAAGTAGGTACATTCAGGTTTAGAAAGAAAAATTTAAGCCCGTTCTCATAGATAGCGATTTAACTTTCGTTCTACCCGTTTTTCATGATGACTTCGAATATTAGGATTGGGAAAATGCGAATAATTTCAACTCAATCTTTTCAGTGATAACAAGTGCAATTGTTTACGTACGAATATTTGAAGAGTTTCAATGGAGGCGTAGACAGATTTCCATTGATAAAGTTTTGTAAATGGATTAAAATTACCCATCGTCAAGAGCTTTTAATCTATTTTCAATGATTGTAGCTGAAAAATAAAAATATAGAAGTTATTCCTTCTGATATCTGTTGCACATATGAGCACAGAGTGTTTCGTAGCCAATGTAGAGATTAAATTCATGATATTCATTATAAGGTTTATCGGGGGTGAAATAATTTCAGTTTCTGGATCGTGGAAATCCACTATATTCGAAAATACATGTACCTCGACGCCACTTCACCTTCAGGATTCTAGTACTATACAAGATATATTGAAACTGAGAACAAATTTCTGTCAAATTTGAATCTGCCAATGACATACAAATAGTCATCCTAGCTTTGAACTACTTGAAAGGAAGGTTCTCATTCGAATATATTCTCACTTCCTGATTTGTGTCTTTCATCACTACTCTCTCAGTTTGGAGGGGACATAAAAGTGGAAGAATAAAAGAGTACAGAAGCAGATCAAGAGTTTTACTTTGCATTTCCAGCTTCTGTCTACCGCCCTCAGTGGATGTATTATTGGTGGCTACAAATCAACACCTACAAGTATGCAAGATGACAAAAACTGTACTTCTACGCTTCTTAGCTTTTTAATATCACTTCCATTCTCGATTTGAAGGATATTTCACATTTAGGACTCAAATTGATAGAGCGAATCAGATGCCTGTACCAAGAGCAAGAGATAAAAGTGCGAGTCTAGAGCGCGACCTGAAAATTCCAGTCGACACTCGAGTCAAAACAACAAATTTTTCATGTGCGATCAGACGGGTAAAGCACTAAAGCTGGGGTACACAAATAAAAATGCACTAAGTTCCAATCCAGAGCCAGAGAAATTAAATCGGTGTTTTGAAAGTAATAACAGCTGAGAGTATTTTTTTTCGTAAAGTTGCGGCTTTAACAAACTCACATCAGAATCCTATTTAATCTGTTTAAATATTCGGTATAATATAAGAGCAGGCTTTCCGTAGGGAAACGAATAATTGTAAATGTAATTAACAGGACCTTGGATTGTAAACGTCTACCAAGGAGAAGCTCCAAGGAGGGCGAAGCCCAGGTCGGCAACCGTGCTGAAATTCAACTCAGTATAGTCCAACCAATTCTTTTTCTTATCTTCTTCGTCTTGAGAGAGCGAGCGGCTTACATATCAGTGCCTGCAGTACGTTGTCAGATTAGTGTGTGACATAGCATTCTATCGCACTTGTCATATTCACCTTAGTTTTCGTAGTCTAATACTGAACTTAAAGTTTACTGGAGGGAGAATATTTTAGTGTTTTCAAATATTTGCACCATGCAGGAAGTGTTTTACACTAGACTAAAGATATATAAAGGCGACGGCTGAACCATGCACCCACTCCAACAAAAGGAGGGACCAAAAAAAATAAATCATCTGAATAAGAGATAAAGACAATTGAAAAAAAATCCCCTGTAAGCATGAACGCTTATAGACGACGAAAAAGGCAGCAAACGAAAACTAGAGATGAACGATTACTGCAATATTTGTATGCTTGCTGGTCCTTTTCATCTCGAAAGAGAAGCTTTTGAATGATTTAAATGTTCGCGCCTCATTGCAGTCCTCCGTAGGCCTTCAGCGGTCATCACTTATTAGCCTTTGGCAGTCTCAACTCCGACCGACCGGTGCACCGTATTTTTGACTTTTTTGGCGATCCTGAAAGATTCTTTGTACAGAAAATATGCTGTTAGAGGTTCTAGCTCGATTAGCGGTGACTGCTGGTATGGGTATTAGGTCAGTGCTCCAAAGTAAATAAATTGGCATAAGATATCGACTACTTTCTCCTATCTCTAGGGAAGGCCCGCAGTTCTATCCTTTGTTGACACGCATACTGTTTAGCCCTCGATTAATGCATTCCTCAAGTGAACCTCTGCGTTTACAGTCATCTTCTATCTCAAATGAAACTACAATTGCTTCGTATTGCATTTCCTTATCCTGCATTCCCCTCATAACAACCGTGTTTTCTCAAAACGACACGAATTGGAGAAAATCATCGTTTTTCCTTTTTGGCTTTAGCTGCGGGTTTATTTGACACGTGTAAAAATACCTTGTCGGAAAAAAATGTCCCCTCACTGGTGGATATTTTCCGCCTGGTTCATGTCTACGTCGCCGACATGAATCGAACTCACGGTCCCGTGCCAAATTTAGAGGGACTACTCGCTCTGCCACTGGGAGCACGCTGCTGTCAGCATCTCCCCTGAAGCGACTTGATTGTCCCGTTCTATTTTTTTTAAATTTTAAGTATGCTATTTAATGAACATATCCGCCGGCCGCCGAAAGACAGGTGGTCGGTCAGGACTCACCTGGGAAAAAACCAAGTAGCTCAGCACGCTCACATCGCTTAACAACGATCGTCACTTTCCAAAAGCCGGCATGACTTTGCCATGGTCTTTCCACAAATTCTCCCAGCACTCAGTGTACCACCTGTGCATTTTGTACACATATTATTCGTATATCTGAAACTCCCACCATTCGTAGCGATCCGTGGAGGAGCTAGCTAATTATTACCTTAGATTTTTTCTACCACATTCCCTTACCAACTCTCTTTCCAAGATGCGTCTGAACGTCTAGCAAAACACTGGCGAATTTTCTGCTCAGCTGACTCCACATATTAGTATTCCTCTTCTTCAAAGCTTCGAAGAGATTTTTCGGACCCGGGTTCCAGACGACGCCATTCGCTTTCTTGCTTTCGAAGCTTTTTCTGACATGCTGAACCGTTTGTCGTAATCTGCATTGTTTGCCCTCATGTAGTGTAGTAATAGTATTGCATAACACCCCACTATCTAAATTGAGCTCATAATTAATGGACCAGTCTGAAAAGAGAGTGTCTATCGCGAATTTCATATAATATCCGCAATCATCTGATGAGGTCGCAGCGATAGCTTAGCACCATACGGAGAATAGCTCACCCTGGCTTGTTTGTGAGAACTCCAGTCGATAAGATTATATATGTCTTTCCAACCCCTTCAACTCCGCGATAGTAAGGAAAACTTTGTTGACCGATTTGACCTTCGAAAAAAGGATGACGGGGTCTAACTTTCTAAATTCCCGGACCATATCATTCGCCACTATCATATGTGAGAATATAAATCCTTATATATGTTGCTACATGAGTGAAACAGCCAGGGACGCCTGCGAAAAGACAAAAATTTCTAGATAAAATATGGTACCTGCTAGGCTCTGGTACCTAATTGTCTCATCAACCGTTGCCAAGGATTAAGTAGACTTCCTTCTGTTCCTCGAAATCTTTATGGGGTTCATCCACCTCCAATAATTGTCCATTCTCTTGCTCATGCTGCCGTTACCGTGCCCGTTGATATCACATCCTTCAAACCCGTGCACTGTCCCATGTACAATCTTTCCAACTATGAAACTTTTTGGAGATCTGTCATGAACTTTTCTATGTATGGTAACACACTTGCAAAGAGGAATTCGTCGCTAATCTTGACAACGTGGATGGTGATAGAACCACTATTATTTCATTTCACAAATACCTGGCTTATGCCAAAGACCCTCTTCATACAAGCAGATGAGAGCATCCAATGTTCTACCCTCAGCACCCGTCGCCTACCGGCCTCGACTATGCTATAGGGCGACTTCAGCAGCTTCCGGAGGTATTTCCTCGTTCTTTAGGAGGTCTTACGAATATTTGTCTCTTAATAGGACCACTCTGACGATATGCTGCCGTGATGTCAATGGATTGATGGAAAACCCAGAAAGGTAACTAGTTACAAAAGATGGCGGACTATTGCCAGTTGCACGCTAGATGAGTCCTTTTGAATGCTCCCCTTCTTGTCATCTTCGTTTTCATGCGGCAATATCCTCACTTTAAGCTTGAGATCACCTTGTTCATCCATTTTTACTTTACATACCGCATGGGAGCTTAATACATTCACATTGGATACTTCACATTCCTGGAACTCTTCGTATGCCGCTAACCAGTCAGACTCATGCTTGGATACAAGGGGCTTGTCTAAGACCTCTGACGGTGCAAACTCTAACTATTTTCTAGGGACTTGTTGAGAGCCTACCTGTTCGAACATTTCATGTAATATTCTAGGCTTATCGGTTTAGAATACCTGGCATGGAGCCTTCGAACCCGTAATCCATTCGACTGCCTTGTCTTTCTCCATCAGAGAATCAGATCTACGAGTACCGTTGGCCCCATCCTTTCTGTGTTCCTTATGTTTATCAGTAGTCAAACCTGTTTATTTATCCAGCTACGAGTATTCGTCCTTTGGTCGCCCTGCTCCATGAGCGCCTGTGTCCATATCACGGTGATGTGCCCCTTCTGCTATTTTGGTTGTCAGAGGGTAATAAATTGGTGGATCCGCATGGGGATCCGTCATGTTAGTATCCATCTCTCCCCAGTCCACCGAACCAGAAAGTTCTTCCTCGATAGAGCCGCCCATAAACTCCCTTGACAGCGGGGATTGTGGTGCTAGTCTGCAGTCTTCACATGCTATCCTCAAAGGTGGTCAATTGACTGTATTATCGTCCTTGATGCGTCGCGCTTCCATGTAGTGGGGAAACTTGCGCTTTATCGCAGCTCAAATCCACCCGTTACGTTCGTTTCTGCTCCAAAACTTGTACCAAACCCACAGGCAATCTCCAGGTCGGTAATCGAGCTGGGATGAGGTTCTGTTGGAGTTAGACTTCATGGTGCAGTGTACCTCAAGTTTGGCGCACTGTTCGACATGTGCCATGACGAGCTATTGAGGGGTTAACGTCGCGGAGACACCGGAGATAGACGGCTGATACCATCTCACCATCTGGAAAGAGCTTAGTATACTCAACATTAAAATAATTTACAAAGTAAGATAACCCTTGTAATGATCTGATCAGGAATATATGAGTAAATCTCAAGGTTGGAAATGTGAGGTAATTTAGTATTTGAAAGATGTGGACTGTTTTGGCCTGTAATATCCTACAGGGTGACCAGTGGTACCTCTTAAATTTTCCTAGAAAGCCGTCTCAAGGCCGCCCAGCAGACAACCTGCGTCTAAATGGATAGTTTCCTGATTATGGCCTTGATAGTCCGAAGTTGGTGCTCTACGATTTTAGTCTTACTCTGACGACGTGTGGGACTTTCCTTAAAGATAACGTCGTGAGCATCGAGAAGGGATCGGAGCTTCCCTTCACTTTATTCTTTATCGGCAGAAAAAGTAACTGTTTCACCACGTCTCATTATCCAGTATGATTTTAAGAGATCATATCGATTCGATATTTTTACCTATTGCAATGAGCACTTCTGGAAATGAAGTACCGGTATCTGTAGTGATCACTGGTGCACGATTCTGCTCACAGACTATTCCAAAGGTAAAGTAAATCTGGATCTACACGTTGAAAGACTTGTTAAAGTGAGACAGGTATATCTTAGTGCTAAGAGCGCGGTATCCAGTGCGTGCGCAAATGAAACACGCTTCTTTGACCTTTTCAATCACCCTAGAGATGCCTTCATAGATTATACCATCCAGCTGGTATACAAACTTCACCTGCCCTGTCGGAGCGTGCTTGAGTCTATGAATCCGTGTCGCGAAAATCTTGGGGTTACGTCTAAATTTCACCACCAAATTTGTCTACATCAAGGCAACGATGCATTTTTCGTAAGCATTCAATTGCTGAACCTTGAGAGATGAGGTTTGGAAGTTATTTTGATCGCTTCAACCGTACATATCGAATATCCACAAGGGATTATCTGATGGCCGCTCAGTGGAGAGGAATGGAATACTTGTGATACAATTTTAGATAGTATTTTTACCTACATCCGGACCAACTATAAAAGATGTATAGTTTGGAATCAGTGCGAATGAAAACGTTAATGGTAGCTTATAAAAGTCTAGGAAAGTTACTTTTCAGGATCCAACGATTGGTTTGGGGGTTAATTATTTCCTCACCCCAGCAGTGCATCAGTTCTCCTTGGGGGGATATTATCCCTACGTTTAACCCTCGATGAAATCTGTCTAATATCCCATGGATA
This sequence comes from Kappaphycus alvarezii, assembly GCA_002205965.3. Lineage (NCBI taxonomy): Eukaryota > Rhodophyta > Florideophyceae > Gigartinales > Solieriaceae > Kappaphycus > Kappaphycus alvarezii. The sequence goes on from NADL03000845.1 coordinate 208,883, forward strand.
CACGGATCCACGGATACTACGGCTTATTACTAAGTACCGCACAGTTGCCAATACTACCATACTCTATACTATACTGTAGAATATGCCCATGGATTCCCTAGGGTGCTGTAATGCTTGTAACGGTCTTTCCTGCCAAGCGGAACCTACTCTTTTTTTCTATTCGTGCACGAACGATACAGTACAGCATATACAATATATACCGTGTTGTGCCGTGTAGCAAGTGTACAGTGCTTAACATTATGTGATCTGGAGAGATACCATACAGTATCTCCCCAGGTCGGGAGGTCTGCTCGCGTCACCCACAGAGACCATGCAGCAGATGTTTATAAAAAAGGTCTCGGATGGACCACCCGACACACAGCAGTGGTGAAAGTATTCGGGCGGGAGATATATAATGTAGCAGGAGTTGGCGTCCAATACGAGATTAAGTACCTACCCGCTGGACTCAATGCGCGAACTGCATATACTCTAGTGCATCCGCGGTCTGACACAACGAACGCCCCGCCCACTCTCCCAGTGGCCTACGGCATCATCGTGTCCTCTCCATTCCAGAAGAGCTATATTTCAATGGGACCACGGAAATAGAGAGCCGTTGTGGCCCGTCACGGGCACTCCACTCACAGGAGATGTGTCAGAATAGATGTTCTGAACTTCTGGTCGGTGGACGGATTGTTTTTGGATCTCTGTCTTTATATAATTACCCCTTGACGAGAAATTAAGTAGACGCAGACAGTATTAGTCATGGAAGTATTTCGGTCTCAACCCGACACCTGAACTGCTTCTTTTATAAAAATATGACTTAATCGTACTATAGCAGTAGTGCAACCCACGAGGGAGCAGGAGAGCCACAACTTAGAAAGAGTCGCCCACAGAGGATTGATAGAACCACAATCTGAATTGCACGATATCAACTTACCAGTTGTTATCTTACCGAATCGATCATGGTCATTTCAGCTGACCACAGCAGCAATGGCATGGCATTAGTGACGCCAGTCTAAATATTCTCTCGGACATGATTCACGAATTTGATAATTTTATCAAGCCCAAGCTTGATGTCGGAGAGCCCGCTGAAGTAGATCCGCTTCGCGTCAACGTAAATAACAGAAAGGGAGAACCGTTGCCAATGCAGCAAAATAGCGGAAGAAGAGGGACCTAGGGGCGATCGAGGCCAGGATGTAATTTTTTGCCGCTAGCTAATGACTCGCTTGGATCACTCTCTGAGACATCATCCAATGTCATACGGAAATACAGGGCAGCTTCCGCGTCTCGCAGCGGGTGCTCTACTGGGGAAGTGATGAATCGCTTGTATCAGAAGCATAGCTATGTCATTTAGGCCAAATGTGCGGCGTCTGTAATATGTTGTGTCCCGCAACACGCAGAACTCAGTAAATCGATAAAAATAGATTTTAGGGACTTCATAAGGTTTCACGCACTTACAACAGTGATAAACTAATGAAAGCTGTATACTGTACAGTGGTTACATGACTTATATCAATTGTACCTTCGTCCGGACCCAGCCTACCCCTCTTCGGTTATAATCCTACATTTTTTGCGCTGAAAACACAAGTGATCCCAAACATGCTGAACCCTATTACGAGCTTGAACGCAGCCAATGCGGACAAGCGACGAAAATACTAGGCTTATATCCGGATTACCTGGTTGGAGGAGGCCCTCCCCCATTGCTATCACCACGATCGGAGGGTGATAGCCCGGTGCATTTTTTTACATCAAGAAGGTAGCCCGATCGGTCTCAAGCAGAGCCTCGGAGCAATGTTCCAGGTCGATGGCGATTCTCATTCAACGGTTTGCACACAACTCAAAGCCTTCCCGCTTGTTGACTGGGCTATCAACTAATTTCTAGTGTTTAGTAAAAATAATCCACGTTTCCCCCTTTCTAGTGGGTGGAGACGCCGCCGCACTTACTTTCCATACCCTGCCAAATATTTTGAACGCAACTTCATACAGGAATCATGCATTAACCTTTGCACCAATGGCAGTAAACAGTAGGTCTCAAACACAGTTGTCCGCTAAATACGTAATTATTCAATCTCAATCGTACAGCGAAAAAATATAACGAAAAAACCACATGGGCAACAAATCGAATTTACCAAGCAGCAGTTGATTGTATCCGGAAAACGGTAGAAACTACTAAAAAAGTCACTCCTCCACAGTTTCAGCACTCAATGGATACAGCGCGTGCACAATTGATATGTACTGGGCATCCTTCCTTCTGCGACGCTTATTTCGATATTTCGCCTGCTTTCTTGCCCGCTTCGCAACTCGTCTGCAATTGCATAAAATCATTTGTTCACTTGATTAAACAGTAGATATTCGGATGCACGAAGCGAGCTCTACAAAAAGGTGCTTGTTAGTCAAGCCAAGACACAGACTGAACATCTCGCAGTATAGCTTTGAATTTCTTCTGTACTTGCTCCACAACACAGTACACGATCCATACAAACGTCCAAAAATTTTTCAACAATAATCTTTTCCAATGCAAATATTTTTTTGAACGCTTTTGATCCCTAGTAACGCCACCATTGCGGGGTTTTTTGTGCGGGTGCACGAATCCATTGTCCCCTAATATCTGTTGTCCGCAACAGTGACCCAAGTTCCTTATATGCAACACAGACAATACCTTCATCTTCGAAATCCGTCGCTGTGGCCCTTCTTTAGCATTCTGATCCATGGATATCAACCATTTTATGCGTAATGTCTATGTCTGCAACTGACCCTGGGAACACCGACCTGCGTCCTATTGCTAATCCAATCGGTACCACTTACACTTCAACTTTTAGTCCATCTGACTTTTTTTACCTCTTAAATTTTTCTTACCTTCTTTCATATTTGTAATAGGCCTATTGCACTACTGAAAATTGACATTGGTGACGTAGCGAGCATATGGGAAGCTATTGAAGAATTTTACATCCTCTCTCAGTTTTTCAATCTTCTAATCTTCACCCAGTTTTACATCTTACTTATTGTAAACAGTTTCAGATTTTAGATAAATAAAACTTGAGATGGTGCTTTCTAAAGTCGGACCAGGGACTGCGAACATTTTCCAAAGAAAATCCCAGGCACCGCAATGCTTAAGTGTGTTAAGTATAATGAAAAAAACATCTTCGCTGGTAAATTGAGAACGTCTCACACGGCCCACATTGTAGTTGATAATGAAAAAGTCGGAGCAGTGATTTCGTGTAGCACAAAACTCGGTGGCGAATAATTTAGTCGTCTCTCTCATATTGCTAGACCGCCCAGCATCATTGAAGGCGTCAAATAACGGGAAAGGACTATCAGTCTCTTCACCAGTATAGTTCAGAATTTTTTTGCGTGCTAAATTTTCTGAATTCAGTTGCCAGCTCTTCTGCTGCTCCAGCCGAAAGTGTCAGAGCACAAGCACCTTGAGTTCATGTCAATGTGGGTGAAACAGGTGTCTGTAAAGGCATTTTTGAAGGCAAGGGCAGTGTGCTGACGGGCGGGATAGGCACGGGTGACCGAGAAAGAAGCCAACAAAAGATTTTTTTGCTGGAAGGTCGGTGCGCTGCACTGTACCGACAGAGAGCGGCACATTTCGGAATTGAATTGCTGTATACACAATAAAACTGCATTTTTTCTAATGCAGAGCTGCAGTAGTACAGTATTTCTGGTGTAAAGTCTTCAATAAGTCTGATTATCTGTCTTTTTTATTACGAGACGGTACTAAATCGGGATATGCTCATTAATTTTTAATATTTTAGGCCCCCCTTAGAAGACAAGGCATAAAAATATCAATAATTTTACCATTTGTGTTACTGCCACTAAACTGAGCTCAAGCTCTCTTAAATATTCCCTTAATCGATAACAGTAAGTATAAGATACCACCGAATTTACCCAACCATTTAAGTAAACCACCCCATATACCCTATTAACCCAGCTGCCCATATTACAGTAGGCCTCGTCTGCGCTGTTGCCTTTATCAGGAAAATTAAGTATACAACCCCATTTGATCAAACAGTGAATTAAACTACCCTAATTTTCACCATTCACACAGCATATGTCAGTGGCTATTCAAATTAGGCCTCTTCTGCGCTATTACTTTCATCAGGAAAATTAGGGGGGGTAAAGTGGGGTGCTTAAATGTTTGAAAAATATGGCCGGGAAATTAAGTAAACCGCCCCTTTTAACACCATTAAACCTCAAATTGACGAAGTAGTAGTCCGATATCTCTTTATTCTGTAGAGCTTGTGCCCGCACAGGCGGGCCTTTATACTATTTCTGAGCTATGATAGTCTGCCTTGGTTGTTTCGTTCGCTGTACGGGCGATTCACGTTTTCCTTTGATTGTCTTGGTTGTTCCGTCAGTCCGGGGTGAAAACGATGGATCGTTCTTATAGCGTATTTGCGTTAGTGCGGCCGCTGCGACTATTTTAAGTTTGTGAATGGTTGGTTACGTCGTGCTTATATAGGGCGTTGGGGGAATACGGAGGTAAGCAATATGGAGTTCAGTTTTGATGCGGTCTAGTGCCTTTCTTGGGATATCGGCGGCGTTGATGTGCGTGGGTATATGATGTACGACTATTTTTCCTTGTCTTACATGATGGGCGAGGTGATGGTGTGCTATATTGCTGAGTTTTTGCCGTTTGGTTGGTGACGTACTGTTGGCTACCTGGATTGTGGATGTTTGTCGATTAGGGGTTTAGATGGTGAGGTTTTCTGGAATCCGCAATCTCGTAGTAGTCGTCTTATCCATAGGGCTTGCTGCGTTGCTTCTGATCCAGCAAGTTATTCTCCTTTGCACGTGGATTTGGACACTGTTGATTGTATGCGGCTGCACTATGCTATTGGCGATCCCCATACTGTATGGATGATTCATATTCTAGAGCGTCTTTCCCTGTGATTCCGAAGTCAGCATCGCTGTATGTTTTGACGGGATGGTTCTTTGCTGTATTGAGTATGACATGGTCAGTTATTGCCTGGAGGCATTTCATGAGCCATTTGAGCAGCTGATGATGGCGTACCGTGGGCTTGTGCATCTGTTCAGCCAGTTTGTTGACCATTAACATGATGCCGGGCCTTATGCTTTCCGTGAGGTTTCTTAGGTCCCCTATAATGCTTTGAAAGAGCTTGACGTGAGCTTTAGGCAGTGGTGGATATGTGATTGCGTCATTCCAGTTTGTGGTTGCCAGGGTTGGGGAGCGCTTTGATTTGCACTGGCTTATTTTGGTTTTGTTGAGTAGACTGTAGATGAAGTTTGGTTTTGAGACATGTATAGCTCCGTCTTTCGTTGAGTTTATGTACCATTTCATGTATTTTGTGGGGTGGCCGACGTCCGAAATGTTGTACTTGAGTTGAAGGACTTTGAATAGGTCTTTGATTAGTGTCTTGCTTGGTGAGACTAGTAGAAAGTCGTCCACCAGTATTGGTTGGTTGTTAGGCACTTTGGAGAAGAGACAAGGGTGTGCATGGCTTTGCCGGTATCCGTGGTTGGTGAGGTGTTTTAGGAGGCCGTTGAACTAAATGGTCGCAGCTGGTGGGGTGCCGTAAAGGTTTCTTAAGAGGATTGCTATGTGTCCGGGGTTCTTGAGGGTTCCGTCGAATTTTGGTTGTTCTCGTACATAGATTGGCTTGGTGTGGGAGTAGGGCTCGTGCAAGTAGGCGGCGCTTATACCAAAGTGGCTAATAGAACAGGATTTTTTGTGCGGCAATAGCTAGGAGGAGTCGCACTGTATACTTCTCGGTCATATATGATGAAGTTCTGTTGGGATCATAGTAAAGGTAGGGTTGCATACAGTCGCCTCGAACAGCGCATCGTGTCCTTCGATTCAGTGGCAGTGTGGGGTAAAGTTTGTAGCCGTAGGTAATTTGAGCGGTATGACTTCGGCTGAGATTGGGTTTTTGCTGTTGTGGATCCACTTGAAGATTCTGGATCCTTCGAGGATTTAGAGTTCTTTGTCATGTGCCACGGCCCAAAAGTGGGCGTCTTTGTAGGTGGCTGCGTGTTTCGGATTTTGCGGTTGGTCGGGGAGTGATGGGGTGTAGTTTGCATGGCGATTGGTGTGGTCCGAGAGGGATCTTTTCTGGGGTCGTATGGTTTGAAGTCGCTGGCTCTGGCATGGAAATACTTGCCTGCTTTGGGGTCCCATACACGTATGAGGCCGTTGTCGAGCATCTTCATGTAGTGGACAGATAAGGCTCGTGGTTCGAGTTTTTCTTTCGGTTTGTGGTTGGGAATGTGGCCGACTTGGCCGAAAATGAACATTTTGGCGGGGTTATGTGGTCATCACACCATAGGGTTGCAGGTGCTTGTTGAATAGCCGAATGTTTCATAATTTTGAACTTATTGGCTGCATCATGGAGGGCTTCTTCTCATAATTCGTCTGGTAGTTCCGCTTTGGAATGAGAGTATTTTTTTGCGTTCATGAGGATGAGGTTTATCCTTTCGGTTCAGGAGTTTTCCTAGGGTTAGTTGGGCGTGCGCGTTATGATTTTGGTTCCGTGGAGGATGTATAGTTTTCGTAGGTCCGCTATGGGGAATTCCTTTGCGTTTTCTGTTATTATTGTGTGGGGAGGGCTGCCATGCCGCGTGTTGAGAATTACCATCCGAATTTTGATGAACCGTGGTACTTTATTTCTTGTTTTGAGGTAGTAAAGGCTGAGGTATCTGCTTCCGACATCGATGAAAGTGAGAAAATGCTTGCTTCCATGCTTTGAGGCGGGTGTGATTGGACCGCATGTGTCTGTGCTTGTGTATGCTCCGACGGCGTAGTTTTTTTTTGTTTGGGGGTTCTTGTTAGCTTGGCGTGTCTGCATGGTATGCATGTGATTTCGGAGAGTGGATGTTTGAGGGCCGGTGTCATGCTTGGTATGGTGTTGCGTTTTGCCACTTCTTGTATACCACGTGTCGGGGCGGTATTACGGATGAAGTTACATTTTTTATGGCGGCGGATAGCCTGTGTTGGGTCGGGAGGTTGCTGTGGGATGTTTGGGTTTGGTGCTTCTGTTTTCGGTGCTAGGTAGCAGGAGTAGAGTAAGTTTGGATTGGGTTGTAGTGGTTGATATGGTTGGTAGAGGTTTGTTATTGTCGGTTTTGTGGTGGTGCTGGGTTTGGTAGTTGGTTGGGGTGGTGGAAGTTGGGTTGAGGTGCGGGGTTTTCGTTTACACTAGATGAATTTATCCCAATGTTTTTAGATGCGTTGTGGTTGAGGGGCGGATGGGAAACTTTCTTTGATGTATCCTTGATTTTTCATGCTCCATTATCCGAGCGCGAGTACCTTTGGTGTTGTGCGTCGGGTTTCCGTGGCGATGGCCATTCGTTTTGTGAAAATGACGGGTCCATAGCGGGTTACAAGCGAGTGCAGAGAGAGGAGATTGCATCGGAGTGATGGATCGGCTAGCGCGGGGACAGAGAATGTTCTAGTCTTTATCTGGATGGTTGTTTCCCGGGATTGGGTGCATGGGTAGGATTGAGACGTTGCAGTTGTGGTAGGGATTAGGAGGTAAATTTGGTCATTTTCGGTGTGAGTTTACGGAGATTTGTGGATTGAGCCCTCGAGTCGCATAAGAATTAACTTTCGGTTGTATTGTCTTTTGTGGTGTTTTGAAGTACATTGGTTTCTATGCGGTGATGCAATTCTGCTGTGAGGGGGTGGAAGTCAATGGCGATGTCTTCTGTAGTGGCCTTTCTTTTTCTGTGGCGTGGGTGGTTTGGGTCTCTGCACTGGTCGTGTGGGTGCCGCAAGTTGGATATGCCGAGTGACATATGGTAGCGGCACGGTTTGCAGGTGGGGTGTGGCTGGCGTCGGTTTTGGTGGACGGCTTTCAGAATTTGGTGGAGGGCGGCATTGGTAGGACTGGTGCCACTGGGGATGTGGATGAGCTGTCTGTCCTGTTTCTTTTTTTGAAGCTTGCGATTTTGTTGTACTTGTGAACAAAATCCCTCGGGTCTGTTGGTTTGGTGGGGAGCATCTTTACCCCTATGCTTTCTGATTCGACAGTAGTCCCGAAGCCCGGGATCAATAAATCAACAGTTGTTCCGGGGTCGGAGTTGCTAGGATACTTTGCGGCTAGCATTATTGCGTGGATTTCTTCGTGCTGGCGGTTTTGCTCTTTTATCGGCATGTCTGACGTGAGGATGACGTCTTCCGCTAGTGATTTGAGATACTGGTGGTCTTCGGTGCGGGTGGAGTCCAGGTGGGACTTGACAGCTTCAATTAGTGCGTACGGAGTTGGTGGGCCGTTGTGGGGGACGATGAAGGTCCGGATGTCTAAGGGGATGCTTTCGATGAGCGCGCCGAGCAGGATTTCACGGTTATTCATTTGTTACATGAGTAGCGTGGGGTCTTCTGGTGGTGTTGGGTCTGCGCTGAGGAGGTCTCCTGCTTTGAGGGCGGCGACGGCCGCAGTCACGGAGATGAGCCATGACTCGACGTCGTCCTTGTTGAGCTGTGTGATTTTCGGTATGAAGATTGACGTAATGTTTTTGTGTTGTGTAGTGTCGGACGGTTGATGATTATGTCGTGATGAGATTCTTGTCAGTTGGAGAAGTTCTCGAGTGATGTCTTGGAAGTGTGCTTGCTCAGCCCGTTTTGCGGGTCGCTGGGAGCGGAATGTGGGCGAAGTCGGATCCAGGAGTGTTGTGTACGCTGTGTCGGCTTTGCTATTGGAGATAGAGTCTGGATTGGTGGTGATCGGCGTGGTTAGCGTAGTTTTGCCTATAACCTGACCAAGTGGTCGTCCGATATCTTTTTTTTCTGTAGAGCTTGTGTCAGCGCCGGCTGCCTTTTTTACTATTTCAGCTAGGACAGTCTGCCTTGGTTGTCCCGTCACAAATTAGGCCTCTTTTGTCTTATTGCTTTCATCACGAAAACTCAGTAAGACACACCATTTCCCCCATCAACCCAAGTCCTTCCCATTATTGAAGAGTCATTTTTCTCTAGATCAACCCATACTGTATCTACCCCAGCTCGACAATAAAAACCCCCAGTAACCCCTCTGCAATAAAATTGTTGGATTTTCAATATTTTGGCACCTTTATCCTGAACACGCCTAGCATGCACTGGGGGATAGCCGAACCGCACTTTTCAAACATTAAATAACCAAATCGATCCTTTTGTCGCATCCGTGTACACACCTCGGCCGCATCTAACAGGTTGCTGGTCCCAGGAATGAGGTGGTATGGAGGGAAGGAAACCACACACCACCGTGTACTGTCAACACGCGTAAGAAAAGGTTGAAAGTCCGCTTGCACGCAACCTTTCTACTGGCAGCACTGACTGTATTGGCACTGGCATACAGTACAGTATAGTGCTGTACAGTACTGTACTTTAGTACAGTGGGAATTACTGTACTTTACTACAGACATAGGCAGGTGCAACATGGAAAGTCTTGAATACCCCAATGTAACAAACCTAAAACGATTAGGTTTGAATAGGGTGGCTAATAGTAGTACAGTATACTGTACACTGTGCAGTGCAGTCACTCTTCTCTCCTCTCTAAAAAGATTCCCCCCTCCCTCTCTAAAAAGATTCCCCCCTCCCTCTCTAAAAAGATTCCCCCCCCCCCCACCTCCTCTCTACAGCCACTGTATTACAACCGACAACATCTTCCACTTATTAAAATAACCCCTAAATTCCCACTGTATTACAGTGGTATGAAACACTTATATTCTTACTGTACATACAATCCGTGGAACACAAAAATGCCACCGTTAATACAGTACAGTCCTGTAATACTGTACAGTACGTACTGTAATTCTGTACAGTACTGTACTATATACGGCATTTGTCCGAAAACCCGCGCTGTAATACGTTGTCACGCTCAAGACAGTCACCACCAATGCCAGCAATGACAATCGTGTTGTTACGATACCGTACTGTACATTGCTATATAGTACTACTGTACCCCAGCGGCTGCAACTGGCAAAGCCCCGCTGCGTACCTGCAATACAAAAAAATCGGATACATTTTTATTCTTTTCTCCTCTACTATCTAATAAAGTGGTGGTAAATCTTTACGAGTTGTACAGTGAAGCGTGCGGAGGGTATTCAGAAAATAAGGTCGCGCAAATCTTCGATCATAGTCGACACATTCTTCGCACCAATCGTTGTAAAGCTTGGCTATCACCAGTGTCTCATGTTCCTGTAGTGTATCAAATCCGTCTACATCTGGCGGGAGCGCCCGTTTCTAATCCCCTGGCGCACGGGTGGATTCTTTAAGTCCGCGCGACTGCCTGCTTTCCAACGTTCACAAACACATCATCAGAGCCAACGCGACTCTCATCTCTCAATACCACATACTGACCAACTGTCATAGATTCCGTTCAGGTAAAACCAGTTGTACAATGCATCCCACTCTCTCAACGACCAAATACCTGGCCCTTCTCCCCATGCTCCCAAAACGTCATTGCTTTCCACGCTCCCAACGCATGAAAAAAAACAGAAACACCATCCCCACAAGACAAACCCCTTCCAACACGGCACCTCACCAAAAAGAAACTCATGGAAACCCGTATACACCCCATAAACACCATCCAAACCACCCTCAACCATACTCCTACCCAATCATCCCCCACATCACAAACCGCCACCCCACCCAACCACCCACACCTCCCGCCACCAAAACCCACATCAAAATGCCAACAAAAATCCGTCTCTCACTAGCCTCAATCTCACACCACACTCCCCAAAACGGCGGTACCCCAACCCCAAACACCCAAACAACCGCACCCGATCCACTTCCAAGCCCCTACCCCCGCACCACACCCACCACGTAATCCGCTCCCCGCCAAAACAGGCCCCTCGTGAAAACGGCGCGTGAGAGGTATGGCGTGGGGCTGCACGATGGGGAGAGAGTGGATGGCGGGTATTAGGCGGGGTGGGGTGGATAACGATCGAGTGCGTGTAGAGTGGTTTACGGTACTGTGGGGGTTTGGCCAGGGTGGTTGGGGAATGGGGATTTTGTGAAAGGGCGTTGTTATGGGGCGGTCTTTGCGGGGTGAGGATTCGGTGTGGTCGAGGTCCGATCGGACCGGGGTAGGGAGGTGTGATGGGGGGCAGTGGGTTTGAGTGGGCTGGATCGAGCGATTCTGCGTGCGGTAAAGTACAGTATTGTTGGTTGGGAGGTTGGTACATGTAGCGGTGGGGATATTGCACGGTTGTGGTTGCCGGTGCAGGTGTGGTTGGCTACTGCAGTTGAAACCAGGGTTGGGCTGTTTCAAATAAATGATGGTGGGATGGGGTGTTTTTCGCAGCGCTGGGAACAAGGCACAGAAATGCGGCACTAGCTATCAGCCATTCAAGTGTGTAACTGAGGATGACGATGCTGTGTATTGACGTTGCGCTTTGATCAAAGAGGAAGCGATGCAAGCCATTACGTGTATAGTACTTCTGGAAGCTTATCTTCTTGCCCCCTGCCGCCCCTACTTGTAGAAACGCTTCGCAGACGCCGGTTTTTACTCCGTTAGGTGGGATAAACCGTATATCCCACCAAACGTTCGGGGGGAAAGAGCGGTGTGGTTAACTTTTGAAAGATATCGTGCCTGTTACCCTACGTTGTGATATGCAGGGGTGCCCGGAAGTTCACTCCGGTCCGGTTGAGCAATGCATGAGTTGAACTCTAAACACGTCCAGTGTTTAGAGTCAGTTGCTCTTGGGACACGGTGTGCAGCCGGGAAACAGCAGGCCCTGTCTATTACAGGATCCGCTCGCAAAACGCTGTTGGTTTCAATATCTGTTCTGAGGCCATGGCAAAGGGCCAAATACACGCAGGCTACACGGAAGGCCGTTCGGACCATGTAAACTATGGGGTAACTTTATGGCATCAGGGGGCAACGAAAATGGTGCTCTGCACAAAGTACGGCCCGGTAGTGGCGCAGTAGGATCAAGAGGGACCGATTTCTCCGATGTCGGCAATGTCAGCCCTCTTGCCGCTTGCCACATGGTGAAAGCGAGAGACGTGAATTCATGACCGCCGACGATTCACACCGCCTCGGCGGTCACGGATTTACGTCCTTCGCCCGCACTGTGCGTGCTTCACATGCGACTACCCTCACCCAGTCCGCACCCATACGCCACCCTGAACGATCCGCCGAGTTCTACATGCGATGAGCTTCATGGCCACTGCGGTCGAATCCCCCTTCCAATCTGTCTTCAACAGCAACTTCGAAACTCCCTTTCCTACTCTCTCGGACACTTGGGAGCCCGAAGCCCTTGCAATGCGACCTCATGGACCACACCATTTCCTATTTCAGGCCATTCACAATTAAGCGGCTTCCAAGCTCTGGGGAAGACGACATATGGATAGCACAACCACGACCTGCCCGCCACTTCAACAGCTCCATCCGACTTTGCGCGAGGTGTAATTCTCTCCTCAATGCATGCGCCAACGCTCGGTTCACCACCTATCCATCCAAAGCCACTCATGTCTCCCCCAAGGTGTGGTCCATCATGTTTCGACTTCACCCTCGACCTCTGTGTTCGAGTCTACGATTCCTTTAGTTTGCACCCACTACCTGGCCTACATGGACGCACAAGGCGACCGTGCTTCAACCTGCACCTCTGGTTACAATGCCTCTACCCGGCACGAATTCCTCCGTGACCTCTCACAGACAGCAAGTCCGAGACCTTGTGCCAGGTATCGATCGCCCCGCCGACAACCTTGTTCAATGTGGACCAGAGCCTAGCGACACGCTCGATGCACCGTCGCGAGTCGCCTACGATGTAACTATTCGAAGCCCCAAGCCCAATCCTACTTCAGACGAGCTGCGTCGGCACCCTGCGGGGCAGCTGAATCGGCCCATGTCGACAAGCTGAAGACCTTTGACCGCTCAGTGAGAGCTGCGTGTAAAGGGCCACTAAAATCGACTAGCCTTGGAGGGGGAGGCAAACATCTGCATGTTGCGGGCTACGACCAATCGCTGAAGCTGCACACGTGGACCAAATGGCATAGCTGAGCTTTTGATAAAGCCGAGAGGATACCTTCGCCTTGAGGCTTCTGATACGGGCCGCGATGGCGGCCGCATACTCGTCGACCACCTTGGATGTGGTCTCCGACGGGCATCCCAGGGAATCAAAGGCTAGCGGGGCAAACTGCCAGCCGAGTTGCGGGCGTCCCGGTGCAGCGTGGCCAGGAATGGCGGCGATTTTGGTCGCAAAGTCCCTCAGTTTCCGTCGTTCTGCCGCATTGGCGGCAGCGCGCGCTTCCCGGGCTCCCTTGGATAGGAAGCATTGTTGGAAAGGTGATGAGACTGTGATGACATATGCAACCGGGAGAGGGGAGTGGGGTTTTCCGGAGAAGTAGTCGGGTGGACGAGTATGTCGGCAGGTCGGGCGTCCAGTCCGGGAAGTAAATACGTGACTTCATAGTGGACGCCAGCTCCAGCGGCTTTGAACAGGTCTTTGCCGAGGACTTTTGCCACTGCTTCGTGGAACCTTACCTCGGACGCAACCTTTCCCAACCTTGGTTTTCAGTTGGTTTCCCTCGCCTTCGACGCCCTTGCAGCGCCCTGCAAGTGTATCTCCGTGGTGGTTGAGACACATGCGAAATTGATATCTCGACGACTGCTCTGTACGCCAGTGGCTGGCATTGACCAGTTTTCCCAAATAATCTCGGCGACGATATGCTGTATATTTGGTACATCGAAACTAGCTGAACGCCAAAGGTGGGCAGCGACACACTCCAAATATCATAGCTTACACTGTAAGCTTGGCACTGTACGCTCTTTATAAATCATAAAATAAAGATGAGAAAATAACAAGAGGTTGCTGTTTCAACCCGTTGACTTGCTTGAACGCAGAGAGCTGCAAAATGTCGAATGCACCGTAAGTTTATTTCGACTTTTGCAGAATCAAGGCCCGGCACAATTCCCACTTGCACACTCGGAGGCTTGCACGCAGACGGATATGCTGTGGTAAAGGCCATTGTCCAGAATGCAGCTGTAGCAGCGATAGAAACGATTACAAACGTTGGTTTAGTTGCCATGCAAAGACACGCTGCAGCAGCTTTGACGTCAAGCGGTGCATGCCTACAAGCGGTCGTCCTCCGGTGTGTTGAGGGGCCCTGCAAAACGTCCCTTGCAGACTTGCATGATCTGAGCACTTGTGCATATCACAACGTCGGGAAACATGTGTGATTTCTTTCAAAAATTAACCCGGGGCATATTTTGTGCCCTCGTCGAAATGCCAATAGCAAGATTCGCTGTTGGCAAGCTGTCCATGCTGCCACAGGAGCAGTTGCATTTCCCGCTCACAGCGGTCATCGGTTCAGGGCTTTATTTTCCGCAAGCTAGGTGTACATCGTGTGCAGTTGAAGAAGATGGGCGTAGTCATACTGTGCAACATGCATCATTCAAGAAGAAGTTTAATGCATTGAGTATCTACTGTAGCAAGTAGGTACATACTGAATGACACGTGTTTTTGCAGCAGTGTTGCTGGTGCAGAGGACTCGTGTACTGCTGTTTTGCCGCGCAAGATTGCAATTGGCAGAAATTGCGGTTATGGAGTTTTTGTTCAGACCAAGTGTGAGCAAGCAGGCTCCGTCTGCACTACAGTATGCAAGCCGTTGCGGCGGAACTGGAAGCGTTGGTGGGATGTTGGTGACCCGTAGTACAGTGGCTGTACTGAGATGCGAGGAAGAAATGGATTTCTAGAGTAGCGTACACACGTGCAGTGCTCAGTGCGCAGTATGGTCCAATGGTGTACAGTACTGTACATTATATAAATAAAGTAAAGCCATAAAGTTTCTGCTGTACAGTAGACCAGTGCATCTGAATCCTTTCGCTGGCCTCATTCTAGTCAAAACCCATCATACACGACATACATCAAGAAAAGGTGATATTTATTCATGTTATTGTAAGAGTGCAGAATACTGTATACCCGTTATTGTACAGCGTTGAAGAACAAGTATGCACTAGTGTACAGTAAGGGCAATAGGGGCAAGGTACACTGGAAAAGTTTACATCAAATGGTTTCTACACCCAATCGGTCCCCATATTGACCCAGCGGTTGACCCCTCCAGCACGCCACGTGTGATCGATGCATGTTTCACACATGTACAGCGTGACCGTGACCAAGTCAGGCTACTGTAGGGTGGTGCAGTACATGACTTTTCAGCACCCTGACAAAAAACAGCCTCCCTCGACAAAACAGACGACCCAAGCATGCATCTTGTTGAACACAACTCTATGGGGCACTGGCGCTTGGCTGGCAGTTGTAGTGCTCCGCGCCTAACTGTACTGTATTGCACAGTACTGTACTGTACATAGGCCTGTAGGGTGTGGTACAGCACAGTACAGTACAGTGCAGTAGCGTAGCGTGTATTAGTACGACAGAAAGGTGTGATGAGGTGTGTTGGCATGGTGGTTGGGTGGTGCGAGTGCGAACGGGCGAGGACTGGTGCGGGGTGGGTGTATGGTTTTGGGTTGTGGAATGCGTGGCGTGGGGGTGTAGTGTTGCGGGGTGTGAGAGGAGGGCGGGGAGGATTGTTGGAGTGGTGATGTGGCGGTTTTTGGGGTGGGGGCGTGACGTTGTGGGGGGTTGGAGTTTCTGGTTGGGTTGCGTGACGGGGTGTAGAGTATGATTTTTTGGGGGGAATGTTCGGGTGGGGATTGGTTGGTGGGGACTTTGGTTTTTGGGTGGTGGATGGGGTGGCGGTGTTTTAGTGGTGCGACGGTGGGGGGTGTGTTTGATATATGATAATGATATTTTGTTATTACTTATCTGGGGGGGTTTTGGAGGTGTTGTGGTGCTGGCAACGATGCATGTTGTTGGAAGGGAAGGGGTTTGGTGGATGGCGGGAGAGGGGAGGGTTGTATTGTATTATACATTGCTGGGGGGGCGGGGGGAAGGTTTGCTTACAGGTGAGATGGGGTTTTTATTTTGACACGTAAGGGGCAGATCGGGAGAGTTCTTGTGTGTTTGGGATTGGCGGGATTGGAGGGACTGGTTGCGGTAAAACGTTGGTCTACTGTACTGCACTGTGCAGAATGCATGAGGCTTGCAGCGTTGGTCTACTGGATGGTGATGTAATCGACAGGTGTCAGCAAGGCGAATCGGGTGACCTGCCACTACCGTACGGTAGGTCCAATGAAATGCAGCGCCAGAGCAACAAGAACCTTGATAAACCTACTGTAATGCAAAAGAAGGTGCAAATGGCAAATACTGAACACAGTATCACACTACAGTGAACGGCTCTATTCAAGGTGAACGCGTGACAACATGGACAAAACGTGTTGAATTTGCGGCCTGAACGAGCATCATTCAAGTGACGTAAAGCAAGGTCAAGGCGGAGCTCACAAAACCAATCCTTCCCTCTCCGAATCGCCACGCCATGCATTTGCTGGAACAAATTACAAAAGCAGGCTTCATTCGTGCACAATACAATAACGTTGTGACACATACCGTCACACCATCGCAGCACACTGTACCCGCCGACTCGGAAACGAAAACGGAAAAGAAGTAACTGTTACGCAGGACAAGGTCCGATCCGTTAGAAAAAGTCCCACCGCATAATTTACCCCGATCGCCCCAATTTCGCTTACCGCCATTCCTCACTTCCCAAATCCCCGCCCCATTCCCACCGCACCAACCCAATCCTCACACATATAAACCACCTCCACTCCATCCCACCACCCTTTCCCTCGATCCACCTCATACCTTCCCCCCTCCCCAACGTCATAGAAACCCAACCTACCTTAGAATCATGAAGTTCCTCACCTCCATCCTCCTCCTCGTCACCCTCCTCTCCCTTTTCGCCCTCTCCACCGCCTCCGTAACAACCGTCCGCCAAGCCGAAGACCCTGAAGAAATGGACATGGAGCCCACCACCTCCCCCGAAGAATCCCCCGAAGAAGACGACCCCGTCTGCGTCGAAACCTCCTACCTAACCCGTCTCGGCCACCCCCCCTCCAACCTCGTCCACCGTCGCTCCATCCTTGCAAACGCCTATTGTCCCCCCGCTCCCCTCCCCTGCGGCACACGTCACCATCGTCTCCGTGTCAACGGCAAACATCTCAGTTATGAATTATATTGTCAACAAGTGCCTTGTCAAAGAAGGTTGGTCGAGGTGAATTCCGTGTGGTCGCATGTATGGCAGGATCGTGTGGAAGGTGATGTCGTGCTTACTATGATGGATCATCGTTGGAGTGAGGCTCCGCAAAAGTTGTTACACCGTGTCATGAGCACTGTGAGAAACCTTGTGCCGTAGATTGAGCTGCTGGTGTTGAGTTGTGTGTGTTGGTGTGGATCGTGTGTTTTTGTTGCATACCCTACTTTGGATCAAGGTGTGTTCCGCACTGTGTGTCGCGTTAACCGTCTGTAAACCACCGCAGTTGCAACCGTGCTTTGGCTTGTTGTTGTCCGCGTCCCGCCCGGCGGCGCCCGCTTTTCCGATTGCATCGCCTTTGTCCGTTCGGTTTCATTGTGCTGTTTGTGTGTCGTTGTCTTGTCGTGCTTTCGTTTGTTTCGTTGCAACGTTTATTTTGAGCTGCGTGCCGCCTTCACGCTGCCATGTCAGTAAACTGTAGACCGCTATTGGTTTCTGGTTTCGATTTAGAGCCCATCCTCTACCCGCCCTCGTCTTCAGTAAACACCCAGCTTGTGTGCCCTACCTCTCTGATTCGGTGTGCCTGGACCTGCATCTGGACAAGAGCGATGATGCACGCAATCGCATCACGGGAGGTTCAACCTACTGGGCCTGCCGCACCCCGAGAGTACAGTCGAGGCGCAGTAGAAAGTGACACCCTCGATACATCCCTCGCCTTCCCGCAAGTCGCGTCGCCCACTTCAGCAAAAGTCGGCACTGCTCTATCCATTCTGCCCACTCTGTGCTGCTGTAACAAGATGCCTGTATAGATTGTGCGTTGGTACAATCAGAGCTACTCGCGTCCGGGCGGCGTACTCCCTCGCTCAAACTATCCCACGTGTCAATGTTGCAATGCTAGAGCTACCGAGACTGGCCGATCTGATGCTTTTCTGGCGGACACGGTACGTGGCAGCTGTTGCAAGTGCTGCCTCTACCCGTTTGCATGCCCTGGTGCACTGGCTGGCTCATCGTGCACGGTGTATTTATTGTATGTGGCGCAGATATACCTCTTTTGCACATGTCTGGCGCCGATGTGTAATCATTCACTAGCAGGGGGAGGTTGGATTGAATGGAGGCTGGGGGAATCAGGGTGGTGCAGTCTTGTTTCCGGGTGATGAGTTGGAAGGCTGCTGGCACGTGACGGTTGTTGGCTTGTTTGTAAATGGTGTGGGCAATTGACGCGGGTGACGTGCACACGGCGTGCAGATTGCGCAAGAGGGGAGAGTGGACAGCGGAGAAACATACAACTTGTGCAACAAGGATGCCAGCATGGAGCTCCTACAGTGCAGTACAAATTTAAAGAGGACTATCTCCTTTCACCAATACAGTACAGTACTGTAACTCTTACCCCTAACCAACCTTGCCTCTCAAAACCGCCAGCCCCAATCCCCCACTCACCGACCCACCCCCCGAAACACTTCCATCCCCCAGTGCAAAGCCCTCTGCGCAGTCTCAAAATGTCTCACATCATACATAGTAACCACAACCCCCCCAACGCTCCTCTCCCGCCACCGATGACTATACACCGAATTCACCCTCATCACCCTCCTCTCACACCGCACCATAGCACAAAACTCCACATACGACATACCCACCCCTCCAACCCTCACCTTATGAAACCCAGTCCCACACGGCAACCCATTCCCCGGGCAAAACACCCTCGCAATCAAACCCCCCCTATGCACAAAGTCCTCACCACCATGCCCCAATCCACGTAAGTACCGCTCATCCACACACACGCCTGCCTCCTCTTGTACGATCTCGGACCCTACACCCCCGTCAGGATCCACAGTCACAGGCACGGCTGCTTCTTCCGTCACTTCGCCGTCTGTCACGTCCGAAAACTC
Source organism: Kappaphycus alvarezii (assembly GCA_002205965.3). Classification (NCBI taxonomy): domain Eukaryota; phylum Rhodophyta; class Florideophyceae; order Gigartinales; family Solieriaceae; genus Kappaphycus; species Kappaphycus alvarezii. The sequence goes on from NADL03000845.1 coordinate 227,783, forward strand.
CGCAGTGCCCTCGGGAAACTCATCTAGCATACCTTCTACGGTTTCCTCTGGCGTTACCGCAGCATCTATCCCAGGCTCTACTACCTTCACCTGTGCGAGTGTCACAGCGTATAGCAAGAACAGGGCGAGTATAGTAATATTGCAAGTGGCGTGCATGGTGTAGGCGAATGTGCGGAGGGAGATGACAGAGGTTGTGGTGTGGTGTGGCGGGGAGGGGAGCGGTGGGGATGGAGTGGGGTGTGGTGGGGATTATATGCGTGTTTTCATGGGGTATGCGGTGGCGGGGATGAGTTGGGTTTGGAAAGCGCATGCACGTGAATTGGGTATGGTGTGACGTGGGTATAGCGGCGGTGGGCTGTTTGTTTGGACGCGGGATGGCGCGGGTGTAGGGAAAGAGGTGCGTTTTAAGGACTGGGTGGATGGGGCGTGGTTTTGGGTGGGATTTGGTGGGGTTGGTGAAGGGGCGCCTGGTTTTGTGCGGTGGGGAGTGGGGTGAGTTGCGGCCCGTGGATTCGGGAATGGTGATAGGGAGGTGGTCGGGTTGTGGGGTGAGTCGTGGGACAAGGGGAAGGGCACTCTGATATGTACAAGTTGTGGTTTTGATCTGGCATATTGGTCGGCGATGGTTACGGAATGGGAATGAATGGCCTTGCGCTGTTGTCGTCGACTGCGCTTGGCCGTGTTAGATGCACTGCGACTTGAAAGGTGTGCGTGTATTTCGTGCGCTGCCCTTCGCAAGGGTTCCAATCAACATGTCTCCATGCGCGGCGCTCAATTCGCGTCATTTCATATGGCACTGGCTTGCGAGGACCCGCCCTTGCAGTTCCCCACGCGTCAATCATTTGTCACCCCAATTCACACGCACACCGCAGTCCCCCCTGACGCTGCCTCATTTTCAGACTCTTTAATACATCGACCTGCCCCCCCCTGGTCTTCGCAAAATAGCCGTCTTGCATTTCTAATCAGTACAGCACCCCAATTTCCCACCCCCTGTGAGTACCCCAGCGCACTGCCCTTCAACTCTAGTGCCATGCGCATGCAACCTAGTGCATACGCAGTGGGTCCCACTTTGCACACCCCAGTCAAAGGGAGATGCGTCATCGGTACGACCGTGCTGTTTTGTACTGCGCCTCAAAAGCCTGACCCTTGACCACTGCGCGCACATCACACGTTTGGTTTTCATCTGTGTCCGTACACTTGGGGCGTGCGGTGCAGGATATTGGGATTACCTACACATAATGCGGCATAAGGCAAAGGGTATTACACCCTATCTTCCCAGGCAATATTCTGGGTATTGCCTTGGGTGGGCCGAGGGTGTGTTCCTAGGGAGAAAGCGGATGACGTTGTGTGATGGGAGTGGAGAATGGTCGGAACGAGAAGACAGTAGAAATTTTTTTATTTTGAGGAAGGGGGAGAGCACGGTAAGGTGACGCTGCCTCCCCGCAACGGCCCAGACGCCTCAGGTGCTAGCTATATAACCTAAACCCGAGCAGTCTGTGGCTTAGAATTGCCAGTGCAGTGGTCAAGTACAGTAGTATACAGTAGTACACGATACACTACTGTACTTGACCATGAAAAATCATTAAAAACTAAGAGGTAAGAAGATAGAAAGTACAGTAGGTTACCCTAAAAAATCGTCATAGACAGTACTAGAAACGCATAAAAATCACCTTCCAGCAACTGTTCCCAAAACCACCCCGTCCTCAAACTGCAACCCGGGTGCAGTATACAGTGAGCTCGATCAGCTCAAGTAAGAAGTCGATCAACCCTTGCACCCCCCAAACCGCAACACTCTCATTTCCCTTTCTTGCCTGGCCCCTCACGGACACCTTCTTGACGAAAGCAACCAACTTATAAGCCTTGCACATCTCACCACAGTCTATCTTCGCCTCGAAGCCCAGTGTTGATTCAGGTCAGACAAAGCCTCCGCGAATGGCCTATCCACTGAGCGTGTAGGGGCGGAAGAATACGGTGGTATCGACATCCGAAAATCCCTTGCGGACCAGTAGGATGGCGTATACAAAACGGACTACTCGACGTTCAACAGGCGGGAGGGCTCGAAGGCTAGAGCTGGCCTGCAAGGCTGCAACAAATAAGACCGTCCCAATTACTCGGTACCATTTCGCAGCCATGGAGTTGTCTCAAGACTGCGGAATACTTTTCGTTTGACCAAGTCCGTTGTGGAATAAACAAGAGTAGGCTTGTTCGTCTTGCCAGCCGTCCAGATGTTATCAAGACTACTAGATCTCGCAATGTGGGTGACAATCTGGACAACCTCTTCTCCCTTTTCTCGTTTGGTGGTTATGAGAAGGAGAAAACTGCTTCAGTAGAACTGTATTACTATGAAGCTACCCTTCTGTTTGGCCATAATACGGTAAACATCGCCGCCTCTAGAGAACTGACGAACGGGATCGACAGAGATCCAGCATTTAGACTGAGCCTAACCGAGTCTCTTCTCGATTTCGAAGACCATGCAGAGTACCCGGAATTTCCGGCGTGGACAATCTCTTCCGTGGTTTGAAAAATACCAGAAGGTGTGCACGATTGCTTCATGGGGCAGTACTTTTACGTCAACGTAGATACAGAGGCAGAGCACCCTATCGACTTGTACATCTTCTCATTCCAGAAGCCGCCCCCAGGAGCCGGTCTTCATAATCCCCCTGAAAGGGACGTGAAACAAGATCAGAAAGAAGGGATCTTCGTTCACACGTTGTTTGGGAGGAAAATAGCTTCTCTTGTTGAAACCATCATGATGATCGACTTCTGGTGCCAGAAGCTCCCCAAGCGTTATTATAAGGAAGTCTTTCCGATTTCAGGTCGGATTCGCCTTTTGCACTATCATTCATAGCAAGAGCCTTCCAGTTCCCTTTCGCGACTTTGAAGGTCGCGGCATTCAGGCATCCGCAGCGACAGAGCTTTAAATCGTTTGGAAAGGACACGGCACATGTGTATTGGCCCCGTGATTACGAGAATGATTGTGAAACATTGGATCAGCTGAGTTACCGTCCTCGTTCCACTTCTTTGCCTATTTCAAGAAATTGTTGAACCGCGTTCGTCCTAGACTCTTGGTCCTTAGTCATGTTCGTGTTGAAAAGGCTCCGCACGGCCGTTTCAAGAGGAGACTTCGACAGCGGGATAAGAGTGACCTTGACGTCAACTGGATCCGTGCATAACCTGGTTCCCTTTCAAGCGGGATATACGCAGCAGCTGTTATAGGACGCCGCGGGGCCCAACATGCCGTATGCTTCGACACAAGGGAAGAACCTGTACTCATATATGATTGCGCGGAAGAATACGCGATGCGGTTCTGTGAGGCTTCTATGAAGATTTTCTGCAGTGAGAAAGATCCGGAAGACTTTCTTAAGATTGCAGATGAGCGGAGAGTGATGTTGACAGGTAAGCAGTATATCCCTTCCCGAGGTAATAGTATTCCTGCTGCTTTGTCAGACCCTGCAAAGAAGAAGAGGAGGCGCCCTGGACATCGGAAATAGTACCTTATAATAACGGTTGGGGTGCTTCTGGTACCAGAAGTCGATCATCATGATGGCTCCAACAAGAGAAGCTATTTTACTCCCGAACAACGTGTGAACGACGATCCTATCTTCCTGATCTTGTTTCACATCCCTTTCAGGGGGATTATGAAGACCGGCTCCTGGGGGCGGCTTCTGGAATGAGAAGGTGTAAAAGTCGATAGGGTGCTCTGCCTCTTTATCTACGTCGACGTAAAAGTACTGCCCCATGAAGCAATCGTGCACACCTTCTGGTATTTTTCAAACCACGGAAGAGATTTTCCACGACGGAAATTCCGGGTACTCTGCATGGTCTTCGCAATCGAGAAGAGACTCGGTTAGGCTCAGTCTGAATGCTGGTTCTCTGCCGATCCCGTTCATCAGTTCTCTGGAGGCGGTGATGTTGACCGTATTCTGGCCAAAGAGAAGGGTAGCTTCATAGTAAGACAGTTCTACTAAAGCAGGTTTTTCCTTCTCATAACCACCAAACGGGAAAAGGGAGAAGAGGTTGTCCAGATTGTCACCCACACTGCGAGATATAGTAATCTTAATAACATCTGGACGGCCGTAAGACGAACAAGTCTACTCTTGTTTATTCCACGACGGACTTGATCCAACGAAAAGTATTCCACAGTCTTGAGATAACTCCGAGGCTGCGGCGTGATATCAGGGAGTTGAGACAGTCTTTTTCTTGCAGGCCAGCTCTAGCCTTGGAGCCCTCCCGCCCGTTGAACGTCGATATTATGTTTTGTATGCGCCATCCTACTGGTCCGCGAGGGATTTTTGGTTGACGATACCACCGTATTCTTCGGCCCCTATACGCTCAGTGGATAGGTCGGTCGGTGAGGCTTTGTCTGACCTGAATCAACACCACGCTTCGAGGAGAAGACGGTCCGCGGGAGAAGATAGACTCTGGCGTGATGTTCAAGGCTTATCAGTTGTCTGTTTTGGTCAAGAAGGTGTCCGTGAGGAGCCAGGCAAGAAGGGAAAATGAGTTTGTTGCGGTTGGGGGGGGCGAGAGTGTGCAATGGTTAACTGATTTCTAGGTTGAGCTGATCGAGCTCGCTGTACAGTACACTGCACCCGAGTTGCAGTTTCAGGACGGGGTGGTGTTGGGAACAGTTGCAGGAAGGTGATTTTTATGTGTTTCTAGTACTGTCTATGACGATTTTTTAGGGTACCTACCATGCTTTATATCTTTTTGCCTCTTAGTTTTTAACGATTTTTTATGGTCAAGTGCAGTAGTGTTCAAGTAGTACACTACTGTACTACTGTAAACTATTACTGTACTGGCAATTCTCAGCCACAGACTGCTCGGGTGTCGATTATATAGCTAGCACCCGAGGCGTCTGGGTTGTTCCGTTGGGAGGAGACAGCGTCACCTGACCGAGCTCTCCGCCTTCCTCAAAATAAAAATATTTCTACCGTGTTCTCGTCTAGACTATTCTCCACTCCCAACATGGTACTCTTGTGGATGGCAGATTCTCCCAGCGCCAGCGATGTCGTGTTCGACCCCACGAGCGACGTGCGAAAATTCTTCTTTTTCTTTGAAAATGTCGCGATGTCATCCGAACCTGACGAGGAGGAAGTTTTTACTCTCTTCGCACACCTAGACGGCGCAGCGTTCGACTTTTAATAGGATACGTTTGCGTCGAATAGTTAACTCGTCCTCGAAGCGATAAAATACGCCGAAGTCAAGCAGAAGTTTCTCGAGCATTTCGCGAAGGACGAGGAATCTGAGGACATCATCACTCAAGCTCTAGAAGTTGGGCTTGAGCTAGAAGAAATTCTTGGTTATTTGAGGAAAATTGAACGCCTCTACGAGAGGGCGGGGTTCGAAAAACTCGCCAGGTTCGGACTTCCTTGCAGCGCCGCCTGTCGACACAAGGAATTGCAGCAGTTCGTAGCGTTCCGGTGACCCAGAGATTATCCGAGAATCGTCAAAGCGCTGAAGAAATTTCACTCTAACCGTGTAGTTTTTGCTGATCCTTCGAGTCGTACCCCTGAAGTTCCGTCGGCAAGGCTGCTGGTTCGTACAGATTCGAGGTCGAGAAACATCGAAGACAAGGTGGAGGCTCTAGCTATAGACCTCTTAAAGTTGACTCTTTCCTGAAGAAGACTAAGGGAGATGATGGGGCTGCTTCTACCTCAGCCCTTAGGAAGAGTATTAAGGTCAGTCAGTGCTCTTACTGCAACGAGCTTGACAATAACGCAATGAATTGCGATAAGAACCCGCACCGTAATACCCACTGTTTCCTTTGCGGAAATATGGGTCATTCAGATGCTATTTGCTGGTCTTCTGGTGGAAGAAAGGCGGCGATCCGCGAAGCAGCCCCCGCCGGGAAGAAAGAAATCGTGGAAGGAGGTGGCTGAGTGAATGTCCTCCGAGAAGACTCGTCCGAAGCCGACTCATCAAAAGATGAAGGAATCAATGTCGCGAAAAGAAATGCCTGCGGAGAGGCACTTCTCAAACAGCCCCGTCAGGACAACCATGTAGGCATTTAGATCTCTCACTTCGTAACTGGACCCCACTCTCGCGCGCTATGCAGTCGGGCCCAGCCCTACCCCCGGAATAATTTCGAATCATTAGCCGTAAGAAGAAGGTGAATAAATCGAACCGCGGGGAGAAGAATTCAAACAAGCTGCAGGAATACGTTGGCAAATACGACGTTGTTTCCGAGCTTGCAAACGCAAATTGTGGTTTGAAATTCGGTCAGCTTCTTCGTGGAGATGCTGAAGGAGCTGCCAAATTTATGTGCCGTTTGTTCGGCAAACAGTCTATATCACGTGTTGCAGTCGTTTCGAATTAAAACCCTCGTTTATTACGGTTCATTCAGATCTAAGTCTCCGGTACCGAGGTCTGGGCTCTACTAGACTCCGGAGCCGTACCGGACGTCACGTCAGCTGATTTTTCTCGATTTCTCTACCTCTCGCAGAACTGCACATCTAAAAGGGTCACTGCTGAGAATGGTGACAGCTCTTCCTGTGTAGGTTCGCTGGTCAAGGTCCCGACGACCTTCGGAGACCAAGCCGTCAAATTAGCCTTCCTCGTCACCGAGAAGTCCCCATTCGACATCATAAGAGGTCTCCCCACGCTCACAGCTATGCAAGCAAGTATGGATTTCGGGTCCCAGAGCGTCCGTTTAACCATTGGTTCCGAAGTTGTGCTCTAGCTCGAGCCTGATACTAAGTCTACCGGGAAGAAACTGGTGGAGGGCGAAGAGATAGAGACTCCCATTGAAGACTTTAATTTTGATTCGAACACCGGTCCGGAGTCTATGGAGTCGTCGGAAGAAGAAATGGTACTGGCTATCTTCGGGGACAACCCTTCCGGATCGAGCGGAGATCCTACCAGTGAAGAAAGTACCACTGATGAAGAAGAAAAGAAAAAGACAAATGAGTGATGCTTTGAGGGTCCGACTCTGTCATTTGAAAGAATAAACGCAAGGTGAGATAAATAGTTTGCTTCGCGACGCGGGAATCGTCGCAAGGACTATAGACGAGCTACGTCCTGCAGCCGTGCCGACGAAGTATTCCTTTGAAATGAAGGGCCTTACCCCGATCTACCACAGGGCTCGCCGAACTTTCGCCTCGACACAACGAAATCGCCCGTCGAGAAATCGACAACATATTGGATGCTGGGAAATCACCCCAGCTTCGTCTGTGTGGTCGTTCGCAGTGGTTATCGTGATCGTGACAAAAATGGACGGTAGGACTCTTTTCTGCGTGGATTATCGCACTCTGAACCGCAAAATGAAGGCAGATCGTTTGCCACTACCCAAGATAAAGGAGATCTTCGATGATCTAAAGGGTAGCTCTATCTTCACCGCCCTTGATTTGTTTGCGGATACTGGCAAATCGGTATGGCCGAAGATTGTAAGGAAATGACTACGTTCGTCAGCCGTTTTGGTACCCTCAATTTCGAAGTGATGCCATTTGGTCTAATGAACGCGCCTTCTACATTCCAGCGCATAGTGAATTACGTATTGAAAGAAATTTACTTCGCCATGGTCTATCCGTATTTACAAGATGAGCCAACGACTTAGTTTGATTTTTTTGGTAGAGTTTGCTTGGTTTGCCACATTTTGGAATCGAAATAACAACTGGGAAAGACTAGTCTGAGACAGAAGGCTTGATAATTACAGTCTTCCTAATTTCTACGATTTTCTCGCGCACTACACGATTGGGAGGCGAAATTCAGCGATTATTTTGGTAGATTGGACTCTTTTCCATCTAGCCGAGACCTGGGTGTAAATTCACGTTCGCGTCGCCGAGTTAATCGAACGATTAGGCGTAAATTGCTTCAACTCAAAGCATAGATTTCAATTTACCCCTGAATTTCCCTCATAAATCTGATTAAAAGTGTCCAAGCATGCAGTACAGCACTTTGATTCTCCTGGTGCTTTCATCGTCTTGATAAAACTCTACACGAAGCAGATAGAAGTCAACAGGCTCTCTGTTTAAACCCTGTTTTTCAATCGCTACGAAAAGGGGATCTGCAGCTCATTCTTCGTCTTTTTCTTGCCTTCTTTCTCATGCTGATGACGTTATAGTGACTTATCTATGGTACTCTACAGGTTTCCTTTCTGTGTGAAGTGGTATTCCACAGTTCTTAAATGTTTACACGAAGTGCTTATGTCTAGACACAAACTCTCATTGTCCTCATAGCTAGGGATATTAGGCGTTTTATTTCCATTTTACTTTTCCTTACAGTTCTTGATACAACGTTTGACGCCATTGGTACACTTGATATAGTTATGGGAAAGTTACACATTCTGATATTTTATTATTGCTTTAATAATCAAAAAATTCCTTGTTATACCATGCTACCTGGACCAGTATTCTTCTTACAAGTTTTCAGGGTGTATCACTCATGCAGACTACAAGTTTTGAAAGCGCTACTAAAGACACCGTCAGAACTTTTGTTAGGGAAACCTGTTGTACTTGCTACTATTAGAATGTATTTTCATTCCGCAGATATTTATCCCCATTTCAGTATATACCCTGATTTGGAGCGGCCAGCTCAACCCAACCAGCCTCAACTAAAGTCATCATCCAAAATTCAGCATATATCTGCTCTTATGCGCCCCAAAACTCACAGTATAATTCTTGAATAGTTCGCCTCTGGAGTTTGCGTGCTCCAAGAGAGGCTGTCACTGATTTTTCTCCAACATAATTCGCAGTGACTTCTCTCGATTTATTATATTAACGTAGAGATTCCCCACGTAAGTGACTGGTTTCATACGCGTGAGCTCAAGCAGACCAATAATCATGCATACAGGATCATTCTGAACGTTTAGTAAATCCAAGTGGAACTTCATGTCCCCTATTGTAATTGTAATCTGTCACGTGCGGTTCGTGCAACTATAAGTGGTCCCATTGACCGCCTTTATAGATTTTAGGTTTGCCTTTGGCTCCATTTGAGTAACTTCACTAATTCTACAGAGATCAGTTTAGGTAATTTCCCAGTGATCAAGAATGCGAGGGCGTCGGATGCGAATATTTTTACGTGGATTTCCTTTAGTATTCTTTCCCCATGAACAAGGTCTGGAGCAATTTTGTCGTATTTTCGAGGCCAAAGGGAAGAAAAGATCTCGCACAGGTCATTATCGACATTTTTCGCATCCCCGCACATCATTTGGACGAGATTGAAGCAGCTGGATGCCATTGATAAAGATTCAGCTGCTTCATTACCACCTATACATAGTTGTATTTTGTTTCTTCCCTCCATCGTTTTTGGTTTACTTATTTTAACCGTCTTCGTCAATGAGGCGCTCTAAGGCTCTCAGAGAGGATTTAGCCCTTCAGTAAGGTTCTTAATTCCCAATTCACTCTATTGATGTTTTATTTTGGAGTTCATTTCCGGCGAAACAGTTTTTTTCGACACTAAAAAATCCGGGCCTTCTTTTAATAATCATTGAAATGTCCCTACATCCAGCGACCAGACTAAATGTACTCCCGACGATGTCTCCTTGAGTGTCTGCATTGACGGATTCGGTTGTATTTACCTAGAAACATTCCTTTTAACCCACCACGTAGTCTCGAAGTGGCCTAATTTACCACTCTGCTCGCGTTTGTAATCGCGATGGGAGTTGTTACGTGATTTTCAAGCAAAGTACCCTTGCTCCTTGCAGTATGAGCATATGTGATCTCTTTCTGTTCCATACTGAGTTCCACGTTGTGCAGTCTTTGTTCTCTTCTTCACTATACGGGTCAGGCCTGCAATACACCTGGCCAGGGTGCCCAACTTGGATTCAACCTCTGATCCTCTATCATGCGGTATACTAATAAATCTTTTAGAGCTAAATGCCATTTCTGAAGAAACGACTTCTATTGTGTTCTTCTGTTCATAAAAAATCCCAGGACCGTTTTCGTAGTCAAGAGACAATCTTTAAGTGGCCCATTTCCCTTTTCTACTTGTTGCTCTACTTTGAAAGTGGAAAAATTATTTTGAACGTTCTCGGTAGCAGAACCGTGGAAAACGGTGAGAGATGATTATAGGGAAGATATTTGTTTATCCCTACATAAAGAGTGCTTTGATATCAGGCATACCGTCTCCTGTTGAGGTTTTGATCAAAATTTGTGGACGAAGGACGTATTTTTTCTTTCAAGCCGGGCTCGCATCTCACCACTACATAGCGTATTCAGAAGTGAGATACCTTCCTAGATGACAGCAGGTTATATGTCTACAAGATGTATATTCAGACTAGACCCGTGATTCCATGACAGGACTTCTTACAGTGCACTTAATTTCAGGCTATTACAATTTCCGCGAAATAATCGAGCTCACCTGGGAGCTCATGCTTCATGCAGCTGTAATCATAAATTGGGGTAATTTGGTTCTTTTACTGATAAGAGATGTACGAACTCTATTTTATGAAGTTTTGATTTGATAGAATCAAAATGGAAGATCAGAGACTATAGAGAATGATGGCTATTTGTCTCTTCGCAGTATGCTCCCGCCATTCCATGCTTTGTATAAGAGAGTAAGTTTAATGCATTCAGTATTTACTAAAACCTCGCGAGTTTCTGAGGAGTCTCTGGGGAAACACACCGCGAGGTACAAGGAAAATTAAAACGTAACTAAACTCGTAAAATATTACTGTAAAATAATCTAGCGTAGTGTGTGGACTTGAAACTGTGGTGACCTTGAAGATTGCGAGGACTGCCTGAAGATAAAAAGCGCCCCTTTTACAACCCTCCTGTTGTATATCATAGTTTGTTGTGTAGCTCAATCAATAAATACTAGAACTAAACCATGGTTGAACCCAGAACCACAAGATAAAAATGTACTCGGCTAACCAAATTAGCTATAACGAATGGCCCTCATCGGTCCTACCCAGAAATATCTGACACGTGTGCAACTTATCACACAAGGACAAAAAATAGCTCCAACATACTGTAGTTCGCTACCGTAGAAACCGCAGATAACGTCATACAGGTAATGTAGTATGAGGTTTTCCATGACCATTCAGGAGCCCCAGCACCACCCCGCTCTCAAACTGGAGCACGACTATGGAACTATACAAAGGTGAGCTTTACGAGGTCAGAGCATCTCTACCGCAGTAAATCTACTCGAGATTTTCATGCCCGGGCTAAAAACGAAACTCTACCGCAAAAATTGTAATCTATCCTCTTCATTTCCCTTTTCTTTAAAGGTCAGTTTTTCTCTATCGGACCCCCCAATAGAGGCTGAAGTGAATGTAATAGAACGAATAGAAATTTCAGTATTGCTTTCGTGATTGGACCGCGAATAAAACTCTTGGCGCCAAATTCCTATTCCCCAACACAAACACTTTTGACCCTTCCCATTTCTCAGATCATCCGCCTGCCCCCACTAACTATTTTCTCCGTCTGCTTTTCTTCCCCACCATGGGCCGCGGAAAGAGCTGGGACCTTTTAGGGAACAAAACGCTCGCGAAGGCGTGGGTTGCAGCATCAGAAGACCCCATCGCTTGCGTGGATCAAATACGCAAGTTGTTTATGGAGACTGTCAAGCGGCGCTTTGTCGAGCTCCGTCCAGAGCGTTTGCGGGAGACGAAAGGTGAGTGAAAATCGCGTAATACGAATTGTATTGCGCAACACTTCTCCGACATGTCTACAGATATTCAGAAGTTTCGAGTTGCGATGTGCAGAGTCGAGGCGTCTAACCCAACTAGGGTTTCGGAACTGAAGATTGAGTCAATGGGTGTGAGCATACAACTTGGCAAGACGAAAATTATTTCCTACGTCTTCAAGGAATCCAATGTCACGAAGTGGCTGTAATTCGACTCCTGAATGGTGCTCCATCATCACCCTAAGTGGTGCGCACCTCCATCAACAGAGTCATCACGGAGCCAGTAACTCTCTGGCGATGAAGAGGAATTCTCTGCCGAGCCTCTTGAGCGGACGTCAGCCAAGAAGGTACCTCGACGTGAAGCAGAAGATCTTTTTGGAATCTGCATCCGCAAAGCTAAGTTCATCAAACAAGTGTAGTTACGTACGAAAAGTGTCCGGTCGTTAGCATCATCCGCGAAGCGCAAGTCGAAATATTAGAAGAGAAGACCGGCATAGCGATCTTTTCACTCCCTGAAGCACTGGGTAAGCCTGAGACCGCAGCGTTTTCGATGCCCTGTGCAAGAAGTATCTCGCAAACGCCCAGAAATGGGCTCGGATTGCCCAAAGCGAGCTAATTAGAGAGAAGAAAGCTCATACCCAGGAAACATTTGCTGAAACGGTACCTAATGGCGCGGAGGACGAGTCCATCGCAAACCTTCGGGACCTCTCTGAGGCTCCTTGAGGAGGGCTGAGAGGGCAAGATTGCCTTCTGGAGTGCAAAACGTTCTTGGGGAGCTCGCGCCCGGGGAGGCCACCGGACCCCCCGTCTTTTTGCAGAGCTTCGCGCCGATGTCTGCATGTATAACTGAACCTTTACTTGAGGTAAAGCGATGTGATTACTTCAATTTTACCAGTTTTTCCCCTCCTTCCGCGAACGCGCCCAGATATGCTGGATGAGATCGTGGTTGAGAGAGAAAGTATCAACTGTAATGGTGATTCTAGAACAACGAGACGCAATGATCGAGGATCATGCCTGGCGCGCGAAAGCTTCACCCAGTAGCTCGTGAGTTGTTTTGGAAGACTCCCATTTGAAGCTCTGATCGTTATTGAGCATCGCGAACGCCTCCTCGAAGTGCACCAGACCGCTCCTGCCGCTGTCGTAGGTGCCCCTTCGGTCGCCGACTACTATATTGTGTAGAGTTATGCATGCTTTCATAACATAAGCCATGTCTGTGCGATTACACATCCTGCACGGGCGCTGTAAAATGTTGAAACGAGCTACGAGAACTCCAAGAGCGCGCTCTGTATCCTTTCTGAAGGCTTCTTGATCATTAGAGAAGGCACATTCTTCTACGCTGCATGGTTCCTTTATTGTTCTCGCAAAGATGGCCCAGTTAGGGTTGATGCCGTCTGACAGGTAGTATAAAATAGTACGCAGTGTACCATTTAACGTGTACGGTAGGTAAGGAGTGAACTATCTTTCGCATATCTTCTGCATCGTTGCAGATGTGTCCAGGACATTCAGATCGTTTCAAGATCCAGGGCTGCCGAAATGGGCATATCATATCCAGAGTTCGACATCACAGATCGCCTCGAGCACTACTCTTGGTTTCTTCTCTTTCCCCTTGTACTGCCCAGCCCAAGCGACCGGACAATTCTTCCATTCCAAGTGTTGGCAGTCTATGCCACCAATGCAACCCGGGAAGTCACGTGCATTATTGATCTTCATGATGCGCATCAGACCCTGCCCCGTTGGCTCGCGCAAATACTCATCGCCAAACATCTCCACAATCAAAAGGCAGAAAACTTTTACAGACAGATGTTCATAATCTTCTGACATCTTCATGTACTCTTCTAAGGCATTTGCCGTGAATCCGTACTCTAGCATCCGCACTGCCGATACTATGCGCTGCAACGGGTGAATGCCTTGGTTTCCTAAATCATCTTTCCTTCGCACGAATATTCCCTGCCCTTGCATTGTCTTGAAGAGGCGTTCGAAGAGCTTGCAGGGCATCCTAAACCGGCGCTCAAACATTTCTTCTCCGTACTTCGGCGCGGCGCCAAAGAAGTCGCCCAAGAGGCGATCCAACGTAGCCGTGAAGTCGCAGGGGATGTTGGGGATTTTTACGGGTTGAGACACAGCGCGGTGGGGAAAACGCAGTGGCTCGAGCCCTGGCAGGATGCCAGTAGCGGCAGGGTAAGACAGAGTTTCGTCCTCGCTCGACTCGTCTCACTCTACCATGGCGCGCTCGACTGCTTTCCCTAGCCGGACGCGGTAGGCCTGATATATTCGACATGATAAAAACGGTTTTTCATGTCAATCTATCCGATAGATCGCCCAATCAGTGAGCTCGAAAAAGGGGAATATAATCTATATTTCCATGTGCGCTGGGGATGCTCTCACTCTACCACTCGCCTGCCTCAGATCTATCTTCTGCTCCCCAGGCCTTTTACCTTCCACTCCTTGACCCGGTCCCTACGTTTTCACATCCTTTCGTCATTACGCACCCCTGATGCCTCCTGAGCTCCATCATCTTCCACGCGGTGCTGACTCTGGTTGCAAAAGGTGTTGATTCAAGTAATCGAAAGCCTTCGGGACTGGGTCATCCGCGTTAGTACGAGAGTAGAGGTTCACGGCTTCTGACGTATCCAAAAACACCTACGTGTACCACTACGATGTAGAAGACAAACCAAACCTCCAACAAGTTTACGAGGTTGAAACCTCTCGCAAGGAGATAATAGAAAATTCCGCGCGGAAACGTGCGGGCGAGCCTTTCCCTCGCTATAACCCCTTGCTTCAGTCCGAGAGCGCCTCTGATTCTTCGCCATACTGTACTCCAGAATATTTCTACATCGATCTACTTCGTTCGAACGTTAACAAGAGGAAGTTTTTGCTATTTTCGAAGCGTCCAGATACGATAAAGAACCAGCAGTCTCGGGTGAAAGGTGAGTCCCTAAATGATATATCGTTTCGTATTTCATATGGAGGATATGAAAGAGGGGAGCCAGCGTCGACAGAACTTTTTTATAGGAGCTACAGGTCTCTTTACAGTAAGAAAATCGCGAACTTCGCAGCTTCAAATGAATGCGAAGATACAATCGACAGAGACTTGGTTATTAGAATTAGACTGATCGAGTCTCTCTTCGACCTCGACGAACATCTCTGGTTACCCTATTATTCCTCTTTGGTTGTTTTGGCAGTTGGGTGGGGGTTCCAAGATATTGTTTCGTGGACGAAAAAACCAAAAAGAAGCATTACATTGATCTATACACCTTCTCATTTGACTAAATAATTCCCGGATACGCAAAACACAATCCGCCGAAGCGCAACCCGAAAGAGAAGAAGAAGAATATTCTTATCTTCAACAAGGCGTTCGGTATTAACTTTAGTTTTAGGGACATATTTATCATGTAGATCAACTATTGTTGCCAAAGGCACCCTAATAATCTCTTCCTCGTACTTTCCTTATGTCAAGGTTGCCGTCTTCCTTGTCCTTGTCGCAACATTTCAAGATCAATATTTTTCTCATCCGTGATTTAGAAGTTCCTAGCATGCAGGCGGCCGTAGCGACTGCAGTTTAGCTGATTTCCGGGCCCTAACCAGCGATTAACTACTGAGAGAAGAATTTGGAGTGGAATCAAGACTCTCTAGAAGATTTTGGTTACCGCTATCGGTGCCTTTCCTTTGGAAATATACAGAAGGCCTTGGGCGAGGTCTATTCAGATCTCGTTGCCCTCCGTCACGTTAGGCCGGACGAGAAGCCGACTAAGCGGTTCAAGGGTAGACTTTGGTGGGCTTTCTAAGCTTTATTGGATGTTTGAATGGTTACGCGGAATATCTGTTTCCTCTATCGGGGAAATTTTTGTCGCTGCCGATATCAGACGCCTTGGGTATCAGAATGCCAATTGCCTAGATGCACGAGAAGAAATAATCCTTATTTTCGGCTGCGCAGAAAAGTATGCGATGCGATTGTCTAAAGCATCCTTGAAGATCTGTTGAGGAGATCAAAACCCAGAAGAATAATGGTAAACCAAAAACGTACAGCTTGTGACTAAAGCCTTCACTCAAGAGATCTTTATGCGTAGCTTGACTATACCATACGCTTCATCACTTCCCCAGAACAAGAAGCGCCGACGTCGTCGTTCAAAGGCCTCGTCGTCCGTTGAGAGTAGTTCTAGGGATGTACCGTCCTTCTGTTAACCATTTTCATCGCCTTTTGTTATCTTCTGCGTTTCTCTGTAACCTCATCTTCAGTACTGTACCATTTAGAGGCTTGTGGAGGAAAAAACGGGTTTTCTTGAGTTTTTCAGGAATTGTACTCCCAACTATACTCAGGAGATAAAATATCACCTCAAGAACGCAGAACGAAAATGAAGGGTTGATGAGGGACAACGTCACGAGTTAATTTTCAAGGAACGTAGGACGCAGTGTGTACAGGACCAAGCCAATCGCATTAATGGCTCGTCAGTAATACCTACTACCACAAGATGCTAACAGATGGCGCGAATACGCGGCTTTCCGTATGAAAAATTCTCTGAAGAAGCGAGACCGGAAAGCATGCCACTTAACCGACGAAATTAATTGTCCATGCGCAGCCGAGACCTATTCTCCTACGCCATACTTTCGAGATTGTACCATTTCATCCTCCTTACCAAGCTGCTGCAGCTGCAAATCATTTCTCTTTGCAGGCAACGCCAATGTAGCCAATATCTCTAGCCCATGACTCTCTCCCGAATGATTTTATGTCAACCAAACTGTCTGATGGATCCATGCATGGCGCCACCCAAAATGAGTTCTTGCTGCTAGAAACCTGTTCCGCGGCGTCTGCGGGGGTATCCATACAATATTTGAGGATGTTACTGTTCCCAGTAGGTCCCCTGTTCGATTACCATCTTCTTCGATGTGGTCTTGATGTTGCACACCGCCCTTTCCGCACGACTGTTCGAAGTGCTGGCGTAGGCTACTTCTTTGCTCAATTCAACTCCGTTCTCTTTCATAATGAAGACAAGAGCGGTGGCGTTAAAACAATCGGCGTTGTCGGAAGCAAAGGTCTTCTAAGGACAAAATAGGGAGATAATCTCCTTCTTCATGAATTAATCTACGACTTTGGGCAGACTATTTCTTATTTGTGGCAGAAAATTTCCATTCAGTAAGATGCGAGATGCCCGACGTTCATGTTCAAGAATTTTTTTCCGTTCTTAGATTTCGTAAACGGTACGTAGAAGTAGACTGAGTAGGTTTCGAATATTCTTTTGAGCTGAATGCTCCACGTAGTTCGATAACAGATATGTAGCCTGGCTTTCTGACATCCATCGCAACTCTTGACGTATTCGTGAACTTCCTGGTGTACTTGAGGTCACCAATATCGGGCGACGAAGAATCGTTTCATTTCTGCCTATCCCAGAGCCTAGCTTCGTCATGAACGGCCTTCAAAATCCCAAGTCTGTCCTTGATTGTAGGATTCACGAGAAGTTCATTTTTCGTGCGACTCAGTAAATTTGCACCCGATACCATGAGGTATTTTGAGGCACCTTTTATCAAGCGGCGTTTGGAGGTATCTTTTTCAGTATTTTTTGCCCTTCAATTTATAGGGCTAAATCGCTAGATGTGGTTCTATCGCGGGACTCTTAGCCAAACAAACAGATTCAAATACGGCACCCGGGTCTACTTTGTCGACATTCGAGGCGTTTCGGAGCCCTTTTTGTACCACACATGAAAGGCATTCAGCAGCTCCTTTTCCTGTGCCGACCGATGCTGCACTTCGAACTCGCACCAGGCTATAAATTCAGGCTATTGCGCCAATATTCCGTGGAAATCGCTCTTTCTGAAGTCTTACTGAAGGGCCTGATGGTCTATAAGGAGTTTGAAGGGCTCAGTGGAAAGAAATACGCCGGAACTTCCTAAGAGCAAATATAACAGAGCTTAATTTTAAGACTTCGAAGATTTCCTCGACCTTTTGCAACGACCAACGATTGGACATCATATATCGGATAATAGTACGGTAGTTGACACAAAAACGGGGCCTGCCGTTCTTCTTTGTGACAATTACGACAGGAAAAGACCAGGCTGGGGATGCTGGTGTTATGATGCTGGCACCAATCATGTTGTAGATATCCTTGCGAGCGATTTTGTTGTGACTCGGAGCCATTCGGCGAGCCGTACGATAGATAGGCGCATCGTCCTTCAGCTCAAATGTATGTTTTGTTGGGACCGATGTGGGTCGGAGCTCATCGATCGCCAACAGTACCTTACCGGTGCCGCGGAGTGGGTTATTTAATTTTCGATGAGTTTCTTCAAGGATATGAGCAATACGGGCTCTAGTTGCCCATTTCATCTCCTTCTTCTCGCCTTCTTCTCCTTCTTCTTCGACGATGGCTGTGAACCTGCTAGCGGGTTCATTTTCCGTGGCTTCGGGTTTTTTTCATAATTTCCAGAACTAGTTCCTCTTCTGAAAGCTGCTTAGCTTTCAGAAGAGGAACCAAAGCGGAGTCTGGACCAGTGTCATAATCGGAGGTGAATCTTCGCTAGGATTTCCGATCTCTTCTCCTCACATCAGCTGCTTCTCTGCGTTTTCTATATCGGTCTCCAAAAGTAGCACCACTTCTTCAGATCCAATATGCAGACGAACACTTTGAGTCCCGAAATACAAATTCGCATGCATAGCCAAGATAGTTGGTGTAGTGCAATGGACAGTGCGCAGTTTTTCTCGTCTAGGTACTGAATCCCGTCACACAATGAGAAAAAAAACGCACACACACCAAGACTCACAGGGTGTTCGATGTCCCACTTTCTCTTTAAGCACCATGCGATGCAGTAGGACAACTCGCCGATGGCGAGGAGAAGTTGGGTTGGTAGAGCGGGGGTGATTCCTTGGACGGCTAGACGGTATGCTTTTCGTCCGGGTTGTAAGGCCGAGCCGGGGTCCGCGGAATGCTAGATCATTGGGAACGATCGAGTCCAAAGAACAGTGGAAGCCAGGGGTTCAATATTGGAAAGAAGATGTAGTAATAGGTCAGCAGTGCTGAGTATCTCCCTTGGACAGTATCTCCTTTGGAGATAAGCGGTGTTGTCACCAACGACAAGCTTGAAGTTCCTATTATTGTCTAGACGTCGGAGTCAGGGGCGCAGAGTGTGAATAAATTTTACTAAAAAACATTAAAAGGGGTAGTATAGTATTGGATATAGTGAGGGGAAATAAAAGGGGAATACGGGCAGCCAAACGTGGCCATATCCAAATTTTCCGTTGATAAGGTTGCTGCAAAGGTAGTAGTTGGGAGTGCAGTTCAGATCCAACACTGTGGTAGATGTTTATTCTGCGGCCCTAGTGGCCAGGTAGGTATAAATACTAGTTAGCTAGGATAGGGTTATCTACAACGGCGGTTTAAGTAAATTCAATGTCCAGCAGGTACTGGAGATCCATGTTAGATATGAGTTAAGTTGACACTTGGCCCAACAGGTTCCTTTCACTTGCGGAAATATCAGTTTCAAGTTGTGGGCCTAGTGGTTCTTAATATACGCCCTCGGGCCCACTCGGGTGGATATATAGTACCGAGACCGATGGTGGTTGGCAGTCGACATACTTTAAATGCCCTTACCGTACAGTTTAGTACCTTCGGATGGCAGTGGTATGGACTGTGCAGAGAAATTAGATCAAGAAAAGATCACCAAAATCAGCTCTACCGGTGGCAGTACAATTTGAGTGCCAATTGCACTACAGTTGGGAGACTAAGGATGAGATCAAATGGCGCCTTTTCCACAAAAAGATAGTACAGCGTTACCGCTTGGCCCCTGGAGGTGGAAGGAACCTTGAGCAACGAGCCGAAAAAGGAGGCACCATCTCCGTTTGAGACGTTAATTTCCTTCGAATTGTAGTCCGTCCACCGGCACGGGCGCCGGAATATCTCCGCATTCATTACACTGGTCACAGCTCCGAAGTCCAAGAGGGACTTTGCACCAGTCGCAGCAAGCGTGATCCTTTATCGACAACGACGGAAACTTTGGGCATATTCTTCTTACTAAAAAGCATTCTCATTACCTTTGCAGCTCCTTGAGCATCTCCCAAAGAAGATAACCAAATATGAGCCCACAGTTGCATTTACGAGCTCTGCGGCGAAGTCACACTTTCCGTAGTATTCTTGAAGCTTTTTCGAGTAATTCTTTCCGTTCTTTCTCTTCTTCAGTTTTCTGCTTTGGTTAGGAACATATAATTATTCTCTCGGCGGAACGCGAGGTATAATTCCCACTTGTTGCGGGTTATTCGCTAGATGTAATATCAGAATACCCCGTAACCTTCTCGAGGAGCCTATTTCGGCAGAGCATCTCCTTCTGTGGTTCTCTTACTCGCGTTAACAACACCTTCGACTGCCTAATCGGATTCTAATTGACTTTCACAAACTACTTTGACCTGGTCAAATACTTGTTCTTTTTCCTTCTAATCTTTGTCTTTCGGAGTACTGGAAGCCTTCTATTTTCCCTTAATCCATCATGTGGCCTCAGAGTGGTCTAATTTCCTGCAAAGTGTGCATCAATGACTGCAATGCTGGCTTTTCTCGCTCCAAAAGGCTCCATGCCCAAGTTCTCGACAGAATCAGCAAAACCTCGGTGCATTTCCTTTTTGATCTAATGAGGAAGGTCCGGAAATTTTCTCAGAATATACCTTTTTCTGTTTGATGATAAGGGTTAACTCAGTAAGATCTTCTGCAAGAGCGTCCACCCTATCTTCTATGTTTCTTGAGCGAGACTCGGGACGAAAAATTGCCGGCGCGGATTCTATAATGTAGGGCGAGAAACCCGAAAATGCAATTCGATTCGCTTGAAATTCCTTTAAAGAATTCAATATATAGGCTTAATTATTCCGGATTCGGAACGATAGGAACTGCTACAGCTTCTCATGTCGGCATGAAGCAATCCGAGGTAACCCGAATCTTGCAAGATCGTCGAAACAGGCCTTCTCTTACAAACTCTCTGCTTTCATAAAGGACCTCATTAAGTCTTCAATTTCAAGACATATTTCCAGTGCTTTACTGGTTAGGTCCTTGGGTTCTACCTCCTCGACGAAATATTCGAAGAATTTCTCCCCGAAAACTGCGTAGTTCTTGCCATCTTCGATCAGCTCTCCCTGGGCTGCGAAGGAACTAAGTAGAACTCAAATGCAGGGCCGTCACTATGTTTTCATACAAGAAGAACTTCTTAAAATCGCTATTCCCGTCGTAAGAGATGGAATTCGCTCTGGGATAAAATGCCCTCCACGTGAGTATCATGATACTTTAGAGTCAAAAAAGGAAGATCAGAGACTCTAGGGAAGAGCGGTAGACTTGTCCCTCCATAGTCTGCCCCCGCCATTTCATGTTTTATGTAATGCCTCGCGAGTATGGTAGGCGTCTCTAGGGCCTCAAACTGTGACGCTCAAGTAGAATTACTAAGTAACTAAAAATAATAGGAAACTACTTTAAAAAAATTCTAGCGTATAGAGATTGGCTAATGTAGAAACCGCAGATAACGTCATGCAGGTAGCGGAATATGAGTATTAATATGATATCTCAGGAGCCACCAACAGTGCCGGTAGTTTTGCGTATTGGAGGGTCTGAAAAGAAGGCAAAGCCAGATGAAATATCTCACGAAACTGTTTTGAGGCCACCTGTAAAGTGACAACTGGCCTCACAGCAGTTTTTTTTACAGCCAGTAAGGCATGCCACGTGTGAAGAAACTGTCACCGCAGGGAGTCTTTCCACAAGGAAAGATCTGTCGTATGAATCGCTTCAGGCTGCCCAGCGCAACGATAAAGAAGTACAATCTGGAATAGTATTGTCTTCCGGCTGTGCTGGTGCGGTTAATAGACAGGAATAGATTGGTAGAGAGCTTTGGGTACGTCTCTTCGAGTCCTGTTGAAGTGGCAACGTTACCACTAGTACTTCTGAAAACCCTTCTGCTCCCCAATCCACCGTTCTGGCGGGAAAGGCGTCATATTTATTCAAAAACATATCCTAGCACCTTGGTGCTAGTCGCCAACGTGCGATCAACAAATAACGATTCACTAGAAAAAACATACTCGTTACAGTTACTTACTGTCAGGAGATAAAAATTCAAATTTTGAACTGCAGTATCAAACTGAGCACTTGGGGAAGCTCATCGTGAGCTCCACTCAGTATCTTAACCTCCCTTGTACTATGCGGTACAGCATGCACAAAGTGAGTGGCACACAACATTTTGCAGTTGTGCAGTACTGTGCATATATCAAGTACAGTATAATCCTACTTTACTTGGATCGTAGGTTCACGTTGCACTCCTCATTATCGACAATCCCTCCATTTGCTATCCACCACTGATTGAAGACGTTGTTTTCATCGGTCCCCAATCTTTCGTAGGTCTAGCCCACGCCTCTCAGGCACGGGCGAGACCTATCGCTGATACTGCAATCCCGACCAAGGGGGGCATATGGGCGCCAAAGCTGAGGAGCGCCCAAAGTGACGGACAACAGACTGGTATTGAGAAATTTATGGATAGTGACGACTCGTGGATCAAAGGTCAGTTCTTTCAGAAGTGTGACTTTTTCGCGGCAAGTAGTGCCGAGAATGACGTTTCACCATGTAGACTTTGAGCATAGACTCCTATTCTTCGAGTAGATACAATAACTTTTCCTTTCAAGTTCGGCCGAACACTCCTGCTGAAAAACTCCTTGCCGATATCAATTGGCTTCCAGATGCACCGGTTGTCAAAATCACAAAACCCTACTATAGAAGAGCTGAAGCCATTAACCGTAACAAATTTCGGTCCTTTTTCCTTAAGAATCCTGGCTTTTTTCAAGAAAAGTATGGTCTTGGTTCATGAGTCAAGAGTAGTATTGCTGAAGAAAACTACACTGACAAATACAGATAAGTTCTTTGCGCCTCGGATGAGATTTGCAATGCGTTTCTTCTTATCTTGACAAGTGACGAGGTAGAGGCTAGTTTCCTTTCTACCTTGTTAAACCTCCTGCTGATTGGACGTCTATTTTGTATTATGGTTGGAAAGAGAATAGTTCTAGTTATGCAATATGGAAAACAAGTAGTTCATGTACCATTCCTTGTCAGTTTCTTCATATTTATGGCCATCATCGTCAGCAGTAGACTTCAGAGACTCAGATAGGCGGATCTACTCAGGCTCTTCAACTGTTTCTTTCTAATCGCTGTAATTATCTGCGGAAATCTCCGCTACTTCCACTTTCAGTCCTAAAACAAATTCATACATACTGTGAACCACTGAATCACTGTTTTTAATTCGCTAATGAATGTAGTCGCGAATCGCTCCAGCTTTGCATACGTTTCCAGGGCCCCTTGGAGCGAAACATTTGTAGCACTCATTTTGTCACCTAATTTCTTCGAAATTGCTTCCAATATTACCACTGTTCCGAGTATTCCGTGATACAAATGATGGTATAGTGCAACTATTCTTCATAAGATACTTTTCACATGCTTCGGATTATGCGTAACGCTTAATAAAAGTGTCCTTCCGCATTTATCGCGCATCCGTAGTCCGCTTCATCACTTCTTGTATCTCTTCGTCGAGCTGCACGTATTCACGCAAAGCGTTAATGAATCCGTGGGAAGAAGAGTTGGAAGTCACGATATTGCTAATGGGAGCCTTAACCCATTAGAAACCAATAACAGCGTTACGAAGGTACCCAATTTTGTAGGATTCGGGACGAAATTCGGCGGAAACTGGGGAGCAAGCTCTTCAATTGTGGTCACAATTTTTGTGAGCCCCTCTGAATATGAATGCAGTTCATTTTCATCAATTAAATTGTCTATCCTTATACTATTCAGCTTCTTTCTGTACAGTTGGGGCTGGTAGTAATTGCTGTTGTATTCTTTGACCATTAACTATGGCATGTTTTGAAATTTCATTGAATCCCGTAGTTCCGCATTGCACTCCTCATTATCGACACACCCGTCCGAAATGCGAGATCTCTCCCACAGCAACGTGCCTGGCCATGTCTGTGAGCACCGCAAATGCGTCTTGGTGCCCACCCGCAAGGAGTGGATATCCGCACTGGATTCAGCCTGAACCTGGCATGTGTGTTGATAAAGTCTTGATACCTCCCGAACTTTGACGCTTTCGCGGCGCTCAAGTGGTTTGGATATTAAGCCCGTGTGTTTGAGGGAGCAATTGGACTGATCAATGGAGAATTTTGGGATTATTTTAATGTATGGAAGATGTGGTCGGTTGTATCCACGCCGCTGGGAGTGCGTTGTGCGGGAGAAGTCGTCACTGAGTAACATTTAACAACATTTCTTATAGAGCCGGCTCAATATCAGCGAGCAGGCATGCTGCGTTAAACTTAAACGGACGCGGCAGCGTGCCTTTGGGTAAGCACCGCTCTAACCTTCCCACAGGTCTCCATTGATCGGACGGCCACGTTCCGTGCGACATCGGATAGCACCGCGTACGCGTCTGGGTGCCAGTATCCGAAGGTGGATATTAAGATAGGCACAGATCTTCCTCTGGCAGAAGTCGCAGTCAAGGGTTCAAACCTTCTAAGTTGGCGAATATTTCTGCATTCAATTCCGTTTAGATTCACCCTCGCTAGAAGTGGCAGACGACGAAGTAAACTACCTCATCATAGTGCCCCTCCAATATTGCTGCATGGAGGGAGGCGACTGGGTTGAAATTACGCACTCTCCTATTAGGAGGCGCAAGGGGGTTGACGAACGTGATGTCAAAGAAGTCCGTTCCTCCGTTGCTACCCACTGCCTGGATGTCCGGCCTTGTGCGGTGAAGCCGTTGTCGCTACTCGATGGCAGGTTGACGGGCTGCTTTCTGCAGGTCTTCGGCGAGGAGGACGAATAGAAGGTCCCGTTGTCGGGTACGGTGCCCGCCATGCAGGCAGTGCGTAAGTTGATCCCCGCAGCAGTCGAGGACCTCAAGTCATTTTTGTCGCGTGCACGGAGTGTCCGGAGCGAAAAGCGGGACTTGAAAGTAGTACTGCAGCCACACTGAGAATTCACGGGGGTCAATACTAGTCTTGAGGCCGGGGTACAGAGCACGAAGCGCGATAGGCCCATTCCTTTGCTCCGGGAAGGCCCATAGAAGCCCGGAATGCTCGCCTCCGTTGGTAGCTGAGGGGATCTCTTCTTGCACTGTGGAATGGACTGCTTCTGCTATTGTCTTTTGCGGAGGGGTGTCGCTTGAGCAAAATACACTCAAGGGGAGGAGTTGTGAAGGCAGTCAGGAGATCGACCATATTCGGTGGTCGCAAACGGATCATTGCACGTCACAAGATCCGTGATTGGTGCCGGCGAGATTCCAGTGCCACTGATGAATGTAGAATCGAAAAAGTCTGTCGCTCCTGTGCTCCCTTTTGTCCTGATTTCTAGCCTCGTGCGGTGTTGGCCATTGGGATGAGGCTCCATGACTGGGTGCCGGGCGGCCCTTGATAAGTCCGACGTGAGGATTGTATCCTGGCTGTCGTGAAGATTGATTCGCTCTTGGCTATGCAAGCAGTGCAGAAGGTGGTCAACGAAGATGTCCACGGTTTCCGGTCAGTTATTCCTTGGGCACGGGGTGTTGGGGGCTAAGAGTCGTAACTGGCAGTAGTATTGGAACCAGAAGGAGAAAACTTTGGGAACCAGTGTGCCTTTAGGCCCGGGCATGGTGCGCACTATACCCATTGTCTAGCGCCGAGGAGACCCATTGACGAACGAGAAGAATGTCTCCTGCTGTCTCCATGGGGTAGGGTTTCTTGAGCCGCTTTGGGGTTTCATCAGTCAGCTTCTTTTGAGAGGGTGGTTTGTTTGAGCAAAAGGCGCTGAAGGGAACTATCTTCGACGGCGGACAAGAGGCAAAACGCACCGTGAAGGCGTCAACTGCATCTTTGTATGTGCTCAGCGCTCATACTGGAGCCGGTGAGGTGGAGCGGCCGATTGTACCAGCAGCGGCGCAAGAGGCGATGAAAACGGCGGCGGCAATGTCGCGCGCCGATGTGAGGTCTATTACAAGCGATGGTTTCTTGGGGTCTAGCGGTTTCACTGGGAGCTGGAGTTCTCGAATGACATCATGGTCGAGAACGCCTCCGGCCAGAGTTTAGACGAAATTCTCTATCAATTCGTTGAAGCACCTGGCGCATTCTGCGGTAATTGAAGGGGGAACGACGCGTAACAAGTAGACGGCCTTGCAAACGCCGAAGTAATTTTGATTGAGTTGAACCTCCACTTGTGTATCCTCGAGGTCGGGAATTGTTTCCAGAAAGGGCTTAAGGGACTCGGCGTATCCGTAAAAATCCTGTTGCATGATTGAAGTCGACCCTATCGGGGTGATATCATCAAAATTGGCGAAAAAACAAAATTATCACAGCGCTGGCTGAGCTGACATGCTGCGCTGGCTGCGATGTAACTGTACTACCGAATTTATTTTCAAGTATTTTTAAAGGGATTCTGCGCACTGTACTGTGCAGTAGCTGTGTTGCGCTAGCATAGGTACTGCTAAGTAGCCACAGATTTCGGGAGTTTGAAATTGTATATGAGGTAAGCGGGGATGCCCGGGGCACCGGTCATGGGGCTGAATAAGGATATTTTGGGTGATCTAGATATTGCAGCTGCTGTGAACCACTCGAAGGAATGTTTGTGGACTGCATTGGAGGTATAGATATTTTGGAGGAATTATTTGGCTCTGATCTCGAGGACTAAGATTGGCACGAGTAAATCTAGATATTTATCCTTATAGTATCTGCTGTTAGTCTTTCTCGTTCAGACGGTTCCATTTGATGCATTTTATGGCTCCTAGCACGTTTATTTGAGACTTTATGTTTATCCGAAAAGTCAATATAAGCTGAGAAAACTGCTTCCTCAGAGCGAGGTGAAGCAAGTTGACAGACAACTTCAAGTCAAATCTCGGGTAGTTACGAAGTTGAGAGTCAACTTCAGACCCAAGAACCATTTTCTTACGCTGGTCACAGAGCATCAGTGGTAGACCCTGCTCCTTCTATTCTTTCTTGTAGCCCTCTTAACTGTGATCCTTACCCACCTCTTTTTGTTCCCTCAACTATACCACGGTAGCACTTTTGTCGCTTGCAACACCTCCTTCTTGGGATAATTGGTTCTGAATATCTCTTTTCGAGACGATTTGTCTCTATCACGGGGCGTGAATATACGAGCTCGGTCGCTATATTCTTGCTTTAGTCCGGCTGGTTAAAGTTCTCGGACCGACGGCTGTGGTGCAGTAGGCCACCAACCTTTCAGTTTGTCAGGGACAGATGGGAGGCCACGGTCTGTGGCGTATGACGGGAAAAGGACTTTTACCGCTTTCACTAGCTGTTCGTGGGCTCGATGATATATTTTTCGTCCTGATACCACAGTAGGAGTAGCAGCTGCCCTGCCTCTCTGTCTCCATTCCCGTCAGAAGACAGCATATCCTGTATTCTCAGGACGACAGGGTGTAGGACTAGATCGAAGAGCAGTCCTCCCATATTGTCTCCCTGTCTGGTTCCAACCACGATCAGCATGATCTTGGAGCCTACACATAGACATGCCGGCTCTTCGGCGTAGCAATACCATTCCCATGGAAGGATCTCGGGGACAGACCTTCCACGGATTGAAGGAACGAGGATCGGCTGCAGAGGTTGAACGCATTCTTGGGGTCCACAGAGAGCAACGCGTGGTCTGCCGTCTTTCCGAGTATTTGCACTATTCTTTGCATAGTTTTTACCACCGGGTCAGTCCTTGCTCTAGTTGGTAGCCCTTCTTGGAGAGGCAAAAAGCATAGTACAGCTTTATTAGACACTTTTCGCTGTAAGCAACATTCGATGAGTCTGCATATCGTCTTACGGACCGCAATTGGCCTGGGATACCCGTCTTTGTGCGAGTGGGGCCCATGTGATCCACGGGAAAAGTGTAAAAGGGGCTCATCCAGGGGCCATTACGTTGACCAATCTTGTAATATCCTGTATAAATGTCGACTGCGTGGAGGAGGAAGCTCGCAAGAGTTCCACGAGGTGGCTTGGCTTAAGTTCCGAAACTGCAACAGCGGAACCTGGTTTAAAGGTTCGGACAGCGCGCAGGACATCTTCTTCAGTTTTGTCCCTAAACCCAGAGGAACGTTCCCAGTCGATAGAGGTGGCTTCCGTGCTTTCCTGGTCCGGCACGTGTTGAGGGTGCTTTTCGAGTAAAGCTTGAGTCGCGCCAGGTGGAGCAGGAAGGACGCTGTGGGACTTTAGGGCTCGGACTACTTTGCAGTAGGACCTTCTTTGGCGAGACTAGTTGCCCTTTTTACATTAATGTCGTATTGCTAGGTGTGCATGGGCTGCTTATCTCCCTGTGTGGTTGATTGATTCAGTGCCTCTCTCCACAGTGTTTCGTACTCCCCAGCATTCCACAATTCTATCTTTTGTCTCAGCATGTCTGCATTAAATTGTTTTGAAAATTGAAAAAGTATTTTTAAAAGTATTGGGAAACTATTTAATTTGTTTTCCATATCGAATACACCGAGGAAAAATTGTGGAACAATTTTTTATCAGAGGTCAACAATTTCTATTTATTGTGAATCATTGAAAATAATTTATCTATTTTTCACTGGCCCATGTTTTATACTTTATTACACGTGAACCAATTTTTATGTCTGTCAGTTGGTTTTTAAATTCTACATTTACAATTACTGGAACTATATCGCCAGCAAATTATTGTTTGGATTAACTCTCACCGGGAGAATTAATTATTCCATAATTATTATTGAGCATGAATTTGGTCTACAATAATTATTACAATGGTGGAATCATCTTTGTAGATTTTCTACTCTGATCTGCAGTATGAATATTCTTAGTCTGTTAGAAAATTTTAGCAAGCCTCGGGCCATCGAAAAATCCCCGTCGATCAATAAATATTGGTTTTGTTTTAATTGTTCTCAGTCCTGTGAAGGTAATTTTATTATTCATTTATTTGGAATTATCTATTTTGGATCTCCTCATATCATTTAATTTTTACTGTCATGGGCTCAGATCGCCCCAAACTTCCTTCAAGGCCGAAATTTTCATGAGATCTCAGAAAGACTCCTTGGACGTATGTTAAAGGACCTCAAAAAAAATTTTTTGATGCTGTACACAAATGTAAATGTGTCCATGATTTATTACCAGTGTCTAATTCTAATAAGGTTCCGAAAACAATGCATGGTCATGTTAAACAGTGCATGGTCATTTTTTGCAATCAAAATTATATGGACGAGCTCTTGATATCTGTAAGAAAATTCCAGATACAGAAATTCAGTCTAAAAATGGTTCATTGGCGATTGCCAACGCTATTCATAAGATTGAGACTCTATCATCAATATCTGATACATTTCAAAAATTTCTGGATCTTTTGCACACTACTTGTGGTGATAATGAGTTTTCCAAAAATTTTGCATCACGGTTTGATGCGCAAATTGCCCGATTTCATTCATTTACTGGCGCTTCGAAATTAACTGAAGCACAGGTATCATTTCTACGCCTGGCTATCTCAGAAATTGATTCAAACCAGCGAGTATCTATTTTTGTTACTGCATCTCCGAAGCAGATGAAGAAGCCGATATGCAAAAAGGAAAAAGTTTAGAAATAATCAAATATTCCTAAATATCATATATTATTCGTGCATGCGATAAACCGAAAAATGTGACACAAGATAATGGGAATTCGCAAAAACATGTTTCTTCAAATCAATTAAAATATATCATTCGCAGAAAAGAAAAACTTCAAGAAAAACCCCAAGCATAAACTACCCCCTGAATAATTCGCTGCCCTAAAGGCAAAATCAACTTGTGACCGGTGTGGTGAAATTGGACATTGCGCTTATGAAAAAGATAAATGCAAGGGTACTAAAAAATTTTTAAAGGTTCATCATTAAAAATGTAAAATACGGAAAATATTAAAAACATAAATATTCCTGGTTCTGTAACATTTCAAATGGATACAATAGTGATTGATTCTCCATCAAACGAATTTTACCCAGGTCTGTTGCTTGATGATGGAGCACCGTATAGTGAAATGGGAATTGTTTAACTACTAGCACTTTCAAACTTTATTTTATCTGAATGGAATAGAAATCTAGATGATCTTCAAGAATCTATCAAAGACAATCCTTTCTGGAAATATGTAAATGGAGTTCATTTAAGCAAAAAAAGAGAAATAACCGGCTCTATATTTCTATCAGCTATTTCAGATAGTGTTAATCAGGTCGAAATAAGGCATCTGATAATTAGTGGATCATCGCAATGGATTATCGGAAGAAATGTTACAAAAAAGTCAAATGTTATACATGCGGCGGGTAAACGCATAGAGTTCAATTCCGCGAATAATTCAATCGATTCAATAACATTGGTGGATCATGTTCATCATTGTTATGTTCCCGGAAATATGTTTATTCAAGCCTCCGAGCGTATGGAAAATTCATCTCTATCAACAATATCTTCCAACAATATCAGTGCAACAAAAAATTTATCTTGGGCGGAAAAAAAGAAAATGATTAATAAGGTCCACAACCATGCATATTGTCACTCAAATTATGAGGATATGAAATGATTATTACAAAGAAACTTTATCTGGGACGATGAAAGCAAAACATATTTATCAAACATAGTTGACTGATGTAAATTTTGCGATGTCACAAAAAAATCATCTCATCCTCGTGTAGTATCTATAAGTTCTCTATCTCGTGGGTTTAATGAATTGGTGTGTGTAGATCACTTCTTTGTGGAAATTTTGGATATTTTTCACATCATGGACTCAGTTACCAGATACTCTACTGGTGCTGTTAATTCGTTTGAAACTCTCTGGATAACACCCTTTTGGTACCCTAATAACATAATGAGAGATCAGGCGTTTGACATTGATATTATTTTAAAAGCTATCTAGGAGAAAAGGGGATTGGTTCTCGCCGCCACAGAAACAATTCTACTGAATCGAAACTGAACCCTATGGAAGTGATAATGTTCGCGTTGCTCAAATGTTTCAAATATCGAATGATTTATATGGAAACGATGTTATCTCGTCATACGAACTCGCCACTGGTCATACCAGACCTATCGATAATACTGGTCCTCAAATTATACCAAATGATTTGAAAAGGGCTCATCATGAGCTAATTGACAAGAGGAAATTAAATCTTATCCTGAAAACGAAGTCTGTGACTGATATTCCAATTAATGTTGGCAATATTGTTGAAATTTTTATTCATCCGCCAAACCAAAAAAGAGGATCGTGGTCATCTCCAAAAACCAGTCTTAAAATTCAACAAAAAATCTCTTATCGTTACAGGTCCTGGATTTAATGGAAGATTTATTAATGCAGCAACTGAAGATGTTCGTCACCAAGTCTCGCCAAATGAACTTGCATGAAATTCAAAAAGCGAATGATTTATTGGACAAATCAATAGGTAATTCTGTTGATGAAATTTCAGAAATTTTTGAACAATTAAGTACTCATGGAATCACGAATTTATGCGAAAACAATGTTGAAGAACATTTTGATGACTGTGATTTGAATCAGACTGAGGCATAAAATGACGGATCAAAAAACGATGAAAATATTTCAGACTCTAGAAATATGTTATCTCTTGAACATGCACCGATTGAAACCGAAAATAAATCTCTAAAGCCTGAAAATTTATTTCACATTCCATTGAATAAAAATGGTGCAGTTGATGCTCATGAAATTGAGTTCTTATAAGGAACAGAATTGAAATATTCCTAAAAATATATATATAGATCTATATTAGAAGAGTTTTGGATCTAAGGGGTTTTACTTCATCAAGCATCGGGACTTCCATCTCACATTATTTCAAATACATACAGCACGGAAGAAAACAATTTTCTAAGAACCTGTTCTAAAATTCACGTTTCAAAAATTCCTCCGGACTCAAGTGTAATATCCAGTCACGTTTCATACAAGATTAAAATTCTGGATGATTGAAAATATTATTTCAAGGCACTGATTGCTTCGCATGGAAATGAGGACAAGGAGAAAAATAATCTAAATACGTATTCAAAATCTTTTTCTCCAATGTTAATTAGGATTCTTTTGTCCATTGCTACAATTTTGAAATGGAATTTATCAAGGTCAATGTCAAATCAGCATTTTTACAATCTCGATCAGCAATTCGCGATGTTTACTTGAAGCCCCATTGAGAATGCACAAAAAATTATTTATTGGTAATTATTGTCTGCATCGTATGCCTTAGTCATCGCGAGTTCAAAATGGCAAATACATTCGGATAATACATTTTTTATCTTGGCTTGAAACCAGCTGATTACGTACCTCAATTATTTTTTATGTGCTCAATAGAGTCATTGATACTACTTGTTGTTAAATTGGTGGATGATGTACTTATTCCTGGACCGGATCAATTCAAAAAAAATTATTCAAGACCTTGGAAACATATAAATGCTTGGAACAATAATTCACATGCCTGAGTCTTTCCATTTTAATGATATTAAAATTATACAGCTCGATAATTTCAAAATTAATGTGTAAGCTGATGAAAAATTACATGGACTTGAACCTCACATTATATCCAGAAATCTCCGGAAACAACCAGATGACGAAATTAATTCTTTTGAAATTTTCTTCTTCAATTCTCTGAATGATTCGATTGTCTATTTGGTCTTGGTCTCTTCTCCTATATCTTCTTTTACAGCCAGTTATTTGCAAAAAAAGAAGTTCCAACCTATTGGTTCATGATTTAGCTATTCAATCTTCGATGTTACGAAATTTAAGATCCTTGGCTTTACCAGTACATATCGACGCCAGGAAAGTTCGCCAGGAAAATTCTGGAAATTTTAATTTATCAGCTGTTGTTTTTTCTGATTCAGGAGAACCTGAAGGCTCGACAAATCCGCAACTTGGATGTATTGCTGTGCTCTTAATTGGTTCCTTAAATTTCAATTCCATATTTCATACAATTTATTAGCATTCACATTTATCACGGCGCCCTGTTAAATCAATTGCATCTGGTTAAATATTTGCTTCTGGTGGAGCTACTGAAAAAGGAAAAAATATTTCAGCAGAAAACAGTATGATACTCAATATTAATGTTCCCCTACATGTTGCTGTGGACTTTGGAGGATTTATTCAGCTCTCTTTCCGCATGTCGTGTACCTAAAGACAATCGATAAGACCTTATTTCCATTTAATATGACATAATTTTGAAACAAACAAAATCAAGATATGCTTTGGATACCTGGCTCAATTCATCCATTCGAACCGTTGACGAAAAATTAAAATTACGAAAAATTACAGTCCTGTATCTGAATATGGGCAATACTTTATCTCGTGGTTGATCTCAGTCATGTACAGCATTCTTCACTTTCAAAGGGGAAATGGAGTGAAAATTGAAAAATTATTTTAACAAGTATTGGGAAACAATTTAATTTGTTTTCCGTATCAAATACAGTGATGAAAAATTGTGGAACAATTTTTTTATCAGAGGTCAACAATTTTCATTTATTGTGAATCATCGAAAATAATTTATCTATTTTTCACTGGCCCATGTCTTTTACTGTATTACACGTGAAGTACTAAAATTATTGTACTGCTGGAGTCATCTTTGTAGCTTTCCTACTCTGATCTGCAGTATAAATAGTCTTAGGCTGTTAGAAAACTTTAGCAAGGATCGGGCCATCGAACTATCCCGTCGATCAATGAATATTGGTTTTATTTTTATTATCCTCAGCCTGTTATGGTATTTTTATTATTCATTTATTTGGAATTATCTATTTTGGATCTACGCAAATCAATTAATTTTTACGTCTGAGACGCTCCGTGGTGCTGGGGTCTGAAGACGTGATATTGGCGAACGTAAGTGACGGAAGCAAGAAAACCTTGGCAAAAAGCCATGTTGAGGGCTGCTTTGAGTCTCTATCTCTGGGTGTGCAGCCCTGGACTGCCTCCAGCATTACTTTAGCGTACAAATCCGATAGGCACCCGCGGAACTTGGTGCGGACATGAGCCATGGCTGGAGTGTATGTGGCAAGTACCTGTTCCATTGTCGGCAGGGGCTCAGCAGATTGGATTCGTCTGTCGGGAGGACACGTCGTGGAGGGCTCTGTAGCAGGCGGGTGGGGCGGTGGAGCATCGGGTACTACCACTGCGAGGACTGCAGGTTGTTCTGGACCTTTTTGCAGCCAAGACTCGTGTGGGGGGATATAGTGTCTCGGTGCTGTATTGACTGTGGAGAGGGGTTGGTGTACGAGAACACGAAAATTCCATTTACCGTTTGACCGCGTACATTTGAATGTGGTCACAAAAGGGGGAAGAAGGTTGGATTGTTTCATTTTTGTTAGATGCGGGTGGCTGAGTTGGTACAATAGTGTACGGTATTGTACGTGGCCACGGCCACATGCCATCACACAGCAACGACAGTATCACCGTGTACTGTACGCTTCGTTCGTAAAGCTGTGATGAAATGGAAGGGATACACAGGGGGAACATGGAATGCGTTTAGTTGAACAAATGTACTGTTCTGACTGAACCCGCTCCACTTGATTGGTGTTGTGATGCACGTCAACTGTTGCGGCGGGTGCGGACGGCACTCCACTCCGCCAGCACATAGAGGGGAGGCCAACAAGCAAACAAGCCGCCCTGGAGGTTACTGCCAATGCGGAGTGTCGCTGTAAAAGCGCAACCTGCATCTTCGAAAACCCGTCCCTTTGCGCGACTGTCGACAGGTCGCACAAACTCCTTGACAACGCGCAACGCCTACGGATGTCAGCCTCCAAGCGTTGAGATGGGGACAGCAACTGGCCTGCTTTACCCTGGCCATTCAGCAAGAAATCCTTGGTATCCCCGCTTTTTCTCCACGGATGCGGCGTTGAAGTTCGTGAGTGGGTTGGACCTTTTGCCCTGGCATAGCAGGGGGCGAGAGGGATGACAAAGGTTACATCGAAGTATTGCAGTCCGTGCCACCGACGGTTCCGACCGCCCTGATGTCCGTTCATGTATTGTGCTCGTAGGCTAATCGAGGCTCAATGAATAAAAGTCGGGCGGTCGTTGCAAGGTCATTTCCGAGGCGGGTCACCTGGTTGTTTTTGCGAAAACTGCGCTCGCTGAAAGATGCAGTTCACGCGGCTGTACAGGAGGCCTTGCCGCTGGGCAACGCCCGCATACGCGCCTTTTGCGCCGGCATGTCACTGGCCGCAACCCAAGGGTGGGTCTATTGTGCACCGTGCCCTGGTGTGAAGACACATACATGTCAAGAACGAGGATTTGTCCGTTTGGTTCCGGTACTTTTGTCCGACCCCTTTATTCGCCCCCGATACACCTTGTCCAAAGGCAGGGTGTACTGAAATGCTGGGTATCCACGGGGACCACTTGCTTTTCTGTCGTCACGGCTATGAGCGCGCAGTTGTCGCAGAAACAACTAGGTGACCCTCCTTGGAAACCTTGGAATTTTTGTGACAGGGAATCAGCCTCTCCACTGCGGTATACCTGTCCGCACATGCAGTGGTGTGTTTGCTGCTACAGCACTTGTAGCAGTAACTTGTAGTTGATTGCAATTCCTATCCTTTGAACAGAGGGAATTGCAATAGATGGCGTTGAAATTCTGGCATTTCGCGCTACGTACTTTGGCGGTTTTGGTACACGACATATGAAGGGGTTGCTTTGCAGTTGCACATTGCGTGCGGCCCCTGCCTTCCAACTGTTTGAGTTGCCAGTGCTCGTTTTACATCGGAGGGGGGCATTTAGGTTGGCTTACTGCGAGTGGAGGCCAGGTCGCGGATTTCAACAAACGAGATTGGCACATCGGTGCAAATACTACGTATCTTACATCTTGACGGTGTATATCCGATAATTGCGGCGTCATATGGTTCGTTGTCTCGCAGAGGTTTTCTGCAAAAGTAAGAACGTCCAATACGGTATGCGTTATAGATGGACTTTCTTCCGCCTGGCTGTGATGCAGAACTAAAGAAACGGCTAGGAGACACTTTGTTCTGGAAAATGCCGAGTATGTCTTGAAGATGGCTAATCACCAATGTTGAAAATTTTCGGCAGTTTAATGGTTGGAAAGTGAAACCATTGCCCCAAGTACAGTACAGTACTTGCTGATTGGGCTTGCAGCTTGTTTCTGAAATCTGAAATGCTCAGACGACCGCAGTAACGATATGCCAGCACAATTAGACTTTACATTTGTACGACTCGACCGCTTGGTCCACTCGCAGGTAACCAGGCCGAATAGTCCCAAATCAGCAAGACTTTGTTGCGGCGGAAAGAATTCCACATGGTTTAACTGCCGCACGCAGTACCCTACTTGGTCAACTTGAATATAAAGGAAGCGAATCCCGCAAAGGAGGGAAAGCGGCAGTGCAAAAAACTTTGAGAAAATCGACTGTTGGTCAACGCACGAATGTGTCTGGGTTTCAAGGGAGGAGCTAGCCCGTGGTGGATTAGAGCACCAGACTTTATACCTGTGTATTTTGCCTGAACAGTTTAAGAGTCACTCGCACAACGTACAGTACTGTATTGTACAGGGGAAAAATGTGGGGTGATTTAATATTTGAAAGATATGGTCGGTTGTGGCCCGGAATACCCCACAGGGTGCGCAGTAATACCTCTGAAATTATGCTAAAAAGCCGGCTCAAGGCCCTCCAGCAGACAGGCTGCGTTGGCCATTACGGCCGCGGCAGCGTGCCTCTGAGTAAGTACCGCACGGACCTTACCATACGCCTCCATCGCTCTACCGGGCTCGTTCCGCGCGACGTCGGTTAGCACCCTATAAGCGTCCGGGTGCCACCCTCCGAGAGTAGATATAGGGATAGGTACGAGCTTACTTGTCACGGAGGTTGCAATAAAGATTCATATGTTCTGTGCTTGGCAGAGACGGCCGCATTGAGCGAGGTGAGCGGATGAAACGTTTTGAGTTTTGCGATTTTTACCGAGTCTGTTTCGAATCTAAACTAAATGTGGTCACATAGGTTGGAAATTACATATCGACCACAGTAAATTAACCCCCCATTTCCGCGGTTGGAAATTTGAAGCATTGCTAGCGCGTCTGTACTGTAAAACAAACTACTGTAAATGAGGATCCATTCTCGGAAGCAGCCGAACCGGGCGCGGGTGTTTGATTCTAAATTAGCTCGACATGCACGTCAAGTGGAGGCCCTTTTGTGACTCGTGCAGAATCTGAGTGGACCGCCGTGATGCGGTACTATACTGTACATGTACATGTAAAAGTATAGTGGTAAATCTTTACGAGTTGTACAGTGTGGCACAGAAGCGTGCGGAGGGAATTCAGAAAATCCGTGATGCTAAAGTGAATCAGTCTGTGCGGACGGTATCAATTATACGCAAGCAAAATATCAGTTGGCAACTTTATAATTGGAGGCATTGCTCCCAGACGAGTGTGTCCAGACTATGTACCAACATGAGCTTTTTCATGTCAAAGCCCAATCGCGAGTGGATGCGACTTGTTTAGAACAAACTAGTGTCGACCGTTTCTCCCATGCGACAATGCCTTGGACGCCAACGGGAAAACGACGGCCGAAATTCGCTCTTCCGTATTGAGGAAAAGCGTTGACGTACTGTATGATACCACGGTCCAAACTGCATGATCACGAGATCAACATAAACCCAAACCGTTTCCGTCGCAAAATAGGCGCATGCAAGACTCCCTGATCCACGCTCTGCATCAGCCAATAGAGATTCCACATGAAACCAACGCCCCACATCAAATCAAATCACTCAATCCGCCTCTTCCACGTACCCAACCTCTCTCACATGTCCTCCCAAAAAACGTCCCAGTTTGGTTTCACGCTGACACGCGCCGCAAAGCGTAGAACCAAAACCCTCGATCCATAGCACGATGCATAAAATCCGCGCTCGACCTGCCAAATCAAAAACAGCCATCCACACTTTTCAGCACAAGTCCCTATCCACAGCCCTGAAAACGCGGGCACTGGCGCCACTCGCGCAGTCAACGTTCCGCAACTCGTGCAGATTGCTCACCGAATAAGGATCCCCCTTCCGATACAGCGAGCAACCACCATTCGAGCCTCGAATCACAAACTGAGCGTCGCGACCAAACCAAACCAAACCGGACCACAGTCCAAAGCGCCACCCCCCCAAACTGCAAGCCACCGTCAGGACAACAAAGCAAGAACCGTTCCTTTCGCCAAAACACACCGTTGCATGACAACACAGCACAACCACCCAAAAACCCACCACCCCATGCATCAGCACTCGACAAAAGAAAACAACCCCTTGCAAAAAACCAAACCCCCCGGGCAAAAATCAGTCGACCACCCAACCAGCCAACTCAAACTTCCCGGCTCCCCCCAATCCAACCCCCCCCCCACAAATCCACAAGCAGCACATCACTCGCTATCGCCATGCCCCACCCCCCCTCCACCCCATCCACATGCGAAAACACAGTCCTCGGAACATGGGCCCACACAGTCCCCCCCCGCATTCCCCCCATCACGCTGCGTCACTCGAGCATCATGCGGCACGGCATCGTCCAACTCACGCTGCTCTACAGCGGCCACTTGGTCATTTGCCATCCGACACGTCGCTGCCGGGTAACGTGGGAAACTGGTTGTGCGGTGCAGTGTTGTTTTCGTGGTTGGGGCCGGGATCCTGGTCCTTTGCCGCCGACTCGGCATCCGGGGTGGCACGGTGGATATTGTGAGATTCGGGTGCGGTTTGACGATGTGAGGGTCGTCGGTAACATCGGAGGGACGGGTGCGGTTTGTGGGAGTGGTGGGGGTGTGGTTGGCGGGGCAGGCGGGGAGTGCGGTTGGTGGCGGGAGGATGGAGGGGTCGTTTGGAGTGGGGTAGGATTGGGTTTGTGGTGTGTGTGTTTGTGATTGTTGTTGTTGTTGTTGTTGTTGGTGGGTTGGTTGGTATTGTTTCGACGGAGGTCGTTGGAGGGTTGTTGGGTTGATGACGGGGTTGTTGGGTACGGCGGCGGTGTTGTTTGTGATCGGAATTGGGGCGGGGGTGATGGAATCTGGGATGAAATTTGGGATGTCGGGGTGTGAGGTGGGGATGGGTTGCAGGGAGGATAGACGGGGCGGGGTGGATCGGGGCGGTGTGAAAGGGTAGGGAGGGTGGGGGTGGGGAGGTAGACGGCGGGTGAGGGTGAGGGAGAGGGAGCAGGGGATGAAAGGGGGGCGGCGGGTAGAGGGTAGGGAGGGTTGGATAGGGGGCAAAGGGGGGGAGGATAGACGGGGCGGGGGCGGGGGTGGGAGAGGGGTAAAGGTGGGGGACGAGGGCTTGAGACCCCAGAGAGCGGGATTGGGGACGTAGGGCCAGTTGGGACGGACGAGGGTGAGGGTGGGATCGACGGTGAGATGGTGAGAGTGTTGGCGGAGAATGAGGCCGACGGTGGGGGGATCTGTGGCGTTGAGGGCCTGCATGCGGGGGAAGGTGGTGATGAGATACAGGGAGATTGATAGATCTGGGAGGAGGTTGAGGTTGAGGTGGCGATCGTAGGGGAGGTTGAGGGGGGAGAGGTAGTATTCGACTTGGTTTGTTACTTGAAGGGGATCCAAGACGGGGGGAGAGGGGGAGGAGGAGGGAGGAAGGGAGGTCATGTTTGTTTGTTTGTATGGGAGGTGGGAAGTATGTGTGTGAAGTGGAAGGATTAGGATTAGGATCAAGGTATAGTGTTGGGGAGGGGAGGGAGGGGAGGGGAGGGGAGGGTGGTTTGTGTATAGTTGAAGGGTGGCTTAAATAGGGTTTGGAAAGGAGGATGGGGGAAACGGGATTTGGGGATGGCGGTAGAGACCACGTTGAAACATGGGGAATTTGGAAGAATCCTAAAAATGGGGTAAAAAAGCTGTGGTTGGAAGGCGGGGAGGGAGGAGTTGTTGTTGTTGTTGTTTTTCTGGTGTGGGATTGGATTGGATAGGATTGGATTAAGGAATGTGTGCGTCGGCGTGGGTTGGTGAATGGTTGAGAGAGAAGAGGGTGATGTGGTTGGATGCACGTGTCTCGCGGGGACAGGGAGGGAGGACAAAGGTGCGACGGTCCGTCGCCTCGCTCGACAAGGGCACAAAATCAAGATGGAAACCGGTCGGTACACACACACACACAAATGTCATCAGTTGTGTCCCTGGCGCCTGTACAGCAGAGGAGCACAACCCTTACCGGGCATTATTGTACAGTCCAATACTGTACTGTACTGTACTGTACTGATCCGTCCAATTCCCCAATACACGAATACAATTAAAATTCCCTCGCTTCCTGTCCATCGCACAAGAGAATGTACAGTAACTGGTGTACTGTACTGTACATGACATCCAGCGCATCAATGCAAATCAACGTTGTTTCACGGCGTGTAAAATGAAATGCCTGAAATCCGCCCCGAGTCCACCTCGTCTGATTCATACAGCCTTGTCCTATATTTACCTCTGGTGACGTGTTGCTTGTGTCATGCGATCCCTATCACTTTGTACAGTACAGTCGCTACAGTACAACAAATTAAAGTGATAAAATTAACCCCCTACAGTACAGTACAGAATTTGCCTTGACCCCCACATTTATACTTTACAGTGCAAATCGGGCCCTGCCCT
Source organism: Kappaphycus alvarezii (assembly GCA_002205965.3). NCBI lineage: Eukaryota > Rhodophyta > Florideophyceae > Gigartinales > Solieriaceae > Kappaphycus > Kappaphycus alvarezii. Next base: position 267,833 of record NADL03000845.1, read on the forward strand.
GTAAATCAACAGCATGTCCATCTCTCCACTTGCAAATCAAGTACTCTACAAAACCCTCCACCTTGCCCCTTTCCAAACCTACACTACACTACTGTACTGTACTGTACTGTACAGTATTCCTCCAAAACCCTACAAATGCCCTCTACCCTCCACACGACTATTACCTCCATCTACTGTACAAAAAGGCGCCAACAGGGTGCAATGCATCATCCACTCTACACATACTGTACTGTACACTACAGTACTGTACACTACAGTACAATAGTGCATCACAGCAAAACCCCGCAACGGGATTCGCCTATCGAACAGATCACCTCCATACACTACTGTACTGTACTGTACTGTACTGTACAGTGCAGCAACAGGACATGTTTTGTTTACTTGCCTACATATCTGCTCCACTGACAGCGAAAAGGCCATCCTCTCTACTGTACATACCATACTGTACTTTACTGTACTGTACTGTACAGTACTACAGTTATAGCCGATCCACGGCTGTACCCGCTTATGATTATGAATAATAATAACAATAAACCTGGCCACGTGTACACACACGATGTGCACCACACAGCCCACACCCACGTCAACCGCCCGGTCCCCGCCACCATCCCCGATTGTCCGCATCGCACACCTCACCCACCCACCCTCCCTCCTCCTCTCCCTCTCTTCATCCAACCACCCCCACCCCCAACCCCCCCTCATCCCATAAAATAAAACGCCGCCGCCAATATAAAATAACACATCATCAACAACGCCCCCTCCAACCAATTCGACCGCGAGTCCCTCAACGTCGCATTCACCACAAACACCGAAAACCCAATACATATCGTTTCAAACAGCTCAAAATTCAACGTCAAGTGCTCCCCCCACCAACCAACTCACCACCACCAACAACGGTGCCGCAAACAGCGCAATCTGCACCGAGCTCCCACACGCAATCCCAATCGACAAGTCAATCTTATTATGCCTCGCCACCAAAATCGCGCTCATATGCTCCACCGCATTCCCAATTACAGGCAACAACACCACCGCGATAAACTTTTCACCCACCCTACACGCCCCGAAAACCCATCAATGCTCGTCACAATCAGCTCCGATAACCCGGCCACAAGCAGCACCATAAACACCAGGATCCCCATCGCCACCGGCAAAGATGCCACCTGTTCCTCCTCCCCCGCCTCCTCTCCACCCGCTCCCAATTCCACATCCCCCCCCGCCGCCTCCGCCCCCGCCCCCGCCCCGTCCACCTCGTACCATTCCGCATGCGTGTACAACTGGAACAGCAAATACATGCAATAAATCACCAACAGACACACAGAAGTCACCAAACTCATCCTCTCCTCCCGCCCCTGTTTCTCCACCCCCTCCGGCATCGCCATTGCAAACAACGCGGGGATGGAAAACCCAAACACCGCAAACGAAAGCAGATCCGCATTCGCCTCCGATACCGCCGGCAGTACAATCTGCTCCCGATATCTCAACCCGCCAAAGAAAAAGGCGCTCCCCAGCACCAGCAACAGGTTACTCAACACAGACCCTGCAATCGTATTCTGAATCAGCTTTAATTTCCCCGCCTGCAACGCCGCAATCGATAGAATCAACTCCACCGCGTTGCCAAACGTCACATTCACGAGCGCCCCCATCGTCTCGTTGGTATGCTCCGCGATATCCTCCGTCGCCTTTCCGAGCAACATCGCCAGTGGTATCATTCCGATGAATGAAAACCCAAATATGTACACCGCATCCACATGCAACAGCTGTGCCCCAAAGCCGAGGGGGACAAATATTAACAGATAGTTCAAATATGACCAATACCCTTCAAGTCCCAGACTCACCCCGTTGTGCAGCTGAGTCAACTGCCCGGTGCATAATGACGCCCCGATATCGGAGAGCCCGGACAGATGACGCGACATGAGCACGGCATCGGATGAGTGTCGATTGGACAGCGGTGCGACGGGCCCTGGTGTGATATCGGAGCGACGACGCGATGGTAGCGTGTTGTACGTGACGGCTCGTTTGGAAAGGATTGGCAAGTGGGAAGACGATGCTGCAGAGTCCATGGTTCCGCTGCGATTGCAATGTGGTCGTTGCGGTAGGGTTTGGGACAAGGGTTGGTGGTCAAGGCGTGGTGTTGGGCGAGAGATGGGGGGGGGGAGGGGATGCGGGTTTTGTACGAGGTCGAGCTACTTTGTTGCGAGCGGATGGGAGCTGGGAAAACGTGTGCACTGTATGGTTCCGTCAGCAGTGTCGTTGAGTTGTCCACAATTTGTGCAAAAATCTGTCATGACCACCAGATATTGCTGACAGTGCATCGAGTCATCACAAAATCCCCTCAACCACCCGTCGTTCAATCCGCGGACTACAAGTATTTTATTACAAATATATACCGCTGTCTGCTTTTCCGATTTATATTTTCTACGCTCCCACCCGGAATGAATTACAGCCCCATGTCAACATACATGTTGACAAAAATCTCATCTTTCACGTGTTGTCTGCCATTGACATCTACAGTGCCATTACTTTTGTCACATGACATATGCCATTTGTACCGCCTCTCCTTGAAAGCGGCGTCGTTCTTGCCTCGCCATTCTACACCAATTATCTCGTCCATCCCCAGTAAAACAATTCGCGTCCAACATCCCACCTCTCGCATCCCCTAAATCATTTCGCCTCTCGCCCCCGTCTCTGCCAATCCCTCCCCTGCCTTGAATAATTTCCCCAACTCCCCCCAAACAAACAAACAAACACATCCAAAAGAAGACCAGCACCACCCCGCATTTCTTCCTCTCAACTCTACGTGCCACGGAAACTCCGCACTTTCATGAACCTTTACACCTTTTCCTATTTTCACTATACCCGCCTCATTCACCTCGCTACCACTCTCACAACCCCCAACCACCACCTCTTTTCTTTGTAGCAAACCCCCTCCCATTCCCTCGCTATGCGCCAATCACAACACCATAAAACCCCTCCGAATCTCCTCCTCCCCTCCCTCCTCCTCCTCCACACCCTCATCCCCGCACTAGCCACACTCTCGTGTCAAACGCCGCTAAACTTTGATGACACACGTCTCCCCGCCGTCTTGGAAGTCGAAAACAACTGCGCCACCAATCCCATCGCCGTCTGCTTTGAATACGACAAAGTCATCTACCTTATCCAAAACATGAACCCCACTTCTCTTCGCACCTTTTCTACCATGTACGACGACTGTTGGGTTTTCCGTGCCCACAATTGCGACGGTCCAACCCTCCTCGAGCACAAGGTCGCCGGCACTCGCAAGCTCACAGTCGGTTGCACAAAGGAGGAGACCGACGCAAACGCCCTCCTCCTTTCCCAGTCCACCACCGTGGATTGCAGCCTCACAACCACCCCCCAAATCACAGACGTCTTTAATGCCTCGTTGCACCTTATTCCAGACTCACTCAAGCAAGATCTTTCCGACGATTTGTTCAACCATCGCAATACCCCCATGCAATTCCTCAAAAAGCACGACCTGCTCCGCGGTGTATATGAAATGTGTTACGACCTTGCCCGCCATGGTGCCGACGTCAACTCCACCTATTCCATGTTTCGTCATATCCGCGCCGTAATTCGCCACACAGAGAGTTGTCACCCGGAGCTGATCGGCACTGATATTGGCATAGCAAACGCCTATCTGGCCTTGTACGGGTTTGTTTCGGCCCACTTGCATGCCTCGCTACAACAGGCGGGCTCGTGGATTGCCACGCCCCCGGAATTGACCACCTCGCAACAGACTGCCTACGAAAACATGGTTCAGGTGGCCATGAGCCTGGATTTGGCCATGGACTTGCCGAGTTTTGTGTTACCAGGCATTGCAGAAGGCATCGGCGCTGGTGAACCCTTGGCCGGCGTCCGGATATTCAGGAATGAGACGCGGGATTCGAGCCCGCGACGGGCCGAGTGGAACAGGACCGCGTTGCGGATGGGGTCGGCCATGACAGGGGAGGAGATTTGTAGTGCGGAACCGGGGGGCTGGAAATTTAAAAAGTTGACCGGTGCCACCGTGGCGAACGGGACGGTGGATTGTTGCTCGCCGGTGTGTTTCTTGCTTGAAAAGGTAGTGGGGGGTCTGATGGATGGGCAATCGTTTTTGGACAATTGTTGTTTGAACTGCAATTTGCAGTGGTGCACGGCTGAAATTCCAGTGCAGACTGTGGCCGTGTTGCATGCGGCGGAGGTGCAGCTGCAAAAGATTGGAGTCCAAGAGCTCGAGCGGCCGTTTAAGGTTATTCTTCTTTGATTTTTTTTTCTGCTGTGAGGGATTCAGGAGGTCGGGGAGTTGAACAATTTTATTGTTACAAGTTCAAAACTGGGGAGGGGAAAACCACATGGGACGATGGAATATATTTGCTGCGAGGCAACTCACGTTTGCACGACGCATGGTTGGATATGAACCAGCTTTTGTCGTAAAGAAGAGTGTGAGAGGGGAGTAACGGCGGGGGAGGGCGCGGCATGGACGAAAATTGCTCCTTTTTGTTGGCGTTTCAATTGTTGTCATTTGTTTTGTTCTTGGACCATGGCATGCTTATCTTTATCCACCAATACGTAACGGATCGTTGCGAAGCACATTCAATGAGGATCCAAGTTTGGAGGATTCAATCCACGTTTTCAGACGTGCGCTCTTTCTTAAAAGAATGCAACGAGGTTGAATACTTTGGATTGAGGCATTCATGTTGGCAAGGCTCATTCCATTTCTAATATGTAAACTTGACAACTCATTTTGTTATTTTTGTTTCTACGTTGAAAACCTTTCCGCCCTTTACGATAGCTTGTCGCTGAAAAGCTACAATCGCCTTGTCAATAGCTGTAAAAGGATGCAGGGTAGCGACTGCTGGTGAGGCAATGCATTGCTGGTTGAACAAAAAGGTTGAGAATCATCCAATCGGATGTTGTCTCTCCTCCTTATCATCAAAAATGGAAGAAAGCAAAACCTAGCATTCACGTTTCCTCGCTGTGTAATAGGCTGTGCAAGAGTGTGTGATTGTGTTGCGAGGGGGACGCATCTCTAGTTTGTTTTCAATCGCAGAATTGCGCTTTGTGAGAAAGCCCTGATCTCAACAGACGAAACAGGTGTTCCGTTTTGCGAAATAGAGCGCGCCTTCTCCCCTGTCAAAAAGCCGCTAGATCCCCTTGCCGCAGCCTGCGCATCCACCGCAAACTGAGACCTATTGAGTAGTCTAATCAGCAAACTCTCAACTACTGCACCTTTACATAAATAGAGTAACAAACCACGCTTCATCATCAAACAAATCCCTCCTTTATCCCAATCCGACAAAGCACAGCCATTACAAAACACATTGAGACCTCAACACGGTCCCCATCGGCGTACACCCAGACCTTCTCAACCCTTGGCAAACCTCACCGCCCAACCTCCAGTCAGCGCAACCTACATTAAACCCGCCTACCCCCGCTCCGTCTCCCCAACAACTTTCTATAATTGCGCTTGCTGCCAAATTCGCCACGCCGGTCCTTCCCTCAAACATATTCTTTGCACATTCAAAAAACCTCTCATCCTTGGCCCCCCCAGTATCCATCTCCAAAAACACACCATTAACCGACCCCCTCCCACCCACCAAGTCTTCGGCAACATACGTCATACCCGTCCATCCATCCACAGCCACCACAGCAAACTTGTACGCCACCAGCGCATTCGTGCCCACATCTGACGCAAAAACCGCAGCCAACGGCCCTGCCACATGCTCCTCCTCCTCCTCCGGCCCCTGATCTCGCGGTTTCCTACGTTGTTGACACTTTTCCTTATCCTCACACATTCTCTTCCTTATCTCGTTCACAAACAGCCGTTGCTCATCCCGACCACCCGGAAACAATACCTGATTCGCACGCCATCCCAACTGTCTTACACACCGTTTACACAATTCCTCCGTATACGCAATCCGCTCCGGACAGCTATCACCGCGGTTGTTCGTCGTGTCGAACACCGCGCGTGCAAAGGTGCGCTCGGCATGATTACGCAGGTTAAAGCCTCGCGCGGACCCATACTGAGCGATGTACGAGTGGCGAAACGCAGAGATAAACGCACTTTCCTCTAGCGGTTTGGTCACAGTGCATGTGACCTGGCATGATACAAGAGGAAGAAGCACAGCAACAACAAACAACGCGAAAGTAGCAGGCCGGCGCGTCATTGTAACATAAAGAAAGGGACCTCAATGAGGACGAGAAAGTCACACGAAGGCGGTATGACAGGCGAGAAAGCCGCGAATAATGCAACGTTTGAATACACGCCACAACGACTACGACATTATGAGCATGGGTAAAGGGTTTCCACACACGTTGCATGGATCGCATTTCTGTTACGCAAAGTTGGGTACCAACGTGTGGGCCACACAAAAGGCGGGGGGGAGAGTGTGGGACACATGGTGAGGCGGGGCAAGCTCAGGGAAACATGCGTGCTGTTTGGAAGTTGTAACGATGAGAATGGGGCACATGAGGAGGTAGTGGACCCGAGGCGGGAATTCGCTTGCGAAGGAGCGTTGTGGCCCGAGGTAATTCAGGGGTTGACGGGGACGAGAGGGCGAGATTCAAGCGGCATGTGGATCGTTTGTGCGGGACGAGCAATGCGAAGCTGCTGGGGTTTGGGGCAGGGTATGGGCTTGTTGGTTTGTGATGGTGGGTGCAACAGGGGGGCGGGAAGATGGTGGTCGACGGGATGACCATTTCATGTTGACGGTGGCGGGGGTGGGTTGGCGTTGGCAGTTTGACGAGGGGATTGAATGAAACAGGCAACGATTCATCGGGTTGGGAACGTGCAGGACGCAAAGGTGAATGAATCGATTTCGACCAATCGTGCGCAATGCAAAATAATGACCAAAAAAATCAGGCAGCCATCTCCTACCCCGTCGCATGTCAAAGACCAGTCTCAGATCTACCATTTAGCCCTCTCCTGATCCAAACTCTGCGATCCAAAATTGACATATCTGTTGCCAATCGCACCGCCATCCCGCTCCATTTCCAATCCTCCCCCTCTTTCCCTTTTTTCCTCCCGACCCGATAGAGTCCGTAAACCCGTTCCAATAATGTCCGATTCAGACACCCTCGTCACGGAGGCCTCTTTGGAGGAGATGCTCTCCACCCGTCTCTCCGTTGACTCTGTTACCGTTCAGGGTGCACAACGCACTTCCCCGAAACTTTTGAGCTATGTCACGGCCCCAGTTCTTTCCACCGGCGGCACCTTTTCCGGTGTCGTCGATGATGTCTCTCTCGCCATTGAACGTCTTCGTGCCACCGGTTGTTTTCGTGGTGTCGATGCCTATCTCGATCGCTCCTCCACCGCAACCGATGCCACCGTCCAGTTTACGGTTACCGAAAAGCCATTATATCAGTTACGTACGGGCACCTTTGTCGAGACCGCAGGTGACAGGGAGGCTACTGTTGAAGGTGCATTCTTGTGGCGCAATGTCAGGGGAAGGGCCGATACGATAAAGATGGGCGTCAATTGGGGTGGTGGTGGAAAAGGAGGAATGTTTGCGGAGGAACCGTCCATGAGCTGGGAGGTAGCTTATGACGCACCGTTTATCCTTGGCTTGAGGAGTCGAGGATTCGCAAAGATGGGCGGAAGGGTTCGGAATTGGGAGGAGGGTAGTGGTTACATGTTGAGGATCAAAGAGGGTGAGCTTGGCGTTGAGTTGCCAATTGGAAGGGTGAGTGTCATTAGCGCGTGGAGGGAAATGGTTGCAGGTGATGGAGGGAGCATTTTGGTCCGAGAGGAAGGCGGACACTCGTGGAAGACGAGTCTCAAGCACGAGGTGGAATGGGAGGGAAGGGACAGTGCTGCTATGCCAACGGAAGGCCTGTATGTCGGCATCAGGGACGAGATCACTGTCCCGAGGGTCGGCGATGTCGGCTTCATGAAGGGCGAGGGGGAGATGCAGCTCCACTTGCCGGTCGGTGCCTCGGGATTGTCGTTGGCGCTTGGAGCGAGGGCCGGAATGGCAGTAGGGAAGGGGGGAAAGCGGGTGTTGGTTCAGGATAGGTTTTTCCTAGGTGGGAGTAACAGTTTGCGCGGATTTCAGAGTCGTGGAGTGGGGCCCAGGGATGGCGGTTATGCGGTAGGAGGAGAAGCATTCTACGCCGTCACTGGGATGGTTTCTGTGCCTGTCCCACATTCGAGTTTACTGTGGCAGTTGTTCAATGCCCGGGTGCATGCGTTTGGAACTGTGGGCGATTTGACAGAGGCAGCGGTGGTCGGGAGGAACGTTCGAAGGTTGATCAAGAAGGAGGAGAGTACGGGGCTCCGTGATCATCTGAAAGGAATTTGGAAAGACATGTACGACTCGATGCGGGTTGCTGCGGGTCTGGGCATTGCATTGGAGACGTCTTTGGGGAGAGTTGAAGTCAATTATTGTCACGTGGTGCGTTCTGCGGACTCTGATAGCGGCAAACGAGGAATTCAGATTGGAATCAGTGAGTCGTTTTCGTAGTAAACGGGCGGCATCGAGCTGGCTGTCTTGGAAGAGTGATTCGAGTGTAATGCGCAATATAGAAAACTGGCGAGCTTTACGGGCGCTCGGGAAGACACTGCCTTGGGTGCTTCTGTCGCCGTCAGGGTAGCAATTATGCCATGCTCCAGTTGTTTGGGAGTATCGCACAACTCCAAAAATGCGAGGGAATCTGTAGGGTGTCATGTTCGCGAGCGTCGCGAGTAGATTCGTGTGCAACAATGGGAAAAAAGCTGCGACGAGCTGTCACGTGTTGCTGCCATCGTCAAAATCACCCTTGATCATGGCAACAATTCTACTTTCCTTCCTTCTCGGACAAAATGCAGTGGGAGCAAGCAAAAATTGCATCTCGGGCTTAAGTGTTACTTGGCCTAAGTATTACTTTGCCTTGCGTGTTCAGTGACTGCCAGAGCTATCATCGGGAATCTTCACTCCATCTCGCGTGCCTCCAGGCGGGACTTGCTGTCTCGGCGGCGAGTTATCCAGAGAATCCTTACTCTCCATGACAGGGCCTTCCATCAGACTACTCCGCAGCATGCGCGGATCCCTTAATGCGGATTCCATCATGCCTGCGTCAAAACTAGTCGACCTGTGAGCTTGGGTCAGGCTCTGAATCACCCCTTTGATTCTCGGTAACCTTGACATCCGCTTTTCTTCACCCACAAGGCCACCCCTCGCGGTTCCCCTCGTCTTTTTCTGCATTCCTGTACCTGTCGATGGTGCTAGCTCACGCAGTACCCTAAACACAATCTCCGAGTCTGGCACATATCTGTCCGCTGCCGAGTTGTCAGACTTTCCTCCTACTCGACAAGTTAAAGTGGTAACCCGGCCATCCCCCGTGCTAATGTAATTGTTCAGAAATGAAAACACGTCTTCATCGGCCTTATCCGACCCTATAGCAAACGCAAAGTCGATCCCTTCGGGTATTTCGGTGATGATTCGTTGCACAGCCGACAAGCGCGAAGTACTTACGGGGCGCAGTTCCAGATACTTGTACCCCGACGTCACCTCTACCGGCAGATTCATGCAAGATTCTGCCAGCAGTAGTTGCAACTCCTTCGCCTGCCACGACCCAAACAACGGGTCCGCGTCCAAAAAATGCCACGTGACGATTCGGTCCTTCACTTCCAAGTGGGCCCCTGGCGTTCGCTCTGTAAAGTACTGCAAAAGGGGTGTGACCCCAATCCTCCACGACTGGTCATCATTCACCACTAGCGACTCCCACTTCTCTGCCGATGGGTGACGGTAGTCGCATCCGTGTTCCGAGATCAGCCCGACGGGAATGTCGCCAAACCATTCATCCAGTGTATCCCTGGATCTTCCTGAGATAATGTACACATAGTTGCCCGGATCCGACGATAAGCGCTGCAAGAAGCGACGTAAGGATACCGAAGGAATTGCCAGATCCGGCAATGCGACTGGTGCACACAAGGTGCCCTCATACTCCAAAAAGAACAAGCGACGAGAACGCATGCGCATCTCTGGGAGAACATCGACGGAAATTCGAAGCAAGGTCTGACGTGGCTTATGTATGTCCTGCGCCTTGATGAGACGCTCAATTTGTTGAAGCTCACTGACAAATGAACGTGCCCAAAACGCAGCGGTATGTTTGGTTACATAGTGGTACAACTTCCAGTGTTTTAGAGCTCGCTCTCGGTCCGATACTGTCAAAGCCTCGTGCATGGCCTGCGCGAGTTCCTCAATATTCCAAGGATTCACGCGAATGGCGGAAGATAACGACTGCGCGGAGCCGGCAAATTCAGAGAGGACGAGCACACCGTGGCGCTCTTGTTGGCAGACAACGTACTCATACGACACCAGGTTCATCCCGTCGCGGATGGAGGTCACCACGGCGACATCAGCGACGGTGTACAAGGCGCAGAGGTCATCAAAAGTGACGGACTGGTTGATAAACACTATGGGTGCGTATTCAACGCTTCCATACTGGGCATTAATGCGCCCGACGAGTTCGTTAGTCTGACTGATCAACTTTTTGTACTCGTCCACTTCAGTTCTGGATGGGACACCAATCTGCACAAGCACAACCTTGTCCTTCCATTCCGGCTGCCTTGCTAGCAAAATCTCAAACGCCATGAGCTTGTGCGGGACACCCTTAATATAGTCCAAACGATCAACGCCCAGCAAAACCTTTTTCCCGCGAAACTTGTCTTCCAGTTCGCAAATCCTATCCTTTACGGACGCGGTCTGTAAGGCGGTAATCCAGGCATTAGGATCAATACCGATTGGGAAGATGCCAACATTTGCAAAGTGGTCCTTGTAGGTGACGCCTTTGGGACTGGCATCCAAGCCCAGGATCCTGGTACAGACACTCAGAAAATGCCTTGCATAATCATATGTGTGGAAACCGATCAAATCGGCGGCCAAGACACCTTGCAAGACCTTATTTCTGACGGGCAAAATGCGGTATACCTCGGAGCTCGGAAACGGGGTATGCAGAAAGAAGCCAATGGTTACATCTCGCAACCTCTTCCTCAATAAACTAGGCAGCAACATCAAGTGATAATCCTGAACCCACACCAAATCACCCGGCTGATAGACCTGCATGACTGCCTCTGCAAAGCGATGATTTGCCTTACTATAGGCATCCCAGTACTTGAAATCAAACTTTCTCTCACCATCTCCGCTAACAATAGGCAGGGGAACGTAATGAAACAAGGGCCATAAAACCTCATTACAAAAGCCATTATAATATAAATTTGCATCAGCGTCACTTAAATACACGGGGTAACAATTCATCTCGTCTTGAAACCTCCTCCTCATATCCTCCTGCTCGCCGGGAGCAACCTCAACACCAGTCCACCCGACCCACACAAACGGAATCTTATTTTTAACCCCCGCCAGGGCACTAACCAGCCCACCGGAGCTTACACGAAAAGACCAATCAGCACCTTCCTCCCTGGACAATGTAACAGGCAAGCGATTGGAAACGACAATCAAGCGAGCTGGTCGACTGCCTGCAGTGGAAGGCAAAGCATCCAACCTGGTATAGGAGCGACTACCAGCGGAACTTGGGCCGGGAGGAGGCGGAAGGTCAGGGTCATCGACATCGTCTGGAGGTTCGCCACGAACATTCTCCAATTCGAGGTGGAGACGATGGATTTGAGATAGGATTTCAGCCTCTGTAGGTTTGGGGGTGAGGTGGTCGTCAAGGTCGTCGAGGTCGTCGTCGAGGTCGGGGTCTGAGCCAGTAACGGAACGGGATTGGGGAGAGGGTGTGGTGGTGTGTGAAGTGTTTGCGGGATGGGAAGGGGAATTATTGGGGGAAGGAGAAGGGGAAGGGGAGGGGGATGGAGTGGAGGAATGGGGGAACGGACGGTTGGAGGGCATGGTGGGGAGCGGAGGTAGAGCGAGGGTTGAAGAGGGGGGAGGGGAGGGGTAGAGGAAATGACATTTACATTGAAGGAGCGGCCATGGTAGGATTGGGAGCAGAGCTCTGTTGATGCCAATTGTCAAGTGAAAAGTGAGTGGGGAAAAGCGGAGCTTGATGAGGATGGCCGAATGATCCGTGGCTTGAAATGCCAGCATTTTTTAATCTTTGTTGTTTTTTTTCTACTCCTCCATATACAGCTCTGGCAGCGAAAACCACACGCTGCACAAGTGGCCATTCATTTTTCTGTTCACATTTCAACAGTCCAAACAAAAAGACACACTGTCAATTAATATTTTAAATTGGGTCAAAAAACCTTTTCCTTTTCCTTTCACCCCTCCCCTTCCCCCGCAACAAACGCTCGCACGGCAACCACAGTCCCCACCACCCCACCCACTACTCCAAACGCCACAATACCCAAATCCTTCACCTTCCCCCCCACCCACTCTCCTCCCCAAATCTCCGATAGTGCAACCACGCCGGCGCCGTATATGCCAAACAACTCGCCCCCATACTCCCCACTAAACTCTGCACCAAACCAAACTCCTTACCCGCCATCATCGCCGTCACCCCACTCACCCCCACCACCGTCAATCGAATCGCAATCCGTCTCCGGTCCTTCACAAACCAACTCATGGATCGCTCCTGCTCCCCGAATCTCACCTCAGTCCCATTCAACTTGCTCATACCCGCCTCCTCCTGATCCGAATTCATCACTCCATCAGAATGCAACAGCATATCCTGTGTCGGGTCCTCCTCCACATCCATATCCTGTAACCCATCGTCCGCAACGAGCCAAGTTTCAAGGAATTGAAATACAGGCACAATTTGCAACGGGTACGTAAACAGAATACCAACAACTAGCACCGCCTTGACCAACGCCACAACAGGCGAATGACCAAAGTTGACCAACAGAATACTCGATGTATCCTCCCCGAATGTCGCAAACCCCATCACCCCTACCACCATAAGCACCGTTGTAAGAATCACAAGCGCCACACGAAGCACCAGTCTAAAATGATGCCGTTGTTTCATACTAGCCTCCACGGGGATCACCAACCCGATCCCTTCCAACGCTGCAGTGATCTGACCGAAGAATAAGGGGAATTGGGAGAGCGGGGGATTTGTGGGGGCCCAGTGGTAGTGTTTGGCGAGGAAGAAAACTACCGAGACAAAGCCGGTGAGAAGGGCGATGTTGGCGGTGAGTGAAAATGGCCCGAGGTGACGGATGGAGGTGACAAGGGCTAAAAGTGCTAGAAAGGGCAGTGCGGGTAGGACGAAGAGGGAGGTGGGATAGGTGGATTGGAGGGAGGTGGGGAGTAGGTGGTGTAAGGTGGAGGAAAGAAAGATGAGATAGCCCACACAATAGCCGAACTGAGTCATGATCAAGGCGATGTTGACAATGTGTTGCATGGGTTTGCCACCGACGGCTAGGGCTATGTCGCCGTAGGTGGGCGGTGGGGGGGTGGGATCGGTGGGAGATGTGGGAGAGGGATGGGTGGAGGATTTGACACGGACTAGGAGGATACAGCAGTGTTCGGTGAGAAAGGTTATGGCGAGGAGGGAGGGGATGGCTCGGGAGAGACCGGCTTTTGAAAAGGAATAGGCGATGTACATAAAGTTTAGGCCGATGAAAGCCTTGAGCATGTTTGCAATGTCAGTGAGGAGGTCATAGAGGGAGGATTGAGTGGGGGAGTCAAGCTCGGTGGATGAGGGGGTTGTGGTGGGAGATGAGGGTGGGGAGGATGAAGGAGAGGTTGAGGTCGGGGAGGGGGAATTGGAATGCATCTTGAGTTGGAGATGGAAAGGGGTGCGGTGGCAGTGGGTGAGGGAGAGATGAGCAGGGCAAGGGGACTGGCGACTGGGGGCCAGGACGGGGTGGGTGGGGGAGGTTGACGGAGAACGGGTCGGGAATATGCGGTCGGTTGAGGGACTAGACTGCGCATTATCGTGTTGCCGAGAGGACTTGAATGTCATTCTGCATTTTGGTGTCAATATTATTATCATATCTCACGGTGTCCACTTTACAGTACTCTTGCTCATTACAGTACAAGCTTGCAATCCGCGAGATGCATCCTTGACCACCCACCGCAATGCACCTTTCTGATCCACAAACTTACCGCTTCGTGCTCTCTAATCTGAAATCCCTCGCTTCAAACACCCTCCCGACTCCCAACGCGCTCCAGTTCGACCACTCCATCCTCCATCGCCTCCACATCCCGCAGTGCCACTCTTTCTCACTCCCACCATGTCTCCACCAACTTTCATTCCATCCCTCCCGTTGCTGCGAACCACCTCCTTCATCCGCCCCACCACTGCAGTCCCCCAAACTCGCCCAGCCCTCCGCCATCGTCAAGCGCCCAGCCCACGCCATGCCCCCCTTCGCATGGTCGCCGCACCCCCAACCCCTCTCGTCGATGCAGACACCTCCCCCATGACTCTCACCCGCTACATGATCCAAAAGGCAATGGACAATACAGACCTGGAGCACATGCAAGATATGCAATCCCTCATGTCCTCCATTCAACTCGCATGCAAGAAAATCCAATCCCTGGTTCAACGTGCCGGCATTTCAAACCTTACCGGACTCGAAGGCGATGGCACTAGTATTAACATTCAGGGTGAGGAGCAGAAGAAACTGGACGTTCTTTCGAATGAGGTGCTTAAAAACGCACTCCGTTACTCTGGGAAAATGGGAGTCATTGCTAGTGAAGAGGAGGATGAACCGGTCATGGTCGATGAAGTGTATTCCGGAAATTACGTCGCCGTGTTTGACCCGTTGGACGGGAGCAGCAATATCGATGCTGGCATTGCAACGGGCACTATCTTTGGCATCTTTATTCAAAACACGGGATGTTTGGCAAGTGACTGGGAGAGTAAGATTGATGAGACCGAGTTAACCTGCTTGTACAACACCATGCAACCAGGTGCCAATCTCGTGGCCGCGGGGTATTGCATGTACTCCAGTAGCTGTATGATGGTGCTCACCACTGGGCACGGAGTCAACGGCTTTACATTGGATCCGCAGATCGGGGAATTTGTCCTCACACATCCAAACATGAGTATCCCATCTCGCGGTAGCATTTACTCGTTCAATGAGGCAAACTCCCCGGCTTGGGACCCTGTGTTGAGGCAGTATGTGGACAATTTAAAAACCGGACGTGGACAGAGTGGGAAAAAGTATAGCTCGCGGTATATTGGGAGTTTGGTGGCTGATGTGCATCGGACTATTTTGTATGGTGGCGTGTTTGGGTATCCCGGGGATGCAAAGAATCCAAATGGAAAGCTTAGACTGTTGTATGAATGTGCACCCATGAGCTTCATTGTGGAGCAGGCCGGGGGGCTGGCGACTACCGGAAGGGAACGGGTGATGGATGTGATTCCGGACGCCGTTCACCAAAGGCTGCCTCTAATTATCGGTAGTAAGGACGATGTCCAGGAGCTTATTGACATGTATGAAAAGGCAGATGAGGAGTAAATGTCGGGTAGGCAGAGGTGGTTGGAGTGAGTGAGAGGCGTGGTTGGGGGCTACTTGTGTCGGGTGCTCGTTATGTTGTTTTTGGTGAATTACTTGTTTTGGTATGGATAGACTTTGAGGACGATGTGTATGCGCCGGGATGGCCCGTATGAGGTGTGATTGCGTCGGTGAAAGGGGGAGGGCGTGGGGTTGAGAGATTGATGACATAGAGATGATTGTCTGTTTGGGAATTACGGGGGCTTGACCTTTGGTAGGTCATGGATGGTCAGGCGAGGGATTGGTGGGGTGTTTGCGGGTTGTAAAAGCTTTTTCAGAATAACCGTGCTTCCGAGTGGTATAACTGGCGCCCTTTGGAGGGGGTCGGGTTGAAGCTCGGTTTGGATGCACACGTGTGTGTGCAGCATGTTGATTCACGGCGGTGCGGTGGACGGGACGGAACGGACGGTCAAGCTGGTTGAACCAGTCGGTGTTGCGATGGGTTGCAGCGCGTTGATTGCGGTCATCGTATAGTGGGTTGTAGAAGTGTTGCAGCCCGGCTGCGCTACTTGCTGCCGTCATTCAGGGATGTGGGTAAATAGCCGTGCAATCTGTCTTGAGCTTGTCCTGGCAAGTGTACACTGCGTGGCAGGCGCCACTTTCGGCCCAGGGCCGTAACCGCATCATCTGTCGATTTTCGCTGCCCACGGGCCAAAAGACTGCCTCCCTCGGCCACCCGAAGAAAACGAGACGTTTCCCCAGTCCTCTTGCTTGACGGCAAACTTCCGATAGCATTTTGATGAGCAAAGCAAATGGTAACATTCATGTCACGCTAACGTTACAAAAAAAGAGCTTGTACTCCGAATTTTTGCTGCTCCTATTGGATGAAGCCTTTCAAACGGTCACCCAAATCCACGTCACGACATGGCACATGATTGGCCAAAACAAATGTCACGTGTAACGCAATATCCTCTTGGACTCCTCGTACTAGGAAGTGTAACGGTCATCAATTCTCAACCCACATCTCCCAAACCCCGTCCTCGACTCTCTCAAAGCCGAAACCTCCAGCAAACTCATCTCCCCTGACCCCATCTCCCACCCTACCCATTCCGAACGGCTCTCCACCAACATACCAAGATGCCCTTCCAACACGCCGCACTTTCCCCCTACTTAAAAACAAATACCCCTCCCTCCCTCCCTTTCCCCGCTACCCCCGTCCCCACTCCCCACTACTCAACACATACCAACATCAACTCTGTCCCACCCCTTAGCCTAGCCCTAGCAAACACAACCAACCTCCCTTCCTCTTCCTGTTCTCTCGCAGCAACTCCGCGCTCATCCACCACAACCCTCCCACTCTACCACCCCTACCCCCACTCCCCTCCCTCTGCTCACACCCCACCCCAATCATGGACGTGCTAACCTCCCTCCGTCGCATGCTCTCCCCCGCCAAGCTGACGACCCCTCTCCACCCTCCTCCGCCTCAACCAAGGGTCTCGCCGTCTTCTCCGAGCCTCGCGCACTCCTCAACAAAGAGAACGCCTCTCACAACGCCCCCACACCCCCCGAACCCATCCCCCGCAAACCGCTGCGCCGCCCGCCCCCATCCCCCTCCCGCAAACCAGCCCCCCATCATCACCACCATCACCACCATCCTCGTTTGTACTCTCCCGCCAAGGCTACTGTCGGCTTTCCTGTCCGCTCTGAACATCGTGTGCATGTCGAGTCGGATGCAAATACTAGTTCCGGCTTCCGTGGCCTGCCCCCGAAGATGGAGCAGGAATTGTTGAAACAGGGCTTGAGGGGCGAGGACTTTAAGGCGGATCCTGATGCCGCTTTGAAAGCCTTTCAGATGTATTTGTACGGCGCGCCTCCAAAGAGAAAGGAAAGCGGTGGGGGGAATAAGGATGTCATTCATGTGCGTAAGATACACGGTGGCGGGCCCGCTGTAGCCCCAGCCCCAGGTCACGTCAAAGGTTCCCCTGTGAAAGCTGGAGGTAAGACCACAAGTGTGGTGGGGAAGAAGGCCGCCGCGCAACCGCCAGGCATGGAGAGGCCGATCCGTGTCCCGGATCGTGGCGAAAAGGTTGCTATTGGCAGGGCGCCTGTCGGTGCGGGCAGAGCCGCCGGGGTGCAGAGGAGTGTCGGAGGGAGGAGGACCGTCGCGATGTCAATTGCGCCAAAGGAACCCGTGTATGTTCATAACCAGAATCCGAGGGATGTCTTTTCGGATATGAAGCAGATTGGACAGGGGGCTAGTGGAAGTGTGTTTGTCGCTGTGAAACAGGATGGCGGAAAGGTTGCGCTGAAGAAGGTCAAGCCGGAGAATCGCACGGAGACTGAGGCGCTGGAGATGGAGATTCGTATGATGTGCTGCACCCGCCATCCGAACCTGATCAAGTGCCATGAGACGTACAACTGGGGAGGGTTTATGTGGATCAGTATGGAGTATATGGATGGAGGGTGTCTTACCGATGTGTTGGAGGGGTATCAGATGTTGAGGGAGAGGATGTCGGAGGGGGAGATTGCGTTTGTATTGAGGGAGGTGTTGAAGGGCCTCAAGTTCATGCATGGGATGAAGCGATTGCATCGGGACATCAAGTCGGATAACATTTTGATAACGACCAAAGGGCAGGTTAAGCTTGCAGACTTTGGCTTTTGTGCCGAGCTCACAGAGGAGAGGAAAAAACGGACGACCTGCGTGGGCACACCGTACTGGATGGCACCAGAGCTGATCCGGACGACGGAATACGATTACAAGGTTGACTTGTGGAGTGTTGGCATCTTGGCTATCGAGTGTGCGCAATGGGAGCCGCCGCACATGGATGAGAAGCCGCTCAGGGCTATGTTTCTGATTTGCAATCGTCCGCCGCCTACTCTCGAGGAGCCGGAACTGTGGTCGCCCGAGTTCAACGACTTTGTCAGCTGTTGCTTGGCGCTCAATCCCACGAAGAGGGCTTCTGCGAGCCAACTGCTTAGCCATCCGTTTTTGAACAAGGCAATAGACGCCGAGGATGTCGCGGGTCTGTTTGCTAAGATCAAGGCGGCCACCAAGTCCATGTAGCTGTCTAGTGGGTAGATACAGACTGTAGTTTTCGAGCAATGGTGCCATGCGAAGTGGCGAACCCCGCAATGCGAAACAAAACCTGGCATTGAGTACGTATAAGATAGGGAATTCAACTCGGGGTTTGCCCTTGTGACAAACCACCGAGTAACTCTCGTAGCAGAATCCAGGACGAACCCTTGCTCCCGCAATAAAGGCTCCCGTCACGGTAGCAAGCCTAGAAACTCATGACTTGAATGGTTACATCCTAGCTTGATTGATCTCCGACTTGATGCTGCAGGCACTCGGTCTTTCCTGTGTCCATGCAGAAATTACACTGAATAGTGAACACACCCTCACTCCACACAGGTAAAGATTTTCCGTCGCAACTTACTGCTAGAACCTGCAAGGGAGTCACTGCACCTGTTGAGCTGAGCTGATATCAAAATAAGCGTTGGGAAGACGCGCCCGGGAAAGGCGCCCTAACCGAAAAACGGCTCACGAAAAAGGATGACATGACCCTTGCGGTTCCGGGCTAGACCGACAAGCCAAGCTGCTACTTATGGGGTACTCCGTGGTCTCTGCACAGACGGGGGGAGCCCTAAGACGGAATAAGAGGGACAGGCGGGGCTGTGAATTCAGCGCTCGTGATATAGCACCAGGCTTTTCAAAACGCAGGCAGTTGAGGGCGTAGTCAGTGTCCATGGTGCACGCTTCGTTGAGACGTCCATGCACCCTCTGCTGAAGAAAGTTCAGGTCGGAGCGTCATCGGCTGTGGCAGTACATGGCGCTTCGTTGAGCTTTTCGTCGTTGCACGTGCTTGAAACGATTCTTTTGATCTGTTACGATGGGTTGAAGGGTAGGTGCTCCATCTAATCTGGCCTCAACGTTGGGAGAGAGAATACAGCCTTGCTTTCAAGAGGTAGTCAGGTAGATGGGCGAAAAGCTCACCTCTGCCAGGCAAGCTTGCTAGCGGGAGTGAGCAGGTATTACTCGGAAGAGCGAAGGACAAGGACCTAGTCTCGGATACCGCGCAAGTAGAGTAACAAAGTCTTGGAACTCTCAGTGAGGGACGGGCCCTCCCTCAGCGGCTGCAAATATGCGAGACGGCGGAAGAACCAAAAGTCTACCAATCAGCAGGAGGGGTAAATCATGGGCCCGGTAGATGTCACAGCAGTGTTTCTGTTTCGTGACCTCGGTGAGAATGACTGCCCCGCCACTGGAAGAACCGCAATGTTGCGATAAACCAGACAGAATACAAAAATGTGTACCTGTCAAAAGCACGCACGATATCACGAATATCAAGAACGCAAGCTCCGTGATGAAAAAGTTGGCTCATAAAGAAGGGAGAAAACTTCGGGTATTTCGATGATTAGAATGACAGGTTTGGCAATTTTACAATTAAAGACCGAGAGGGCCCGGCGTACGGATTGTTTCTCAACATGCGGAAGACACGGATCTTCTGGCCTCATGCGCCCCCCGTCCGGACCGTGCTGCTTTTCTCGAGGAGTTTCCTCTCACCGAGTGCTCGACAGACGGGTTCGAACTCCTCGGTGTGCCAATCGGGAACCGGGTGTTCACGGACAACTACCTCAGGGCCAAGATCGAGGGGTGCCGACGCACCCTCCAACTCCTCCACCATGTTGAAGACCCCCGAGCGCGGTTCCACATGCACCAGATATGTGCCTCGGCCTGCCTGATAACCCACGCGTTCAAGCTCGCCGACCCCAAGCACGCATCCGCTGCTGCAGTGGAGTTTGACACACTGCAGGAGTTATCGTGCGCAGCACTACACGGCATCACCTTGACAACAAGCGTGTGGAACCAAGTCTCTCCACCCATCCCGCTCGGAGGCCAAGGGTTCTCCGTTATCGCCCCTTTTCTACATGCTGCTGCGGCCGCCAGCGTCATAGACGCTGCACCGGCCCGTGAACGGTCTGCCGAGTATACTACCCCGCGATCCGCCGCCCTGCTGGGTCGCAGGTTCCGCGGGGACCGAGCCTTTCTCTTGGCCCAAGCGCGGCCGCCTCTCCGCCAGTATCGCCTTGGAATACCTGGACGCGCGTACTCCGTTGACCTAGGACCTCTTGACCCCACCGCCCTTGCTGCCACACCCACCAACATCCAAACTCAACTAAATAGGGTGCAGCAAGAGGCCTGGGCCAAGACGTTCTGGCAAGACGACGCATGGGCAGCCTCCCCCAGCCCGGATCAACACAATACCGACGAAATCAGGCGCTGGATCCGTGGCCTTGCCTTCCGACACAGCCCGCCGCTGCATTCCTCTACACCCACCCAACCAGTGCTACCAAGGTGTCGCGAGCCCACTAGACCGTCATGCTATCCCGTCACCTCGGATTGCCGGTCTACACCGACTCACTCCCGATAACCTGTCAGCACTGCAAGCGAAGCATGGACCCTCTCGGTGATCACGCGGCTGACCCCTGCCCTGCCGGATTTGGCCGCATACACCGTCACAACGCCCTCCGCAACGCGATCGCACGCCATGTCTTCCGTGCCGCTGGGCTCGACTGTCAGCACGAAGTGCCTCTCCTTATCCCCGGCACAGAGCTTCGGCCCGCGGACATCCTTGTCCACCCCCCCACCGATCCGAGCAACGAAGTGACATGGCCTGTCGCGTGCGAAATTACCGTCGTCTCCCCGTTCAAAGCCGCCGTCCGCACCAAGGCCACCTCGGCCGCTGGCGGTGCTGCCGCATTGGCGCAACGTGACAAGGTACGGGACCTGGAACGCAAGCTGTCGCGCCGCCCCCCTGCACCGTCCGACACCCCGACCCGTGGCCCGAACTTTACGTTTCAACCGATTGCGTTTGATTCTCTCGGTGCGCCTTCCCCACAAACTGTTGTTTTGCTTGAAGAGTTAATCCCGCGAATAGCGCGGAGGTATAATACGAATGCAGGCGTGATACGCTGGCGTGTGTATCAGCGCCTTAGTTGCATCATCTGGTCGTCTATCGCTATGGCTATCTGCTCGCGCACGCCGCTGCACGTGACCGACGTGGACCATCCGCTTAGTTCCTAGCCCTATGGTCGGATCCTGCAGTGAACACCGTAGAAACTATTTGATGTAAACTTTTCATTTAAGATTGACCTGTTGCCTTTGTTCACAAATTTTCGCTAATGAATCCTTTGATCTGGAGGGGGAAAAATTTGGCTAATTTAATATTTGTAAAGGGGGGTAAAGGGGTTTACTTGAATGTGTACATTGGGTCTATGCTTAGAATGCCTAAAACAAGGGTACTGCAATAACCCTGGTAAATCCAATCCTACTCGATCCTACGCTTACTCGTCACCGTTCTCCTTCTCACATCCCTCCTCTCCCTCTGCGTCAGCAATGTCATCATCGATGTCATTACCTTCTTCAGAGTTTAAATCGTTCCAATCCATCCAACTTACCGGCACCCACAACCGCTCGGTTCCGCACGGTCCCCAAAGTTCCAATCCCGTTCCCTTCTCGGTGCTCGTACTGGCCCCGCTCTCTCGCCAAGTTGACGCCGACCCATAGACGCCTTGGGGTTTGTTTGAAATAACAGCGGCTTCCGAAGATTCGGAAGATTGGAGCTGCTCGCCACCAGAAGGTGGGGAGCTTGGGGTTTACTGCGAGTAATTGCAAGGTTGGAAGTCCTTTGTACTTGTAATCAAACCATTGGCAGGACCTATAATGCAAGTGCTTGAGCGTGTGTACCAACTAGAAAGTAGCTGGTAGACCGGTTGACAAGGAGGCTACGTTGGAGGTGACCATCAACGCTGCGTGTCGTTGGAGGAGAATTGCCCTCACCCTGGAGTATTGGTCCAAGGCTCGGTTGGCGACCGCTCGGGCTACCTCCGTGATGTGGCGGAACGCTACGGGATGCCACCCCCGAGTGTGGAGATAGGAACGGGCACGAGTCTGTTCCTGTCAGCTAAGCTGGCTAAGAATCCCTGGTATTTTCGTAGCTTGTCCGCGTGGGCTGCGTTCAAGCTGGTAAGGGGGTTAAAGGTTCTCATTCTGAGGTGAGAAGGGGCCAGCGGGTTCACGAAGGTCACATCATATTTGTAAAGTAATGTCATTCCCTCCATGAAGTAAAGTTTCTTCTGAGGTGAGGCCAAATGTTCCATTAGGGATTGAGGTGAGTAGGTGTGAGCTTACAGAGTGCGAGGTTAGCAGCGTGGCCGCGTCGCCCTAGAAAACGGGCCGGAGTCCGGCCATAAGGCAAGCAGCATTGGACATCGATGCGGAAGAAAAACTGGGCGGGATCAGGTACTTAACTACGGCGGAAACACTGACTTGCTTACAGAAACCTTGTGTTGCGTCGTTTTTTCCTATTTCTTCATTACAAATCAAGACATGCTAGTAAAACTACTGTACAGTAGTTTAATGAGGGGCCACTTAGGCCTTTTCTACACCGGATTTTACCCAATTGCAGAAATGGACACGGTAATGTGTCAAACTGTCCTGTGGACATTTTCTGCATTCGCTGTGGACAATATCCTGTCTTCCTTTTGGTGTAGAAATCCCTCGGGACATGCCATAGAAAGGGCTTGCCGCCAAATGGCAACCAAACCCAAACACCTCACATACACTAGACGGTGCCGCTATTTCCGGCTCCAAGGAATGTTTATCACGTGAATAGATACTTATTACCCTACATAGCTTCTATTGACACCGCTTCAACAACGAAAAACTCCGCAATCCAGAAAGGGAAGTCCTCCCAGAGCACATACGCACTACAATTCCGCATCAGAAGTTCTTGTTTCCCCAACCGAAATCAGCGACGAGGCCGCCTGCATCGTCCAAGACATTTGTTCGGATCCAGTAACAAAGACGCCTAAAGACACTGCACATTACGACAATGGTACTGTCAACATTCTGTTTGACATGCTGGCAAAAGTTGGGTACGGTGACCGGAAGAAGCAGAAAAGTCCTTAAAGGACGTCTTTGCTGAGGCTACCATGTTAGCGGAAGCGGAGCACGGAATAAACCGGTCTGCAAAGGCATGAAAGAAGAAGTTCACAAGAATCAAAATGGAGTACACCGCTTTTGTCGCCAAGCTCTCCGAGTCAGGACGAGACGCGGACGATGATGGTATTTTCAACACTCCTGAGTTTTTGAAAGGATGCACGAATTAGAAGAAGGCAAAGGGCGCCACGACGCTCCCGCTGTGCTGTCCACGGAGGACGCTAGCCTCATCAGTGACGCTCCGCTCTCTAGTTCCCGGAAGCGTGTTAAACTCAGTCATACGGCTCTGATAGAATCCTTTATTCAATCTCAGGACGAACGTCATTCCAAGCTTATTAGCGAGATTCAGAAGGGAGACGTCGAGGAGGCCAAAGTTCGCAATGTGCTGGAACGTCTGGTCGATAAGATTTAGACAGTATTCTCGTTCTCTGATAACATGTTGATGACGTAATAAAGGAGAGCATCCCTCTGACGCTTACCTGTGTTACTCTCTTTAGAAATAATTTCATCGTCAACTTCTTCATTTTGAGGTAGGAATGAGTCTTCAAAATCCCCTTCATCGATCCCCATGTTGTGTATAATCATACAAGCCAGACAAAACCTTGAAATGTCTTCCTCATGGTGAAGGCGTATTTCTTCTTTAAGGGCGTGGAACCTATTCTTCAACATTCCGAATGCGCACTCGATTGGTTTCCTCGTCTGACTGGCAATAGAGTCCCACGTTTTCAGTATAGGATTAACTCCCTTTTCCCTTTGTGAGGATGTCTTCATCATGTTCTGGTAGAGGGAAAAGGCACAATCTCCAATCAAGTATGACCTTACATCAACTTCAGAAATTGTCAAACTCGGTATTGCATTTCCAAGCCACACACCTTTGTCTATGTTCCGTTTCAATGACGAGCGGGAAAATATTGTTAGGTCACCGAGAGCGCCCGGTCGACCGATGTCTGCGTAAATAAACTTCCGTTTAGAGGTAGCTACAGCAAAGATGATCACACTTGGATACCCCTTGTAACATCTGTACTCATAGTACTGCTCGTTTGGGCACGAAAGCCACTTCACATGCGTTCCATCGATTGCTCCGACGCAGTACGGCAAGTCTCGGATTCCCTCGAAACCACGCATGACCTTCGCTACATCTTCTTCGCTTGTCGACAACTGTAGTTCATGACTAAATGTGTCACAAATACCAACGGAAGCCTCCCACACAGCAGTGCATACTGAGCTGACACCAATGCCAAGCTGGCAGGCTGTCTTTTCACAAGTCGCCCCCCCTGCGTACATGAGAAAAGCAGCAGTTTTCAGCTCTGAGCTTAACGGTTGTCTGTAGTTCGTCGGTGCTCGCTCCAAATAGGGACGAAGGGCGTTGCATAGTTGCATAAACATGGTGTGAGAAACACGGAATGGGCTGCGCCAGGATGACGAATCACGGAAATCAGGGGACAGCCCATAGCTCGTGAGCCACGATTTCAAGTTTCTTTCACGGCTCCAAGCGCGACCAGGAGTTCCGCAGCACCCATCGCACTTCAGCAAAACTGGAACGGCTGCATCGGATTGTTTTGAGGCAATTGCAGCCATTGCGGTATCATCTTCGTCGGCAATTAATGGAACTATGGCTGCAATGGCAGTCGCGAGCTTGCTTCGCAACGATTAAGAATGATCTCCCATTCCCGCGAAAAAGTGGGGTTGACCCTGTCCTTTCCTTGGGGTCGCCTTCTTTGCGACCCGGAATTCTTGGGAACAAAGTTGTCTTTGTCGACAGCGGGCGTACTTTCCCAAAAAATGGGGAATTCCCAATATAGTGGTTTTTTTGGACAAATTTTGTTTTGTCCAGTCCCTGTGTAGAAAGGGCCTTAAAAATTCGTCATCACTGGCCCCTTTGCATTCCAGAGCCTGGATGTTCAACAAGTTGACTAGTCTCAACGCGGCCAGGGTAAAGAAGCAACGGAAACACAAGGGCTTCCTTTCGGATTTACCTGGGAGAAACAGGCTTGTTCTTGTCCCCATACCCACGCTGGCGGGGTGGCACACAGAGGCGTACTCTGTTGTCACAAAGCTCGTGAAAACCGTGGCCAGTCGCCAAGTGGAACGGTTTTCGAAGGTTCGAGGCATTCTCTTGCAGGGACACTTGGAACTGGCAGTAACCTCCGATGCCGCTTGTCTGCTGGCTGGCCTCCCATCGACATTCTCCTATAGTGTAGATTATAGGTCGTGTTCGCTTTCTGCAGCAATGAATTTTACATTGCCTTGGCAGCCACTCCTCGGGTTTTTGCCAACATCTCCATTACAGTACCTGAACCCCTTCTTTCCCCTTCCGCGGAGCGTCGGGCACCTCAAGGGCAACGATAAACACTAACACATCACGTTTATCAATCCCCGTGCGTCCTTTAATAGGGCAGTGGTTACTTTCAATCCATTCAACTCCCTCAATGCAGCAATATGCGCCAAGCGTAAAAAGTATGAACCCCTGCTCACGATTTCTGCCAGAGGAAGGCTGGTGCCTATCCCAATTTCCACCCTCGGAGGCTGGCACCCAGACGCGTACGCGGTGCTAACCGAAGGCGAGCGGAACGTGGCCGTCCAATCGACGGAGACCTATGGAAAGGTTATAGCGGTGCTTACCCAAAGGCATGCTGCCGCGGCCGTCATGACGAACGCGGCGTGCCTGCTTGCTGGCATTGAGCCGGCCCCGTAAGAAATGTTATTTAGTGTTAACCATCAGTGACGACTTATCTCTTACAACGCACTAGTGGTGTGGATACAACCGACCACATCTTCCATGCATTAAAAAAATTCAAAAGTTACCCAACGCTAGGACATAGTTCGCTACCGGGGTGGAAGGAAGCAGGGGTGAGCCAGGCTAGAGGGATCCAAGCAGCACAAAGTGCGTTGGGGATGAGGAAGAACGGAAAGGGGGCAAATAGGGCTTGCCTACTGGAAAGGAGGCAAACAGTGCTTACCAACTTTGAGATATACAGTACTGTACAGGCTTCTGATGGTATACGACAATGTACAGTACTGCACTGATTTGCAAGAAAGCAGACTGGTAGTTGCAAATTAAAAAAACCACTCTAATGGAACCAAAGGCCTCGAACACCATGCAAGTTCTTCATACTACGTGGACAGTAATGTCCTGCCGAGCCACATTCAGATAATAGCGACTTTAGGATAGCACCAACCCTAAAAATCGACGTTCAAAGGCAATGACAGGACCGTTTTCAACTATTCCCACGTTGCCATTACGGGAATATGAACTGACAGAGAGGGCCGATAGCCCGTTGGTAATTGGCTTCTGAAGTAAAAGTTACTAGTAAATAATATAAAAAAGGTGCGACATGATTATAGCACCGCTTAACTAACTCTACTTAGCAAGCCAGCTTAAAATTGTCGTTTCCTTGTAAAGTATTTCAACTAGCATCTTCGGACACTTCCGTCACTCCTGACGTTAACCAGCATCAGATAGAATGGGCAAGGGGAAGCAACTTGACGAGAAGGAAAAGGGAGCAATCCTCTTTTTGGCGAAGGAGGGATTGAGCAATCGGACAATTGGCAAACGGTTGAATCGAGACAAGAATGTTATCTCAAGGTTTCTCAGCAATCCGGACTGCTACGGAAAGAAATAAGATACCCAAAATAACAAGAAAGTATCGCCAGCCGGTGTCAGGTCGCTTCTCAGGAGTGCCTCTAACACTGGTGCGTCAGCATCTCAACTCAAAGTGAACTGAATTTTCCGGTGGGAAGGCGCCAAGTTCAGAGTATTTTATCGGACTCAGAGCGCTTGGTCTACTAAAAGGTAAAAAGAGAGCCATCTTTAACAAAGGAGCTCAGGTGGAGGCGTTTATAATGGGCAAGGTTACATCACCACAAGACAGAACAACGTTTGGGTCTAGTAGTCTGGTTTGATGAAAAATTTACTCTCGACGGATCGGACGGGTTCCGTTACTACTGGAATGGTATTAGGATAGGAAAGGTCATCATATCGACACGAAGAGTCGGTGGGGGAGGTGTAATGTTATGGGGATGTTTTTCTGGCTACGGATTTTCAAAATTGGCTGTATTGCAAGGGAATCAAGATTCGATGAAATACTGCTCTACTTTGGAATACTATATACTACCCTACGCTAACGCGTTTGCGCATTTATGCCGTTAAGTCGGGTTCTAATGCAAGATAATGCTTCTATTCATATCTCACACATTTCATCCGAATAGATTGCGAACAATGTGGGCCGCGTAATGTCTTGACCAGCAAGATCTCCAGACTTGAATATTATAAAAACGTCTCGGCTATACTTGCCTGGGCTTTTTATGCCAATATTAGTCAGTTTAACTCTGTTGAAGAGCTTAAACATACTGTACATGAGGAGTGGGAATAATCGGATCGAAAAGCTTCTTAGCAGTATGGCGAAACGATGTGTTCAAGTACTGGACGGACAAGGTGCAAAAACAGACTACTGAGATGTTTTTTCAATTAAATTGTTTGTGAATCCGAACAATAAAAAGTGGGGCTATCCTAAAGTCGCACCCTAAATTTCTTTCTTAACATTATAGTTTTGTGGCTGGTGTACAGGAAACGGCTTCACACCCTTAACATTGTTTGGAATTATGGTTCTAATGGCATTAAATTCATTTAAAAATTCCGATCTAAATAGTGTAGAGAATCAAATTCAGGGTTGGTGCTATCGTAAAGTCGCGCACTGCAATGTACAGTATTGATTTGCTAGAAAGCAAACTAGTAGTTGAAAAATTAAAAAACCACTCTAATGGAATCAACGGCCTCGAACTCTAATGCAAATTCCTTATACTACGTCTACAGTAACTTACTTCCGAGTGATACTCAGATAATTCCAAACTTGCAAGGAAAAAAATTCGTATGATGAATATAAAGAAGAAGTTTAATGCATTCAGTATCTATTGGGGACTGCGCACGTCCTAAATATACGGCCAAGATCTAACCTGATGTACCTCGCCTTCCATGCACATCAGCGCTCGTGGCAGGATAGCTTTAGCAGTGGACGAGCAGAGTGTGCAACTCAGTCGCTGATAGATTCGGGACATTCAAGAAGTAAGAAAATCCACATAAAATTTAATACTGTGTTATTTTAGTACCCTCTTCTTTTGTGCCTTTTAATACCCTCCAAGATGGTTCTCTATCAATTTTTGTATAAATCTCGGGGAACAGAGACAATAAATCGGGGTAAAACCCAAAATGGAATCAAGTTTGAGACAGATAAGATAAAGAAAATATGGAATCAACGTCTACAGAAGAAATTGCAGCCTAGTGACCCCCTCAGACAGTAGTATGTGAAGAGAAAGCAAAATCAATAGAAAAGTGAGAACATTTCCGATTATTGTGCTAGGACTCGACTTAAATATACTCAGCACAGACTACGGACTGTACTGATTGAGAGTAAAGCACCAATTTCTCCGTGATGGACTCAACTGTCCACAAATGTGAGCTCTCCGAGTCAAAGCTTTCTCTGAGTCACCCGCAACACAAAGATATTCGGTCCAAACTCTTCCCATCCACAAAGGGCTGCAATTGACTTCATCATTCTCTCTTATTCATACAAACCGGCACCACCGAACACGATATGTCGAATAAACGGCAGATACCTCTAGGGTGATAGGTGCACGGCCACCTAAACACACGGAATGACTGAGATTCTAGGTCCGTTTGGGTACGAGGCACGAGAACAATTAAAAACCTCATATGGGTTTCGTACATATTGAAAACAACGAAAGACTCATAGAGAATAGCAAGATAAGGTGCCAAGGAAAACTTCATGGCCTCTCGAGATACATAAAATTCCTCACAAATCAATCAGCAGCAAGTCAGAAGCAGAAGGCACACATTTACAAGAAAAAAGAGAGAAGCTTAAATCGTAAAATAAAAAGAATTCAAGATGTATCAGAATCTGAAAAGTTTTCATCTAAAAAACGCGTGAAGGTTAGATTCCGAAGTTTCTGCCCAAAGTTTACTTCTTCGACATCATAAAAGGACTAAAACAAGACTGTAATTATTGAGAGATGCATGAAATTGAATGGGTATCAGCCATCTAATCTGTTACAATAAACGAGTCCCCTGTGTCCCCATAATGAAGCGAATCTAAATTTAATCGATTGATGGCTCTCCCAATTCTTCGATGGAAGGATTTGTCCTTTTAGTATATATTGGAGCATTTGAAACTGAGAGGTCTGAATGTTTTCGGCTTAGCCAATGAGAAAGAAACATTTCAGATTTCGATTTTAAGTCACGGTAATTAATATTTCATTAAAGAATACTATTCTGACACAAATGAACATATCGTTGAGACCATTACATATATCATTAATGGTAAATCATATAATCGGACATCTCAAATGAATATAGACTAGCCCTGAATAGCTCATTTCTCATGTTAAAAAAACTGCTGCATGATTGGGTGAGGAAAAAAATTTATCAAGAAGATACTGTAATAATGTATTGACGGACCAATTACATCTTCTACAACTGATCTCAAATAAAATTCGATTAGGCATCGTGGGATGGCTGCTGCGAATAATGCTAAAATTTTACGGCAAAGAGAAGTGAAATTAGAAGATTTTTTAAACATAATTTTGCGGCACCAATGATTCTTCATCCAAATCATAGCGCTTCACGTAAATCGATTTAACTTAAATAGGAGATCATGCTTGAAATAATTATATATCCAAAAATAGAGTTAATAGATCAGCTGGTTTTTACTGCGATGTTAGAGGTTCTAAATTCACTATTATATTCTGTATGAAATACATTAAATGGTACATCTTAAGTTCAATGTGATTGTTTCGCACTGAAACTTGATTGCTGGGAAATAATTTTGCTGCTGTTCATTAAATAGGAGTTTAAATTGGAAACTAGAACGCAAATCGTCAAAATATTTACGGAATTGAGTTATTTTCGGAAAAAGCTTTACAAGAAAGGCTTAAAAACCAAATGAATTTCCTTCTCGCTATACGGAAGTGCAAAAATATCACTCTCTGCTGAATAAAATGAGATAAATATTACATCATGCTCATCGAAAAAAAATTGAACCGTTGACAGTGACAGTAAAATATATCACTGTGACGGAATTCTTGATCCTGTTTCATACTTGCTGTGAATTAGGGGACAAATTAAATACTTTTGGACCAGTAAAAATTTAATTTAAGAACTTTCTAAAGCAATCTTGATAGTTGATGATATTTCTGGGGCCAAAGTGAACCGGTTTTCTTGCGGCGTTGTATGAGGTCCAGTTTCTTCTTCATCATTCGAAGTGACAAAGACACTTGTTCCCATGATCAATCTGAAAGTGCAACTGAATATGTCATTGACATAGATTGCAGCCAACCAACACATTTTTGTCCTAGAAGAGGGGTTCTGAAACATTAATTTATTCATCTGAGTGTCTATTTTAGCTGTGTCGGAACATGTAGTATTAGACAATAACCGGTTCCCAAATTTTTGAACCAGTGAAATGCTCGCAATTTATGGGCAAATATAAAATTGTTCCTTTTCTATAGCCTATCGCAGAACCTTCCATAGATGTCCTGATCGGTTTTCCGGGAATTTGTACTGTTTTTGCCGCGACGCGTACGTAAATTTGCACGGTCTTTCCCAAAGATATCACAGATAGGGGCATATCCGAACTCATAATTGTCGCAGACCATGATGAAGAATAAAAATCAACAAATATGCAGTTCTCTGCTGTTTTTGCTGCTATCGCTGCGGCGAATGTGGAAATCGCAGTACGTGAATTCGAGAAACCACGTCCAGAACGGATTTTCACTCTCACCTTTCAGTCATATTTCACATTATTTACGGCCCAATATCAAGACAACAGAAACAGCTAATCTAGTGCAACCTGTTGTCTTATTTTATCTAGAAACTGGGTTTTGACAGTCAATTGATTCCATAACTTATTCTTCCCAGTTTATGACTGATATGGCTGTTAAAAACTAAAAAAGTCGCTACAAGCGTGTGTTGAAAAGGATTACATCGACCCTTTTCTCTCCTCTGCTTATCATTCGGTCTTCTCATGAAGTATCCAAAGGGCATGGGGACTTTTTATGAAAGACATGGGCATGATGTTTGGAGTCCTTCAGTTGACTGTTTTAACTCGGATTAAATGTAGGCTAGAGTTTCTTACCACTTTAATTATTAAAAAACATGTTTCTGATTTATAGTAATATGAAAACTTGCGCAAGTTGCGATGGTAGGGACACAGCACAAACTATTGGATTTTAATGAACATAAAGAGTCAATAATATCCAAAGTTGTTGCGGAAGTCGAGGATGGGCGACTTTTATACGCGAATTGTGAACCGGGATAACTTCAGAACAACCCAGGAAATTTCTTTAGAGATATTTTTGAATTCATCTGTATCTTTGAACTCAATTGCTACAACGGAGTAATAAATGGGGAGCTTCATAGTCCCTGTACCTGGCCAAACGAGAAGTTTTTAATGCGTCTGCACTGCTGCTAGATAGTTTCTTCGACGAGAAAAACAACTCAAGTATTATGCAATTTTTAGGAATATTTAGCTTTTTATGTGGCTTCGGTCACGCATGTGAAAATCCACCGGGCGGAAAAAAGAATGAAAACAATGAGTATTACAACCTATTATTTGCTTGCGGCTGCTAAATCAATCTGAAAGCATGTTATGCTCAGTGATAGACAGAGTTCTGATTGAGTTAGTCGAGCTGTAAAGGATCCGTGTGGTCAACTTTGGCTCAACCTATCCATTGATTCGATCCTGAGCTATATTTCATTTTAGGTATATATGTTCATCTGTGTAAACTTCGCGTGGAAAGTTTGGTCTTGAATAAGTTAGAGCTGTATACGTAAATGAAAATTTCAATATAAAAAGCCGTATGTATCGTTTTAAAGAGAAAAAAGAGCCAGCTACATGACTGAGTAGCACTTTTGAAAGTTCGCAAATACCGAGCGGATTTTTCGGCGAGAAGAACCACCATAATTTACTGGATTTTCTCTCAAACGGGTAGATTTATACATGAGTCATGACAGAGAAGGAAATATTCATGTTAAATCCAAGCTCATATATTCTTTAGAACCTGTAAAATATTTTAAGCTCCTCAATAACACCTTTCTGCACTTTGATATGAAGATTGGGATCAGAAAGCGCCATATAACTTTTCTTCGAAACTTACCTCTCAATATTAGTCTTGTCTCTCTCAGATTCTACAAGCCGCAAGACCACATTTGACATGGCCGCAGATTGCTTATTGAGGTCGTCTTCATCTCTATGGCGCACTATGTTACCACCGCGAATGCCATTAAAAACCTTGCTCTCATTGGTTCTGGGAGCAGAAGAAAATCCTTATCCGCGCGCGCTGATATTTGCTGCGACGTCACGTTTCCTTACAAAATCACCATCAAACTCAGCCATATTATCCTCATCCGATCTTCTTCCGAAAATTATAGCATATTAAAGACTGTTAATTGGGTGCGCGGATTTTGCTTTCCTCACAGCATACTTCGAAATGTGTCACCAATGCTCTTATTCATGACTGCCGGTTTATCGTACTTTGCTTCGATGAATACTAGTCTCCCCTCACGTAGTAATTTAAGTGCATTACAAAATTTTCTCACTAACTGGATATGAGGGGAAGCAGTTATTCCATTAATTCCATATTACTATCAGTGTAGTTCGCTGATAAGCTCCAGTTCCTCACTTAGTTCTTCGTGATGAAATTCCGCCATGCTCTCTGCTCCCCGACTCTCTTTATGTTAATCAATGACAAAATATAACTCGGCGATGGCGAAATAACTCAGAGTGGTTGGGGAGCGCATTTCCTGAAAGGCTAAAGCTTCGGCAGCAATTTTAGTGGTTGCAACTGCGTAAGTGTCGGGAAAATTATAGGAGAAAAAGTGGCTGTGGCATTTTTAAAATAAAATTGTGTATTTCTGGATGTTGAAAGCACAGTTTTTGCTTTTACTTTGATAAAATGGTATTTAAGAAGGTAATGATTTGGGAAAACACCCTTTTCTAAGATTACTTTTAATTTGTTCAGCTTGAAATCATAAGTTATTTGTTCTTACATGGACTATAGCATACTTTTGAAGCCTCTTGGCGCGGCTTACGGTGACCGTTTATTCACAAAATATACTGTCCGGATAGCCAATCGATAGCTCTTTGTCGTAGCCTAGTAACACTGCCCTGATCAACGCTCGGATCAAAATTGATTTTCCGCGGCTACATCAATTACCTAAATTGGGTATACCCTTAGCTATAATACACGTATTATCTCCAGTAATGCAACATTTGCTCTCCGAATAAAACAACTCACACACTTATGCAATTAATTTTGACATGATTTTTCATACATGACCTTAATAGAACCTGAGAAACTTTAGCATAATGAAATGGGAATCTTGAACTAAATAAGTTCCCACGTAGAAATCTTTATGTACTTTGGGAGCAATTGTTACGGAATTTGCGAACATGAAAGGACTCGATTCATGAAACTCGAAAATATAGTTTTATTAAGATCTAAATAGCAACCAAGAAGCTTCTCAGAATCTTTACAACCGATTTTCAGGGCCCTATTCCAGCAAAAATGTAATAAAAACTAATCTTGTATAATTTAACAAAAGTTTCGGTTTAAATTGTTTCAATGAGGTGCTCTTAAGGTTTCCAACTGTATATGAATGACTTGATTACAATGCGCCTTAAAATAGAGTGTATATCATTCTGAGAATGTCTCACGAGAGAGAAATATTCGACTAATTCAAATTAGGCGTTTTCAGAATTTTAAGAAAATCGAAGCGTTAGTATGCTAAATCTTAGAATAAATATTTTCAATCTTAGTGTGATCATATGCACTCTAAATTCTTTAGGGATATTTCTTTTAAACATAGCGAATAAATATAAGTTAATTGATAAGAGAAAGCTAACTAGTTACTGAATTTTTATCCCGATTGGATGATACTTCAAGTTTCAATGACAAAAAATCAAATCCTAGAGTTTCAAACGGAAACATCCCGCGCTGATGCATGGATATAACTTATGTTTGCAATGAGTTTTGTAGGGCAAAATAATTTCTGCAAATATTTATAAATAAAGCAAAGGAAGATATGAAGTTATCGAAACAATTATTGATGTATCAAAGTGCTAAATTGGACTTACTGAAATCAATGAAATTATTTAAGTTATCTCACATTAACTAAATTCATTTCTTCGATATGATTTGTGTCCAATGAAGCTTTTCGGATGGAGTTTCACCATTAAAAAATCTTCATTGTATAAACGAGGTAAAGTGTGATGTACGCTGCTCTGGTACCATACGAACTTGCTAAATTTTCAAGAAAAATGATCCTAATTGTTCTGGACCGAATAAGTTGCGCCATAAACGTATAGGATAGCAAATTGAGAATAATACAACAAACATAGATAAAATACAAGTAATATTATCCAATTAATCAAAGATATAGCTGAAATTGTTTCGATTGAAAGTTAACTTCAGAAAGCTGAGTATGAATTCGAGTTAATACGCTGTAAATTTCCTGGGTTGAAAAGTTTCTTCAGATAACTGAATATAAATTCTACTCTATGGAATCATGGTACTTCAGATATTCACAAAATTTTGAATCGTAGTGTTTTAAATTTGCACCAATTTTATGTAATGATGGGTGTGAAATATTTTTCACTGGATAATGATCGTTTTAATGCAACTTCAGATCAAAAAGTTTAACTTTGAAAGGATTTAAGTATTAATATGCGAATTTATAACTCTAAGGGAATAATTATATGATATTCTGATGGTTGTAAAAACAGAAGCATACAATAAACGGAGAACAGTGACTAATTTGAGGACTTAAATGATAGCATGAAGAATTTAAAAAGTATTACGGAGATATTTAATGACTTTGGTTGGATTAATACCGATAAAAATGTCTTAGATTATTATAAGGACACTCATCAGGGCATTATTCAGAAGGAAGCCCTAGCATATCTAAACCAGTGCCGCATCACATAGGGCTGCAGTTTTTAGCTGTTACGATATTAAAAGATGTCAATTACCTTCTAGAACAACCAAACAAATATTTCAGAGCCATGTTTAGATACTTGCCAACTATTTCTCAAGTCTCCTTAATTGCCTTGAAAAGGTTCATAGAATTTGATTTATGAATTCCATGGTGTCTACTGTGCTATCTCTGGACTAGAAAGGGCTGGGGAAAATTCAGGTGGGGCTATTCAAACTTCTCTCTCCAATGGAGTTAGAGCATTTTTGTGGTAATGTTCACATTTATGAAAACTGCCATATTCAATCACGACTTAGTACAACGATTACACACCAGTATTGTACCCATGTGCTTCATGTACTGTCATTTCGTTACAATTCCCGCATTGGAGTGTCAGATAGAGATATTTCAACTTCAAATTTCGACTAGTCATCTAATCTGTTTTACCTAAACCACCTAAAATCTCATTATGCACTTACTTCAACTTTTGTCCACTGATTTTTGGAGTGTAGTTTCCTATATGGCTCTTTTTCCTACAAAAAATTATTTCGTCCCTCTTTACGATACGGTTGATTGTAAAACGAAACTCTGCATATTTAAATCTTCAATGTTCTATTTTGCAAATGTATGTTTGAAACCCCTCAAGTTTTCCCAAGAGAAAATTGTTCATACTACAATATAAGAGCCTGAAACTCCACAAAGTTGTATGCTGCGTTCCACAATTATGTTATATGGAAACATCTCCGATTCGACTCGAGGTGATTTGATCCAAAAGTAATCTGTTTGAGGAAACAGCGACAAGAATGCTCCATTGAAAACAACTTCATAAATGAATGAGCCCTTAAATGATATCACAGGCAGAAATACTCTAAATAGCTCAATACATGCTGCTCAAGAACGTCGAAGTACCTGATACCAGTGAGATCAACCATGAGCACTACTTACATGCTCAGCCTCGGAAATGCAGCCGAGATTATCTTGATTTACTCTCGTTGAAGTGAGATGTGCCATAGATATTTAACGCATTACATGAAGTGTAATGAGGGGTTACTGCAGTGATATCTGCTAGAGGATAAGATGGAGCGCAGATAAAACGGCGTGTGGTCAGAAATCGAGGATTATAGACGATGCTGAGATTTAATAAATCAGTTTAGGTGCTAGTTGGCTTTTGAACTGAGTTCTGTCGCGAGTCATTTCAAAAAGGCCCTTTATACAGCCTTAAGTACACTTCTAAAAAGTTAGTACCGTACAATACAGTAGTTCTCCGCAAAATGTAGGTTCATATACAAGTAGCGAGATATATTTAGGAACAAAATCCAAAACCTGCTGTTGCAGGACAGCAATACCTAATACTTCTAACACGCCAGAAGGATTTTCCAAGGTAACGCATGAAATACTAGATAATTTATAATAGAATGCGCAAGAAACTTCCGCACTGTTACTTTTCCAGACGGTTGGCACACTGGTTTCTTGAATCCTGAGTTTACCGCTGGTTTCCATTTTCTAGAGTAAACCGATACAAATTACGATTTGTTTGCATCCATAGTCCATTAAACTCTCCATGGGGATTCCGTCGACGTATCTTGGAAACAAGGCAAAGTAATTACAGTTTAGAGGGTTTTCAATAGGGATAATTTTCTTCTCACACTTTAAAAAAGTATTTGATTCAGCTTCCAGGACTCGGGACTCATATCGTTCCATTTATGGCCCATAATATCTCTTTGAGTTGTTTCTGACCTTCTCTCGGCTCCTCATTGGCATTTTACACTATTTTCTAGTCCAGTCTGAGTGACTTATTTAGATTTACGTGGACCACTCAGTTTTCCTCCTCAGATAAATATATCACTGTTTATGTACCTCAGTGTTGTCACTGTTGACTCTGAAGTTCTTCCTTATATTTTATACGCATGGTTATCGGCTTTGCATCTAGGGCTATGGAATGTAACGCAAATGAGTTCTCTGAATTCCTTTAACTTGTTATAGTTTACGAAGGAGCCTATCTCAGATTTCCTATCACCATTGGCATGAATCCAATTTCATTGTAAAGGTCAATTTTTCAAAAAAAAAGACAGCTCATTTGGGGACTGAGGTAGTCCTCTACGCCTGTTGGACCTGATGAGAATAACGAGGAGAAGATGAGGGGAAGAGGATAGCGAGATTGTGAAATGGGGCAGGAATGGCGAAGTCCTTTCTTGATGGCTATTATGGGAGATGGCAATTGTTGAATTTTTGGGGAGCGCGGATATTTTTCCGCCAGCACCAAGCGGTTTTCAATAGCGCAATCAACCTCGAGTTGACAGGCTTTAAGAAAAAAATGTTGGTGGAGATTGGTTTTGCGGTGGACATTAGTGAAAAAAGCCTTAAAAGGGATAAGTATCGCAAAATCGCGTCCAGGAATCTTGATTGTGAATAAAGATATATAGAACCGAAGATGATAAAAACCGAGAAGGTTGAAATATTTAATGACAAGGAATAACTTAATATTAAAAAAGAGAAATGAGGAAAGAAAGCAGTACGAAGAGTCATATATTTCTTCGCCTAAAAGAAAATGAAAAGTGAAAAAAGAATCAAAAGGTGAAATAATTTTTGCGCGTAAAGAAAATGCCCTCATTTTCTCGCTTCACAGAGTCATCTACAGAAATTAAGCAGGATACCTCTACAAACACTTTCTAAGCCCCACTACTGAATCTAGGCTCTTCATGATATTCCTAACACGCGGAAAAATTCTCTGAAAATAACGCATGTAACACTATAGATTGTAGCCTAGTGTCTATTAGACAATTTTCATCTTTTAATTAGATATTTAATCTATTGGTGACAATTTTAAGAATGAAACAGAGCGTTCGCAACTTGACTGGCTCAGGCAACCAATTTTATCTCACAATACCACTCAAATTCCCTTCAAGATGGTGAAATCAAGCGACTAACGTTTGCTACCTGGAAGTAGGGTCCACAGCAAAGCGCTCTTACTTACATCGGACGTCAAATGTAGGAGGCTATATGAATCCAATTGGGACACGAAAATTGTGCCAGAAACAGTCATGGGGATCGGGAAAGTAAATTAGGATGAACGTTTTCAGCGAATGTTTATAAGTAACTGGAATTGCTGGACGATCGTAAAAATTTGTCATTTCGCTTATCGAGTGTCAAAAAAGTAGAAGCTCCTTCTTTTGAGTTAATAAATGGTTTGAATCCCAATTCAATGAGCTCTTGGACTACATTGGGTGAAATGCCGGTTCAAGGTTTAATCGCTAGGGAGACTCACGCTCCTGCGAAATCTGATGGGAGTAGTAGCCCAAATACAAGGCCAATTTCATGCACAGTTCAAATCTCATAAGCTGATTTTGAAGGTTTAAGAACAGAAATGATGGGATGCAATTGGCCGAAAACAGTTGCACATGGCAGACAGTAGATTCGAGAAGTGAGTAGACAAAATTTGAATTGACCTATCTCGCCAAGACCTTGGAAACTGCATAGCCCGGTAGATGAGCCTATTCTTGCAGGTATCGCTCCCGAAGGTATGAAATGACACCTAAAAAACATTTTATATGGATGTTTTCGATTCCATTCCGTCCTAAAATTGTACAGCCAACAAAATTCGCGTTGGAAAGTAATGATTTCAACTCTTGCACAGATGGTGAAATTTTGAGGTTTTCCGGTTTTTGATTCTCATGACATGTTTCGCGTTTGGTCATTAAAGGAACTTATAGGGTAGTCCTTTACGATATAAGTACATACAGAATCCAAAATTTGGAAATATCATGCCACGTAGAAGTTGTGTGATTCTCTGCCGTGACATATCTTTCTTAGAATCCAAACATGTTACAGATGAAAAAGGATACAGTTAGACCAGGCTTTTTGAGCCTAGTTAGCAACTTTGAGGAAGCAATCAACGAGCATCTTCAACTACACAGCAAGTCTTCAGAATCAACTTTTTGTGGATCAAGGTATTTCAGGATGGTATGAAATTGGCGGTAAGTTGATTCAGAAAGGGCTTCCACACTATGTCCCTCTTGACAGGAATCCTGAAAATGGGTGCAAGCTTCGTAATCTTTCGTGTGCATAATTTAAAATAAATATTAATATCAAGATTTATCAAGCCCTCAGAAGAGATTGGAAGTTCAGGCACGGTACATTTACGGAGTATATGAGCGATAATGGAGCTTGTGGAACCATTTTAGAATCAGATTGCATTGTACGTTATGATTCTTTGTTTTCCTCAGTTCAGGCTGCGGAAGCTTTGCGAGAGATTGTGTTTCGTTTCATTAGGGTTTCCAGGAACTTAAATCATGAGTTTCCGATGGCATATCTTTCAGGTAAAGGGGTTGCAAACAGTGGTGAGTACGTAGAAATGACAACTTACACAGATGAAATTACGATAATTGCAGCTGCTGTTCGGGTTGATCGAAAGAGAAGATACTTCTTCAGTACGTGTAGAACAACAAATGCTGTCGCTCAGATTTCTCTCGAGCGATGGAGATCTTTTATAAGGCGAACACAGCTTTGCAGTTCGCGGAAATAGATATTCCGGAGGTTTGTGAAGTATAACCTTACCTGAGCTCAGGTTGACCGCCACATCCGCTGTCTTCAGGACGATCTGAATCTAGAAGTAAGTTCGAGGTGAATGAGTGGGTATTGCGTGACAACAAAACATTGCTGTAAATTTTCTGTGTGGGTTCCTGGAAGATTTGCAAATGATGCCTAGGATATCTTGATTCAATGTCGCCAAATGAATTCTACTGTAAATTAGCAGAGAGACTGATTGATAGTAATTTGGATGCAATGAGAACGGGGGCTCTTCAGACCTCTGACGATGAAGGACCAGAAGTTGAACCGGTTGTATTGGAATTCATCAGGTTACAACAAGTAGGAAACGGGTTCATAACAGTAAAAAGAAAAAAGTGCTCTCCAATCAAGATGAAAGTTTTATACACAGGAGACCACTAAAAATGTGTGTACTAGGTATTTTTGCACATTTATGAAGTAAGCTTCTATTTTTCATGGCGACACGGGCCGCGACTGCTTTCAAAAACACTATCTCTTCGCGCTTGATATTCAAAATATTTAGATGAACTATCTTTTATTGTTATAGTTATTTCGAATCCATTCTAAACGTTTCCTCAATTGCAAACTTTCTATTTGTAGTATATGTCAGTAAATGTGTTACAAAAATTGGACAAAATAAAAACTTTTCTTCCCTATTCTCCCTGAAAAATCTTATCTGCATCTTTCCACAGGCTGTATGTACTTGATTATATGGCGGAATACCCCCTTATCAGATGCCACTTTATCCTGTCTCATGTTCAAGGATGGGTTGTAGCATCTTGAAAACCGAGTAACTGTGAATCTGTCGAGGCCTCAACATTTTTTCAGGGGCTTCGAGTTCCCATAGAGAATTAAGTGAGGAGTTGAATTCATGAATGATGCGGCGTAGTAGCTGTAGAAGAACCCCTGTAATCCCCTGTACACTGTATCACTCATGTCAAGCATTAGCGGATGCGAATGAATGTAAAAGAATTATGGAAATTGTATAGCTTAAAGTAAAAAAAGCAGAACATTTGGTCCTTCACTGTAATGACAAGGGTAAATGTGGGGTGATTTAATATTTGAAAAATATGGTAATGACGTAAAAATACGATAAAAATCAGATGCCAAATGCATTATGTTTTTCAAAAATATTTTATAAAAAAGTCCCTACATTTTAATTTAATTACAAAACAGTACATCAAGGCCATAGAAGTTGTCAGCTTGTGCACACTCATCACAACATAAAGCCAGTAGTCGTATTTTGACTCCCCGACGCTGTTTACCTACGTCGCGGTGCAAATCGTCGCCGTAACGGACGACGTCTGGGAACAAGCCTGTATCCTACTTCATCTTGTTGGTCATAGTTTGTCGATGATCAGCCTCTCCCTATCCACAGTTTTTGCTGCACCTTGTCCTACCTTCAGTTCTCTTCGCTTCCTCACCCCCTCTGTGATACGTACATGTCCTTCCCTGCGTAGAATGTCGCCCTATCCATCCGTCCCCATATCTTGCCATTCCCTGGCTCTAATCGCTGTACGGTCTGCTCGGCGCTCTCTCGAAGTTGCTCTAATCTCGGATCCAGGCGGCCAACATGCTTCGGCCTACCAGTACGACGGCGGCATTACCCACTGAAACCATGTACTTCGCATTTTTTTTTTGCCCAGTTATGTAAGTTAGTTTTCATCGCCGCCATCGTCGAACGTTCGCTCCCTTTCCAGGATCCCAATATCTCAATTCATTCGAAGCCCCCTCCATTACGAATGGAGATCTACATTGCGGGTGCCTACGGTCTCCGCACAAGTGATGTATCAGTTGACGTTACTTTTGCCCATCCTTCTGGTCACCTCCTCATCCCGCCAAATACATTTTTCACATGCGCTGCTGAGACACTCGATGAGTGCAAGAAACATCGTTATTACGGCGATTACCTTGGTATCATTGGCAGTGAGGGTGAAGAGGAATTCGGCTGCGGGGCTGTGGCCGCAAGCGAGACCACGGATCTAAATACTTATTCTGTCGGCACTATGCAGCTCGGAGCTGCAGTACTTTCCACAAATTCCTTTTCCCTTTACCCGGAGATCCATACTTCACATCTCCTTTTTTAACCAATTGCCCTACCTTTTCTTGCAACAAAAAAATCCTATGGTACTTTTCTTAATGAAACCAAATTCACTGAACTACTCTATTTTCTATTTTATGCTTGAAGATTTGGTCCTCCTGTTTTGAAAAGAAATCTCTTGACTGATGAACCGCTCCGTCCTCCAAATTCAGTTCCGATATTTTATAAGGCAAAGTTTTTATTATTGTCCTGAATGCATGAAAATTCAAAGCCACAGCATTCCCTCGCATTTCTTATTTGACCCAATGATGGGAAATTTTCCGAAGAAACTACCCTATCCAAAGTTCTACATCAAATTTGTTGAAGAAACATCACTTAATCGGCTTACACACTTTGTCCTCAATATGACGAACCTCCGTCCGTCCCTTACCATCTCCAAGTCATCCAGGGCCCGCCACTCCATCAATGTCCTGGCTTTGATGTCCAATGGACGAACTGACTTCGAAGTTTACAGAAATACGATGGACCTGAAACGCGTTCGGGAGCGGGTCCGCAGTGATCGTTTCGAAAAAGCAGAGGAAGCAGAGAAGGAAGAAAAGTAAGAAGAGGCAGAGGATCCGGAGGTGGCGGATGCGGATTTGGAGGGATCAGAATATGAGGAGGATTGGGTGAACCCATTGGAACCACTGCTTTACAACCATATGCGAGATGCTATGGCGAAGGGGAAAGAGATTGAGGGTTTTATCGTAATCTAGGACTCTTCTGTTGCGGTTGGAGCGAATTTTGATGGTCGTAAGGAGGGATTGGAGGACATTGATATGTTGGAAGAGCCTATCTATCATTCTTGTCCATTCGACAGAATACATAAGGACTGAATCGGTAGTATGGATATTTTGGAGGAATTTTTTGGCTCTGATCTCGAGGATGAATATTGCGGGGAGGGGATCTAGATGTTTACCGTGATAGTTTCTACTGTAAATATTTCTCCTCTACAAGATCACTTTTAATGCATTTTATAGTATTTAGTATGTTTGTTTGAGA
This sequence comes from Kappaphycus alvarezii, assembly GCA_002205965.3. Classification (NCBI taxonomy): domain Eukaryota; phylum Rhodophyta; class Florideophyceae; order Gigartinales; family Solieriaceae; genus Kappaphycus; species Kappaphycus alvarezii. The sequence goes on from NADL03000845.1 coordinate 310,764, forward strand.
CTTAAGAGCTAGCCATAAAGTCTATATAAGCTGAGTAAAACGCTTTCTCATGGAAAAGTCAAGCAAGTGCGGAGGAAACCTCAATATCAGACCAAAGTAGTCCAGAAGTTCAAAGCCAACTTCTGCCCTAAGAAGCATTTCTTTACGCTAGTTCCTGAGCATAAGTCGTAGACCCGGCCCATTCCATACCAATTTGTGACCCATTGACCCCCCGTTCTTATTTAACTCTTCTCGTTACCATACTTCGGCAGAACCCTTGCATTTTGCAACACCTATGTCTTGGGATAATTGGTTCTGAGAAAATCATCCTTTGGAATTTTTTCCGTGTCAACCGTTGATTTGAGTTTGTATGTCAGTACGTAGGTATGTCCGCAAGGGCGGATGGTTCAAAAAAATTCCAGATTAACAGGGTACCCTTCCAGAAAGGCTACTTTTTGGCAACCTAACGCAATCTAAAAGATAAAAAAGCGAAAATTATTCAAATTCAACTGAAAAGCACACCAACGAACTCAGAGTTGAACAATGATCTCAATAGACACCGAGTTTGCAAAGAACGGACTACTGAAGACTGATCGGCTTTATTTTTCTGATCTTCGTCGCTACAACCGAGAGTGGAGAAAGAAGGCCTTATTTTGGCCACCACCTCCCGGAGTTCCCTACTATTGACTCGTTCATAATCTCTATCACAACACTACCTGCCACAAGTCGAGCATCCAAGCGCCTCTTTACACATCTCGAGTGGGATCCGGAGCCTTCACGAAGCCCTCCCACTCGATACATTACCAAAGGGTCCTGCACCAACATCATGATCAGAACTCGATCGAGCTTCTTCCACTCTGCTTTTGGAGCCCTCTCTTTCCTTCTAGCCTCCTTCTATTGCTCCGCAAGCAACATAGCAGACGCTTTGTTTATACGCTTGGCCTCTCTCTGCAATTCCGTTTCAGCACGATGTTTTATGGCTTCAGTCTTTTTATGGATCCATATTTGTTCTTTCCGAGCTTTTTCAGCAGTCCTCCGTTCTTGTTCTTCCCTCCGTGCTTGCTCTTTCTTTTTCAGTCTGTCAAAGTTTTCATTAAGAGTAACGCACTCCGCAGTTGCTCCAGGATTGTACAAACGTCTCGGAACGTTCGCGCTTGTAGCTGTAGACCCCATGTTTGTCGATTTAGAACCCATTACAATGTTGTTAACTGTGTGTGCGTTTTTGAGCAGGACAAAAACCTCTTTGATGGCGTTTGATGGTCCATAAGCGTTCTCAATTATTCGCTTTATGTGCTGTAACGTTATCTTTTCTGATTGGCGAAGCATAAACGGAATAAGACTTGAACCGACAGTGAGCCCTTCGGTGCGCGAAATTCTTTTAGATGCTTCTTCCTCCAACGTGTCAATATTCTGACGGAACTTTCGCTCAAAGTCAAGTTGAAACGGAAATAATCCGGTCTTCGCAAAGCTGTTTGTTATTTCTGGAGCCGATACTTGCTCAAACCTATAGACACCGCACGCCAAGTTAAAGCTACCTTTTCGGGTATCAAAGTCACCTTGGCGAAGGAAGCAGTCTCGCAGCTCTCTATCAGCTCTCTTAAACTTGGCGTTAACATCCTGGTCACAAGGTTGAAGAAAATGGGAGGTGTTAGCGGGTGCAGTGACGGCGATAATAATATTTTCACGACGACATTCTTCCACCCATCCGACACCATTTCTTGAGGCTTGCCCGTCCAAAGTCAGGATCTCGGATGCATTCGCTACCTTCTCTCGTATGGTTGTGCTAATATGCTTGACCGCGGACTCCAGAATTCCCATCTTCATGGATCCCTCCTCGCTAACCTTCACAACCGCGCTGTCCCCAGGGAACCAGCCTGAAAGGGAGAAGTTGGCGCAAATACCGGACGCAGCTTCACTATTGGGAAGTAACCCATCAATTGGGTCAAACCATTGCTCGTTGATTCGCTTCCATTTCACATTAAAAAAAAGGGGGGTCTTGATTCCACTTGCAGATATGCAAACTGCGGCAGTAATATGTTTCTTTAGTCATAGGTTGTTTTGCATTTGCAGGATACACTATGATAAGTGGAAGCAGAACCGAACACTTTTTCTTTCTTGCCGTATGTGACATCCGGCTGTTTCATCCAAATTCCATATACTATGTGGGTCAGAAAGCAGCCCGGGGTTCATATTCTCCAGATCTGAAATCATTTCAAAAAATGGTTTGACATGGGGCTCGCTTTCTGAAGTGAGCTTCGATATCTCTTTGTTTTCGTGAGCCCTAAAAGTGACCTCTCTGTGATGCGCACGAAAGGATCGAATAGTCCCGTTGCTTGGGACGCCCTTGGCAAATCCCTTTCAACCGTCTGCAGCAACTTTTGCTATCATATACTTCAGTCCCATGTAGCAATTGCAGCTCCATTTGCAGACACGAACTGTAACTTTCTCACCACAATGTTCTCTTCTTCTTCGGAGAGCACAGTTCGTCGCCTTCGTTTTGTATCTGGGCTTGTTAGGTCGTCAATGGCCGCTTGGTTCCTATCTTGTAGGCATTTTGCCAGCTCATCGACAACACTACGCGGAACATAAGTTAGCTCTGCAATTTGGCGATTGCTCATGCTTAACTTTCGCTTTGTCCGAATATGAAGCAGCCTTATTGCTTTTTTCATCTTGTGGACCTTTCCACTCGTGTTTGGATGGACTTAGACCTGTTTATGGTCTGTTTGCGCATGGTCAGTGGCATTGTGAGGGGACATTTTCTTTTAAATGGAGACAGGCAAAACCAGGGCAGGTTTCGGGGAGGCAATCATATCTATCGAGAGACTAGGCCGCATACTGGCATCGCGATTGCCCAGGACTATGCTTTAATGGTATTGCCATTGGTGAAGTTTGGTTTGGGAATGCAGGGTGAGGCGGTCTGTTCTCACAAATTGGCGGGAGCAAACCATTTCGGTGGTCAAAATTAAACAGCTAGCCAAAATTAGCCTTTCTGGAAGGGTACGAAAGAAATATTAGAAAATTATTTGAATACTCATGCCATCCATTGGTTACAAAAATGTAATCACCTGCTTTCACTTTTAGAATTGTAATCAGTTGATGACATGATACTTGTCAACTAGATACTAGAAAGCGCCAGAAAGTTCCACATTGTTACATGAGTCTGCACCTGACCTTTCATGTTTACAGTGCTTGTTCAGTAGCAAGCGGTAGGTGCAACATGCAAAGATAACTAGCGGCTCGAAATAAGTAATGAGACAATATCATCCCCCACCCATTGAAACAAGAAGAAGAAGAATAACTCTTTACCAAGCAGAAAAGGGAGGGCTAGCGGCCCTCAAAAGGGGAAAAATCTATCCGAGCCAGGAGCGGTTGAGTTGTCGTCGGTTGATCGCGACAGAAGTTCGTTGTTGTATGAGCGAACTGATACTCGTGAACAAGCGATCGCGCTCGAAGGCAGGGCTATTGCCTTTCCGTAGAGCGATGTACTCAGCCATTCAGGACAGACCTCGTTCGGCACCGGGACCGGCAGACCCGTATATATCGAAAGCCATCGGGTGGAAGTCGATACGTAGTTCGGCGCAGAGGTGGCCATAGCGGAGAGATTTCGCGCGCTCAGATGCAGTAAGGGCAGCGAGGGGCGTGTGAATCCGCTGTTGGGCGTATGGAGCGGAGTGGGGGCTGATGACAGTGACGTCGTAGCCTTGGGGGACGGGAGAGAACTGGACATTATCGATGTAGATGTCGAGGCGGCGGCGGGAGTTGAGGGAAGGGGCAAGTCTTGCGGGAAGGTCCATTCCCGGACAGGGCGAATCCCAATTGATAAGCGTGATACCTCGGAAATGAGGCGGTCGCGAACACAATTGTGGCGCCGAATGGAGCCGTCGGCGCAGGGACAGACAGAGGCATGGTGTCCGTAGTGAAACAAGTCCAAAATTTTAACTTAAACTTTCATACTTTCAGAATCAGCGCATCATAACGACCCAAATCTTAACATCTTTTCGTGTTTCGGGTATTAAATTATAACATAGCTACAAGTTCTGTGGTCACAGAGGGTCTACTTTGCATGAAACAGTCTTTTGTAGTGACCAGGAGACATTCTTTTGACGCTTTGCTTAGGGGGAATTTTTGGGTTATTTTAAAGTATGGAAGATGTGGTCGGTTGTATTCACGCCGCCTATGCTTCACGTGGGATAACTCGTCACTGATTGGTAACACTAAATGACATTCCTTTCAGAGCCGGCCCCATCCCAGCGAGCAGGCATGCCGCGTTAGACATGACGACGTTGCTTAGTGAACTACAAATTGTTATTCACCAGCCGGCATCCATTGACCATTGACGGAAACACCAGGCTGTCAGCACTTGTGCAGATTCTCGAGAATCCCTACTGCACTGCAGCTGGCGTCCCTTTCATCTAGGCCGTCCAAGAGTAAAACACCCAAACCTTTTCCCCTCTAGGCCTTCCCACCAGAACGCAGTCCTCCTTCACCGGACCTTCATCGGTAACTGCTTAGATCTCGTTTACTTCCTTTTAGCTCCTCCTATACGATATATTGCAACGTTTGGGGGGGGCTGTGGTTGTTTTATTGTTTGACAAGTTTGGTCGACTTTGTTTAAGGCGGCAAGGATCTGTCGCAATTTGGTATGCTGAAAATGAGGCAGTAAGGAACGGTAAAAAAAAGGAATGACCAAATGACCGCCTCGAGACCAGTTAGGAGAGAGGCTGCGTTCGATATGGCGGGTGTTACAGCATGCCCATGAATGAATATCCCATTGACCTTTCCATATCTTTCCATAGGCTTGACAGCAACGATCCTTGCAATTTCGGTAATGACGGCGTGTACATCGGGATGCCAACTTTCGGGGGTGGACATCGGCACAGACACGAGTCTGCTTTCGGCGGAAGTTGCCATGAAGGACTGGTCCCTACTATACTTCGCAGTTGGAGCTGCATTCAGGAAGGTCAACCTGTTGAACGCTCTCGCCCTTCAGTTGAAAGGCGTGATGGGACTGACGAATGTAACGGGCCCTCTCGCGCTAACCTTTAGTACTTTTAAAGTTCAAGAACATCTGCGGTATCCAGACCACTACAACCATCTCAAACCCGATTGAGTACATATGCTTTCCCAGCTTACAATGGACCTGAAACCCGTGTCGTCCCATCTTAGCCTTAGAATAGAACTGTCCTTGTAAAAGTGGGGAGAATCATGAGGTCGGTTCAAAGAGATTGCGAAGTAAGTTAAAACCTAGGAAGCCATGCTGTACAGCGATTTCGAAGGATAGACTGTAAAACGAGGAATGAAGGTGCTATGGGCGAAGGTAGCTATTAGCCTAAAAAAAGTTAATAGCAGTGGTTTATGTGTCTTGCTTTCTTGAGCAGCGAACTTGGAATCATTAAAAATGAATAAGTGTGGTTTCGGCTTTCGTAAGAACTTGCGAAGAGATCTTGTGGATATCTGCGAATCATTCGAGGGGGAAATTTGGGGTGTTTTTAATGCATGAAAAATATGGTCAGCATTCGAGGTGGTTTCAGATCACATGAAGATACTCTGATGCGTTTTACCATAATGTGAGATCGATTCGTTTTCGTAATCAAAACATTTCAGCCAAGGGACACTGTTAGCGTCCCTTTTGGCCTTCCATCAGCTAGCCCCCTTGCACACAACGACACTGAATAACAGCCACGATATCTGTCAAAATTAAAGCACCCCACACTTTCTCCCATTCAGTCGAGAGGAATAATATTAACGCCCTCAAGAAATTATCCCAGGCAGCCACCTCATACATCAAACTGGAGCTCTAGGGACTTTATAGAGTACCCAATCCATTGCTGCTGCTCGCCAACACAGATTCGCCTTCCTATAGACCAGCGAAATTTATTTATGCCCCTCCTTAGCAGTCGTCGACTGACTGGTAGCTGAAAGGACTTCCATCCGTAAGCTGCACAGTCGTCCGTGTACGTGTACGGCCTTACTTCGATGTTTGGAGCCCCGTTAACTGACAGTAATATCTCACCTTTGACGGGCTGGTGTACTTGCCCAAACAAAATGGGATTGCGTCCCACTTTATCCACGTGAATAGTATTTGTTTGGTTATTTCCGACAAAACTATCGCCGTTGCGTTGCATGTAGATGACATCCTCAGCCTCGTAATTGACATACTTTCCAACTACGGGCCCTGAGAACCGTAGGTTATCCCAATGATCTGTAACATCATCGAAATTCGGGTTGTCCCCTGTGAGGTAGCTATGTGTCTTGAAAAGCACCATTCCCCTTGTAAACGGCATGCGACCCCTCAATCTCATTTGGATCGTGTCCCAACGGTTATCTGGGGTTTGAGTAGACCACGTCACCCGCCTGAGGTTCCTTGATACTACGATTCGATGCTTAATTCGGGCACGTCTGTCCCGCATGGATGGATCATTGGGGTACCGCAAATACCATGGTACCCGACCCGCTTCATTTTCATCGAAACGCGCAAGCCTTCCCTCTGGATCTTGAGCTCCTACCCCTACTTGCATCTCCCGAAAGCCGAAGACATACTGGAAAACCATCCGCTCATGCGGATAATGTTCCTCAATGGGGGCCCATTCAGGGCCTGCTGCTACTGATGTCACATTACGGGGAGACACCAGTACTTCAAACCAGTTTCGCGGACGCAAAGCGCTGTTGGTGACCTCAAATTCTAGGATCCCTCCATTGGAGAAATCCCACTCTTGTTTAGGAAAAAATGTGGCGATGGAATAAGGACTGACATGCCCCAGAGCGGACATTAAATGGTCCCCGCAGATATAGAATGCCTTATCGGGATCATAACCACGACCAACTTGGGTGGTGCGGACAACATGTTGGCGACTGCGGAGAGGCAAGGCAGGATCAGGGCCGCGGCACCGCTCGTCGTGGTCGGCAAAGAAGAGGGGGAATTCAGTGGTAAAGTGGGAGGCGGGATGGGTGCGGTGGGTGACTACAAAGTCGTGAGATGACGTGGGAAGGAGAGCTTGAGAGGGGGAACGAGGTTTTCCGTTGAATTTCTCGAAGTATGCCCATCTCCTAGCGGTTGTGTGCCGTAGGAAAAGAAAGAAGATGGTGAGTTGAGCAAAAGAATGCATGATAATGGGGCTGTGATTCGTTGATTATGAACTGGGCCGTTACTTTCTCTTTTCCTCAGTTGCCCTGAGGTGACGATCGCTATTTTCGTTGCAGATAACAGAGGATTGGTGGATCATGTACCACTGAGTCACGAAAGAAAACAATAGCTATTTGAGCAGAAGAAGATATTTGAGAATTGTCGCGAATTAGTTTACTAGCTGGAAAACAGAGGGTGTGTTTACCGCGAGGCTTCGGGGGCTTCGAATCCAGAGAGTTCTAAAGTGGGCGATATTAGGTTGCTGCGCGTCCATAGCTAAGAGGGCGCAAAATTGAGAAAAGCTTCGAAGTTTCGAAAAAGATTGTACTTATCTGCGGAACTGTGTATGATTTGTTGGCAAGGAAGCCAGAAAACCACGGAGAGGCGAGAACGAAGGCTTTTGAGCAAGTGTTGTACAGTACGGTACTTTCAGTTCGAATCAAAATCGTTTTATTATATTACGGTATATTCATTGTACATTGTTATATTGTTGGGTTGGGTGCTTTGGCTAAACTGACGTTAAAGGTAAGGACTAAGATGAGACGACAGGCGGGATTTTATGAAATCTGTACAGCGGAGAGTGCACAACAGAGCTCGTACGGGTGCCCAACGTTTTCTCTACTCTTGTAGTCTACTGAACTGACAGGAAAGTCACCATGCTTTCCCTTTTCAGCCGAACCGCACTTTTCAACCGTTTAAGAACCAAATCGATTCCATTTCGATTTCCCTTTTGAGCTAGGTGGAATGAGGATTTCTGTTTTAATCTGCTGTAATGCAGGAAACAAAATCACTACCTTGTAGTTTCCGGTATGCTCGACTGTTGTAGAAGGGATGATAAAGTCACTGCTGTCAAAATCATTGAAATAAATGAATAGTGTAATACCGACTCATGGCCTTCCGGTCTCCAGACGATGACTCAGCAGTGTTAACATTGATTTTAATCATGTACAGTACTTAATAAGAATTCTGGTTGAAATTGTTAATCAAGTTACAAGTACGGTACGTCTCGGGGATTATCAGCTTAGGTGTTATGAACTATCTCATCTTTCAGAATGATGGTCATCACAGCTGTTAATCGGAACGATTCCGAATGCAAGTTCTTATCAGTGTGAATATGGTGCGTTTACTCCTGAATGGAAGGAAGAAATTTAAGCGTTTACGTCAACATGCGGAATTGCTTAGTTCGCATAACTATGATAGATTAGTCCATTGCTTCAATTCTGCAGTTACGTGCACACTGAAAATATCTGACAGGTCTGCCAATATCTCAAACGCAAGCAAGCTAGATAGACGTATCCGTTGGTGAGACCAATAGGATAGAGATATTCGATTGAAACTTATGTGTAAATAACGTAACGAACGAAAATGAGGCCACCCTGGGTATCATATCTGTCTCCAAGACATAGACTTAACGCTATCCCGTCTTAGGTTTTAACCATTACAAATCGCTACTCAGTGAAAACGGGTAGAATAATGGTCAACGAATTTCGAAATGACCGTGGGCCTCTGGCATCACGACATCCCTTAGGGAACAGCTGACCATATTTTTCATGCATTAAAAACACCCCAAATTTCCCCCTCTGGCAGTTGAATAGACCTACAAGCTCTTTCCAGATCTTACATGGAAAAGTTTGCCACAATAAAATGGGGCCTCCTGTTTCAATCATTCATGCTACTACGAATCTCTCCAGAAGATTGAACAAGTAGGCAGTTTTAGTTACATGCCATTGTGCCCAAAATCTCTCGTATAAATTATAAGACTGTACACAAAGCAAATTTCTATCAGGAGACGCTGTCTTTGGGGGGGGAGTACTGGTATTTTTTTCTTTAAAGGCATTGACGGTTGTGTTCTGAGAGGGAGGAGGCATTTGTATGTACTAGGGGTGAACAGGAGGGACAGTTTTACAAAAATGGCTTAAGGCGGCCAAGAGACACTCCGCTTTAAAAGAAACGGCTCCCGTCGTGTGTCTGTATTAGGACGTATTGCACTTACCGGACGGGATCCTTATTGGCGGTATCCTTACATCCTACAGCCTCATTCCGGCCACGTCTTTCAAAACTTCATACTCGTCATGGTACCACCGGCGTAGAGTGGATATAGGCAACGGGACAAGTCTGACCCTAGTATTATTGGGAATGAAAGCTTCGTACCTTCTAAAATTTTTGGGGTGCACTACTTGAAAAGGTGTCAGTAGGTTGGAGCAACGAAGTCTGTGAGTTGTGGGAGCGAGCAGGTTTACATAATCCGTTGGGTGGTTTATTGTTTCGAAAGAATGACCGGCTTCTTTTGCCCGAATGGTTGTCTGTCTGGCGGTCTTTTGGTTGTTCTGCTTTGGACGACTGGCGAGAGGCCACCTTCTCAGCGTACTAGCCTGCACGCAATAGAATGTCTAGAGCTGCATTTGTCATCATGTTATACCAAGGAACGTAGGGACTTGAGTTACTACTTGTGGAGGAAGGGTTGGAGGCAGACAACAAGTTTTTATAGGCGTTCACAAACGAGTTGTTCTTTAAGGTTATCACGGACGGTCCACAGCATGAAGCATATCGGAGGTTTGTGTAGTAAGACCGGATATTAATTACTTTGAATTCTGACTATACTAGAAAACAAATGCTTTATTCTTACGTGTCAAAACGCAAGACAGTCCGCGATTCATTCCTGTATTGGGTTCTTATGAAACCTGTTAATAACATCAGTCCCTCGTATTTCCCATGATGTACTTAATCTGCCCTGGTACTTGATAGGACTAAACTGGAGCGGATAAAGCTCTTAGCGCCTGTTATGTCCACAAAATCCTCATTGTAAGCGACTAAAGTGCTACCGTACTATATTTGTGGGAATAAAAGAGGGTAAAAAGGGTGAAGCTCTACATGAATATCAGCCTGAATAGAAGGAGCAGTGTCTATCTCTTTCACCAAATGGCTAACATATTCAGGTCTAAAGTTGACAGATAACTTCGTTCCTACTAGCGCCTGCACTTGAAGACGGCTTCTAACTTTTTAGAATTCTCTCTGAGGAAGCAATTTTATCATATTACCCAGGCTTTTCCATATAATACCAATTTCACATACCGACTACCAAAATAATACATTTACGTGAATCATCTGGATGAGAAATACAAATGAGAAGATACTTGTAGAGTAAATATACACTCCGACTCGTCATAGATACCATATTCAAGATCAGACCAGAAGAAGCTGCTCTAAAATATACATATATGCCATTTAGTTCCTGCATGCTCACGAGAAGGCCGCATGCCTGTATAATTCACGAGAACATTCTTGCATTCTTCGCTTCCTCAAACAGATTAATTGTGGATCAAAAGACCTCGAATCAAATAGGAACCGTTTGCATATGGCAAAATTGTGGAACTTCTTATACCTCTTCATGGATTTTTCAGGCTCTGATATTGTGATTTGAAGACTTATTTCTAGGGAATACTTGGTGGGTTTTCAAATATATATTTGCAGAATGGGACATCGAGGATTCAAATATACAGACTGTATTTACACAATAAGGATATTCACTTCACCAAATATATAGCACCCAAACCCCTAGTAAAATAGTAACTTTTTTCATAGATAAATCCATTCTATATCTTTCTCTGCTTCTTCTAAATAATGAAGTCGAATCTATTCTGTTACCCGTGCTCGAATCATCTTCACTCTGCAGCCGTAGTAGTCAGGAGTCTAATACTGCACCAAAGCCAGACTGTGGAAGAGGCATGATTCTTGGGTTTCTTTTTGCATAGGAGTACTGGTTGGTTACAACAATTATATGTGGAAACTTGAGGAGAGTGACGACGCTATTGGTCGAAGGAGTAAATGGTTAGAAAATTTTGATAGAGATATATTTCCTCGTTCTATTTCAAGAAGTCAGTCAAAAGTAGCGGAGACTATGTTGGACTGAAGAATCTGCTCCAATTTGAACACAACATATTAAAATTTGCCCGTCAAAACATCGGAACGGAATTTGGAGGACAAAGCGTACCACTACTTAAAATTGTTTTTATAGAAATGAAGAACCGAAAATTTCAAACATAAAATAAAACAATAGATACTAGTTAAATTTTAATCCGCAAATAAAAAATTTTTGGGGTTAAGGTTCTTAAATACAGGGAAATATTTGTCCTCTTGCGAAGAGGAGTAAAATGGTTGACTCCGATAGAAAAATCAATTCTTTGGAGGGCTTATTTCACAATATAATAATATTTTTGGCTTTTGATACTGCCGAAAATTTTGGACGAAGTTGAGGGAACTGTTTTCAAATTTTAGGAGGAAAAATTCTCATTGAACCGGATCTTCCATAATATGGATTGATTTCATTGACCCTCGTGCGCAAAGTTGCACAGATAAGTAATGAGCGGCATTGTTATCGCTCTTTTAACACATCGAAGGGTAATCGTTGAAGATTTCGTGGTAGATCTCCAAAAGTTTCCTTGTCTTTCCTAAGTATTGTAACTAAAAGAAGGAAGAAAATTGATGTAAACAGTATAGTCCTTCGATCGTGGAATCAATCCGCATTACTTTATCTGGAATAAATCCCAGCATTTTGAATACTTAGGTTACTTATTGGTCCAGAGGTCAATAAATCGGCTTTTGATGCGGTCTAAAATAATACTTGGAACCGATTGAGGACATCTTCAAGCTAAGCTGGATCTTTCCTGTCCAGTTTTCGCCCATCTAAGACACCATTTGTGCTTCTAAGATCTATCTCCTTTTTCTTATCTATACTTTGATTATGATACATGAAGCTTCAATTGAGCTTAATGCTTGGGAAAAAATGGTTGCTATTTTCTGAATTTGAAAAAGTGATTGCCGGCAACGACACCCTCACGGCTCTTCTATCCTTTGAATTTTTTTTGGTGACATTGACATGGACTAAAATCGTAGATCCTATAAAAGTTTTATCAAGGGTTACAGAAGTTGGATACTGCTGCGATAAGTTACATAAGGACTAATTCCAGAGATAGAAAGGGAATGACTTAAGCGCATCAAGCATGAGAAACAAGAATTACCTCACTGCACATTTAGTTCACAAAAATCAACCATCACTTACCAAGTTACTACATTTTACGTTTTCCTAAAACCTCATCGCCCCATCCTGCAGTGATTATCAACATATAGCAACTGAAGCCAAAATAAACCAATGTAATCAGTCTTTTATCCCTCCATACAATCATATTACACTCTCGCGTCATAATTTGAAACTTGTTTCCTTTATTTTCTCCCATTCATATGCCCATCCAATTACTTCCCTTCCACTCTCACTTAACATCCGATTTTCCCTGGAGATTGATGCCTCCGGTCGGCCATCTATCTAGTCTGCGAAATGAAAATGCTTCGTTTAAATTTTCACAACCTCGCTTGGACTCATTATTGCATATAAGGTTCTTGTTCATACCACATATCCGTGAAACTGAGGTGCAGGCCCTTCTCAATTTGCTTTTATATTGGCAGGACGAAGTCCACAAACTCCCAGTTCGCCCCTGTTCTCTGCCGTGTACTTTATCAGGGACCGATCCTCTATGTACCTGTTTACGTCCTAGGGGACAAAGGTCACCCCCTCTTCATGTTACGAACGATCATTTCAAGTTTACTGAAAAAAGTAACTCTGAATTCACTCTTATTTGAGAGCCAAAATATATGTTCGAACTCCTCCTTTACTTTGCGTATCAATGTTTTGATCGTCCCCTTTTGAAAAGAAAACTTTGACTGCTGGTCTAATTCATCCTTTAAGACCCGTTCCCATAATTTTTTCATGCAAGTTACTATAAAGCACCCAAAAATTTGCACAAATTCTCTTGTGAAATATGGACACAATTATCAAGTTTTGTTTTCGAGCGAACTTGAAAAATTATTGGGGGTGTGGCCCCATTTAAAATTCTTATATCGCACTAGTCTAACCTTAAGTTGCCATCAACAGCCTCATCTCTTCACTTGCATACCTGCAAAACTTTATATACTTAAAACCCTCTACCAATATCCTACCGTCAATAGTTCAGCCCGAACACTTGGCTTGTCCGTGATGCACCATGTGCTCATGGGCCGCGGTGAATACTGACAATAGGACAAGAGAAGAGTTACGAGGTAGGTTCGTCGGAACTTTTCAGAGAATGCAGAGAATGCATAGGACCATAAAGAGGATGAAAGCTTGAAAGGTGAATATGACTGAGTCGATCATTTAAATTCGTCAAATTATAATCTTGGATAGGGTTACAAAGATACTCAGGGACTTAGTGTGAGGAAAGAAGGAGAACTGAAGAATTCATCAAGATTAGTGCAATTTGTGCACTGTACCCAGAAACAAGTGCAAGACATAATCTCATTCTATTTCTTACCAAGCCAATGATATGAGGTAATTATGGCAATTTCGTGTGGATCTCGAAACTTATCATGCATAAACAATCATCAATAACGATATCCTGTATTGTAAATTGGATCAATGTAACTTTGGATTGATCTACAGTGCTGGTAATCTCACTGATTTTTGCTACAGAAGCATTCATAACCTTGTATTTTGATACCTATAGGGCCTTTTTCTATAATAACTTTGAATAAAGTACTGATTGCTTGCAATTCACCTTTGCTTTTTGAAGTGCTTTTTCTATACAAACCTTGATCTAAAGCTCCGTTCCGTTCACCGGAGGCACCAAAGAACAGTTCACCCGCCGATTACCGTTTGAGAGCTCAGTTCTCAGTCCTTCACAGTATATCGTATCCAGTCCGGTTTAATTTTCTCTTCATCTTAGCGATTATATCAACTAAATTAATATTTAGTTGAGATATTAGCATTCAGTTCTATCATATTTCATTTTCTTGCCTTACCTACTCGGCTTAATTTTATTATGTACCTATGTTTGTGGAGTCTACGGCCTTTAAAGATGGTGGTGTCGATTATTACAGTATTTCTCCCTTTTGATTCCGTACTTCACTCTTTTATATAAGTGAAACGCGTGAATAGGAGATTATTAAGCTTGATGTAGCGGATTTAAAGTGTTTTTCAAATTGTGGCCTGAAAACACGGCATTTATCAGCTTCAGTTATGAGTTTTGAATCCTTGAAATCTTCCTTATTGTACTTTTGTACTTTCCTTTGCTCTTCTTATCACTAGAACTCAGCCCTCATAAATTGCATATCCTTATAATGTGCCAAAAGCTTCCTTCTCGGGCGTAAAATCATCACTTACTTCAAAATATTAGTGTAATACCACATAAATTGGCCCGATACTCTCTCTTTTCTTCAACTAGCAATTTTATCTCCTGCTGCGTCATAAAAATAATTGAACTTTCACCTTTCAGCAAGCAAACAATATTAAGCAACTTGCTGCTTTCTGGTAGACATACTTCTGTACCTAAAAAGCTTTCCGGCATTTCCGGAGTAAATCATATTTTTGAACTTCTCAGAAATATGTCTAAAAATGGTGCAACACAGAAGGCATTGACAGTTTGAGGCCAGCATGAACTTGTGATGAAAGCTTTCAAATGCACTGTAAACTAATGTAAGAGAAAGATGTCCAATGGATGAGTATTTTCACTGGTATGAGAGGGAAGAGAGAACGCTATAACACCATTAGTTCCGAATATGTTGAGTAGTGCAGTATTTCCTTCTGCACAGAACAGTCGTCTCCATTTTTTTTGTCGACTTATATGCTGATAATGCCAGTAAAATTCAATGAGTTGTGTGGAAGCAAACGGCTAATTTGGCGTTTGATAGGCAGAATCTCTTGAAACTTTCTGCTCATTTCTGTTTTGTCTTTTGCTGATTACCATTTTTTCGAAGTTATCTTCAGAACGATGGTAGGTAATAAAGAGAATGTGTTCAAGGAATCTTATTATTTGCTTTGGAAATGTAATATGGCATGAGACACGCCTCATTGTGTTCGTATCACTTTATATCTGGGAAGACAGTAATCTGCCTGCCGGGTTGAGATTTTCATATTAACGTAGTACACGCTGTAAGTCAATCTTAAATAAACTGGAATACTTCCCAACGTTATTTGTCAAAATTCTTTTGGCGGGGCATCTTTCCTTGGCTTCGTCGAAGATACATATTGCATAAGTGCATATAATTGATCCAGATCAACATTTAATCAGCTGCATACTACTTTAGTTTCAGTTAAAATTAGCCATACTTGTCTCTTTTGCGTATTTGGCTACTTTTTTGAAAAGAGACCCCTGAGTACAATTTTTTCAAGATATTTTAAAAATTTAAAAAAAATCAGTACAGTTCTTGGGATAGCTGGGTTACGCACATAGTTTGAATGTTTGCCACATCGCACGTATCTGAATTGCTCCGGCTGAATTGTTGACAGTGTAACTGCTTTCCACAAAAAAAAATTCGGACAGAGCCGATATGCAGTACGCTCAAACTCAAAAAGTGTATCCAAAACCGCCCGTACCGTAGGTATAAATCAGGGCCACGAATTTAGCCACCTATGCAAAATACGGGCAGTAAGAGGGGTTAAATAGGCATTTATACTATCGTAAGGACTAATTTTCAATCAGAGTACGCGAGTTAATTATTTTTAAGAATGATTTTGATTTTTTTAATTGTCTGTATAAACGGTGTTCGGGGTCCATCAGTCTTCGACTCTCCCACGCAGAAAAACAACCAAAACAACAACAAAAAAACAACATTCTCTCACGATCCCAGCCAACAACACTTCCTTCTGCGCACTACAAACTGGCCCTCAAAATCCGCTTAGCGTACTCACTGGTATGTTTCGCTTGCGTGTAGCCAAGGTCATCGTCCGGCGACACCCGAGAGTTAATCTACACCAACCTCCTCGATACAGTGGGCGGAGCACTTCATATGCGCAGGTAAGCAACGAATTTTGGGTAATCTCTTCTCGAGGTGGCATTAAAGAGGCGGTGAGAAAAAGATACGGGAAAGAGTTAAAGACGGAAAGTCGTAAGTAAGGTCGAGCTGCTTCGTGCATTAACATGCACGAAGCAGCTCGCCCTGTTCCCGCTCGATTTCGTCCCGTCCTCTCGAACTGCTGCTCCTTTGATGGTCACATACGGCCTCTAAGCTCAGGTACCACAAAGAAACCGAACCCCGCTTATGTCTCTCAAGTTGAACGCATTGACGATACCAAGCTCACGGAGGAGCTAAAATAGATTGATCGGCACTCGAATTTGATACACAAGAGGTACCTCAAGTTGATATATGAGTTGTTGAAAACATGAAAAGAGAAACTCCTTTACGTAAATAAAGAAAAGAGAAGGGAACATTCCTTTCCGCACTGAAAGCAAAAACAGTGGCATTAGTACTGATATAATGAAAATTGTAGATATTCCTTGGCATGCTGCGCTGGCTGAGCTGGCTGCGCTGGCTGAGCTGGCTGCGCTGGCTCAGTTGGCATGCTGCGCTGGCCGAGTTGGCATGCTGTGCTGGCTGAGTTGGCATGCTGCGCTGGCTGAGTTGGCACTGTACTTACAATTATATTTTTAAATATTTTTAGAGGGATGCTTTGCACTGTACTGTGGCGGTGCAGATTTGGCACATAGGTACTGTATAGGTGCTACAGAATGTGAGGGTTGAAAACTCTATATAAGGGGCTGTTTGCATGAAATGGTAGGACTACTTGGGAGCCAGCATACCCGAGCGGGGCGCTCAACAAGTTAAGCAAACACAAAGCATAAAGGAAGTTGGCAGACAGCTTCAAGCTCAGTCCCAAATAGTTAGGAAGTTGAGAGTCAACTTCAGACCCAAGAAGCATTTATTTTACCCTAGTCACTAAGCATAGGTGGTAGACCCTGCCCCTTCCATACTTGCTTGTAGCCCATTCAACTGTCGTCCCTATACACTCCTTTTCGTTCGTTCAACTATACCACGGTAGCACTTTTGTCGCTTGCAACACCTCCTTCTTGGGGTGGTTGATTCTGAATATCTCTTCTCCCGACGATTTACCCCTATCATTTGGTACTCTTGTGGAGGGGGTTGCACCCGAGGTATTCGAGTTGAGCAGTCTTAGGGAACCATTCGAGGGGATTTCTTTTCTGTAATCATGGATCTCAACGCTGCTCGTATAACGTTCACAGGGGGCAAGAATGAAGACGTTGAGAGTTTCTCTATACATATGTCAACGTTGTGATGCGTGAGAAGAGCGATGAAGAGAAGGCCGAAAGTATCTTCGCCTATCTTCATGGTGACGCAAAGCACAAATATAAGGCCAAGTTTATCAACGGGTGGTCTCTTAACGGGAATGGGCGTAACTTCGGTGAGGTATGTGAGTGGCTTGTGAAAGAATATGCTAAGGAGGTAGAACCAGATGAGATGATTCGTACCGCCATAGAGGCCCGGCTCAACTTCGACGATTTGTTAAGCTCATTGGTATACTTGTGTGATCTCTATGAAAAGGCTGGGTTCAACGCCCAAGCCAAGTACGGAATGCTGCGTAAGGCGGCGATGGGGGATAAGCGGCTCTCCGATTTCCTCTCATCAAGGGCCCTCACACTTTTAATGAACTGAAGGGTACCATAGTAGAATTTGTCAAAAATTCGGAGACGTTTCAGTCACTAAGTGAAATGCCGACGGAAACCCGTACATCTATGCCGATCGTACATCCTGAAAAGAATTATCAAAGGCCAGCGACTAGCGCAGCAGCATTGGAATCAGTCAGGAGCGATGTCAAAAACTTGGAAGAAAGGTTGGAAACCCGATTCGATAATCGACTTGACATGATAACCTCGCAGTTGGAAAGCCTTACTCTTACCATTAAGAAGAACCAGTCTGGGGCCCCAAGGCCGCAGAAGTCTGTTCCTACTGTCACAAGCCTGGACACTTTGCAAATAGGTGTCCTGATAATCCACATAGAAACACTCGTTGTGGAAAGTGCGGTCGATATGGGCATCATGAAAGTAACTGCTGGTCTAAAGACAACAGAAGAGCAAATTTATCGGACGCAAGGAGTGAGTCAGGACCAGAGATGAAAATCTTACAAAAAGAAGGATCAAAGTTGACGGATGCCGGTAACGTATCCATCGCTGAAGAATCAGTCAAGTCAATGTGACAAAAAGGGATGGGGAAGGGAACATTTTATCGAAGAAACCTAGGCTAGATTATGGAATGCTGGAGCATATCCCAGCACCTGTACCTCCTCGAACCAAGAGGTCTGATCAAGTTGTTCCAGGAGTTGGAGTCACTCCGGCCAAGAAGACGAAAAAGAGTAAGAAATTTAAGAATATCCCAAAGGACGTACTAGAATATGTGAAGAAGTACAATTTGGTGGCTGAGCTTGCATCAGCCCCAACTGGGATAACGTTTGGTCAACTTTTGAGGGGCGACGCAGAGGACGCGAGGAAAGAACTCAAAAAAATTATCAGGTCTAATAAGTCCGCTAAGGGTAAGAAACTGTTTCTTCAATCGGCCTCGACAGCACCAAGACGTCTTAAACTAGTACCAGTCAAAGTATTGGGAATGCAAACCCAAGCTCTTTTCGATTCGGGCGCTGTTCCAAACCTTATTTCAGAAACTTTGGTGACAGATCTAGGTCTTGAAATTATTCCAACTACTCGAAGATAACTGTGGCGGATGGAACCGTATCAAAATGCATGGGCACTGTTGACAAGGTTTCCGTGTTCTTTGGGGACTCTAAAGTTGATTTAGACTTTCTTGTCATGCCTGATCTCCCTTTCGATGCAATCATTGGCTGCCCTACCATGGAAAGACTAGGGACCTGCATTGACTTGGGCAACCAAATCGTTTCAGTTAATGTTGACGGCAGAACCGTGAAGATGCCCCTGGATTTCGACAAAAGCACACATCCGGTAGATTTGAAAGAAACGGACAGTGAAGATTTCACTTCTAGCTATGACAGCGAAGATTTCGAACCAACTAACACTTTCGGAAGTGGAGAAGGGTACGCTCGGGGGATACTGAACATGGCATGGGATGATTATGATTCTGGGTTTGAAACAGATGAAGACTGGAATTCTAGGGTAGGTGTGACACCTGAATGTGTTTCTTTTTGCGATAATATCGAATCAAAGGACGGAATTCGGAGCATGAAAGAAGATTACATTGCAAGGAAAACAGGAATATATCGGATTCCATATCTGAAGATGTGAGCACGCCGGAAAAGGTCCTTCAAAATATTGAGGTTGAGAATCAAGAAGAAAAAGGGCGCCAAATGGCAGAAATCCAAGGAAAAGTGCAGCACCTTCCCGCCGCCGCCTCACTGAAAATATCCGACATGTTAGCATCTTCCGAAGTAATTGCATGGAGTGTATCAGATTTAAGACAAGCAAGTGTACCGGTCACTCACTCATTTGAACTTACCGATACTCAACCAATTTACCACAGGCCTAGACGTCAACCGCCAAAATATGACCAATTTATCTCAGAGAATGTTACAAGTATGCTGGAAAATGATATTATTCGGCCAGTTTCATCCCCATGGTCATTTCCAGTTGTGATAGCACCAAAGAAGATGGAAAACTTCGCTTTTGCGTCGATTACCGACAGCTGAACCAGAGAATGATACCCGATCGATTTCCGATTCCAAACATGGAAGAAATCCTCGAGGACTTGAAGGACGGGAGATACTTCACCTCAATTGATCTTTACACTGGTTATTGGCAGATTCCATTAGATGAAAAATGTAAGGAAATGACAACTTTTACCAGCAAAGCCGGTACATTCAGGTTCGAAGTGATGCCTTTTGGTCTCATGAATGCCCCAGCTACATTCCAAAGAATGATGAACGAGGTTTTGAAAGGACTTCCATTTGCAAGAGTTTATATCGATGATATGGTGATATTCTCAAAAACCTTGGATCAGCACATATCGCATGTCAAGACTGTGGTGGAGAGAATAGATGCGTACAGCCTGAAAATTAAGTTAAGCAAATGCTTCTTTGCGAAAACGTCTATCCAATTACTCGGTCATATCGTCGATCAAGAGGGAATTAAAGTGGATCCAGAGAAAACGAAAAAAATCAAGTTGGCACCCAGGCCCGCTTCAAAGACGGAGGTTCGAAGCTTCTTAGGACTGGCCTCATATTACAGAAGATTTATAAAAGATTTCGCCAAAACTGCAGCACCGTTACATGCCAGCACTACGAAGAACGGAAAATTTTACTGGAACAAGGAAATGCAGACTGCATTTGAGGAGCTTAAAGATAAGCTATGTGTCCCCCCAGTGCTCATGTATCCAGATTTCAAGAGACCATTCGTTGTGGAGACAGATGCCTCAGAACGGTCTTTGGGTGCCATTTTGTCCCAAAAAGACGAAAACGGAAGACTACACCCTGTTCAATTCGCAAGTCGAACTCTGAATGATGCGGAAAAGAGATACTCAGTCTGCGAGAAAGAAGCGCTAGCTGTTGTCTTCGCGCTGAAAAAGTTTCGCGTATACCTTTTATCACTCGAGAAATTTGTCTTAATAACTGATCACCAGGCACTTAAGACAGCATTCCTAAAGAAGGATGTACATCACCGCTTGGCCCAATGGCTCGACATTTTCGCAGAATATCGGTTTGAAATTTTGTATAGACCCGGACGCAATAATCAGCCTGCCGATTACCTATCCCGCTTGAGGGATCCATTGATTCTAAATGAAAAAGCTTCCGAAGACATCGTCGGAGTTGCCGAAGTTCAAGTGCCGATCGATAACGAGTACGAAGCTATATTCACGACTTATTAAATTCCTTGATGGACTAGAAATGAGAAAGGTTGATCTCGAACACAGAAATTGGGTACGCAGGAACCAAAAGGCCTTTACATTGTGGAATGGGAAACTCTTCCGGCACACTAAAGCCGGTCCCCGACTAGTGGCCCCTTTGAAAGAAAGAATGAAGATCTTGAAGACTTTCCATGAAGAGTTAGGGCATTGGGATCTCGACACAACCAAAAAATTCGTAACTGAGAGATTCTGGTGGCCCGGTATCCATAAGGACGTCTATAATTTCGTCAAAAGCTGCGACAACTGCCAAAAATTCACTCCAATACGGAAGTATAAGACAACTCTAAGTTTTCGAGTTTCCGGTCTCTTTGAAACCTTCTCAATTGACTTTGCGGGCCCGTTCAAGGAAACATCTTCCGGAAACAAATATCTCCTTATAGGGGTGGAACATCTTACTGGATGGCCAAAAACAGTTGCAGTTGAGGAGGCAAATGCTGAGGTGGTACTGAAATTCATCGAAAAAGAAATAATTGAACCGTTTGGCCTTCCAAAAAGGATCATCTCGGATAACGCCCTTTGTTTTACTGCAACTTCACTGCTTCGTTTCTTGGAAGAGAAAGGGATTCAGCTCAAGACAGATCTCGACTACGCTCTAATGTCAAACGGGAAAGCCAAAAAGATGATTGAACTATCAAACGCGCACCTACTTTTTGGAATATTTTATAGGTAATCAACTGCATCCCTATTCGTTTGAAAGGCCTCATGTTTTAACAATAAGGCAACTTACATTAACAGAAACAGAAGAAGAATGATGACGAGTCGGGACGTTCGTCTTCAGCGAGGGGGCGTGATATAATGAAAATTGTAGATATTCCTTGGCATGCTGCGCTGGCTGAGCTGGCTGCGCTGGCTGAGCTGGCTGCGCTGGCTCAGTTGGCATGCTGCGCTGGCCGAGTTGGCATGCTGTGCTGGCTGAGTTGGCATGCTGCGCTGGCTGAGTTGGCACTGTACTTACAATTATATTTTTAAATATTTTTAGAGGGATGCTTTGCACTGTACTGTGGCGGTGCAGATTTGGCACATAGGTACTGTATAGGTGCTACAGAATGTGAGGGTTGAAAACTCTATATAAGGGGCTGTTTGCATGAAATGGTAGGACTACTTGGGAGCCAGCATACCCGAGCGGGGCGCTCAACAAGTTAAGCCAAACACAAAGCATAAAGGAAGTTGGCAGACAGCTTCAAGCTCAGTCCCAAATAGTTAGGAAGTTGAGAGTCAACTTCAGACCCAAGAAGCATTTATTTTACCCTAGTCACTAAGCATAGGTGGTAGACCCTGCCCCTTCCATACTTGCTTGTAGCCCATTCAACTGTCGTCCCTATACACTCCTTTTCGTTCGTTCAACTATACCACGGTAGCACTTTTGTCGCTTGCAACACCTCCTTCTTGGGGTGGTTGATTCTGAATATCTCTTCTCCCGACGATTTACCCCTATCAAGTACCATGCGATGAGCTCAAATTTTAACCGGCTGAATCACTCCGCAAATTTTATCGACCATATCTTTCAAATATTAAATCACCCAACATTTTCCCCCCTCCGCAAATTTCCTCAGCGTGAATAGGGGTACCGCAGGCGGAATGTACTGGTGCAATTCATACTGTGCTGAATCCTGCAATGAACCAGTCATATTCGATCCATTTTTCGGAACATCTTTTTTGCAGATGGTAGCATCAAGTTCCAATGCCACTTCGAGAAATCGACTTCCTAAACCGCAAACGCCTTTCATTGGCTCCTTTGAGAAAACATCCTACCATCTGGCCAATCAGATCCAAGACCGTTGCAACAGCTTCCCACGTTCATGTGCAAGTACCTTTAAAAAATTGATTACTCCTTGCGTATTTTTTTGTGACCTCAAATTCGCCATACTTCGAGCTAGAAGAGAGATTTTATTGGACTATTCGAAAGCATGTGAGGAGTACAATATTAAGAAACATCGCGATGCACCTCGTGGCGATTGATAGCAATCGCAGTCCGTTGTGCCAATAGCGAGCTGAGAACGAGGAATCAGTGACGTTCATACTTCGACAGTGGGAAAATTTGGGGTGTTTTAATGATTGAGAAATAGCGCTGGCTGTGATTTTAAGTGCACTAAAAGGCACGGGGAAGTAATTGAGCAATATGAGAAAGGTCTTAAATTCGTAGACGGCTGACGCGAGGTTATCTGGAAGACAAGCTGCATTTGACATAGCAGCGGCGCATCGCGCCTAGGCAGGAGCACACCACGATCTTTTCCCGTACGATTCCACAGCCCAGACTGCCACGCTTCTTGCAACTTCGGTTATGACTGCCCACGCGTCGGGATATTGGAGCAATGTCTGAATATTGGTCTGCAAAAATGTCCGAATCAAATGACGTCTGATGATTCGGTCGTGTTGCCCTTCGATCATTACATGACCACCGGGGCAGCCATAAAAGCCCTGAAAAAGTTACTGTGGGTAGCCGTCTCATATATCAAACTGAAGCTCTAAAGACTTGATAGAGTACCCGATCCATTGTTGCTGCTTGCCAACACAGGTTCGCCTTCCTATAGACCACCGAAATTCATTTATACCCTTCCTGAGCAATCTTGGATTAACGGTAAGCTGAAAAGACTTCCATCCATAAGCTGCACAGTCGTCTGTGTATGTGTACGGCCTTACTTCGATGTTTGGAGCCCCATTAATCGACAGTAATACCTCCCCTTTCACAGGCTGATGCACTTGTCCAAACAAAACAGGGTTGCGCCCAACCCGATCGACGCGTATGGTATTTGTTTGGTTATTTCCGACAAAACTATCTCCATTGCGTTGCATATAGATGACATCCTCGGCCTCATAATTAATGTACTTTCCAACTGCGGGTCCGGAAAACCGAAGATTGTCCCAGTGATCTGTAAAGTCAGCAAATTTGAACCGGTCATCTGTAAGGTAGCTATGTGTCGTAAACAGCACCATCCCCCTCGTGAACGGCATGGGATCCTTCAGTCTCATTTGAATTGTATCCCAACGGTTCTTTGTGATTTGAGTAGACCATATCACCCGCCTGAGGTCACTTGATATCTCAACTCGGTGCCTGGTACGCAAACTTCGGTCCCGCATGGTCGGATCATCAGGATACCGCAACCTCCACGGTACACGGCCCTCTTCATTCTCATCGAAACGCGCAAGCCTCCCTTCAGGTTCTTGGGCCCCTGCCCCCACTTGCATCATCCGAAAGCCGCCTACAAACTGGAAAACCATCCGCTCATGAGGTATTTTTCTTCATTAAGGACCCAGAATGGACTGGCTGCTACGGATGTCACGTTGCGGGGAGATATCATTATTTCGATCCAATTGCGCGGACGCAAAGCGCCGTTAGTCACTTCAAACTCCAGGACCCCTCCATTGGAGAAATCCCACTCTTGTTTGGGGAAAAAAGTGGCGACAGAATAGGGACTGACTTGTCCCATAGCGGACATCAATTGGCCATTGCAAATGTAGAATGCCTTATCTGGATCATAACCACGACCCACTTGGGTTGTGCGGATACTATGTTGGCGATCGCGGAGAGGTACATACGGGTCAGGACCGCGACATTGATTGTCGTAGTCGCCAAAGTATAGGGGAAACTCATTTGTAAAGTGGTAGGCAGGATGAGTACGGTGGGTGACAACAAAGTCGTGAGTTTGTGATGGGAGAAGAGCCTGAGATGGGAAGTTAGGTTTTCCGTTAAAGCTCTCGAAGTAAGCCCACTTCTGAGCGTTAGTTTTCCAGAGGAGGAGAATAAAGATGATGAGATGAGCGGAGTATTGCATGACTGCGAGGCTATACTGGGTGAAACGAGAAATGGGTAGTAACTTTCTCCTTGTTTCAATTGCTTCTAGGTGACGGCGACAGCTTCGACTGCGATGGTTAAAACGCAGACGGGCGGTACTACGACGAGTTAAGGATGGCCTTTTCAAATGGGAAGAAGATAGAGAGCCTCGATTCAGCGTGGCGGTATCCGTCATTTCTCCATTTATTTATAGTGGTTTTGTGCAAGTAAAGACCGCCAGGGGCTGCTGTCACGAACCTTAATCCGTTTGCTACGTAGCTGTAGCTACAAGTTCACAAGGTCGAAAAACTATTAGGTGATGATGTATTGTATACAGATGACTATCCAGAGAGAAGCGCAGGGAAGCACAGGAAAGAAGGAACGTAGGCGGAGGGAGACGATTACAGAAAGCAAATGGAATACAGTGTATAAAGCCATGACAGTAATGATACGATATCCTATCGACAAGCGAGTTCTTGTGAAATCCTAGAGCTGGTCTACCTACGGCCATCGCAGTACAGTACTGTATACTAACTCCACGTTTCCCTTAGAGCTTGCCTGCATGAAATCCGAAGAAACAGGAATAGGTTTGCCATAAACTAATGTTCTACAATCATTCATTACCATGAGGCTTGGCAGCGCTCAGTTGTTACCAAAGTATCAAAGGGATCATGTTGTGGCCCTTAGCATTTGGAACCAGATTCTTTTTACGACACATTTAGACTCTATTGGGGAGTGTATTGCTGTGAACAGCAGAGTGTGAAGATAAAATCCCGATTTGAATTTGATACTTGACTGACTTCTTCCTTACAAGAACAGGAAATAGGGAGTGCCTTTATTGCAAGATTTTACAGGGCTGGAAACCGTGGGAGTTTTGTAGGTGACAAGCACTGTACGTACTGTATTAGCTTACTATCTACAGTATATCACGATGACATGGATAACATAACTCAATAATGATGCTGCTGCTAGGAGAGATACCGATTACCCCCCAGCTTTGTTATCAATGTTATCAACGCGTGTGTGCTCCGTTTACTCTTGTACAGTACAGGATAATAAATATAGCCATCTACTTCCACATACAAGATTGTAGGAAATTTGCGTCACTCTCGTAGATAATTTCGTACCTCGTTGCAATATGTACGTGCAAGCTGAGAGGTCTTTGGTATAATTCCATCTTATCTAGCAATATCGTCGGATCCTGCAACGGACAACCGTTATACTGATGCCGTAAAGTTCTTCATACGGTATCTCAAATAAAGATCCTCTTCTGTTGCCTGTCACCAGTTATCGTCGCGCAACATCTTTTTCCAGCACCCTCGCTCACTCTGAAGTGCCCCCCTGGCTCCTGCATCTGCTCACGCCTGTAAATTCCGCTTCCCTTGTAGTTCCGCCTTCATCTGCAGTGCTACCTCTACGCTCTCTGTATGTTTTCGTCCTCGCGCGCACAAACAAGCTCCACATATTTCGGCGCTCGCTGCGCGGCACTCTCGGGCTCCCAACTAATGATGCCGCCGCCATACTGCACAGGTTAATGGGAATTTCACCCTATGTTCCACTCTTAGTAAACCAACCAAAACTTTTCCCCCCAACTGATATTGATTCGCCTCTTCACATGCAACGGCATTTCGTGCCTCTCGCCTTGTACACTGTCGGAGCCCCCTCTCAGTGATCGCGAGTTGTCACTAACAACATGGGCCAGAGTGTAGCACCCAGACCACCGCGACCTTTTCGAACGGCGAAATTGCACAATCTGCAAAGACTTGTCCAATCTTTTCTAGCTTCGCTTGTGGCGTTTTCACCCCCGTGCCGCCTCATGCCGAAAGTTACCAATCACCGCATGTGTGAATGCTAGCCTATTCATCTGTTTTTGGAACGCGAACCCCCTTCACAACTGAATAAAACTGCAGATTGACGTTTGATAATTGCGTGTGGTGCGACCAACACAGTGCCGGAATCCGTGTGACAAATAGTGTCGAAGGACATAGTGAAATGACATAGGGCCACTGTCGGGAGAAGGGGGTTGAAGATTCTTCAAACAACACTGTGGACTTCTGACGCTGATAGACAGACCCGCGGAGCTCTTTTAAAATCCTACGGTAGGTGGCTACACCTTCTGCAAGGGAAAAGGTTTGGGTGTGCAAGGTGAATGGAGCCTCCTGCTTCATTCAACCTGTGCAAGTCTCGTTGAAAACTGAATTTGTAGTTAGTTGTTCGTTACTTTACGGACCGTCCTTTGGTGTGTGTGTGGTAAATCTTCATGGGTTGTACAATGTCGCACAGAAGCGTGCGGAGGGTATTCATAAATTAACTACGGTTCCTTTAGTTGCGATATGAGAAACGCAATGCCAAGACCTGTATCAATCACCATCCAATACCATCAAAACTAGGGTGCTGATATGCTGCGAGAGGGGTTCTGGTAAGAATCGAACAACTGTTCGCCCACAACACCTTACCACACACAAGCCTCCCGGGCCTTAATGAATCTCCACGGAGCCAAAGAATGGATCTACTGTCCCGCCCCAGCAGCCTTTAATACTGTTGTTAAAATCGGTCACTTCTCGGTAAAGCGCAGGTACTTTTTCACGCTGCAGCAGCCGTCATGTCCAATGCGGCCTGCTTGATGGCTGGTCTGAAGGTAGCATTTTAGGAAGCGTAGTTCCTTCCCCATTACGCTGTAGGTATACCCTTTTTGAGTCGATTGCGGTTGTCTGGAAAACCATGGGATAGGTCGGAAATATCTTCCAACAGTAAAACACCCAATCGTTTTCCCCTTTTTCAAGGGGCCACAGTTTGAACCGTGAACCTTGTGCCCACGGGTCGGGTGTCCAGAAAGCCTGGACGTCCACGGCGACCACCTCATCCACTGCACTTACGGCTCTCGATGGATAGACCCCGATGATGACCAGTTCTCTATACAGGGTAACGATCTCAGCCTCGGAGCAAGGCATCCCGCCATCGAGACCCGTATGCACAGGGAACACAAGACCAGACCGGACATCAGGGTAATGGGAGCAACTGGTTGTACCGATTACTTTGATGTTACTTTGGTGACCCCTCTGGCTCCTTCTCACCTCAGGATGAGAACCTTTAACCCCCTCCCGAGCATGAACGCAGCACACGCTGAAAAACTACAAAAACAGCAGGGGTTATAGCCGAATTATCTGGCAGGAACAGGCTCGTCTCGGTTTCTATCCCCATACTCATAGAGTGCCACCCCGATGCGTTCTCCATGATCAAGGAGGTGCCACGATCGATCGCCAGCCGAGCCCAGGACCAATACTCTGGGGTGAGGGCCATTCTCCTTCAACAAGGCCCATTAATGGTCTCTTCCAATGCCGCCTGCTTGTTGACTGAGCTACCAGCTACTTTTTAGTTTGTAGTAATGGTCCGTTATTCGTACTCTAGATCCTGAAACATGGTTTGAATGCCAGTTCATAGGAATCCCAATCTTCGCACCACTCCCTATGAACCAAGCCCATTGATGCTCCAAAGAACCCACGTTCGCAGGGTATATCAGCGGCTACGCGAATTGCGCCTCTTCCCCGTTATCTCTCGGTCAATTCCATCTACCATTCATCCAACACATCAAAAAAAGCATTTACCCCATGGAGGATACTGCGCGTCGTTTCAGTTACCTGCATATCTAAAAAGCATTCGCAAGCAATGATTTATGCATTGCTTCGACCATCACTACATGTATTTAATAATATAATATAATCCTTCTGGAAGGATGATGAATGGGGGAGATTCCCCAACCCCGCAACGCACTCGGAAGAAGATATTCGGCGAAGGATTCGCCGCCAAGCATACATGGGGACGACTGCAGCAGCGTTCCTGACTGCGCATCCGTCTGCGGTCAACCGAACGTACGACGAGATGTGGACAGTAATGCTCCGTCGCCATCTGGGAGTGCCCGTATTTGATGACACTGCTCCGCTGCGGTGCGCGGAGTGCCACAGGCCCATGGACGCTCTAGGAGACCATGCAGCAGACTTATGCAACAAAGGTCTCGGATGGACCAATCGTCACACAGAGGTGGTAAAGGTACTTGGCCGAGAGCTGTTCAAGGCAGCAGGAGTCAGCGTTCAATACGAAGTGAAGTACCTACTTCCTGGACTGAACGCGCGACCCGCGGACATTCTGGTGTACCCAAGGTCTGATGCAACAAACACCCAGTCCCCTCTCCCAGTGGCGTATGACGTGACTGTATCATCCCCGTTCCAAGAGAGCTATAAGTCAATGGCAGCACGAGAAGCGCGACCTGTTGCAAACGCAGCAGGAAAGCGGAAGAAGAGAGACTTATCTACGAAAGTGGCAGCGATTCCAGGCGAGGCAATGCCGGGACGATCAAGGCTAGGATGGGATTTTGTACCACTAGCCTTCGACTCGTTAGGAACACCCTCTTTAGAAACATCCA
Organism: Kappaphycus alvarezii; assembly: GCA_002205965.3. NCBI lineage: Eukaryota > Rhodophyta > Florideophyceae > Gigartinales > Solieriaceae > Kappaphycus > Kappaphycus alvarezii. The sequence goes on from NADL03000845.1 coordinate 339,747, forward strand.
AGGTTATAGAGACATACGCGGCAGCAGTAGCGTCTCGTAGCGGATGCTCGACTGGGGAAGTGAAGACTCGCCTGTATCAGAAGCTTAGCTACTCAATCTGGTCAACATGTGCAGCATCCGTAATTTGTCGCGCACCGCAACACGCAGAGCTTAGTCACCCAATTCCAACTTAATTTTAAGTACTTTGCAACGTTGCACATTTGGACTGTACACCAATGATAAAAGACGAAGTACTATTTAATATGACATGCAGATTTTGGAAAATTATGGGTGAATATGATAAGGGAGCTTCGACGTGGCTGTGATCCACAACTGGAAGCAAGTCACGCTGTCACGTCTGCATCTCGGTTGCATTTGCATCCGCCGGACTGTAAGCCACTCAAGATATGGCCACGTTGGCAGCTAACCGTTGCGCAAGGACTTGATGTGCGATCACAACCCGTCGAACAGGTCTATATAACCGACAACTTGGAAACCTTTGGCACAACTTCTGGTCCCTCAAGTCGTCGCTTGTTCTCATCCCTCGAACCAGCTCCGGACGAATCACCGCCTAGGCCGACCTTCACACACAACACAACATTCTCAGGCAATGTCGCATGCCGACTCTTCCTCTTCTGCACAATCCGACGCCTCCAGGCTCGTTACAGTGGAAAACAAAGTTGCCGGTATCGAAGGCAAGCTTTCTGAAATCGTCAATCTCCTTACGCCTGGATCTGGATCTGGTGCCCCCGCCGCTGCCGCCGCTTCCGCCGCTGCTGCCGCCGGGCCGTCTGGTGCCGCAGAGCCTACGTCCAATCTTCCGGACATGCTCTCAGCCGCCGCTGAGACCTTCAAAGTGGGACAGCTCTAGTTTACACTGCCGCCACCTACCGCTGAACACGTCGGCGAAGCCTTTGCCGCCCGACGAGCTTACGCCGCCACCGGCAAGCTCAACAAGTTCGAGAAGCCTTCGACTGTCGCGCCGTTTCCCGCAAATCGGTTCATACCGGAACCGGAGGGACTTTTCGGAAGGATCAAGTCTGCCGATCAGAGGGACGGGTGGGAAGCCGAAGTCCTTTGGAATATCGGGAACAACTGCGAGAACGCCCTCGCCTGTGCCCATCAAGTTACGGAAGCCCTGGTTGCTAAAGACATCGACGCTGCCACTGAAGCCTTCTCAGTGCTGCATCATTTCCTTTCCGCTTCTTACAATCGTGTCCTCGAACGTGTCGACTTCTTCGCCGACTCCCTCGAATCCGGAAAATCTGAAGCGATCCTGCTTCAGAAGTATTTGCGCGAGGACGACTTCCCGTATTCGTCCGAGCTCTACCGCTCAACGAAGCAAAAATTTGCCGAGCTCCGCTCCCAAGCCTACGCCAGGGAATTCAATAAGCAGCAAGCTGCTTCTGGAAGTCGCCGTCAAAACAACCGAGGAGCCCAAAGGAACCCAGCCGCCGCTGACAAGCCGAATCGCAAGTAAAGTGACCGCCGTTGCGGTCTTTTGTCTGTGGTATGACTCACGTCCTATGGCGCAACACTCAGCGCGCAGCTCCTTTCTGGTCCAAAACCCTTCATTCCTCCAATCTTTTTACGTGCGCTTCGTTTCGGAGTGTACGAAACCCCCCTCACTACTTCCCTCTCCCGCACGAAATTCGTTCTCCCTCAAATCCCGATCGACCCATCCGACCGGGAATTCTTCGACACCGCAATCAAGGATGCCCTTCACCGTCGTACTTACGAAGAGGTACCGGCCGCTACCGCCCTCGCCCTTCACAAGCAAGGCTATCCAATCTTGAACGCCTTCGTGGCAGTGTAGGGCGAAAAGCAACGGCTGGTCGTGAACTTGTCGCGACAGTCCACCCTGTTCCGGGACATCCCAGTCAAGATGGAAACTCTAGAATCATTTGCTCTAGAACTCAAGCAGAACGACTGGATGTTCTCGTTCGACATTGCAAAGGGATATCATCACTTTCGGCTGCACCCGGATATCCGCAATTGGTTTCTTTTCAAGGTGGACAATCGATACTTTCGATGCATCGCTTTACCGTTTGGTTGGAAGCTCTCTCCAGCCTACTTTATCAAGTTCATGCGTCCTCTGGTCCAGTACGCTCGGCAGCATCTAAGACTGCGAGTCCACCCGTACATGGACGACTTCCTCGTCGCAGTAAGGAGTCGGTCACGACCCCGAAAAGCCCGTCTGCAAATCGATCGCCTCCTACAGGCCTGTGGACTTCAGCGCAAGGAAGAGAAGGGGAATTGGGAGGGCTCGCAACGCATAGAGCACCTTGGCTTCGTTCTAGACTCGACTCGGATGGTTTTTGGGGTCTCAGCACGTCGTATGAAAAAGCTGCGGGTGCAACGGTATGATGCAATTCGCCGCAATAATCGCTCGGGTAGCAAATACTATTGGGCCTTACCGGGAACGCGCTTGTCCACTAGCGCACGGACAATGACATTATGGCTCAAGTTCTGTCTCACACGTATTCAAGTTTCTCCGCCTCCACAGGTCGCATGGATCTCTCATTCGCTCAGAATGGGCGCTGCTTCCGAATGTGCGGCCATTGGAGTTCAAGAATATCGTATCTTGATTTGGGGTGACTGGTCGGCTGGACAGACGTTTCGCCAGTCATATTTGGATGCACGGGTGTTGCAATGTGATGATTCGTACTTCTTCTTCGGTCACTTGCTGTGACCTCACTCTCGTTAGCACGTACCTCTGGTACATTTGGTTTTCTCTATTGTTTTAATTCGGTGCAATGATTGGAAAATTATGGTGAATATGATAAGGGAGCTTCGACGTGGCTGTGATCCACAATTGGAAGCAAGTCACGCTGTCACGTCTGCATCTCGGTTGCATTTGCATCCGCCGGACTGTAAGCCACTCAGGATATGGCCACGTTGGCAGCTTAACGTTGCGCAAGGACTTGATGTGCGATCACAACCCGTCGAACAGGTCTATATAACCGACAACTTGGAAACCTTTGGCACAACTTCTGGTCCCTCAAGTCGTCGCTTGTTCTCCCGCCTCCCTCCCTCCATTCATCCTTCATGGCCCAATCACAAGCCGTCCTTTGTTCTTGATTTATGATGATTTTATGATGATTTTATGTTATGATGATGCAAGTGCCACGCAAACGCAGCAACCGGTGGAAGTGTTGATTTGGTTCTGGTCAGAGGATCAACGCGCATAGTGGTCACGGGCGTATGACCGCGCTACTCTCCTTACAACTCTTGCGACGCGAACACACCAAATCAAAAGAGTTTACCCAAGCGTACGCATGATGGAACGAGTGGAACGGGACAAAGATCTCAGCGTCTGGGGAGACACGCCGATCACCTCATCCTATTCCACCATTCCATTACTCCCGGTCATTTATCTCGGTCCTGGCAACTCACTCACCCTTTCGCTGGAACATCCTCTCCCCTTCGTGTGCCTCCCCAGGCCGGCCATTGCTGGCAGCGTACGTCCACTCAAGACAAGTAAGGTTGGCACCAAACGGAAGCTCTCACACTACACCCCTTTGGGGTACCATCCCCGGAAGAAGCGCCCCGCGCCCATAGCCGCTATAAAGCAGCATCCGGGGATTCGAGTGATCAAGCATTTTTAACCCTGCCTTCACCAGTTCTGTCTTGAGCAAACGTCCAACACAAAGGTTCAAATCAGTCCCAACTACTGGAGCAAGTAAGCTGCATAAGTTATCCCTGTTTGCTGTAATGCGTACTTGTTTAGTTATCCCTGTTGCTGTTAGCTATTTGCTTTGATAAAGTGTTATGTGTTTCTCTCTATTGTTTTAATTCACAATTCTAAATGGGTTCCAGCCAATCAATACAGTACAGTACATCTCAATAAAGAAACCCCCTTTTTTCCAATCTGAAATGCGTTTCTGCAAGAATATTGTAGCCTCGTTGCCCTCGCATACGTGTGGTGGCAAATCTTTACGAGTTCTACAGTGTTGCACAGAAGCGTGCGGAGGGTATTCAGAAATTAACTACGAATGCGGGCGGCGGGTGGAAACCTGTCGCGCCTGCATTACTTGGAGACTAAACGCAAAACGGGTAAGGAAGTCGCAAAGCTCCTGTTGGGGGGAGGAACCGCGACGGGAAGCAGTGAAGGAAGCAAGGTGGCGGACAAAACCTTTGCCGTCGTCGCCCAACGCGTCATACATATCAATCCCGACGGGGGAGAGGAGGATATCGTTTTGGTCGAAGTAAGTGCCGTAATGACGATGTTTCTCGCGCTCTGTGTGTGTCGCGGCAGCGCCTGCGGAATCCGCACTCTGCAAGATGTGGGGGCGAGCGGGGGTGGGGCAACAGTTAACTTCGACGGCGCAGAGTACACTCCCTGCAATAATGTTAGGACCAAGCCTTGAATGTGAGCCCCAGTGCCAACGGAACGCTACTGGGCTAGGATGTTATTCGAGAAAAATTGAGCTGCCAATAGAAACTAAGTAAACACCGAAAATTAACACTTGTCTTACATCTGTGCCACATGATTACCCCATTTTCTTGGACCTGTCATTATTTTCGCACGAAACATTCTTTTGACCAACTCTGAAAACCTACTTCAGGGCTCAGACCACATTACCAAACACTATGAAACGGAATTGGTTATTATAGTTATCAAGATGTTTACCTGTCGCTGCAGGCGCAGAACCTGCCCCATTCAGCTATGCGTCGGAGCGGATGCACCCGCAGCGCTGATTCTGAAATCATTTGTAATATTCCACAGGATCACCTTCCCTTGTGACATGGTATTTCACAGGTCTTAAAGCTTTACAAGAACTTACTGCATCTACTGTACTGTAGATTCAAACTACCGGTAACCTTACAACCATGGATACTAAGCTCTTTGCTGTCATTATGCTTTTCCTTACAATTATTGAAACAGATTCTGACCCTATTGGTGCACTTGGAATAGTTACGGACAAGTTGAACACTGGGATAATTTATAACTGGTTTACCAATCAAAAATTGCCTTGCTATCCTATGCCCTCTGGACCAATATACTGTAAGTCTTACATCTTGTCAGATTAGTCACTTGTGCAGACCACAAGTTCTATAAGCGCTATTTAGGATAACTTCAGGGCTTTTTTTACGGGAAACCCTTTGCAAATGGTGTCATTCGATTGCTTTTCACTTCGACAAAGAGCCATCCATATTTCTATATAAACGTGGTTAACCCCGGTTTGAAGCGGCCGACTCAACCCGGGAAAGCTTAACCCAAGTTTCAACAAAAGGTCAACCTAGATCTTCTCGTGTGCGCTTCGCACCCCACATCATGGAAGAGGGCGAAAGAAGCGGACACGAACGTTCGTAGCATAAGCGCAAGGGCGCTTCACATTCAGTCAAGCACATTAAACTGATGTACATCATTCAACCGCAAGAAGGAACCAATTTGCATGTAATACAGAAATAAGTGCTATACGCGTTTTTTTAAGTGAAACTGCGAAGATATAAAACAGATATAGTATAGGAACTAATTTTCTCTTTTACTTAGCGTGCGTCGTTTTCCAATTGGTCTACTCTACATTTCTGCCGCTTTGCTATTCAATTTCAAGGATTGAATTAAGAAAGGAACGCAAAAAAGTAAATATTTCAGATGCCTAGATTCGAAGAGTACGTCAGTTTATAAAACCTATCACCGAGTACCATAAAATAGTTTCATCGGCCGAGCTCGCGTGGCCTTTGCCCGAGCGCAGCGAATCAAGGCACGAGAGCAATCCGCAACATATGAATGCCATTTTTCGGAGTTAAGCTCTAGAAATCATTGAAAACTGTAGCCTATTCGGGAGCAATTATGGCACTACAACCATTTGTTTTCATTCCTCAACCCTCTTCTTCTTCTGCTTGTGTTCAAGCTCAAACCCCTTCCCGTCCAGGGCCAGCTTCTGGTTGCGAACAAATGGTATCGAATCAAACCTTTACGCCTCATTTGATTCCTTTTCGCGGTCCAAACAACGCCACGAATCCTCTAAGACAATGTGCTTCTGCTATAGCCCTCAACTCTCTGAATTAAATTCTATAGTGGAGGAGCACTAAAAAAGACGTTACAAAACTTGTACATTGGTGGAAAAAAAGAGAAAGTTGACCTACTTTGAGGTATGAACAAGAATGCTAAATTGGTAATTCTTTTTTTGGTACAGGAACATAAATTTAAAGGGACTTTATACCACATAAAAAAGAGTTTAAAAGTTCTTAATAGTTATTGAAAGTTATGGTTTTCCATCATGAATAGCCTCGGAATAAGAATGGCTACATTAGCCGATAAATTTGAGTATACAGTCGGCAGATGGTTCAATATGAACCTTCAGTAGTCAATCTTCTTTTTCTTGGACCATTGAACTCAAAAAGCCCTTCAGCATCGATTTTTTCATCTTGATCGGTATTATGGAAGCAATATTCTCCCCTGCCCTAAAATTTTATTCAGTAAGCAATTCCACTTTTCCGAATTGTTCTTGGTTCGCGTAGGCTTGCATAACCAAAAAACAACAATAAACCTATCGGATTATGGTAATAGCGGTACGCAGTCCACTTTAGTAAAGAAATTTAAGTACTTGTAAACGATTATGTAGGACACCCCGGAGCAATGACATGGTGCACAATTTTGCATAAAACCGACTGAAATTGAAGGTCTTTTCAAAACGAAACTAAATAGTCTTCTATAGACTTCCAGTGCTTATTTCCACCTTAATTTATATTTTAAATTTTTCGAGGGCATGCTTTATTGCCCACGAAAAATACAGATTCATGGCAATCTCCCTGCCACCTTTTCGCATTGAATAACATTCATTCTCTTTGTGCAAACTATTGTATCCGTAAGATGATTTATCTGGTCAACCAAAAATAATTTTTTACATCGAAACAGAAGCTTTTTGTCGACTTAGACTCACCACAAGTCACTTGTTACAGTACTCAAGAAGAAAGGGCTTGATGTTGTTTTCATATCACTGGCGTTCTTGAAATGAAATTATATCGCAAATGGGATTTATGTTGAAGTAGTGTATACAAGCAGCGCGGCTTGTAAGGGAATTTCAATGATCTTGCCTAGCCAGCAGGGACTATTTATACCTTTGATACTGTTCTAATTACGCACAATTACGTAGATTTAGTGAGTTTTTGGGGGTCTAGAACTTTTACTAACTCCATATCGGTTCATAGTCTTAGCAAAGCGAGTCATTACGTCACTCGATCGCTCAAGATCATTTGAAATAACTATAATATTTAAGCATTCAGTACATTTGACCAATATCTGGCCCTTTGCTAAAGAGGAAGGCAACGGTTTCCTGGTCATTACTTGGGCAGCTTGAGAAGATTGATTCAGGCACTCATCTACTTCGGGTTCCTTACGTGATTCATGTAAGTTTTATGCCCATTTTTTAGCTTCATTAATTAGATTCCTAGTGTGGAACAGAAGCTTCTGTTAAAATGTGGCTATAATTATTGCGAACAATTTTCCGCTCAATTGGTGATATCTCAAGAAATATTTTATATTTTAACCTCTATTTTATTTCTTAAAACTCTCTTTAAAATTATTGCCCCAGTACAGACAAGAAAAAGTGAAACTTCTATGTTTCTGTTCGCAGTTCAAATTGGACCAAATCTCGCATATTTGTTTCCATCGCTGTAAAGTAACGTGTATTATTGTAGTTGTACTTTCTATGTAGTAAGCTCTCAGAAAAAAATATTATAGCAAATTAAAAATTTCAAGTGCAATACAATTTGTTTTCGCACCACGTTTTTGGGTATGGTACTTCACACCTTTGCACGTTAAATATCTACGAGATCATAATATCGCTGCTAATGATGGACGATCTTCATGGAAAATTTTTCGCCACACCTGCTTCCGCAGAATCCGTAGCACTGCCCTCGCCATATTGCTGACCCTTATCATGTGATAAAAGTTTTATTCATCTGCTTCTCTACTCGAAGGTATTGCTGTTGACTCTTAATGGTGATTGTAAATTCCTTTAACTAGAACAATCGGGAGCGGTACACAAGACAGAAAAGTTGCACTGTATGTAACAAATTCTTTACATAAAACCACTATCGGTGCAATCAAATGTGTAATTAGTTCCTGCACTGGCCTGAGTATGAAACACAACACAAAAGACTTCGTCATAAAAGAATTAGTAAAAAGTTACCCTCGGACCAAAACTTCAGGATAAAATAAGAAAGACAGAGAAAATATTTTTTATGGTTTTATTCAACTGGAGATGAATAGAGTCGTATTGTTATTTCATATCAATACTCTAGACAATATTTTGTGACTCCCTTAAAAGATTGGCTGCATCCATCCTACTTATCTAATGACATTTTCATCAATAAAGTACCTCAGCTCTTCAATGAAAGAAAAAAATTCCTTGACTATGACACAAATTCTAATCGTAAATACCCATCGGGTTTTTTCCTCAATGCATAAATAATAATAAGAGCGCAGTTCATCATTCAATATAATTCCTAGGCTCAATCAAGCTCCATTTTATCGAATCTCAACTAAAAGAAAGGTAGAAAACTTCAACTTCTACCTTAAGAAAGAATTTATAGCTCCCACCAGGGCTGGCGTTTTAAGTGTGTGCCGTGAGATCGAAGAATTAACAGTCTTGAATTTTTAGAATAACAATTTCGGCAAACAAAGTTCCCCAATACGATGGGATCCATATATGTTATAAAGCGGTCAGCTCGTGAAACTTGATCTAAATTCCAGGGCCAACGTCAAAAATTAATCTAGAACAGCTCTTGTACTAAAAATCAGTTAGCCAGGCTCAATCCTGTTTTTTGAAGAAACAATTTATAACTTTATTGAGTTCAGTTATTGACCATCTCTCCCAACTGTGTTTTTTATTAGGAAGTTTTTACCCCCGTTGTAGGTAAATTCTACATTTCGGGTGCTTCTATTAGCACTCTCATCTATCAGAGCATTAGTTGCGCCATGTATTAATCACCACAGGCGACTAACGGGCGCAACGGATGCTTGGTAGATGCGCAGTTCCGCCGTATAGTCACCAAATCTTGTATTGTTTCATCTACTTATTACGTAATTTGCAAGCGGCTCGAATGGCGATAATATATTGATGTCATAGGGAAATGTGCGGGGTTGATGCTATATGGAGTTAGCCACGGGAAGCACTAGGATATCTGTGAGAGGTAGTCTAGTCCTCGAGATAAGGAGCAGGGGCTGAGTCCAATATTCGAGGCAGGCAGCGCGCGTGACGTGAGTGAATAGTACGTTAAACACAGAGTTATGATAGTGGAGGCAGGCGAATACTTTGGGTTAAAGTTCTTCTGTGTGATTACCAAGGTTTTCCATGGGCTGGTGGCAGTGCTGACAGCGGAAATTCAGGTTTTCAAAGTGCATATGTACGCAAGGGTGTATTTGGAGCATTGGGGTCCATTCCTGTAGAGGATACCGCCGGAAGAGGTAAGATATGCATCGAAGAAGGAGGATGTGGGACTGCGGTGGAATGGTTGGCGCCAGATACGAATCCGATTGTCTTCTTCACTATACTGGGAGGTTTTGGGGTTAGCCTCCAGGTCTACGTCGTGCCAATTGAGACGGACCCGTGCGTCTTTGCACCCTCTTTAGAAATTATTTGGTGTTTTTAGGGTATTCAGAGAGTACTATAAGGTCAATGTCTCCAATGCCAGCGAGATCCGGGTGGCCGGGGATACAGCCAGAATGTAAATGAAGTAGCAGGCGTTCTTGATCAAAAAAGGCACGCAGGTCTGCAGGGCACGGCACGTATCGGAGGTCTGCAGTCACGAGAAAGAGTTATAGGGCTGTCCTTGAGAGCAGAACAGATTCCACAACTTATGCGCTTATAGATTTGATTTTCAACTGTACTAATGCTACAAATAGATTCAAAAACAATTGTTCGGACATGCCTTGTGTGGTGCTGTGGTTGGCAGTAGCTCTTCTGCTTCTGCTGCTACTCCACCATTTCTAGTAAAGTTACAACTACTTGCTGAGTTATCTATGAGAACTAGAATTCCCTTAACTATGTTGAGGGCCCGACAAATGTGCCAAAACTTGGTCATCGGGATGATACGGCGCCTTCTTAAACACTGGACAGGAAGCGGTGGCATCTCATAGATGGGTATTTTGTCATAGAATTAAGTGCATCTAGGATGTTGAATGACGCAAAAGATATTTTTGGGAGTCGATAGGAAAAGAAATTTTTATTTTCTCAATTTTTTAACACGCTTACCGAAATAAACTACAAATAAAAATTCTACAATTCAGGTAATGTTTTGAAGATATTCGAAAAGGATGTATCAATAACAGATAGTTTATGTAAAATTCTGAATATCATGCACGAGACAGTAGTACCCTGGGAAGCATTCGCATCAGCAATTATCGTTAAAATAAATATTTACATCTTCAGTTTGCCAGGGCATCCGGCACATCCAAATTTAATGGTCTTCTGAATAAAAAAAGCATCTTGATAAAAGAGTAAAAATTGTCTAGTTGCTATTCAGAGAACATTTTCTTTGTTTCAAGCAGATGAATTTCAATACTGAAACTTTATTCTTCCTTTCCTTCATCCTCGGAATTCTGAAGAGCTTTAGTTCCTATTTCATCCAAATTATTTTCAATCATTCCTCTGCCAATTTGCTGTAGAATATACTAGGATAAATTTACTCACGGTATCACTGAACTCTCCCGCATAACTTACAGGCATAAAAGCAGCATATTTACAATTATGTTGTGTTGCCACAAATACCTGAAAAAACCGGCTTTGGCAGTCAATCTGACCACAGGTAAGGTAACAGTTTTCAAAACCGTCAGTAATATCTATTTTTGGCCTTAAAAATGGTGGGAGTCGTGCGATAGATCTCCATCGCTCGCGATAAATCAGAGTCACGGAACCAGTTGTTCCATGCGTGCTGGCGATTCATCTTCCTTCTCGATCAACACACATAACAGCTACAACTATCCTACTTTCTTCTTCGTTGTTTTTCATTGCCATGTGCTCAATCCGTTTCGCACCCTCTTTACCTGAAATATATGGTATCAAAAACTTGAATTCTTGAAATATCCAATAAAACTTATTCCCTTCTCTAACAAGGCATCAGCAGCCTGAAATATATAAATAGAGAATCAGAACATAAAAATACATCTGATTCGAGCTGTGGTTCCGCAACCCTTCTCTTGATTATTGAAAACATACCTCATTAGAACCTTCATTTTCTTCTGACGACTTACAAATCTTGATGCTGATATTTTTTCCACTCTCTCCACACGCAACAATCTGAAGTTAAGACCTACTTCTGGGTTTCCTTTCAAGTGCTACGTAGTGTTTCAGTCCTTTTTGAATCCACTTGCCACCAATTTCATACCATCTTGACATGATTTCATCGACACGATTATATCTTATGGCTTGGAATGGAGTTGGAGATGCTCATCGATAGCTCCGATAAAATTGCTTATTACACTCAAAATCCTTGTAAAGCTGGATTATTCTTCTTATTCTGTAAGAGTTTGAGATTACGAAAAGGATACGTAACGCCGATGAATCTCAAACCTTGCACGTACCATAATATTTGCATATTTTGGAATCTTTGTTTACTTCAACGGCGAAGGAATACTTCAAAAGGTCCTGAGATCGGCAAACTCAAAACGTTTCATGAGAACAATAACCCCGAAAATCCGAAATTTTGACATTCTGTGCAAAGAATCAAATGATTAATTTCCGCAGCGAATTAGTAGAGCAAAAACTCGTTAAAAGAATGGAATCGGAAAAGGTCAAATAAAGTATTGATATGGTTTCATACCTTTAGATGAGGTACCAGCATGAATAAGCTCATTCGCCAGTTCATACACTTCCCAATTTCTTGGTGTGATAGGTCCATTCAAATTTCGCATTAAAAAAATTAAGCATACCATTCCGGAAGAAAGAAGTGTATGGTTATGCTGGGAATACTGTATATCTAAAACGAGAAATGGTTAAATTTCAATTAAAAAGTTTATTATATCTGTTTATTTCATCGAACAATTCTTTCTTTAAAAAAGCTAATTTATGAAATCAGAAAATATTACGCTCAACTCTAATGATAATTTGCCTCGACTCCCATTCATTTGGTCCAGAAGAGACCACCGCCGGTTGACTTTCCATACACGAAACAACAACCGGCGGTGATATGAATCTTTTAGGGTAGAAATGATTTCGGAGTCGAGGGATTAAAATCTGTATGACGTGTTCTTGGATGTAAAACGATACTTCAACTTTTTTCAGGGCCGGTAAATTAGTTGAAGTTCCATGCGCAGAACAATTTATAACAAGAAGACTGACTCGCGAACCATGCGTCCGCGCTGTTTACGCATAGATTATTTGCAAATTCGCGAACAACCGTTGCCATCAAAGCTTTTTTGTTGGCAGGGTAATCGTTTCAGTGCTTTTGTCCTTAATTTCCTCCAAACGGCCTCTGTCTCTAGTGATTACCTGTAAACATTAATGGGAGCTCTTTATGTCGGTATGAATTGAAGGAAGAAAGATCTTTGAATCTCGACTACTCCCTCTTGACCCCTTTTGTCGGCCCTCTGAACCGTGTCCACCCCGGATTCACATGGAAGTAAGCTCCAAACTCTTCAGCATTTCACCGATCCTTTTGGCAAAATCTTCTCATCTTCTCTCTGCATCTGCGCTCCCTTCATACATCCTCTTAAATCTACTCCCTTTGAATCCACAAAACTGGTCATTCAACCGTTTTAAAACTTGAGTGCTACTTTCTCTTCTTCTGGTTGCTCTTTTTTCCGCTCTTTGAGCTGAGTTGCAAATGCCATCACTATGGTTCCGTTAACTGGTATATTCTTTGTGTTTCGGTCGAGAACCCATCAGTAAACAGCTTGCTCAGCATAGGAGGTCCTTGCGGATTGTAGACGAAGTGACTGCTGCTTCCCACAGAATTAATTCTTTTGGATTATTTCAAAATTCGCTAAAATATTGCCTGGTTCGGCATCGCTCGCAAACGCAACGTTTTTTGTACCCATCTTACGTGTTCAATTTGCATCACTAGCGTGACCTCTCTTCCTTTTTTGAGATACTTATTAATAATTACCATTTTTGATTTGACATAAAGGATATTCCTTAGCTTTAATAACCTTGATGGTGAAGAAGTCATTCCGATTGTCTTCATGTTTAACTGATGTTTGTTTCGACATGAAAAAGGTTTTGTATCGTTTATTTTCCGTATAGTCATACATAATTCCAGCCTCCGTGGTCGTTGCACTACTGCAAGATCATTAACTCTACACAAACCAGTGATATTCAACGTAGCATATCATTCTACAGAGGGATGTGACCGTCCAAGTTTGATTAGTTTTGATTATATTTTATGCCTAATAAAGGAAGCTTAAAGCACTGAATTAATTAAAGACATGATGCACGCTTGAAGATATATGCTTATATGTATATAATTTACGTGAATTACCGTTTGTGGTCGTCAAACATTCTGGATACAGACATCATATGCTTATTTCACTTTTGCTCTGATCTCGAAGAATGCTTCATTCAATTAAATACTTTACCTCTTCTCGTGGCCCCTCTCTGCCATGGGCACTGCTTTTCGTCAATGACATTCCACTTTTACTGTCCTTAAACCCCCAGAATTATATTCTTCGGTTTGAATTGAGCTTGCACTCGGCCTAGTACTTGATGCCCTACTCTCACCAGATTCCGCGGGAGTATCAGTATCTATTGCAGTACCTCCTTGGATGAAGCTGCAATAATATGGGTCCCAAAGTATCCACACATGAGGTGGAAATTTTTGGAAATGAATTTTTTTCGTGATACCAGTATAGAGGGGCTAGAAAGCTATTTTGGCAAGCAGGGTAGAGTGCCAGTAGTTAGAGCGGTAGGGGAATATTTCCTTAAGTCCGTCAGGGGTATATACTGGTGTTTGATTGAAGTAAAAAGAGAAAAGAGAAGGAAGAAAGGGGAAAAGGAGGGGGAGGTGGTTGGAAGTACTACTCCGGGAACGCCCAAAAGGGATACCAAGAAAGGAAGCGTGACTTCTCCGGCCTCGGTTCGTATGTTCTGCCTAAGAGAGCCCGTGCAGCTCTAGGCTTGGCGTTCACTCAACTAGGAAAGCTAGCTCAACACACCAAGTCCTTTACCTTGGGTGACGGGTCGCAGCTGGGGGTATTGATGCTTATTTTACTGAAATTTGGTGAATTTTACGGTTATATATAGAGGGTATGGCCATTTCATGTCAGCTAGACCTACAATAAAGCTAATAAAAGGAAAAAAAGGAATTAAGTAATTGACTTTGCTCAAGCGGCCCTACGCGTAGTAACTACCTTTAAATAGGACAATGTGTCCATGATACAGTAAATAAACTATGTGCGCGAAAGTAAAGTCCAGTCTTCCCACACGGTCTTTCAGCTTCTGTCATCTGAGGGCTGATTGAATTGGGCATCAAACCAGCTGATTCCTCGAGAAAATGGTCTTTTCCTTCTTTAGGACTCAACAAGTGGAATTAAAACTCTTTAGTACTATCCTTCACTTCCCATTCTGACACCTATTCTCTGAAATCGTCCACTATTGGTCACTTTTTCCATTCCTGTGACTGGTTTCGACACCATGTTTGTCTTTATGCTGGATACATACAACCTCCTGCACTTGAATTGGTATGCAGATAAGCGCGTTTTGCTGTGAACCATACTTTCAGGGAGCAGACTTCCGTCATTTGACTTCACCGTTTTAGAAGGAATATGAGTGGAATGGCGAGATTGAAATTGGTTTCAGAGACTTTATATATGCAAAATCTATCAAAAACAACCTTACGAAGGTAGCAGAGACCTGAGGAAAAATGTTAAGCTCAGAAAGGCGATGAACTTTTTTGAATTAATTTTTTCGTTCTTACAAAATGTCGTTATTTGACTACACATGTGATCAATTGATCAAACTTGTCGCAAAGGTATTAATGGAGTTGCGATACTCTTGCGCTAGGCATCAGATGAATGCTTCCATGAAACGGGTAGTAGCGGAAGATGCAGCTTCAAGGGAGTCACACGCAATTTGTTCAAATTTAAAAAGCGTTGCACGGTTCGGGCTTCCGGAGGCGGTGGACGACATCCGCAAGAAGACCTGTTTCAGATTCGAACGTTGTAGCGGCGCGTCCGCAAGAAGACCTGTTTCATATTCGAACGTTGCAGTGGCGCGTGCTTCTCAACAGAGCACATACGAGATCCGTGCTGTACAATCAACACGTGATATTTCTTGCTAACAATGCAGGAAAAGAAGGGAGCGGTAGTGTAGGGCGAAAGACAGGATGAATATGGGGGCCGAGCTGAACGAACGGCGGTGGGTTCTTGCTACTTTACTCGTAGAACTAAGGGGAAAATTGGTTTGGTTTACTGCGAGTAATGGAAAGGTTGGGAGTCGTCTGTATTTGTAATCAAACCATTGGCGGGACCTATATTGCAAGTGCTTCAGCGTGTGTACCAGCTAGAAAGTAGCTGGTAGACCGGTTGCCAAGCAGGCTGCGTTGGAAGTGACCATCAACGCCGCGTGTCGTTGGAGGAGAATTGTCCTCACCCTGGAGTATTGGTCCAGGGCTCGGTTGGCGAAGAACTTAGAACCTGCGGTACAGTAGACCAATAAACATCTCGGCGACGCAGTATTTATCCGCGGCAACGGGACTGGAGCTGCCACAACGGCGGCGACGACACGAGTTTCCTGTAATATATACTGTAAGCCACTGTCATGACATTTAGGAAAGTTAGAGACGCGTTGATCAAATTTGAGGAAACGCGCATAGTGCGGTAAACTAACGGCGTTGTCCAATGCTTTTTTATGAGGTTAGCGCTATGAATGAAGTGTTGAACTGAACTAATCATGGTTCCCCACTCGCCTGCTACTATCCTACCAAACTTTTCTTCTCTTCCGCACCCTGTCCGTTTAGCCATCTCCCGTGTCCTCGCTCGTGTCGTTGAGGTCATTGCACCTTGCGGTTCCCCGTTGGCAGCCGTCCGTACCCGGCCAACCTTGTTCAAATTTCACTCCCTCGTTATCATAGAGGGAGATAGACATTCATAGCACTCAAGCACTGTAAACGCAACCTCATTTACCCCAGAAGGATGCGATATAACGTGCACAACGAATAGTTGCCCCTATGGTTTAGTGTTACCACCGCGAAATTGGCAGCGTTTCACGTGTATGACAATGACTGCATTTTCTTGAACTTTATAGCCCCCGCTTGAATGTACTGGCAGTGTGATACTGATCCACGGTGGTGGCCACGGTGGTGGCACTGGGAAATGATCGTGCCTTCCAACTATCAAAGTACGGAAACTTTTCCTCCCTCCATCACAGTCGATGTGGTTCAGAGCAAGTAGAGTTGGTCGTTTAGCCACCCTGAAATAATTACTGGTTGCGGCAAGTGCAGAATACTGTAAAGATAAGCTGCTAGTTTGAAGACTGCAACACAATGACCCGAAGAACCTGCGTGATGTGAAAAAGTGGAGTGTAGCAACTGATAGGATGAGTATTGTTGGATGAGCACTCACTCTCCCTAGGGATGAATTGTTGAGGAAGAAACAGCGAGGGTTTTAGAAACGGTCGGGCGGCTGATGGACATGGATTTTGCCACGGTTGTGGGTAGGTGGCAGAGGTGAAACAAGCAAGTGGGCCTGCCAACGAGCGGCGATACAGTACAATAACGTACAACAGTGTACAGTACTGTACAGTACTGTACTGTATCGTAGTGTACAGTAGAATAATTTTTATCATAAGCGTCATCACAACACATGTACAATACAGAGGTACAGAACAACACGCTCCAACAATCCAGCAATGTATTGTATTGTACAATACAGTACTGTACAGTGGAATACGTAGCCTCGCGAGCCAGCAGTGTTATCAAGACAAAGTCATCTCTCTCCTCGCCAGATCTACTCAACTCCCAATCCTGATAAATACCCACCCATTCCCTTCTTCCCTCTTCGCCAAACACCTGCAACGCACAACTCTACCAACCTTTCACCCTCACCATGACTCTTCAACCAACCTCATCCCCATCCTCCTCCACCCTCCACACAACATACACCACCCTCCTCCACACCCACATGCCATCAATCCCAACTGCCAAATCCGTACTCCAAGACCCACATCACCAATTATGGCAACACATCATCCATCTTATCCAAAATTCATCCTCCGAACAATTACACTCCCTCCTAACTCACATCTACACCACATTCCACCATACTTTCAACACCCTTCCATCCAATGCCAAACCACGCCCCACCCCAAAATCCGCAACCCGACTCCAACAAAAGATACCCAAACTACTCCCCAAACACATGGAACGTAGCGCCTGTGCCGATTGGATCGCATGTCGCATAGAATCCAATATAAGCCAATTCGACACCGTGAAACAACGCCTCACACAATGTTTAGGCGATGATGTAGCATTGGTATGGCGTAGTGAAGATGTACACGGTGAAAAGAGAGACGATGTATTGGAGTTTGGCTATGCGTATCGGCTGGGTGGTGATGCCGTGTTGGAGATTCAAGTCGTGGAGCCTGTGGCGGGATGGGTGTTTGAGATGAATTCCAGGGGGAAACATGGTGGTGAGGTTGGTTGTGTTACATTTGGGGAGAGTAGGGTTTTGTATGAGGCGCTTAAAGGGGTTATTTTGGGTGCTTTTCAGGTGGATATGTTGCCGGAGATGGGGGATGTGGTGGCGTATTATGAGCGGGTGAGGGAGACAAGGAGGGGGACGTTGGATTATGGAGAGTTGAGACGTATGCAGGCTTTGGTCGATGAGGTGGTGGCGAGAAAGTGACCGATTGTTTTCCAGTGGTGGCTTGTTGTCGGTGCGTCAAGGATTTTGGGCTTTTGGAGTTTGGCGTTTATTTCTAAATGCAAGGAATTGCACAGGGAACATTGCATTTTCATCTGTTCGTACGTCATCCATCGCATGACTGACAACCGTTACCAACCATAATCTCATCAACACTTGAACAATTCACCGCCATATTGCTCACCGCCATCTCCATCACTGCATGACCGCACCGCTTTTATCCACAAATTGCAACCACTTGAACCGTCTTTGAATTGATGCACACACCTTTCGATTTCATGGTTGACATCTCTATGAGCGGACCTTTTGCTTGTTTTCTGCCCGCTTGCAGCACCATATCCATCACTATCAACAATTCTTTCAACCGCCGCAAACCCGTTACCAATGCGTCCACTAAATTACTTTGTGTCGTGTCCGCCTCTCACCGCCCCCACACCACTGCCAACTAACCTAACAAACGAAACTGCCTCCCTATTTCACATAAACCTAAACTGCGCTGCACTTATCCAAAACCACTCCACCTCTTCAATAAATTCCACACCATCCACCATCCACCACCCACCACCGTCCTCCTCCTTCCTCATTCACACAATACCCTCACTTGCCACATTCCACAACAACAACCCCATCCTCCTCGTGCAACCCTTCACTCTGACCTTGGAAACTTTCAATACTCCACCCCTCTCTCCACTGCTCCCACAATCCCTGCTCAAAGATGCATCGTCACCAAGCCTGCTACCTCCAGTGCTTGGCCCTTTCCGCCATCCTACTATCCACCCAACCTCGACACATCTCCACCCATTCCTCTCTCAACCGTCAAACCACCCTTCGTGCCTTTTCCCAAAATGAATTCCTCGCCAATTACATTCGTCTCACCCAGTACAAACGCGGTCAAGTTCCCGACTGTCCTCGTCGCATCGAGATAACCGCCATGCCCACCGAACACGACCGCTCTCTCATTGCCAACCACACCGACATGAGAATAGGCGTGACAAACTTCACTGCGGAACCTTGTACCGACGATGGCCACATGCGTCTTGTCCGTTCCGATCGTTTGGTCGGTACCGAATTGGCTACCTTGAAGGATAGGATTCAAGGCGATCTTTATTCCAACATCCTCTTTGATAATCTCACCGTTAGTCTTGCGGGCAGGAGGTATTATGTTTCTGTCGACGATACTCCGCGCATGTGCGGACAACTTTGGTTTACAAATCGTGAGACGTTTATCTTCTTTGATGAGTCGGACGTTATTGACCTCACCGTCGTTTTAAAGGTGGAGGACGGAATCCCAAAGCTTCTTATGGTCCCGCTCACGGGCAACATTCGTTACATGATATCTGTAACGGAAGGTTCCACCTGCATCTATCGTGTCGATGTTGACGTGTCCAACTTGATCAACAACATTACTCGTCCTTCTGATTCCCCCTCGCCGACGGTACGTCACTACAAATCCCATCTTTTTCATCCCTTGCAAACTTGTCTCCATCTTGACCTTTTCTAACCTGTGTGATTGCGTACCCGTCTCCCTCGACCTCATTCTTGCCATCTTCTGTCCACCATTTCCACGAAACAGCCCTCCTTTTCCGCATCACAAACCCCCTCCGAGGCACCGACCCCTGCAGCCAGTCCTACCACTACCCCCACCGCCGCAGAATCTCCAAGTGTCACCCCGCTGCCTTCACCATCCCAAGCACAGTCCACAACCCCAACACCCACCGCATCATCCCCGCCCTCATCCTCCCCGTCCGCATCAACCTCTTCCAGCCCTTCTCAGCAACCCACACCCAGTAATTCACCGCCTCCCAGCGTTCCACCTCCGCAAACCACTTCACCATCTCCCAGTTACTCGCCGTCTCCAACTCTGACATCTTCACCCACCCCATCCCACACACCCCAGGAGACGCCCTTGCCACCCCGCTCCTCCACACCATCGCCGGCGGCAACCGTCTTGCAAACTGTCACTGCCACCCCCTCTGTGTCCCCGGCAAAGACACCAAGCCCTGTCAGTTCGCCGACCACCAGCCCGATTCCAGTTTCGAAGACCCCACAGCCGTCGCTGCAGGTATCTCCTACACCAACTACAAGCCCATCGACGACTAGCTCTGGTTCGCCGTCACCATCGGTTTCCATGCAGTACACTCCGTCGTCGTCGCTTCCTCCGTCTGCAACACCTGAGACGCCCACAATTTCGCAAACTCCGACCATGGGCCCATTTTCAGTTTCTCCGAGTCCGACAAATTCGTCAAGCCCATCAAGTCTGCCAAGCAGTTCGCCAACCTCACCTATGGAAACTCCAACCACGTCGCCCCTGCCGTCCTCTTCCCCAAGTTCAAGCCCGGGTGTATCGAGCTCACCATCTCCTGTTGCCTCTGTACAACTCCCCACAGTTTCGCCTATGCCACAATCACTGGCACCTGAGACACCTGTGGCAATAACCACCCCAAGCACAGAGGCGCTCCCTACAGTATCGGCGAGCCCCACTCTTGTTCTCCCTTTGTTGACCTTGAGGCCAAGCGTGTCGCCGAGGCCAATGGCCTCGGACTCGGCTTTGCCCTCATTTTCCGAGGTGCCGAGTACCACGGCATCCGCACCCTCATCCACCCCATCCGTCACGTGGACACCTTCAATGACACCATCCAAAACTGCTGGCTTTGAGGATTCAAGCTCGAACAACCAGTTGGGCGAGGGAGGAGGCGAAGACCGGAATAATACGGACTTGGTTGACGGTCTCAGCACGTGCTTCCCCGCAGACGCCACTGTCACTCTTTACAACGGTGCGAGTGTACCGATGCACAAGCTTGTTGTAGGAGATCGAGTTCTTGTTGCCGATGGGTCGTATTCAGAGGTTTTGCTGTTTACCCATGCGAGTGCCTCTGCTCGTAGCTGGTTTGTGCATGTGAAAACTCATGGAGGACATAGTTTACGGCTCACGAGGGGGCACTACATGCCTGTCAACGGGTTGTTCATGAGAGCCGATGCGGTTAAAGTGGGGGATATGGTTCAGGTTGCAGCTCGGAAAGGAGTGGGACACGTGATCACCTCGGACACTGTCGTTAATGTGAGTGTAACATTAGGCACAGGGTTGTACAACCCACAGACGGTGCGAGGGGATATCGTAGTAGACGGGGTTGTTGCAAGTTGCTACACAGAGGCAATCGAACCAACAGTTGCCCATTCGCTGTTAGCGCCACTGCGAGGACTAGCAGCAAGTCATGGCTTACGCCCGATGCTGAGTGTGATTGCAACATTGGTTGCAAATGTCGCAAAACAAGTCACAGGTTGACACAAATCATGGCGACTCTTTTTTTGTTTACATCTTGCTGACTCAAAAAAGGCAAGTCAAATTCGTAGGAAGAGGTTAGAGCATGAGAAGTGTCTGAGCAAAGCAGAAAGTAGTCGACTGCAAAAGTGGCTCCTTGCTTTTCTCTAGTTGCCCTGCCCCAGTAGGATCCTCCTTTTCTGTTTTCCTTTTACTGCGTCTAATCCAAATTAAGTTTTTAGTGTACTTTTCGACTGCTCGCCTCTTTCCCTCTTTGAACTCATCGCACAAAGTGCCCCCTTCCTATTTTCCGCAAGAAACCCCTATCCTGAATGAAAAATTATCGAAGCTGCCCACTTTGATACCTCCTTTGTTCGATCATCGGGCGAGTTGGCTCCCCGATTTACGAGGCCAGCCAGCCAATTCTTACCTGAAAGGTGAGCCTTAATTCCCGGAACCGCCTCGACCAGATCTCCACACAACCCAGCTACAGGTTTGATAATGTCATCGGGCAGGTCACTCGGCTGCACAAGGTTGTCCACAATCACCTCACAAAACGCCACAATCCACTCCACATAAGGCGTAGAAGTTCTTGCTTTCCTTCATCTCGCAACCCGTTGATAATCCCAATGTACGCCTCAAAAATCGCCTCCCGCAACTGCAGAATCCACTCTTGGCTGTCGTAGTCGTCTGGAGACACTTCCATGCGAACACTGGATTCGGCCGCTTGCCTCATACAATCCATCACTTGCTTTAGATATTTCTCAAAACTCCCCTTTGTTGCCATCGCAATGTCGCCGAAACACGACAGAATTGGCGGCTTGACGGAGCGTTCCAGTGCCGAGCTCTTCAAGGCCTCCAAAAGCAGAAAGGCAATGTTATCGGAGTAGCCAGGATGTCCTTTCCAAGGGCTCGACACAATTCCGACACCACCGATACGGCAATGGCACAAATCTGGTGGTGGTTCACGTTGCTCAGTGCCTGCCCCAGTGTCGACGAGAAATGGGGCATGTACCTGTTAAGTCTTTTCCAGCCGCCTCTGCCAGCGGTCCGACCGCAATGAGCGCCTCCTCAACAGCCGCAGCAGACCCGTTCATCCGGAACGCCTGCAAGTAGGCTTCCATCATGGCGTCTGCGTACGGCGCGATTTGAGACGAATTCAGTCTCTGCGTTGCCGTCGACAATGCTGCACACAAGAGTCCTTGCATCTCGAGCATATCAGACACGTCATCCTCGCTCAGAGCACACGGCAATGCCTCCAAGGTACGACGTAGCTTTTCAAGAAAGATGGGAACGCATTGCAGAACATAGGGGATACCATCCTTGGAAACGCTCCGGAAAATAGCATTCACAGCTTCATATGCGGCCACGCGGAGATGGCCCTCTGATGCATCGTCCCGATCTGCGGCTTGCAGCAGACCGCCCAACAGAGCCTCTACGTGATCGCGAAGAGGCCCGGTTTCCTCTGCCTCTCATAAAACCGCTCTGCTAGATTATGAATGGCAAAGCAGATATGGGCCGCCAGCACCGGGCTCTCAGCCGTAGATAACGTGCCGCGCAAGCACTCGACAAGCGGGCTCAAGTGGGTCTGAGTGGTGTCGCGGTCCACGGATATCACACGTGCAAGTGTCCAGGCAGTGGTATCTTTGACGGCGAGATTACCGTCCTTCACCAACGTCTCGATGAGAATACCGGCAGCCTCCCTAACAGAACCTTGATATTCTCAATGGGCGGTCCCTCTAATACACTACCAAATGCCAAAATGGCGGCCTCACGCGATCGCCAATTGGCGCGGTCCTGAATGTTAGATTCAATGAACGGTCGCACGATATTCAAAATGGTATCCGGTGCGGCCTGAGCCAAAAGCTCCACACAGGCACCCGCCGCAGTAGCGGCGTTCCAAGAGTGATCCTCTAGCGGGTCATCCTCCTGCTTTTTCAGGGTATCAAAGATCGGGCCTGACAGGTACGGCAGGGCGTGTATAACAAATTTCTTACTCTCCCTAGCCGGAGATGTTCCCGTCTCCCGGGCGGCCTCCGCCTCAAAGATGAGAGCAATCTCCTCCTCAGCGACGGTACTCCAAAACTCGATAGCTTGCATAGCAACAGGTTCTGTGTCGTTACGAATGGCATTCTCAGTCAAGGAGTAAATTTCGGCGATATACTCGTGCAATTTGTCATAGTAATTCTCAGCAATCTTGACCAAGCCTTCAAACGCGGCCTGCCTTACCTGATTGTTCCCAGCGCGGGCGGCCTCACAAACGGTGGTTACGATAGCGGTGCGTTCGACAGGGATTTCGAATTGACTCCTCGCAAACTCGAGTGCATTATTCAAAGCGATAGTGGCTGCCAACCGAACGGCAGCAATACTGTGTTCATTACTGTTTGGACCACCGGCATACGACATGCCCTGGATGACAGCGGTTAGGATCTGATTGGAATGGGCGGAAAGAATCTGGTCGGTAATATCACCATAAGCGGCCTCCTCACAAATATAACCCAAAGCCTCCAAGGAACTCTGTCGCAAATGGTCCTCCGAGTTCTTACCAGTAGCATTGTTCAACAAATCGGAGATTAATGAATCCCAAGCGCCCGGCCTCGCCAAATCAATACCGGCAATCTTGGAAATAACCTGAGCAGCGGCGCGCCTAGGCTCTGGCTGGGTAGCAGCGAGTGCATTGAGCAAGGCGGATCGAATGTGTGCCTTTGAAGTTTCGTCGACGGATTGAATCCATCGATCGGCCATTTGTGTGCGGACAGTGGGATCTCGGGCGTCGATGGCATTCTTGACGATGAGACCGGCGAGACGACGACTTTCGGGGTCATGAGAATCGCCAGCGAGTTGATCGACGAGACGGACGAGATAGGCGGCAAAGTTGTTCTGCTCAGCCTCTTTGAGAACGCGCTCTGCATCGCGACGAGCGGTTTGATCTGCGGATTGGGCATTGAGGAGAATCTGGGTGATATCCATCACGAGCGGGTAGGGCCTGGAAGGAGGGGTATAGCGGAGTGCAGTGGGGGGTGGAGGGTGGAGGGCAATAAAAGGTGAGAGGTAGTGAAATGAAACGGAGAGAAGAGGATGGATGGGTTGATAGACAGATCGAGTTAAGCTAAGGGGTGATGCGGGGGGGGGGGGTGGAATTGAAAGAGTTATGAATAGGATGAGGATGAGGAGTTGGAGTTGTGTCGGGTTGGATGGAGGGTAAGGAAGTGAAGTAAAGAGTGATAAAAGAGTGGCGCAATGTGAGGTATAATAACGGGATGTAGTGTGATTTGATACGATGCGATGCGATACGATGCGATGCGATGCGTTGAGGTAGGAAAGAGGAAAGGGAAGGGGCAGAGGAGGGGTGGAGGGCGGGGATGTGGGGAGGGGGGGGGGGGGTGGGGGTGATAGGTAGACGGGTATAAAGAGATAGCAAGTTGAGGGGAAGGTTCAAAACACAAGTCCAAGTGAACAATAGACAGATGTTGGAGCGGAGGTCGAAAAGACAACGGTGGAAGGTTGGAGGGGAGGGAGGAGCCGGCAAAGTGAATCAAATGATGAAAAGGCCGGTAAACGCACGGCCGGGACACAATGCCATCGACGCGCTGTAGACAACATTCTCCAAAAATTGCTAATCAAGCGGGTTTTGCCGTACCGAAAACCGTTGATTTCAACAGGTGGAACACAAAACGAAAAAAAAAATTAAAAAAAGTCAAAACCCCCTAAAACCCCCATCAATGCAGCACATTGCAATGGCCATCCGGTCCCTCCTACCGTTAGTCCAATTTACCCTAACATATTCCAAATATTTTCACAAAATCTTGTGCCCAATCCCCTCCCCCCCCACCCTGCCCCACTCGGCCCACATTCTCGCCGTCGACACCCCAATCGGTCCCCGTCAAATCTCGACGTCGCCGCCCCCTCCACCCCCTCCCTATTTCACCCCGCCTTCCTCCTCACCCCACCTCCCCCACCTGCACCCATCCTCTCCAAAAAAAAAAAAAAACCAACCCCCAACACCCCACCCCAAAAAAATTACAATGGCAGGTATCTCCGTCGGCCTCAACAAAGGCCACATCGTCACTAAACGTACCCCCCTCCCGAAACGCTCCTCCTACACCAAAGGCAAAGTCACCGTGCGCGCCGAAACCGTGCGCGCCGTGATGCGTGAAGTCGTCGGCTTTGCACCGTATGAAAAACGCATCATCGAACTGCTGCGTATCGGCAAGGATAAACGCGCTCTCAAGTTTGCAAAGAAGAGACTTGGTACTCATTTGCGTGCCAAGCGTAAGCGTGAGGAAATGGGCGAGGCGTTGCGAAGCAAGAGAGGTTAGATCCCTTGGACTGACTCGATTTCGCGGTGCTGGGGGTGGGAAAGTGGCGCTTTGGGTTTTGGGTGGAGTGTGCTTTTGGGGTGGTAGGTGTGGGTGATGTGCACCTGATTCGGATGCTTGCGCAAGTGACTGGGGGCTTTATGTTTGTTTGGTGAGGCCTTTCGGTGTGGCTTGTGCTGTGCGGTCGGGGTTGTACGGGCTTGTGATGGTTTGGGTCATTATGCGCGAGGTTGGGCGCTTTGTTTGGCACGGCGGCAGCGTTTGCTCGGTTGTTTGTGTGGAGTAAAACCATTCATGTTGCCTGAATATGTACCGTTTGTTCACTCTCGTAGTTTTGTCTCTAGTTGCAAGTGCCGCCATATCGCAACAGCGGCTGGATGGTGGCACAGTGCGGTCCTGTCTGTTGCCTGCCGCTTCATAGCGTCGTCGTGACGGAGCGAAGAGGGCACTTTTCTCACCACGCTTTGACGATTGCCAAGGTGTGGTTGGCAGGGGTGATCCTTTCGCAAAGACGTGGCCACGTTTGCACATTCCAAATGCCGACTGGAGTGCAACGTTGCTGCTTTCGAACCCCACAATTAAATTGCCCAAAATAAAATTATTCTGTCAACCTTGTAAATTACACCGATCCAACTTGCATTGCCCTCGCAATGATCAAACACCACACCAACTCGATCTGCTCAACCCCCCATTGCCGCGCTGGCCTTCGCAGTCCGTTTGTACACTCAATCCCCCCATTTCCGCAACCCCCCCCTCCAACCTCCCATCCAACCCTTCCCATTCACCTCGCCCCCCTCAATCATGTCCGTCATGCGCCGGCTCGCCTACTCGGCCGGCATGATGATCCGCGAAACAGGCCAAGCGCTTGATCGCCTGGGCTGTCGATTCCAAGGCAAGTATGCCTTCCGCGAACAACGTAAGCATTCTCCCACCCCTTCCCCCCCCACCCTTCCATCCCACCAGTCCCGCCCACTTGTAACCTAACCAAACAAACATCCCATCCAATAACCACAGTCTCCCGCCACCGCCAGGTCATGAACCTTGTCGACCAAAAGCCTATCATCTCCACGGACGTTTTCCTCGCACCCAACGCTTGCGTCATTGGCGACGTCCAGCTCGCCTCCTCCTCTTCCGTCTGGTACGGTGCTGTCTTGCGTGCCGATACAGCCCCCATTACCGTTGGTTCTCGCGCTGCCATTCAAGATCGTGCCGTAGTTCATGCCTCCTCGGTCATAGCCGATGGAGCTGTCGTATCTGCCGGCGCTGTTGTCCACGCCGCTACTGTCGCATCAGGCGCTGTTATTGGTCCTACTGCTGTTGTGGGTAAGGGCGCTACTATCGGGCCAAGTAGTTTTGTCAAGGCAGGTAGTGTCGTTGAGCCCGGCTGTGTGGTGGGTGAGCGCGAATTGTGGGCGGGCGTTCCAGCGGTTAGGGAGAGAATGTTATCCGATCAAGAGGTGAAAGACATGGCCAAGGCTGTTGAGGATGTCGCGAATTTGGCTAGTGCCCATATGGTGGAAACAGGCAAGACTCATGAGCAGATTGAGGCGGAAAAGTTGAGGCAACAGTTGCTGGAGGAGAGGAGTGACGACTACAATTCCCACCTCGGACTCCTGGGTAAGGAGAAGGAGATTGTTGAGGAACAAGCGCAAATCATCGAGGAGGATCGCAGGCTGCAAAGGCAAGCAGGTGGAATGTGAGCTTCAAGCCCTCGTTCCCGCGGCTCTGCATTTTTTACTGGGTCCTGTGCGAATAGTAGGGAGGGCTGCAAGTGGAATAAACCGCTTTTCTTTTTGTCACGTCCGTCTTTCAGAGTTAAATGCCAAAATATGCCCCATTTTACGCCGTGCCTTGCCACCACCAAGTCAGAGGAGCTCAGTGCAATGGCGTGAAGTCCAAAATGTGGTTTCAGAAACCTATACGTGTTTATTAAGGGTTCGACTTACGTGCATCTTGGGTTCCCCTTCGAATACTCAGCGCACAAGAAAAGCGTGCTACGCGGCGGCGCACGACGAAAACACTCCGAGGCCATCAAGGTCGAACACTCCTCGATGACTTGTTCGTCTTTCTCCACTGACTTGCTCCTCCACATCAGGATTGACCACATCTCTCCTTTTTCCGGACATCCGATGTCCGGTGTTTGCTCTTTCTCTCTTTCCACCAAACTACACCCATCCACCTACACCATCTGCGCGCTTGTCAATGACCTTTTCAGTGATGACAAATGGTAAATCTCGATCGCACCCAACGCCGCCTCCTCCACAGCTCTCCACCAACCGCACCCTAAGCGTTACATCTTGCAACTACTGCCCGTCAACTTGAGGAGCAGCCGCAGGTGGTTCATTGCTAGAGCTCGGAGGGGGCAGTGCACCCCCAGCCGGCGACTCTATCGGTGCTTGTCCATGGATCGTTCGATAGGCATTCGCGGCCGAGTGATACGCCACCGCCGCCTGTTGCATTGCGTTTTGGTAAACTGCCGCTTGTGCTTCAGCGCTCCCTGCTGCCATATTTCCCTGTGTCCCCAAGTTGCCAGTTCCCATCACATCTCCACCTCCTACCTGAGGACCCGGAGGCATTTGTCCAGGAGGCATCATGAATGGCATTCCCGGCACGGTGCTGGGATTCATCATTGGGTTGATCCCAGGCATGCTGCCGTAGAACGAGGACATCTGCGGTATTGTGGCGGAAGAAATCGGCGCCGCTGCAGGGCTCACACTGACTTGTTGCTGAGCAGGAGCTTGCAAGTTCGACCCAGCCTTCGGCAACGGGGTTGGGGCAGGGACAGCTTGGTTGGACATTTGTCCCGGTTGTGCCGATGGAGGGTTCATTGTCTGGACTGGGCTCTGTATCGGCGTTGATTGTATGGCAGGGCTCTGCGCCGTAGATGCCGACTGGCCCCCCGGTGTTTGCATACCTGGTACCTGCATACCAGGCATCACCGGCATCGAATGCGATGGAACCATACCAGGATTCATAGTTGCATAGTACATGGCTGGGTTCACCGTCTGATAAGCACTGTACATTGCCATGGGGTCTGCCATGGCGACGGGGTTCACGGAGCCATACATGGCGTAGGGATTTGGCATCATCATCATGGGGTTGAAGGCCATACCAGGAGTCGACTGATAAAATGCGGCAGGATTACCAGCCATCGGCGCCACGGGGGGGAGAGCCTGAGAGCTATTCCCTGCTGCGACAGTACCAGGTGCAGAAGCAGGCTGTTCCTTTTCAGACCTGGGCACGGTCTTTGATCTCGAGGAACCAGGCTTTGCTCGAGTCTTCTTTGATGATATTCTTTGTTCCGAATACCGCTCTGCCAACATGGTGAATGCGGCATCATTCCCTCCATCAAGGTCATCGCTGTCATCTTCGTCTCTCTCTGCTGGGAGTTCGATGAGCTCGCGCTCATTTTTCTTTTGAGCTGCAGAGCCAGCGGTTGCCTTTTTGGGAGCTTTTCTCAACGCACTAATGTCACCGTCACTCTTCTGACGACGACGTACACTTGCGCTGGCCGATGACTTTTTGCTCTTCTTTTCGGATGCCAACTTCTTGCCACTCCTCTCCTCCATGCTTCTCTCACGGGAAAGTGGTGCTGGAGTAAATGTTGGGTCCCTCGAGTATTGCCCCCGTTCAAACTCATCACGTGACGACTGGTCTGGCTCCTGACGAGAACGATACGATCGCGAGCGCATCCTGTCCTTGTCAACATCTCTGTCCCGAGACCTCTCCCTCTCACCATGCCATTCACGGCCACGGTCCAGACTCTTGTCTCTAGCCCTGGTCCCTTCCATATCCCATTCTCTCTCTCTCTCAGAGGCTATCTCCCTGTCCCTGTCCCTGCTCCTCTGCTTTTCTCGGAATCGCCCCTCCCCCCGATCGTGTTCGCGCTCCCTGGTCCTCCACTCGTCATCCTCCCTCCTCCTTGCCGCAACTTCAGACCCGCTACCGCGACTAACCAGTCTGTCGGATGCACGATATCTCATGTGACCAGAGGAATCATCTCTCGACATTGAATGCCTTCTATCCTCATAGCGATCGAGACTGCGATCGGAAATGTCATGATCGCCGTCATCATAGCCGTCATCGTCACTCTGCAAACTAGTACTGTCAACAACCGGGGCGACTCGAACCAGCTGATTGGCATCCAAGCTGTTGCGATACTGAGCTAGGACCCTCTCCAAAGTCTCGCTAACTGCAATAGCCCTGGCCATCTCATCCTCCTTGCTCATATTCATACCCATTCTACCCAAATTTGCCTTAATTTCTCGACAGCGATCAGCCATATCGCTGAGAAGATCGCCCTTCAGATCGGCAACAGACTCAGCACCCTCTACCATACTTGTAAACAAGTTGACAGTGTTTTCGACCTCGGCCAACGAGTACTGAATGGCATCATCATGAGCAGCGGCCCTTCTTCCGGAATCTGCGCCTGTCGACGCCCTGTTGACTGGACAAATCCAAGGGGTTGAAGATGCGGGGACTTCAGGAAAATGGAAGCGATTCTTCTTATTCTGATACCTTTCGATCAAAAAGCCTGCATCAGGATCGAAACGACCGGAATATATAGTGGCCAACTCCTCAGCCCAGGCTCGCAACAAAATTCTGACACGAGAGGAAGCCTCCGAGTCCGGCCTCATACCTTGATGTACGCGACCCTTACTAAACAACGGAATCATTCCCTTGACACCATTCTTATAATCCGGAACTACAAATCGCCACATGCGACGGAAAAACTTTTCATTGGCGACATAACGGTAAAAGTAGGGACATGTTCTCATCAACTCGTCAAGCAAAGTCAATGTATTCAAGACTGCTTCCTCATCGATGGACTTGAGTCGTTTACGTAAAGCAAAGGCGACAGCTTGACCACCAGAGGCATTTGAAACATAGGAGGAGCGACCACGGACAATATCGATGAGTTGGCGGCGTTTGGTGGAAGCTTCGGAATCGGAAATTCCCGGCTCTGTAGCTTCATCAACAAGAACGGTTACATGGAGAAGAAACTTATCATCGAAACGGGCGGTTCGAATTGGCGGTGCGTAGGTTGGAGAGGTGGAAATGGGATGTGGGTATGAGCGGAGAGAGAGCGGGGGGGGTGGGACGGCGCGGGGATGGGGAACGGGAGGAGTGGAATTGATGAGGGCGGGACATTGTAAGCGGGGGAAAGGGAGGGGTTGGGTGGGGAGATGTGGTGTGTGTGTATGGGGGTGAGGGGTGGCGGAAGTGGAGTGGGAGTCAGGGGAAAGGGAAACGAGCGTTGTGAGAATACTAGTGCGACTGGGGTCACCGAAAAAAATAGGCATATACTGTACAGTACCGGATTGTACTGTACATTGTGCACGACATTACAGAAAAGTAGCTTCAAGTAATCGGTCCAATCGAAAAAGGGCTGTTACTGTACCGTACAGTCTTTGTTGAAGCGCAATGACAATCCGGGCTGGCCCGTCGGGGCGTTTAAGGTATCATTGTGCCATTTGGGACTTGCCGCTATGTGCATTACAGAATCATTGTGTGGCAAAGAGGACAGGTGTTGTTGGGGCCGTGTGTCGCGGCGCAACCTTCCAGCTGCCCCTACAGTTACAGTACTCTACCTGTGCCATACAGTGCTGTACAGTACTTTGCGGTACGGTTCTGTTACAACTTGTCCTTTTGACTGTAAGGACAGGGCCAACATTAGCCCCAAATTCACGGATACCAACGCCGATTCATTTTTGTCGTTGGGGCCGCCGCCCCAATCTTGAAAAATTCACTGAACTGAACTGCGCCCTCAGAAGTATAGGCTAACCTATTTTTCAATCAATAAAACACCCCAATTTTGCTTAACGGTTACAACCTACTGTACTGCACGGTACTACAGTACAATACTGTACAATAAATTACGTACAGTACGTGTAGAAACTTACGATCACGACACTGTAAAGTCATAGCGCAGTACAATAAATTTTTGTACTCGTACAGAACAAACGTACTGTAAAGGGCTTGGATACAATGTCGTTCGCATCATTCTACACTCTAAAAATGCAGTTCGATTGTCAGCGATTCAAAGTGACACTCTCATTCTAAACAGAATTACAGTAGGTTCTTGGCATCGTCGCAATCATCGCAGACTACAATGTAAGGCTATTTTGAAGAGAGACAGGTTAGCATCGTCGGAAGTAAAGCCTGCAGCGGAATTTCGGAATCAGGTCTGTTTGAGATTGCCGTGAGAGAGGGTCTCGAAATGGGACTGGGTAGAGGGATTAAGCCACGATTGTGATTAGAGGGGAGAGCGAGGGCCTGTCAAATGGTTCGTGCTCACTGCTCATTGCAGTGGCTGAAACACTATGCCATGGATGGTCTCAGCACACTGCACCAGTAGCTTATGTTCCTAGTCGCCGACGCAACCTTGAATGGTGAGGAAATCGCAAGCACTATACTGCGTGCGGCAAGTTAGTATGGAGGTGCAAACAAGAAGAAGAAACTGGGTAAAGCGATGATAGGAGGATATGGCAGAATAGCTGGGATGTTGTATGTGGTCTTAGGCAGCGTTGATGAGGAGACTACAGCGGAAGAGCAATAGATGGATCTCCCTGTGGGAAGCTCTCCATGCTCTCCAGCTTAGGGGCCCGCGGGGGAATGAACAGAGGTGGAGGGGTTCGACTACGAAACCGTCATCATCCTTATCATCATCGGCGCCCATGCGGTGCTTTCTCGGAGGGATCTGCGACCTGTCAACGGTGCCACGGTACTGGCTTTGTCTAGAGTGGCGACAGACAACTCTCATACCCCGGAGGTAAACAATATATAAGGGTAAGCAATGAACACAATTTACTCATCTACTTACGTTAAGTGAGGTCCTCGTAACGAGGCGCCACGACGGACGCACCACGCCGGCTCCCCTCCCGGTAGCGCACGACGTTACGGTCGTTTCCCACTTCCAAACGACAACCATGCGCGTGGGAGCAAAGGCTGCGGGGCGGTGACCTTTGCAGCAGAAGAACGGCAGATGGCCGACCTGGCGAGGAAAGTGGCAGCCGCCCACGCAGAGGCATTCCCCGGACGTTTTGCGATTCGGCTGGATATTTTTGCCCCTAGGGCTCCATTCGTTGGGATCCCCATCCGACGCGCCATTTAAGCTCATCGATCACCACGCCGCAACTGTCACCACGCGCAGCGACAGCTCCCTGGGGAGAGTGAAATCTCGCCTGTACCAGAAATTAAGCTACGCAATCGGGTCCACATATGCCGCTTCGATGATTTGCCGCGCCTCGCAACACGCAGGGTTTTATCTCGTAATAGCCACCTAGTGGTGTCCTAATGGCCCTGCACGTTGCACATACAAAAACCGTATCCGAGGTAAAACAACCAAGTCAGCTGGTAAGCTAGAGTCACGGGCAAGGGGGGGCTCACTAAACTCGTTGCGCGGATTGCGAGCGGTGACCTACGGAGCTCTGTCCTCCCGCTCCTGGCTGCCGCAACTGTGCTGCCTCTTCGGCCCAAGCCCAATTAGATCGGGCCCATCGCTGTCGGGTCGATCCTCCGCTGCCTTGTGACAAAGACGCTGCTCCTCGCCGCAATTGATGATTCCCGTGCCTTTCTCGTGCCATTCCAAATAGCAAATGGGATCAGCGCAGAGATGGACGCGATTTTGCACGATAAGCGCATGCTGCTTCGGCGAGTCTCTCGCCGCATCGACGACGCCCAGGTCGTCACTGACGCGCACAACGCCTTCAACCGCGTTGATCGCCGGTCCATGCTAGCTCGGCTGCCGCAGGCTTCGCCCGATTCGTGAACATAGTGTACGGGCGTACGCAACCTCAGTTGATCGTCCCGAACCGTGACAAAAAGACCATGGTGGGCGCGCAAGGCACCCAACAAGGCGACCCTGCCAGCATGCTCTTGTTTTCCCTCAAGACCCAGCCGCTTATCCGGCGGATCGCTGGGGAACCACGCATTATCCTGAACAAGCGGTAAGCTGAAGACGGCACCCTCATGGGGTCCCTCCCACACCATAGGGTCCCTCCCAGACCATCGACATGCCCTTCGCATCCTTCGGGATGGGGGACCTGCTTAGGGCCTGAATGTCAACCCGGACAAAACCCGCATCTTCTGCCCAACAGTCCCGCGACCAGGGCGCAAAGCCTTTATCCGAGAGTTCCGCCTCGAGGAATGCTCCTAGGACGGCTTTGAACTGTTGGGGGCACCGCTCGGCAATCGGGAGTTCACCGATTCCTGCCGCCGAGCAAAAATTGAAAGTTGCCGCCGCACCGGCAAGCTGCTCCCCAAGGTCGCTGACGCCCGCGCACGCTATCACATGCGCCGCCTCTGCGCGTCGGGGTTTCTAGTTGATCACGCCTTCAAACTCGCCGACCCACTATACACCCGTATCGCTGCCTAAGCTTTTGACGGCCTGCAACCGACGTCCTTCGTGGAGCTTAACGTTGTCAGGCCGTCGGACGAAGCATGGTTGCAGGTCACACTGCTCTTCCTACATGTTGGTCTCGGCTTCACACTTATGGAACTGTTCCTCCACGGTGCTCTTGCCGCAAGTCTCATCGATGCAGCACCAGCCTGTGTCACGACCGGGCACACATCGGACCCCGCTCCACTCCCCTCACCGGCTCCCGATGCCGCCGAGATAGGTCCTTCTTCCTCCACCAGGCCGCCATCCCAATGCGCGAGTTTGTGCTCCGACTCCCCGACCATCCCTCTCCGTCGACCTGGGCTCCTACGACCCGCTTCTCCTATCTACAGCGCACGCCCATGTGCAAATCACCTAGAGGGTGTGCAGCAGGAGGCGTTGGCCAAGGTACATTGGGACTAAGAAGCCTAGGTTCGTTCTCCGAATCTCGACGATAACAGTGCCGCCGGAGTGAGGCGGCGGATAAGCGGCCTCGCATTCCGCAAAGGCCCCGGTGCCGCATTCCTCCTTATGCATCCCACCACCGACACGGAAGTGCCTGCGGTGTAATGGAGGACTATTTTACTCCGCTCTATCGGACTGTCCGTTTACGCTGACTCACTCCCTCGGAACTGCAAGCATGGTATAAGACCTATGGGCGAGTTGGAGACCAGGCAGTGAACCTGCGCCCTTCAGGGTTCGGTCGCAAACACCGGCATGACTCGCTTCGCAACGCTATTTCCGGCCATGTCGCCCGTGCAGGCGGTCCGGACTGCCAGATCGAGGTGCCGCTCCTGGTGGCCGGCACCGAGCTACGACCCGGTGACACCCTCTTCCATCCACCAGCAGTTCCGTAAGGCACTGTGAACCGCCCAATCTCCTGCGACGTCACCCTCGTCTAACCGTTCCAGGACGACGTGCGATCAAAGGCTACTCGGGTATGAGCGGTGCTGCTTCGGTTGCGCATCGCAACAAGGTCACTGACCTTGAACGCAAACAGTCACGTCGACTCCCGCCCCCTTCCGACAACTCCACACAAGCCCTCATTTTCAATTCCCTGAGTTCGCCTTCCCCCACTACTATCCTCTTCATAGATGTTCTCCTTCCGCGTATCACGAAGAAGTTCAACACATCATATGGGAGTTACTCGCACTCGCATCTAACGTATTGGCACATCAGTTGCACTCCTTGGTCGTCTGCCGCTCCGGTATTCTCCAAGAATGAGTGAATGCATGTAGACACCCGTATCCGACGGCGCACTGTCCTCATATGAGGCACACTTTGTCCTCATATGAGGACAATTTCCGTTACATTTTGGAAAGGAAAATGTTTTGAAAGCCCGAAATTTTTACTGGAAAAAAGGTTTTTTATGTTTAGTTACAGTACAGTAATTTTTACTGTACATGCGCCCTCGTTTCTGAAACCCCCCACGATAATACGAACTATTTTACCTTCCAAAATGAAGTCGTTTTCACAACTTCTTGCAAAGAGCGGAAGCTTGTGAGGGAAAACTGGTCTAGCCTTCACCGAGGTCAACAATCTTGAAAAGTTTGTTTTGATCGGCCATCTACACTCATGAACTAATGCGGAGGGACAAGAAATGCGCTGAGGTAAAAAAATTTTGTATTGAAAAAGAAGTGCTAAAAGTAGTCCTCATATGAGGACAAATGTCCTCATATGAGGACAACGGTCCAATAGACACTAGTAAGTAGAGTTTTCAATTTAACCGGTGCTCACACGTGTATAGCCCTAACGAAGAAATGATTGAATAAGTTGAGGAATGTAGAATATTAACTACCAAAGCGTCCTCTCGATGTCCTCACATAATAGGGATCTTACGGCTGAAAAATTCTGATATTCTGCGCTCATATTTCTGCAATACGTGTCCACCTTGCAAATTATTTGCAGAAGTGGAACCCGTGCGCGTGGTGTACAATGCTGAAATGTGAGGATTTAGTGAAGCTCTGTGAGCAACGTTCCCTGCCATCTCCCGCCCTTTTTGCAGCACCGACAGCTTCGTGGCTTGCCTTCCCTGGGCATGCGCAATGAATCAAGCTCCTTTGCCCACCGCTGCAAATCACACAACCGCCGCAATTGAGCCAGAGCCCCCATTCCTGCCACCGCTGACATCCTCCACTACAACAACAACTCTAGCGAAGCCTACAGGTCCGGGTAGGCGATCTAAGTTCTCTTCCGATGAGGACTTAGTCCTCTTACGCGAAATCGCGGAGTGCAAAGCTCACATCGCCCCTAAAGGGGGGACCCGAGAGCGGTATGAGATAGCGGGAAGCAAGGCGAACGCAACTAAGAAGCTATCATCCAGGGTAACCTGGAAGGCTCTGCAGGATCGCTACAAGCGATTGCAGTCTAGGTTTGACGAGGAGGATAGGACTCAGCGCGTAATGAGTGGCATTGGAGAGGAGGTGTCTGAAATGGAGGAACTCCTTGTGCTCTTAAAGTAGGACCGCGATGACCTTATCTCTCAGCAAAAAGTGAGAGATGAGAGGGAGGAAAAGCGTGAGAGGGAGAATGAGCGATTGGAAGCTGTGATTCGTGCGCGAGCGACTAGGAGACAGAACGTTGGCGGCGATGTGAAGGAGAGCGGCGATGAGGAGGCTGGAAGTTCAGGAATGAAGACTGGGAGAATGAGTTCTAACACACGTGCACGGAAGAGGAAGGTTTCTGTGCTTGACATGCAGGACGAAATGGCGTTTGTTGAGGCACTGCAGCGATCGGATATGGCGCACATTGATGTCGAGAACAAGAAACTCGAGCTCTCTCGTCTTCAATTCAAGGATGCACAAGAGGAGCGCAAACGGGCTTGGGAAGAGAGAAAGGAGGAGCGTGAAGCTGCTGCCGAACTAGAGCTCAAAAAGATGATGCTAATGATGGACACTATGACAGCTTGTTTGGCTTCGCCACGGTCGAGCAGGGCTGACTGCGGAGGCCCTCCAATGGGTGGCGCTAGAGCTCCTCCGCCTTAAGTCCTCCGCTACGGAACCTTCGCGCTCGCAAGCTCGCCCTCCGGCGCCTTGGATGCGAAATTTGGGCTCGGAGCTCCAGCGTCACCCAATGGGGGCCTCTTTTACTCTCCACATGACAGAAACTCCTCTACCGTCGGCGGCTCACACCTGAAATAAACGGATGTCTGGTTTCTGTAAAAGCAGTTTCTGATGTTGCATAGCAGTATCGCGGCGAGGTACAGCGAGCCCGCGGATAGCTGCAAAACGGGAATCTTACGAGGGGAATCTACTGTAGTCCAGTACGTTTTCACCTCCTTAAACATCTATTCTACTGATATGCGGGCGCCAGCCATCGCTTTGTTGAAAGCGGACTGGTCGGCGTACAGGTTTGAGCCCTGGAACGGAATCTCGAGGTAGGCTCGCATGTTGTATCCGCTATCGCCGAAGATACAGTACTGCTGGCTACCTACAAGCATCACTTCTTCGAGCTGTGCGTCGAGACCAGAGCGAGGATAAAGCATCCAGTCATGACGTCGTCCTTCAACCGGACCGTACACATGGTAGAACATTCCATCAGCTGTAGTAACCGCTTGAAACTTTAGTGCGTGCTTTCTCTTATGT
The DNA here is from genome assembly GCA_002205965.3 of Kappaphycus alvarezii. Lineage (NCBI taxonomy): Eukaryota > Rhodophyta > Florideophyceae > Gigartinales > Solieriaceae > Kappaphycus > Kappaphycus alvarezii. The sequence goes on from NADL03000845.1 coordinate 377,074, forward strand.
CCATCGTAGAAAACGTTCTGTAGAGCAGAATCATCCAGGCGAGCGATTTCAATTACAGTACCATCAATGTACCTGATGCAGTTATCGAGAGCTCCGACCCTCTCCTTCTCTTTAGCAGCCCAGTATGCAGCCTTCGAAGCAGTGCAGGATACAGCTATCGGACAATTTAAAAGATGCCCTAGCCTGCCTATAAATGCATCCATACACTCCCAAAAGAATTCGGAAAGTTGGGGTGCGTGCTTGCGGAACATGAGTTCAAGATCGCTCTATCGCTGAGGTGTAGAAAGTCCTTTCAGAGGAACACAGGTTGCGAGGAGCCTTGTGCTAGAGTATCTGTTCTTTCTCGTAGTGTATTCTTCCGCACCGCTGGTGACGACATCTACAACCTTTAAGAGATCCTTTCGTAAGAATCGAAAGTGCACCAGGCGCTGTTTGTCGCCCATTTGTTCGAACACTTGCTCAAATGAAGTAGTGGATATGAGTCGGCCTCGCGCTATGTAATAATTGTAGTTGCGCTGCATAGTAATGTACTTTTGAAATGCCGTGCACAGCATAGCGCTGTCGACGTCCCTTGTTGCTCGACGGTGGATAAGATAGCGCAGTGCAGCAGTCCAAAAACAAAGAAGACGGTGAGTGATTGCTCTGCTTTGCCTTTTCTGGGAGCCTCTTCGCGGAACGGACATGGCCGAATAGCTTGGGTTAGAAGATGTAAGATATAGCACAACCCCCTCAAAGGGTAATACTCAAATGAGGTCGCACCGTAAACAGTACTCACTGTAACTTCAGCAATTCGCTGTGTTTCTCATGTGAGCAATGTCTTACAGAAAAAATTACACTAACATTGCAGAACTATTGCAGAAGTGACGCGCACCGTAAGATCTGTAATATCCCTTTCCCACATACAATTCACATTACAGTGCGACCATACAAATGTAGGTTCAATGAAAAACATTACACTACCCTTATGGTAAGTTCCGTGCGGTACTTACTCAGAGGCACGCTGCCGCGACCGTAATGTCCAAAGCAGCCTGTCTGCTGGGGGGGCTTGAGCCGGCATTTTAGCGTAAATTAAGAGGTATTACTGGGCACCCTGTAGGATATTCCGGGCCACAACCGACCACATCTCTCCAATATTAAATCACACCACATTTAACCCCTTATCCTTTCTCCACCCGTGTGGAATCTGGTAAATTGACAGAGTCGGAAGGGTTCACTTTTTTTTGTGAAACTTTGATTCTTTAAAAGTTTATCGGAGGGAGAAACTAGGTGCGCTGTTGGTATGACTCTGTTATTTGTGCGAGGACGCAGCCACTCTATTCCAATCCTCTGTATTTCTCCCCTGTCTCTAAACTTCACTCTTTTTGTCTTTACTCCGACCGGCCTAGTAAACCTTCAACCCGAGGGCCCTATGGCGCTGCTGCTTTGATGGTTCTGTCCTCCATCTATGATCCTTTCGGCGACGCATGATGCTCGAGCCGAGGCACGTGCAGATATGACGTTCTCCGGATACGGCACTCCGGTTTCTGTAGATGCCGGAAAAACCTTGGCCACCCACTCTTTTTCCGGAATATGACGTCTTTTAATGGAGCTCATACACAAGGGTTGATCCCTGGAAGTTTTCTTCGGCACTGGGCTGCGGACACAAATCTCTACCAGGCAGTTTTCTGTTTGGTTTCAATTCTACTGCCAATTGACTAGTCCCTTTGTTTTCACGACACACACCGTGCCCCTCATCCTCATGCCCTGAGAATGTTGACATTTTTGCGGACCACCTGTTGCACTTTCGGTACTGCAGATGCCGCATTGCTCGTCATGACGCTTAAGTAAGACTATTGGAGGCCGATCTGTCCAAAGCTGTCCGCTACCCTGTGGTAGAATGGAGGGCGCGAGGTGTACACCGTCAGCACCAAGATATTAAAGCTGTGGGATCTCATGGCTGGGCGGATTTCCTGGATGTTACCTTTGTTAACCCCCTTTATTCACCCCCTTGGTGGGAGAAACTTCAATCCCTAAACTTCTCTGAAACCGATCTGCTAAGCGTACAAGGTACGAAGGTCTACTTTCTGCTGAGAGAAGGGGGAGGCTGGTGCCAATCCCGACATCTGCTCTGGGAGGATGGCACCTGGAGACGTACGCTTTCATCTCGGAGCTGGAAGCAAATGCGACGAGGACAATGGAAAGCATTCGAGAGCCAAAATGGTCCTCATGCATAGAAACGCAGCGCAAGCTGTAATGCCACATGCCTCCTCGCCTGCCATGACGCGTCGATGCAGTGGAAGTGTCACGGCGGCGCAGACCAGCTTCTGTTTCATTATTTCCTTCTATTCAAACTCCGTTTAGAATCCTCCCGCTAGAGGTGTCAGACGAAGAAGTAAACTACCCATCATTCGGCCAGAGACAAGGTTAAAACTCTGGAGCGTAACCTCGCTGAGCTCCTACCCGTTCCCTCAGCTCACCTAACGTCTACGCCAAATTTACGTTCAATCCCGTGGCGTTCAATTTTCTGGGTGCCTCTTTCCCTATTACTGATAGGGGTAAATAATCGGGAGAAGAGACACTCAGAACCAATCACCCCAAGAAGGAGGTATTGCAAGCGACAAAAGTACCACTGAGGTATAGTTGAACGCAAAAAAAGGAGTAGATAAGGAAGGCAGTTGAGAGGGCTACAAGCAAGTATAGAAGAGGTAGGTTCTACCACTGATGCTGTGCGACCAGCGTAGGAAAAATGTGTCTTGGGTCTGAAGTTGAATCTCAACTTCCTACAACTCGGGACTTGACTTGAAGTTGTCTGCCAATTTGCTTGACCTCCACAAGAGGTAGCAGTTTACTCAGCTTATATAGACTTTTTGGCTAACCTTAAAGTCTCAAATAAACATACTAAGAACCATAAAATGCATCAAATGGAATCGTGTGAACGACAAAGACTAACAGCAGATACTATCAGGATAAATATCTCGATTTATTCCTTAATATCTTAGTCCTCTAGATCAGAGACAAACAGTTCCCCCAAAGTATCTATTCCACTCAAGCAGTCCCCACAAATATCCGCGAACTGCTAAGAATTCTTCATTTCCTCCTGGGAAATATCTAGACCACTGAAGATGCCCCCATCCGGTCGAGAGCCGGGACCACCTATTCCATACTTTCCAGCCCCCTCCCCACTATTCCAGCACTTTACATGTCTCCCTCCCCCTCATCCTCCTCGTCCTTCTCTTCACCCTTCTCGTCATTGTCGTCAGAAGAGTCAGAGATCACGATTACTCCCTCAGTCTCCCCTTCGTTCTCCATGGGAGCTCCCCCACCGTTGTACACTAGTGGCTCCCACGTTCCACCCAGTCCTCTTCATCCTCCTCTTCCTCCTCTTCATCCTCTTCCTCCTTCTCATCTTCCTCTTCTTCTACCTCCTCTTCCTGCTCGAAGCAGTTACGGCGGACCCACTCCCGAACGCGTTCCAGGTCCAATCTTCTACAGTTCTCATCGTAGTCGGTTGGACCATTTGACATCAGGGCCACATCATGGACAGGGCCGTTGAGTGGGTGGCGGCCTCGGGATGAATTGGCGATGGTAACGAAAGGGCGGAGGTTGGTAATGTTGAATGAAAAAAAAGGGGTGAGCCGGTAAAGTAGTTAATGGTGGGGTGTTTTCCTCAACGACGTCGATTTCGGACTTTAAATACTGCGACGTCTTCGAAAAGTATGACGATCTTGGACGTGGAATGACATCTTTGAATGACATCGTGTCTTAAAATAAAAAATCAACCCATGAATTTGCCACACTCATCCAAATTAAAAATATCTTACAAATTCAGATACTGTAAAAATATCTTGCAAATTCCGATGCTGCATCGGAATTCGGTCCTCTTCTGGATTTTTTTCGGGTGCAAATTTGGCGCACATCAATTACCGTAGCCGTTATTGAGGAAATTGTACCGTGGATCGCGTCCAAGTATCTCACGATTCCCGGTGTCATACGCCGCCGTGTTATGCGCCGCAGTATCTACCAGCGTCTGAGTGGCACCTTTTGCTCATCAGCTGCACAAGCTATCCTTGCGCAGGCGCCGATGCGCATGGACGACCAGGTACATCCGGATAGGTAGCTAAAGCCTTCGGGACCTGCCCATCCGTCACCTCAACAGCGCGACTCAATCTGCCAACATGACGAAGACGAATCAGACGGAGAAGAAAAAATCTACATGCAGTGGGACCCCGCGCAAAGAGATTTTCATGAAGAAAGCTCGGAGGACAATGGGGCAGCCCCATCGAACTAGCAGTGGCCCGGGGAAATCGATTGTCACGGAGAGGCCGGACAGGGAATTTTTCTCACTGTCCAATCTCGATCGACGTGTCAGCAAGAAGAAGGTGGTTTCAGTCGCAAGTCGAACCGGTGCATTGAAGATCAGGCGGAGGCAAGAAGAGTAAGAGGATATCGAGAAGCTCCGCCTCGAAGTTGCCTTTGTAGGCGAGCCATCTCCAGTTGTACCTTCTTATCTCGAAGGCTTGACACTCTTCGGAGCCAACATAATGACCTTATTATCTTCTCTGGAGTTGATAGGTAGATATGATAACAATATTTCCTGGAGAATTGGACGAACCCAGTCGCTTGGGGACACTGAGAAGTAACAAGACTGCCCTGAAGATCTGCAGTGGGTCATTTACAACGTAATTTGGAGGACTTCTACCTCCCCCGGTGGGAGGATCTCGGGACACTACTTCGGCGTAGATGCGTCAACAAGAGAAGAGCGTGCGTACGAACTGTATACGTTCTCGTTCAAGGAAGTTCCTTCAGGGTATGCTCTGCGTACTCCACCGAAAAGGAACCTTAACAATGAGAAGGAAGGTGGTCTTAAAAGAAAAAAGTTATTCGGGCGTTGGTGTAGCACGACGTTCGAGGCCATCCTGTTGATCGAAAACTGGTGTCAACGGCATCCGGAGAAGTTATACACGGTGCAGTACCCAATGTCCCGTGATACCTCTCCTCTGGCTTCCCGGTACCTTCTACCTAGTTATACCGTCCTCTTCAGAGACTTCGAAGGTGGATTAATGCAAGCGGCAGTGGCGAACGCGATGAGTCTTCTTGTTGGGTCCGAAAAAGATGAAGCTTACTGGATAGAAAACTACGAGCGTGAGGAAGCAGTTGTGGCCCCATCGGGATACAAATAGCGTTGCATTTCCTTCGCTGATGTCGAGGCTAGATTCTGAGGTGGATCCAGAGTAAGCTAAACGGGATCAATCTCCTCGCATGGATAACACGACGCGAGTGATGTCCACCATAGGAAGTCAATCAATAAAATGGATGAAAAATTTCCATACGCGGGACGGTCTTAAGTAAAGGGACTAGAATGCTGGCCACTTGGCGGTAGAAGTCAAGGCCGGCCCATGCACAACTGAAACCTAGGGTGCGGTATACAGTACAGTAGCGAATCAACCGTAGCCCCAAGTAGAGACACCTGTCCTGACTACAATGGCATTGAAAGTGCAGTGGTACGAAGGGTTGGGAATTAATTGTACGGTACTCATACAGTAATTTATTTAGCAGTACACTGCACGGATACTATTATAATTACTAAGAAATTAAAAGAAAAAATTATCGATTTTTCTGTTGGAAAGTTATGCTGAACGCCAGTGACAATATGTTACCGGTTTTCAGTATAGGACATTAAACAGATCTATATGGTTACAGGGCACATATATTATTTATAATAATGGTTTTTGTATACTTATTCATGGGTCATGCTTGTGTGTCGTCCACTTTCTTGCGTCACGACGGAAGGGGGAAAGGATAGAGACAAGAGACCCTTTAAGCATTATACTCGGAATCGTCCCTATTGTTTTACTCCCTTTTCTTAATCGTTTGGGGACGTTGGCTTCTCTTCCTTCCCCGCCTGAGTCAGTACAGTAAATTAGTGAAGCTATATCCGGCCAAAATACAAATTCCATTAAAAAATAGGGTGCTTTTCGGAGATCACCCATAAAAACTAGCGCCAATCAATTATTATTAAAACAAGCCATGGAAAATCAGAGTACAAGCCAAAAATGCTCCGAATCGAGAGTATAATTTAGAAAATTATATCCAATCCTCAGTATCACCGATAAAGTACCTCCCAACTCTGAGTATCAATCAGAAAATTTTGCATAATTATGGTTGTCACAGATTGAAGGAAATTATTTACTGAAATGAAAATAGCTATGCGAAAATGCGAAGGTGATAAAGAACGATAAATTAGCACTGTTGGCGTAGGTATGCCAACCAAAGAGTGATGAGCAAAAAGTGGATCCGAAAGCCGCTAAATAACCAGAAAACACCCTAACAGCATTGAAGTAATTTATTCCTTCACTTGTAGTCGTATACATTACAGGATGCAGTCTTACTGATATTCGGCAATACATCTGCCGTTGAATCCATACACATAATATTTTCATGATCATCTATCCTGAATTCATAGTACTAATTGTTTATGTACTATTACTATTTAACATGGCCCGATTTACCCTCCAGAGTAGGGATTTGAATAAAAAGATATTCCAGCGTGACTCCAGGCAAGTTCCTGTACACATGGGGCAAATTAGGTTGATTTATTGCGAATAATGGAAAGGTTGAAAGTCATTTGCACATTGATGTTAGACATCAATCCCTCACTACATGAGAAAAAAACTTTCTTCCATTTACAGAACTCAACTCTTAGGCTTCATTCAGATTTAAATTATCAAGTAGGATAGTAGTCTTCGCCATTACACATTTCTTCCTCCGGGAATCACAATTTGACTCGTAGTAATAGTAGAGACGGAGCCGGCGTTCAATGAAAACTGGTTAAATATCCAAAAAGTGGAGATTCAACAATTTTGCAGCGAAGTGGGTCATTTTTGAATAAAAGGGAAATGGGAGTACAACATGATTTGTCATGGAGGTGTTCTAATTCTGAATAACTAACATTTCGGATTCTGTAACAATGGAACGGAAATCAAAGAGAATTTAGTACTAAGCCTAACGCTACCTTTTTTGATTTTGGGTCGGCTGAGATGTACCAGATGTTGGGGTATAGCAATTAATTATATGAAGGAACTATAATCACAACAAAAACATTCATTTTTATACCTTACGCGGCCATTATGCGTACGGGTTTGTATCGCAGTAATGTATGATTTAAAGTTCTTCAAATGGTGATAACTTGGAAATAGAGTTTAGCTATAACAAGAAAACTATTAAGTAGCAATCGTTTTCAGACCATGCAGCCAGACTGCACGTAATAAGATATAAAAGCCATTGATTGATGAACAGAGAAAAATGAAGGCAGAGTGAAATATATTCGATATGTAACAGCCATCTATGTGATCTTAGATAAAAACATTTGCTCTCTGAAAATAAATTCATTGAATTTAACATTTATTGGGCTTATTGCGTCATAAGATCGATAAACCACTATTTAATAAGTAGTTGGTACTCTCTTTAAAATGGGGAAAGTTTTGCTCATACCCTTGGTTTGACAATTATGGAAGGTGAAACTTCCAAAGGAGGCCTGGATTTAGGGAATGAGAACTGGATGAGTGGCCACCGTTACGAGCCTTTGGTTATAATAGATCAATGCAAGCCATAATTCACGCGTAGTTAGACTTTACAGCGTGTTATGTACGCATCTAAAACTGATAGAATTAGAGAACAAACGATGGATGTCAATAAGTCCGGCATAAATTGTACTGACTTTGAGATTGACTCAGACAGTGTCCGTTTCAAAAATCAGACATATTTTAATGGAAGTATAGACAATATTAACTATATTTCATGGCTTACCTCTGCCTTTTAAGCTGTATTTCGTCAGGTAATTGATGATGAACTGAGGGTTCGGAGTGCCATGATAGGATAAAAAGGCACAGGCCGCGATATATAAGATTATGCTAATCAGAATCCTTACATCATTAGTGAAAGGAATGATTTCATGTAGCTTAAAACAGTACTGTTCCAGGTCCCATCCCCTTTTTGGATTCTATCGGAGGTACACGGGATATGAGTTGCAAATTTACCCTCCTGATCGTTCGATGACGAAGAATCGCAATCCTCGGAGGGACCGAACTCAAAAGGAGAGCTAAGACTTCTGTCTTGGAATAGCATGCAGCACACAGGACCAGTCGTGGATGGATTTTGGAAAGGTATCAAATTAAATTAAATGGTGGAGAACTGCTTCGCATTGTTTGCGTCCATCAAATCCGACATTACTGCAGGTCTTTTTGCATCGTTTGCTTCATATAGATTTGTTATAGCGAGAAATGATTGGGATAAAGGTGTCATGAATGTTTATAACTACCTAGACCTCCATCTAAAAGACTTTGATTATACCAATCTTAACAGTGAGAATTTGGTGAGGCTTAAACGTCTTCGCGTTACAGTGGATGTGGGGGAGTCAAATGAGTATTTGCCAAGCAGTGAAGAATCACCATATATATCATACAATAAAAACAGCTTTCCGTATGAAAATTGTGCCCTGTGAGCATCAATAAATCGAACAAAAGTGAGAGGGTTGCCAGCAATTCCACTGTCAGTGGAATTTCAGTGGTAGAGGAGGAATTCATTAGCGCACTTGACGCTATTTTGACAAAAGAAAGGAAAATAAACTCAAGATACCGATCGGACCAGGAGTGAGACTTCAAAAACACAAAAGAGCTTGAATGTTACATTGGCGTTAAAGATAGTCCCGTGTAGGGTGTTAAGCGCACACGAGCAGATCAAGGTAGAACTGTGGTTGAAACTTTTGGTTGGGGCTGGCTGGGTTAAGCCGGCCGCTCAAAACCAGGGTTTATATAGAACTGAAGATAGCTACAAACTAAAGGAAAATGCAGTCTAACAGTAGCGAATTCAAAGGTGTTCCCGTAAAACAGCCCTAATGGTATCGTAAGTAGCGCTTTCAGAATTTTAGTCGGCACGAGTGACATACTCTGACAAGATGTAAGAAGTACAATGGTCCAGGTGGCATGGGATAGCAAGGCGACTTTTGATTGGTAAAGCAATGATATAATATCCCAGTATGGAACTCGCCCGTAACTATTCCAAGTGTACCAATGGGGTCAAACGCTATCTTCAGAACTGCAAGGAAGGAATAATGACAGCAAAGTACCTAGTAGCCCTGGTTGCAAGGTTACCAGTTGTTTTATTCTACAGTACAGTAGATGCAGTGAGTTCGTGTAAATCTGTAAGGTCTGTGAAGTGAAATACAACATCACTCCCCCCTACAGAGAAGAATCGCCCCGATTCCTGAGGTTCTGCTTGTACTTATTCAAAAGTTCTTGTGAGTTCTTGAGGTATGACTCGGGAAGCGACGAGTTCTCATGATCTTCGTACCCTTTCCATTTGACAAGGAATTTATTTTTTCCACGTTCTTTCTTATGAGCGAGTATAGATTCAACTTCGTATTCCTCATGTCCATCTTGAAATTGGAGAGGTGGCGGAGGTGGAATTCGTCGGTTGAACGCATCTGCAAAGAACGGTTTCAAGAGGCTAGCGTGGGACCCATTATGAATTCCTCTGTCAATCATCGGTTGAGATAAGTGCAGACGGTACGTCACACCGTTAATATCCTCTGTTATTTCAAAGGGACTACAATACTTTGGGTTCAGTTTGCGTGATCCAGCCGCATCTTCAAGTGATAAGTTCTTAGTTGATAGCCAAAACTTATCACCAATCTTGAACGTAGACGGCCTTCTTTTCTTGTTTACATATTTAGCGGTGGACTTATTCGATTTTCGGATCTGATTATGGGCTTTCCTTAATGCTTCTTGCATATCTTTTAGGAAACCTGCTGCCGTTGGATTGTCTGACGCTAAAACATCTAAGGGTACTGTTCGTGGTTGAATTCCATAATTGAGGAAAAATGGTGAGAAAGTTGTGGTTACATTCACAGAAGAGTTGTAAGCAACTTCAAAGTCTACCAAGTAATTATCCCAATCTGATTTGTCGAAGCTAACGAAAGCACGGATCATTTCCTCTATTTTTCTGTTCATTATCTCCGATTGTCCATCAGTTTGTGGGTGGTATGCAGATGAGGGGGATATCTTTGTTCCTAGTAGAGCAAAAAGGTTTGTCCAAACTTGCTCATGAAGATGGGATCTCGGTCACATATGATATTCTCTGGTAATCCATGATTTCGGTATACGTGATTCTTGAACAGCAGTGCTGTTTCAGGAGCATCTGTGCTTGGTTTCGTTGGTATTATTCTGATCATCTTAGAAAGTCTGTCAACGACTGCTAACACGCCGTTGTTTCCACTTCTCGACTTTGGGAGAGGTGTGATGAAATCCATGGTTATGTGGGTCCATTTGGTTTTCGGTGGTTATAGTGGTTGTAAAAGACCTGCAGGCTTCTGATTGGTTGCTTTGGTTCTCTGGCATTGGCAGGAACGTACGTATCGGATTACATACGATCTTAAATTTTTCCAATAAAACTTCTGTGATATTCTGTTGATAGTTTGGCTTATTCCTAGGTGTCCCGTGTTAGGCGTGGAATGATAGTCATGCAGGAGCTTGACTCTGAAATTTCCTTCTGATACACAGATCGTCTTGTTCATAAGTAGAAGCACCCCTCGACGCTCCAAAGGGAGCTTTAGGATCTTAATAATGGGTTCTGAGGTCCTCATCCCTACCATATTCTTCTGCCAACCCCACTAACTCAGTTTTCGTGAATGATATTGTCGAAATGCTTTTGGATTCTGAGGATTTCTTGGAAATAAATTCTTGGAGTAATGAATTGTTTCGATGATCAGGTGACGGCACATCTTGTGGTTGCCTCGATAGTGCGTCCGCCACTACATTTGATTTTCCTGAGATGGGGATTATCTTGAAGTCGAAATTAATTAATCTTTCCAGCCATCTCACTTGTCTCGGGGACAGGTTTTCTTGGGTTTCTAGGTATCTTAGGGGATAGTTGTCCGAGTGGATGGTGAATGAATTACCATAAAGGTAGGATATCCACCACTTTAGGGAATCTACAATGGCCAAAAGTTCCCTTTCATGGGCCGCATAATTTGTTCCGCATCATTAAGAGTCCTGGACGCAGAAGCGACCGGCCTTTTAGAACCTAATTCTTCCTTTTCAAGCACTGAAGCAATTGCATACTGTGATGCATCTTTGTTTAAGTAGATAGGCAGTGTGGCGACGAAATTTCTGAGAACCGGTGCGCTACAAAGTGTTTGCTTGAGTACTTTGAAGGCATCATCTTGAGAGCGGCTCCACTGGAAATTCACGTTTTTCGTCAATTCTGTGAGAGATTTTGCAAGAATTGAACAGACTTTTATGAATCTACGGTAATACTTGACAAAACCAAGAAAAGACTGTACTTGTTGCTTATTCTTTGGTATCGGCCATTCCATGACTGCACTTATCTTATTTGGATCAAAAGAAATACCGCTTTGAGAAATGATGTGTCCTAGGTACTCCACTTCTGTAACTCCAAAAACACATTTAGATAATTTTCCAAACAACTTTTCTTTTCTGAGGATTTCGAGTACAGTTCGAATATGATCCAAGTGATCCTTCCATGTCTTACCGTAGATGAGAATATCATACAGATAGACGATCACAAATAAGTCGAGCTGATCCTTGAAAATGTCATTCATTAGGTTCATAAAAGTTGCCGGGGCATTAGTGAGTCCAAACGGCAGAACAAGAAATTCAAAGTGCCCGTATCGTGTTCTAAAGGCGGTAAATGGAATCGAATCTTCATGTAGTCTAATCTGGTGATAACCAGATCTAAGATCAATTTTGCTGAAGAACTTTGCTCCTTTAAGATGGTCGAAAATGTCGTCCGTTCGTGGTAAGGGATAGCTCTTTTTTACAGGAAGCCGGTTTAAGGCTCTGTAATCCACACAAATCCGTAGGCTATCATCCTTCTTGCTCACGAATAGAATGGGAGCCCCCCAGGGGCTCTTTCTAGGTCTTATAAACTCAGCTTCCAGTAGCTCGTCCAACTTTTTTCGGAGTTCTGACATCTCTTTGCAGAAAGTCTATAGAGACCTTTCTTCTGTGGTCCTGCTCCTTCCTTTAATTCTATTTCAAAGTCTTGTTTCCTTCTCGGTGGCAAACCTCTCGGGAGCTTCTCTGGAAACACATCAGCAAATGTTTCCAGAACCTTCTGTATGTCTCGAGGGTATACGGGTGCTCTTGGTTCACTAGAATGTAAAGGTCTAAGTAAAACTGCAAATAACTCTTTTTTCTCATCGAAATCACTAACTATGGTATTGAAAAATACAAAAGGACTCACTACGGCATCATAAGCAATAAATATGAATGAATTTCCCTTGTGTTCGATTTTCACCTCCTTATTAAGGCAATTGATTTTTGCCCCATGCGAGGCGCACCATTTTTTCCCAAGAATTGCATCATAACGCTTTAATGGGCTTACGGCAAAGTACAGAGGTTCAGTATAGGCGTTAATATATACACTGACAGCATTTACCAATTATTGAAGTATCTGGTCTGCACTGTTGGTCATTTCAGCAAGCTCTCTGGAGTCTCTGGTCATTATTTGATGTTTCTTGCAAAATTATTCACTCAAGAAGTTGATCTCACTACCAGGGTCTATGAGTATTTTTGCTGGCCCACCAGCAATTGTACCCTTGACATTGAGAAGACCCTTGTGATTTATCTCGAATGCAGGGAAGAATGCTTCAATGAACGTTGCATTCGATCTGATGGTGGACACGATGGACCTTTTTGTTTGATTCAATGATAAATCTCGACTTTCTTTGCCTAACACAAGGGCTTTTAATGGTTATTCGATGAGTGGAACTGACTGGGGACCTTCAATCAGTTCCTCCGGGCTTTTGGGCAGTTCTTGGCCATATGCCCTTTCTGTCTGCACCTGAGACAGAGACCTTCGCGCATACATCTTTCACGTTCTTCTTTGTTAAGCTTCTGTAAGTTGGGAGTGTTTCTTTTCAACCCCGGTATTACTTCTACGTTCCTAATTTTCAGTGGTACTGGACTGCTGGTTCCAGCAAAAGAGCTTCCATTTCCATTCTTTACTCCAGAAGACTTTGGTAGGGTACTGGGTCCAGAACGCCGATAGACCGACTCCACTCGCTCAGCATCCCTCATTAGGTCGGAGAGGTTGACGTATTCTTTGATGCACAACGCCTTCCAGATATAGGGCTTTAAACCGCGAAAGTAACGATCTATCTGGTCTTTAACTCCAATATCGGGGATGTCGAGTATAATTTTGTTGAAGTCCTCGATGAAGGTAGGAACGTCTTTGACTTGTTTCCAGCGGGAGAGCTTGTCTCGAGCGATCTTTTTTTTTGCTCAATGTTTCAAAACGTAGGATCAAAGCACCCTTCAGGATCTGCCAGGAATTTATTCCTGTCCATTGTTCTGTCTTGGAGTGTACCATCCACCATTCATGGGCATTGCCAGCCAAGTAGCTGAGCGCTATGTGTAGGGGTCTATTGCCATCATTTCCTCCGAGATAGTTGTCCATCTCAACGCACCAGCTGCCAATTGATCCTTTCCCAGTGAATGTAGTTGGCTTGTTTTTCTTTGGGCCAGCCTGACTATCCACTGGGACATTACTTGACGAGCTGGCCTGGTTTCGGGCGTTTACGAGTTCAGATTCTAAGGAGGATACCTGTTGCGCTGCAATAGAAAGCTCTGATCTGTGTGCCCCATTCTGGTTATTGGCAGGCTCGAGACTCTGCTGCAACTGAAGTACCATTTGCGTAAGGGACTCTAGGGTGACTCGCGGCTGATCCATAGCGATTAGGTTCACAAAACCAGTAACAGTATTTGGCCTGGTATCTGAGAGAAGTTTCCGACCTTACACATGTACACGTGGTGATACGTGTACACGATTTCTGTAACACCTTGAGTAACAGAGAGTCTCCTAGATGGTTCTTGGGCTAACTACCCACGATGCGAAGCCTCCAGCAAGCTGGGTTTTAAAAATGCCAGCAATGATTTTTGAAAAAATTGTGATTTATAACCTGATTGGCTCTCCTTGCGCCTTCAAATTCCGGTCTTGGTGACCTAGAGGTTAAGTGTAAGCAGCTCCTGATGAAGTGGTCGCGGGTTCAAATCCGCCAGGAGCACTTACAAAAAGTTCCTTCTCTGACGTAAGGGTTGACGTCAGTCACGTCGGGTGCGTTATAGTAGCCCTTCTTCCGATTCTTGCTTTGCGGTGATTGTCCTGTCTAGGTCCTGATGGCGATACGGACTTACAATTGTAAATCTTACTACAAGGATCTGGGGGCAGCAGAGGAAAGCTTGCAATCACAGCGGAAGGATGAACATAACACACACACGTAGTCGATTGAGAAATGAACTTATTGCTCTATTTTCCTTTTTCTTACTCAAAAAGAAGCAATTTTAATGGAAACTAGAGATATCAGTTGTGACCTCTGACTGTGAGTCGATGCTGAGCCCCGTTCTGATGGCAGACAAGGTCTTTTTCACTGAACAACTCAATATTGCAGTTTTTGCACTTGTACTCCTTCTTGCTTGTACGGCGGATGTGACGACGGGAACGGAGGTGCTCGAAGTACTGAACGCGACCGGAGCAGGTGACTTGACAATGACGACAATGGAACGGAGAGGACTTCGGATTCTTGTTCATCCGCGGCCTTTTCGAGGGCCTAGCCTTGCGTATTCGATGGTTTACCACCCTTTGGATCGACACAGAGGCGGCGTCCGGCAGTACTTGAACCCTTCTCGGAGGAGCCCTTGAACTTCTCGGTGGCCTTGACGGGTTCGAGACGGTCGGACGCGACGGCTTCCTCTGGACCGGGGGCAAGGAACGAAGGCCGGTCGATGGAGGTAGGGCAAACGATCGAAAAGGGGTGCGAGGCTCTTCGACCGTAACAAAGGCAGGCGCCCCTGCAAGTGCTCGGGGTAAGACAAGATCTTGGCAAGTCGGCGTCGGTGTCTTGGGCTCCTCGGGGCTGAGTAAGGCGATCAGGGTTCTCGGAGTCGACGGACGAGGCGGAGTCTTGGGACCTTCTTCCTCGCCAATAGGTACTAATGGCGAGGTGGGCGGGGAACGAAAGTCGGCGAGCTCTTCTGAGTCGTACTCTGACGGCTACGGAGGGCGGCCCTTTGACTTGCTGTTGTACGACACTGTGGGTTACCGCGTAAGGGTCAGAGTGAAAAACACAGGGTTAGTCTCTGTTTGCAATCGGGCAGCTGAGATAAACCTGGTAGAGATTTTATCCCAACTGGCGGATAAGGAAAACGCACAATAAAGCACAACTTACTTGCGATGCTACCACGATGTGGGGTGTTAAGCGAACACGAGCAGATCAAGGTAGAACTGTGGTTGAAACTTTTGGTTGAGGCTGGCTGGGTTAAGCCGGCCGCTCAAAACCAGGGTTTATATAGAACTGAAGATAGCTACAAACTAAAGGAAAATGCAGTCTAACAGTAGCGAATTCAAAGGTGTTCCCGTAAAACAGCCCTGACGGTATCGTAAGTAGCGCTTTCAGAATTTTAGTCGGCACGAGTGACATACTCTGACAAGATGTAAGAAGTACAATGGTCCAGGTGGCATGGGATAGCAAGGCGACTTTTGATTGGTAAAGCAATGATATAATATCCCAGTGTGGAACTCGCCCGTAACTATTCCAAGTGCACCAATGGGTCAAACGCTATCTTCAGAACTGTAAGGAAGGAGTAATGACAGCAAAATACTTAGTATCCCTGGTTGCAAGGTTACCAGTTGTTTGATTCTACAGTACAGTAGATGCAGTGAATTCGTGTAAAACTGTAAGGTCTATGAAGTGAAATACAACATCCCGACTGCAGAAGTCCTTAACATCACCAAGGAGGTGATGGTAATCATTCTATGTACAGCCACCACAGGGATATTAAAAGGGAAGAAAAGAAAAGTTAGAGCAGATCGTCTCTTCGTTTATCTGTTCTAGATTTGGACAAGAGAAAGTAATCACTTCATCAGAAAAGGGAAAATGATTTAGATGAGTCAGAAGACACTACTAATGCCTCGGTCAAGAATAGGACTGGAACTGGGCAAAAATATGAGTTTCCTCGATACTACAATGGTTTTATAGTGGTTTCAGATGCCGCTAATTTGGAGGCATTCCGAAAATGGCAAAGTGTCTCATAGATAATAGGACCTTTTGCTACGGCTTGCTCTTTGTATCCCGACTGTAATGCCAAGGAGAGCAATCATGTTGCGTTTCATCAGACAATCTGGTATTTTCAGAGCTTTGGAGACATAGAAAGTCACAAAATTGCACTGGATGACAGACCAACCACATCTAAAAGGAAGAATAGTTGTAATTACATTGAAAACGACACACGTTATTATTTAAGGATGCCGAAGGAAGAAATTTGGGTATTTGTTTGTGAATACAACTTATGTCTCGCATGTAAGGTACTAGAAAAGTTGCTGGAAACGAACATAATCGATAAACGCAAACATGGACAATTTATCGTAGGAAACAGCAATTTAAACATGGCAAAGGACACGAAGTTTGCATTGAAGAAATTACTGAGTAGTTTATTACGAAGACATATACCATCAAAGAAAAAAGGTAGCGATAGGATTTCGAAAGGAGAAGTTTTTCCCCACTGCTAAGGTAGTTTCTCGCTTCCTGTGTCGAATAGTCGTTGTGCACTGCCCCGAAAATCCGGGCAAAAGGGTTTCATCTGGTACTTTTGCTGCTGCAACGACGTCATTCTTAACAAAAGATGATAGTAAGGAACTCAACTTTTTGTGCGGTCCTGCTACAACCCTGGAGTCATTTCATAGATTGCTACATCGGAATAGCTGAAAGTATGCCCCATTACTTCGAATTTCTCTTCCTTATTTGTACTGCACCCCATTCATAGAGAGTATGATGTCTAAAAGCTCAAATGCAGTAATTGATTTATTCCTTTCGGTTCAGTAATGTCTGAAAATACCATTCAGAACAAACTTACCAAAATCCAGAGCAGCTTCAAAGCATCTGAACATCGGATTTATTCCCATCATGCCTGTTATGAAATATGTAAGAGAAGATGTTTACATAAATAAAAGATTCGGTACAAAAAGTAAATTAACGAGAGATAAATGTAGGGTAAAAGATCTTGAGTGAGCATAATAATTCAGCGTAATGTGTTCTGTACGATACGGGAGAGTTGTGTGCTTGAGAGACGATAATTGAGACGATAATTGTTGATTTTTGAAACGTGACAAATGAGAAGATATGAATTCATGACAATTGAGCGTCATTTGCAGTGGGTTTTTTGGGGGTTTGGGCGAGGGAAGGTCGAAATGTAGCTGAAAGCTATTGCGAAATTCTTAGTACATCTCAGAAATTTTTGCCGATTCCTGAGTATAGGCTACGTAATATTGCAGAGTATGCACTTTACGAAATTGGATGGTGGCACCTAATGGATGTGCTTAGGTGGCAATGGGTTACGGAACGTTTGCTTCCTGAAAAACCGGACCAATAAAATCATGACAACTAAGGGGTACGTCACTGGAATTTCTTGCCCAGTTTTGGATGGAAAGGTCAAAGTGAAGACGAGAAACTGTTGCAAAATACTAAGTATACCTGACAAATGGTTACGGAACTGGGAGTATAAATCAAAAAGTGTCCCGAAATCCTGAATAAATCTTGAAAAGTGTTTCGAAATCCCGAATAAAGCCGAAGCAGTGTTGCGAAATATATATTGTACGCTACAGGAGGGTAGATGTGCGCTCATGGCGGGAGTGATGAATTGCTGTTTTTTCAAAAAATGCGGGCCAGTGAAATAATGGCAATTGAACCGCATCTTCTGGGGATTTTTTTTGTGAGGTTGAGCGTGGGAAGGTTATCGTGAAGCTGAAAACTATTGCAAAATCCTCAGTATAGCTCAGAAAGAGTTTTGCGATTCTGAGTTTGGTTTGGATGCTGAGCAGGAGGATTATTCTCGCTGACTATCTGGAAACCGATTTTCACAAATATCATTGTAGCTTTAATCCTTTCCTAGCTATTTTCCAGTTTTCGTTCTTTTCAGAAATCGTTGTAGTCTTGGAAACTACTACCTGCACCCTACGAAATTTGCTCGAATAAATGAGGAGTAACTTTTGGTTTTAAAATATTGTTTTTGTATGCTGTACGAGAGATACGAGTACAAGTAGCTTTCCGTTGTGTGGACAGCAAACATAAAATTGGTATTGAAGGAAGACTCATTAGAACAAACTAAACTATGTATTCTAAAGTTCTGATCCATACAACTTTTTGACACTGTTCGAAGTGCGGGTATCACAGCTGAATATACCTGGATGCTTTGCTTCAATTCCCACTTGAATTCATATCAACACCTTGTTTCACACAGTTACATTCTTAGCAACTGTCCTCAAATTTCCGACAATTTTCATTGCTTCCCTCGCATGGGAGACAGATGCGAAAGCAGCCCCTTTATCATCTAGAAATTTAACTATTTCTCTGCCTGTAGGACTGGATGATGATGGGGAGTGACTCTCTTTAGTTGAATGAACCAAGAAAATGAGGACTAGATCGAACTGAGAACATTAGTATGAGTCAAAACTCATGAATTTCGCTTGATTCAGCAATTTATAACGGCTGAGTTCTTCGGCTACCCCCTCAGACTGCTTGCGGTAAGGTGTCTGAATTCCGAAACTTGCGTTTTTTATTTTCGGTTTCCACTCCCTGATCATCTCAACAAATCATTATTGTCTCAAACGTGTCGAGATACCCTTGCGCTTCAAAGCTCTTCTCAAGGGAATGGCCAAAGGTTTCGCAAGTGTCCAAGAGTTTCACTAATCCGAAGGCAAAGTTCTTAAAAATAGATGCCTCGAATACCCTTGTCGATTCCATGGTGATTTTTAGGGCTTCTCACCATTTCTAACCCTCCCTCTGTAAAACAACTCGCTGACCAAGGTACCAATTTATATCGTACTCCTCATCTGAATTTCCAGAAAGAATGAGTTTTGAGGTTACAAATTACTTAGATAAATATCATCACCGTGTCGTTTACGATGCGTTTGAGTTTGAATAACCCTCTTCATGAAATGCCGTCGCTCCGAATGCATTTTCCACTGTTTTAAAACTTTTCCGCGAAAGTATGACTCTGCCTAGGGTCTCAGCACCAGACAATAGTTGTTCCAAACTGCGGTCCGCCAACTGTCCCAGGTTTCCCTGAGATTACACTCATTGCATCCGTTTCATCCGCTATTGAACCCTCTTCTATAATTAATTTATCAAAAGGCAGCACATGTTCCCAATCGGTAATCAATGCGGATCCAAAAGTGATGGAATTAGCTGAATACATATTCAGGATGTCTTCTGGTGATTGAAGGGATCTTTCTGCTGAATTACTGCAACTGCCCTTCTTGAAAAGCTTCAGAACATCAGAAGAAGAGCACAAGGCCCTCAACTCACAATTTATAACTTCCTTAACAGTTGAGTGATTTCCGACACGAACAGGTTTGATGAACTCATCTCCAGTCATGCCAACACGTCTCAAGTTTATCATATATAAATAATCAGCAGCCACATTGTTCACACTCAAGACAAGATTTCGACCCGTTACTTATCTAGGCGGAGTAAATCCATTCACTCTATTCTGCGTCATAAGCTTCTGGGTAGGTGAACGAATAAACAGATTGGAGACGCCACTCTTTCTGGTGCCCGGGGGACGTTGACAGAAAAGCAGTTTGCTGCAAGGTCGAAAAAGCACATTTGGAGCTCCGCATACCTCGAGATTCTTCAACCCTTAGAGGAAAATTTGGTGAAGAGCAGAGCAAAGCGGCTATCATGGAATAACCCAAGACAAAAGGACATCCATCTGAGTACCATCTGTTGCCAGCTTTGCTAGACTAACTTCATTCACTCCTTTGCTGAATCCAGTATCTCACAGTGGAAATAAACATCATTCCGGACTTGGAAAATAGATGCTGGTTGCTCTTGGTGTAGACCGCGGAAGGTTGCCCTTGACTTCCTAACGGAATGGACAGAGGAAATCATAATAACATACAGTGATTTCCCTTGCGAGATCCACATCTGAGAAACCAGCTTGGATTGATGTACTAAAGGACATCCCGCTCAGACTTATATCGCTGAAAAAATTGAATATCTGAAGACAACTCAAGACCTTGTACACTTTGAAATCGTTGCTGGGGTTTCCAAACTTTTCTAATCCTGTCTGGAAGAACTTAAACGTCATACAATCTAAACGATGAAATACCAACTTGTTAATTTAGGGAGATTTGGTCTAATGAAGCAGCCTCTTCCATCTTGACAATGAAAGAAACTAAACTAAGGAAAGCATCACCAAACAAAACACCGCTTTCGCGCATAATTGAAAAGGGAAGCGATACAGAACCAATACCAGAACTTTGATTCCCACATTCACGGCGGATCCATGTTCGTTCAGCGAAGTATCACAAATAGTTGGACTGTTCGGCTACCCTGCACCAATGCACGAGTTGATCTCCACTTTTCTTACCAACAGGTCCAATGTGCGATACCCTCTCTGCTCTATACCCGTAATCTGGCATTTACCACAGCGATACGTCAACAAAGAGATCCAGGGATATCTTAGCCACAACCTCGGAAGCTAACCCAATGAAGTAGGCATTATCTCGGGACTGTGTCGATAACACCAACCCTAGACACTTGACATTCAAGAATTGAGCGATTCTAATATCAAGAAGGCCTAAAACTCGTTAATTTTCTTGATTTCAGTAGGGGCCGCTGATCTTTCTCTCAGTGAAAAATCCAGCAGAGCTAATAATAAGGTATATCAGATAACAGAAGTTCTGAATACAGATTTCGGTAGTTTCACCGAAGTAAAATAACCAGATCAGCATTTCCGTTAAGCGACCCATGGCAGATCTCCTCGAAGTACTCTGTCCCCACCTGCTTGCCATTCTTCCTTGCTCACTTCCATCTGCAAAAAGTTCACTACTGCTCCCCTATCCAGCGGCTTCTCGAGCAGGGACATGTTACAGTTCCCCATTAACATTGGAACTAGACTTTGGTAGCGTAATTCCCGCAGGGCCGGGGAAATATAAATGCAACGAGTCGATTTATGGAAAATCCCCTTCATTCAGATTGAAAGATGCCCAAAGTTTTTTTAGCGGCATTGTAGAGCGAGATAAGCGCACAATCAATCTCTGATTTCATATTCCTAAGGGTCAAAATTTTCTCAATGGTATCCAACAATGCAGAACTCAACTCCCTGACATCAACGCGCGTGGTAATATGAAGGGATTGGATCGGCTCAAAGGCAGTCCCGGGTTTGTCCCGATGCCATTAATTTTTCTTCTCCCTCGCATATTGTCTCCCAGCACTTGAAATTACACCAGTAGTCTCCGTAAGTGCATGATGGATGCAGTTGTTGTCATCGAGAGCACGTTGGCTCACTATATGACGCTGCATACCAAAGAACTTCACCGAGAATAAATGGTCCTATGCTTGCATTGACTTTACCTCCAATCCTTTTAAAGACTTAACAAACACCTGTGGGCCTTCGTTGGTCTAAACAGAGGGTACATACTTCATGTCGTATTATAACAGACAAGCACCGTGCACGCAAACTTGCTGCATGAGCGCCTTTCCCTCCGTTGAGAAGAATGAAGCCACTGAGAATCGCTTTCCTTCTACTTTGGGGGTTAAGAAGATGCCGAGTAGATCGTTTAACCAGAGGCTTATCACAGAAGTATTAAATTGACTTGCAACTTAAACCTTAAAAATCAGATCGGGGCGTCTCATTGCAAAAACGGAATGAAGGTAGAATCTCATGGTCTTAGAAAGTGATTGAGCTCACTCGTATGCCGGGAGTGTGAAACATATATCAACGACAAACTTCATCGCACCGAATGAGAATTCCAATATATTTTATTTCCGCCGTATCCTTTTCAGCTTTCCGCCAGTCTTTATGTCCGTGGCGAACCTTGAGACGATACAGATTTTGGCCCTAGGTTTCAAACTGAAATATCTCTCGTACAACGAACCCATCTCTTGAAAAATATTCGTTACCGATAGGTCCACTTTCCAATTCCCATCCATCAATAAATCTGCCACAATGTATTGATTATCATCACCTGAACTACGTCCAACATCCTCGCTTTGGAGCCTGATGAGAGATTTCAAGGAATCTTCTTCCAAATCGATGTCATCCTTGCTGAATTTTCTACGTTCCAACCTCACCCGGGTAACCATATCATTCCAAAAATATCCTAGCTGCTCGGATTCTACATTTGCGGAACGAATAAGAAGGGAATTATCAGCGCTGAGCCAGGCTAAGATGGCATTCAGCGGCCCACATTTGTTGACTGTCGGAAGCTGAGAGTTATTGAATTCTTTGACATGATGATATTCGAAGTGGTCGAATACGAGGTCAGAATGCAGTTGTTTACTCCCCCTGTACTCCTCTGCACCGTTAGTTAACACAAACTTAACACTTCGCCATACAAATCTTGACGAGTGTGGGAAATATTCTTCCAGTGAATCGAAATGTACGAAAAAGATCCTCTCCATGCAGAAAAATGTGCCGTTTTCTAAGCAATTGAGAGTGCTCTGCATGATTCGCACGCGAGGAAGGTAAAAGTGGTCAGGGGAGATTAGAAAGATAATAAGAAGGGTTGAATTGAAAATTTTGCCCCAAGTCACGGTCCCAGAAGAGCTCCCTTGCATATATACTGCTCTCTAGCTCTGTAATGGAACAACAGTAACAAGTTCGAACCGAATAATAAGAAATATATACTGCCGATTCACCCTTTGAGCCAAATGTGAGATAAAGAACTAGGAGAAAGGAGTCATGGTTCAGTTTAATCACCGAGATCTCAAGGATACGGCTGAACTTATCTTCCGTGATTGAATGTTCTTTTTTGTCGAAATCCTTGTACTTCAGAGCCACAGAATTTGCCACATTCACTGAACCATTAGACCCATTTTTCTTCTTTTTTCGGCTCGGACTCTTTGTCGATTTGTCAATTTCGATTACAATCGGTTTGCACCTAATACAGATGCTGCAACGGGTGTGATATCATCTACGTCCACGACTTCCTGTGCAACGCTGAGTTGCATCCGAGAAGTTCGAGAAACTCTTCCTGACCCTGGAGACTCCCCACATCCAATACCAATCGGCTAACCTTGGAATCTAACACCGCGTTGACGATTTTTTGGCAAAAAAGGAGCCTTTCTCTCCCTTAAAAATTCTAAAACCTTGTCCCTGCCGTCATATCCCCTCCGTCCATCATCATCCTTCCGAAAGTGGACCGCGACCTCCTCGAGGGTAAGATTTTCATCGTCAATGATGTGCCTTCTCGCGTGCGATTACGATGAATCATTGTTGCCTAAAAATACATTATCGCTACTCTTCTTCTTCTTTGGGGGGGTAACCGGTGATTTTTCTCCCGGTATTCGTCGCCTCTTCGATCTCGTAGAGCCCTTATTCGTTACCATCGCTGATTGTAGTAGTCGTAAAGGAACGAGGCATAGTCCTGGCATCTTTTTGGCGCGGATACAGAAAGAGGGAGGAGTAGGACGTAACAGTACATGAAATTTGGCAG
Source organism: Kappaphycus alvarezii (assembly GCA_002205965.3). NCBI lineage: Eukaryota > Rhodophyta > Florideophyceae > Gigartinales > Solieriaceae > Kappaphycus > Kappaphycus alvarezii. Next base: position 400,567 of record NADL03000845.1, read on the forward strand.
ACGGATGTTTGGAGGGTAATGAATCGGTCCAGGGAAGTTTGAAGTAAAGAGAGATAAGGGGAGAAAGTTTGGAGGGATGAGTGGAGTTCTGAAATCGCAAATGGTGATACAGTGTGGCGAAGTCTTAAAAGATGTCCATTATACATTGTACGGATTGCACAACAATTTTTTATCTTTACTTTGACCTTCCCCAAAATGTTCGAGATAAATCCCCTGGCTTTCATAATTTTATTGGTGCGAAATATTCTTATAAACACCAATGAATCAAACTCGCCCACCGAGCACATATAACCTCCTGGAGCGTAAATTACACATTCTACAACAATTTTCGAGCTATATTCAGGATTATGCAACACTTTCTGAGCTATAATGAGGATTTCGGAGCAGTTTTTAAGTTGCACTCTGACTGTACCATAGTCAATCCCTCGGAAATATCCTAGTGACATGCAGCTCGTATGTCATGATCTCATTGGTCCGAGTGTTTTTGAACCGACATTCCGTAACCTAACGCCATAAAATATTTCCTTGGGATGGTTCCACCAATGAGCGTAAAGTATGAATACTGCAACATAACTCAGCTTAAACTCAAGATTCCGCAACAATTTGTGAGCAATATACCCAGGATTTCACAACCATTTTCAGCTGTAATTTTAATTTACCATAGTCAAACCCCAAAAGAATCCTGGTTACTGACCCCTCGGTTGTCATGATTTTATTGGTCCGAATTTCTTTTAACCGAAATTCCGTAACTCGGTGCCACCCAAGCACATCCACTGGATGCCACCACCCACGTGCGTACAATACATATTATTCAATCTTACTTAGCGAATAATCAGAATTTTGCGACATTTCCTGGCCAATACTCAGGATTTAATGACAGTTATAGCTGTACTTTGCTCCTCCCTTGCCAACAACCCCCAAAAATTGCCCCGCAAATGGGGCTCAAGTGTCATGATTTCATTGGACCGCGTTCCTTTTTCAAAAACAGCAATAGATCAAGCCCACAAATGGCGCACATGTACCCTCCTCTAGCTTACAGTACAGATTCGTCCACATTAAGTGAGCCATTCTCTAGAGGGAAGGTGAAGTGCCTCAGAGAGAAGCGGGAGAAGGGAAAGGGAATCGTTATATTCTCCATCAGGGAACGTTCTGCAGCTAGCCACAGGACATAATTGTGTCAAATCGTTGGGATAAGGGTCCTCAGTGAGGTTTTTTACGAGTATGCATATAATGAGGGGGGATTTAGTTAGCCCTATATCGCCCTGTTGGAAGGGCAGTGTGGCTTTAATCCACACGGAGTCGGATTCCTACAATGAATCTACTCGAAAACACTTGCCATCTCTTCGTCAACAGATTTTTCAAGTGGAGAGGTAATTTGCGGCGTGGTTGAGAGGAAGATTTATGATGCAAAGTAGAAAGCACTGAAACGTGTAATACGTAGGAGACCTGAGGGTCGGACATGAAGATGAGTACTATTCACAGATATTCCGCCTTGCTCAAGGCTTTGAGTTCCAGGGAGGTCCCAGGGAGGTCCCATAGTGTTTAAAAGGGGTTTGTACAATTAAAAAGAGCAACATGCCAAGAAAGGTGGCCCTGCCTGCGTCCCTGCTCGGCTCCAAAGTGGATATCGACCAAAAGTGAGTCTGCAATGTTGCCCGTAGAGCTATTTTGCACAACGAGAAGCTTAGATAATGCTGCGTATTGCATGTGACAGTATCTCGCAATGCTCACTGCAGTTAAAATCGTTACAGGAATTGAAATGATTGATGGTTGTCATATCGCGATTGTGTTCTATCATAAAGCACCATTGTTCAATCGGGTAATACAGCACCTCTGCAGCACCTAATCTCATTCATTTGGGGTAAAAGAAGGGAGTTAGCTTAACGCGCTTGATAAGAGGGTTGGACCCCGATGAAGCTCTCTTGCAGGGTTGTCACAGTAAGCTGTGACAGATATTCCAAACTTAACACAACCATCTTGCGGATGCAAGGATTTTCCGCTCATTTAGTACTACAAATTATGAAAAAATCTTAAAAATAAGACATCACTGTTTACCAAGCTTCGAAATATATAGGTCCTTGTTTTAGGTTTGTAAAGCTCAGAGCATTGTTAATTGGAATCATTTACCTTTCTTACCATTATTCTTTAGTAAATGCTGTGCTCGTTATCGCCAATGAGTCTTGCCCTCATTTTCTCGTGGAAATGCTGCATTGCAGATCAGATTGATCTCGTGAAGAGGTCATTCACTTCTCTATCAATAAAAAAGTTTTGAAAAAGATGAGTGAATAATCAATCCTCATATATAGGCCCACCCTACTGATTCAACAATTACTATGAACTGTTCTAATTGGATACTATATCTTCAAACTTTAGAGATTATGAGACGTAAGAACCAATGCGCTGTAGTAACATTCCTCTTGGAGTGGAATGCAGCCAAATATATCTCCAGATCCCTGAAAGCGTTTCAAATATGTGCTGAAGAACAGCAAGAGGTGTTGATATTACTTGACAATTGCGAATCATACACATCCGACTTTAAGTCTCGCTTTAAACTTTTTAAAAGCAATTTATTTCCTGCAACTGCCATTATTTACTATACACAGTGGCTAAAAACTGGCCTCGAGTCGGCCTCCTCAGGAAAATTTCAGCGTACAGACCACTGTCATGATATTTTAGATACATAACAGACCACATCTCTACAAAACTAAAGAACACACACACTTACCCCTTCATTAGCACTGATGACTCGGAAAAGTTTTCGCTTTATGTTTTGTAATTGTGACAAATTGTTAAGTCCGTAACCAAGCTGATGGAAGGGCAGCGTAGGCGATTAGGGTTCTAATGAGGGATTCTAACACCTTCGATACACCGGAGAAAATACTTCAGGCATGATATGTACTAGACTAAGCATTTAGGCGATCATCAGATTTTTTTCAGTGCTCGGAAGCAAAATTAAGGTGAAATGTCGTGTCACTATTTAAATTATCAAATAGTTGATGACTTCTAAAGTAGGAAGTAGAACATCCAGCTTCTTTTCATGCCCTGGAGGGGAGCATCCCTTTTACCTTGATTTAATCATCTTATCCACATCCACCCTATCTTATTCGGCCATTATAAGTGAAAGTAAAATAAAACAGGTGAACCTAAAGGCCCCCCGCAATTGCGGCTTAATTGTCCTGATTTTATTGGCCCTCGTCTTCTTTCGAAAAATAGCGATTCGTCAAGCCCGTCATCAGCGCACATCTACCGTCCTCTAGCGTACATTACACATTAAAAAACACTTCTAGGGCTTTAATCAGGAATTCGCGACACTTTTTGATCTATATTTAGGGTTACACCAAAAATTTCTGAGCTATAACTATAAAATAATGGTGTAAGTCGCAAGCCCCCTTGACTAATTTGCTAATCCCGCCATTGTTCTGAAGAAATGTTTTGAGTTCCACACAAAGCAAGTTGCATTCATGGCGCTGCGGTTGCACTGGTTTATCGCATATTTACTTGAAGTACTGCTAGAATAGGATAGTGAAATTACGCGTGGAAAACAAAGACCTTAGTCGATATAGGTAACGGACCCCGCTTCCTTGATCCAGCTCTCGTTCAAGTGAACAACTTCCTTTGGGAATAAAGTCCCGTAAATGGTAGAAAGCCTAGCCTTTGGAACTTCGTCATCGCCATTTTCCACGATTAGCCGCAGAAACTTCAAACGGGTTTCCTCAAGCCTCAGGGACCTCGAATATATAGCAATTTCTATGTAGAGATAGAGGCCTGCTAATACTTTCCGCAGACCGAGCTCACTTGTTATTTCCGTTAGTGCTTCTCGTGGTATTTCAGAGATATCCTTCAGAACATCCTTGTCAGAAGTTTTGCGGCTTATATTTTGGCGTTCTGAAGCTCAAAAAGGTGATATAATCCTCGATAAATTTTGTTTTTAGGCATTTGGTGTATTTTTTATACTCCCACCAAAATTTCGTGGTGGTCTTCTTCGACGGTACTCCAAGGATGTAGCATCTCATAATTCAATAATGCACCTCTTTGAGCTCTTTTGCCGCGATTCATGCAATCATTTCCATGCTGCAAATATTGTTCACGACTCGGTTTTTGCTCTTCACCTTATTGGTTTACGAAAGCACAGTTCTGTTGTACTTGCATCCATCTTTCAATACGCCAGCGCTATCACACACTTAATGCCATTGATCTCAACCCAATTGAACCAGAAGGGGTCAGTCTACCGAATAACGGCCATCCATATATCAGAATCCTCGGCAGATAAGACTACTCGAAGATTTTTCATCGCCATTCGCAATTGCCCTGAGATATTTGTCCCTACCTTACAATCCCTCGTCCTCACATCTCTGTCAAAGTGTAAATAGCACCCGAACATTATGTGGTCAATGTGAAGGTCTTTAGGTGCACTTGTTGCGACTTCTAAAGCCAAAGAAATTCTTTTCGCTTCTGCTGATTCCAAATAAGTCTTAATTCCGCGAATTTCAATGCTTGTCGCATCGAAATCAGATCCCATTGGAAAATACGGTACCTTGACCCGACATCCTCGGAGTGTTTCAATATCCGATTACTATTAAGATTCAAAAACATTAAGCATAAGAAAGAAGCATGCGTTCCAAGAATATTGACCAACCAGCTCTATACGCATCAACTGTTAGCCGAGATGTCAAGAAACGAGCGACTACTACAGTTTTTGCTACTGTAGTTTTGCATTGGTAGTTTTTTTCGTGAGCCACAATTTTATAGAGAAGCCATTACTTTTCTAATGGGTCTCTACTGATAGAAGTGACTGATTTGTAATCATTAGAAAAAAGATGAAGTTGCGGCATGTCGTAACATGGATTCAGATACGAGAGGAATAACGAAGCCATTTTCAGTTGTTCTGATGTCTCTCACATAAGGCTCCATAGGGTACGCAACTATTTTAAGCAAGGCATTAACTTATTGATATATATTTTTTGCTTTCCAGAGCGGAACGGCCCATAACATAAACTCCTTCCCTCTCAATTGAAGATCTGCCTACTTCGTCCAAGCCCTCTTCGGTCATGCGTGCTTGAGTACGAACCTTTATCATAACTGGTTTGGCTTGAGGTGAAACAGTTGCTTTATAAGCAAAAAACTGACGCTTGTGAAGTGTAACGAGTGGTGCAGGAGGGGGTGGATGATTGTGGACTCCGAAAACAAATGCGAAAGATACTTTTTCGGGATTCAAATTTTTCCCATTTGACGATCGCAGTAGCTCGCAGTTCGTCGGTAGACTAACGTACTGTCTGATTTCATCAATTTCGAATTCTATCAACTCAAAAGAACATGACCCTTATTCCGATAAACTTGAAAAAAAGCGTCCACATATTTTTGCACTGCGGTGATTCTGGGGAGCAATGTAGTTGCAGCTCGAATCGAGATCAGACAACTTTCATGTCTTCATCATTTCTTCTAATGCTTCAATACCTTTCTCCGCTATGTCTTCTAGTGTATTTGACATGTGATTCTTCCCTGAGACCTTACATACTTCATTTGGTTCACCCGAATCCCATGATATTCCGGAACAACAAACAAATCTCATGTTGCTGTTTCTGTTCCTCCTACTTACTGGTCCACCAGTACATCTTTTCCGCCGAGAATATGATGAGCTCCCTGAGATAATTTTCCAGTGAAATTGCAGTACCCATTTTTCTCTAATCACTGAATTGTGTGGTTTACATGTACTGCTCTTTGTAGGACAATGTCGGAGGAAAGGGGCAAATTCTAAGGATATCTTTCATTGTTGTAACAATTCTTCGCGTCCATCACATTGCTATTGTGATACTCTTTGAACTCACCTGATGCTCGTATGCAATGTTGAATCCCTGCACAGCAAATTTTTCTTCTTACCATTGCAGCATTTTCCAGAAATGATACCACACATTCACTCTTGGTCTTGGTCTAAACTTCTAACCTAGTTTTTTTAAGAACTCTGGACTATTGGACCATCTGATTAGGAGAAGAGCATCGTCTTCTGAAGAGTCTTAGGTTAGCGAAAAATACTTATCCTTTGGAAACTCGTGATGTTGAATATATTTCGTTGCAAAATGCCTTCTTTTTTTTTCCTGTTAGAAAATAGGAAAAGTCGGGAAGCTGTATCTCGGACCAACTCCATGTATTTCTCAACAAATCCAGTTGGAATAACAATTTCCCCACTCCCCGTTAGATTTCGCCAGCTACAGATTTTCATTTCTCCATTTGTTTTCTCATAAAAATCTTCAACTTCGCAGTTGTATACCTCAATAATTTCTTTTAGTTCACGATCAATTTATTGCATATCTGCCTTCCTGCGAAACCATTTTGATTCTTTGATTAATAATTTAATTCAGCCATTTGCGCGACGATCAAAATCGATAAATAGGATGCCACAGATTTGAGTATTAGGTAGAGATAGTTCTACTGAATATAAACAAGAAAGCAAAGTAAAATCAAATAAAGTAGTTCTGTGCCTCCCGTTACCCCTTCTGACAAATGGTAGCGATCTTGGGTACGAGAGTGCGTTGAGTAAGAGGTGAGGCACTACAGTATGAGTGTAGGCCGAAAGTAATTCAATTTCTTTGTAATACCAAAGTAAAGATCGGTAGTAATGCGCCTGACTTACTGTGAATGGCACATATCTTGAAGTCCAATGAACCTATCTTCCGGGGGGCCTCACAATTACCTTGGGTGGTGCTGTTCTCAATTCTTCTATTTGAGAAAAACAACCAGAAATCTTGGATAAGGACTTAGTCTAGGAGTTTACATAGTTTTACAATGGACATTACAATCAGATACCAATTGATTTTCTGACAGTTTTGACTTTTTCAGCTTACATAAACGATTTCATAAACCAAATAACATCAAAAATGTTACTGACTGCATTAAAAACTCTTGTTCTCAGAGATTAAGAACAACAGCGACTATAAATTTTACTTACCGTCTTGTTCCAATATTGATATGTAACGTCAAGCTGAAGTTTAATAGGCGACTCAGAGAAGGAACTAGTAATTCAAGGGTTCAATTACCAGGGTCTTTAAACCACTGGTGTTATCAGAAGCCCGCTCCGATCCTCTGTTTTCATCTAGAACTGACGTGATCGCTAGGAAAAATTTAAGGAGAGTGAAGCAAGCTCACGTTAATGTATACCACGACAAAAATTATTTCTCATGATGTAAAATAAGTCCCATAGTTTGTAGATAACTTAATCCGGTATTCATTAGTTATTTTAGTGATCATGTCAAATAATTTTCTGGATATTGCTTGTTGGGCAATGCTCCTTTAAAATTTCTTGTCACAGATCCAAATGCGAAGCGTAAAGAAAAGGGTGCCCATTCTCTTATAGGCAGGCCGTAACGTCTCTATGATAATTTCTTACAATATACAAGAAATGGAAGCACTCTTTAATCAGCATGTGAAACACTGTTCACCCTACATGTAGCTTGATTTGAATACTATCTTAAAATTAAGATTTACGAAGAGAGAGAGTCTTAATTTTGGGTGTTAGTAAGCGGTCACTCAGTAAATGAGCGCCTAAGTTGATTAGGGATCAGCAGTGGGATACAACAAGAAAACCAGGTAAATTATCAATGCAGTGGAAAAGTTTCAATAATATTTTATTATTGAGCACCCTGTTTAATTTTCAAGTGCTGTCTACATTACATATGAGAACGAATGAGAAGTCAATTTGTGCTAGGATTCAATCCAGAATCTATCTGCCACAAAATTCGGAGGGATGCTGATGATCCTCTGATATATAACAGAATGCCACTGTTCAAGAGTATGTTGAAGTATCAAATTCGGAAAACACCCAAATGTTTATACGTAGCTGCGCTTGTGCGATTCCATTCGGTTTAATCATTTACGTCCATACAAAAACATTTGGCGGTGTACTTGGTCCGAACATGGGTAGCCAATGTATGAAGGTGGTATACTCAGCCAATATAGTTGCTACATGATATGTTTCCCCCTAAATCTCAACCTTCGATTTATCACTATTGGGTACTATTTTTGAAAACCTCATAACTTTTAGTTCGGAGAATATTACATTTAGAGCATTACAGAAGTCCTATTCGTGCCTCTGGAGTGCTTTCGATGATTTCGGACCTGAAGAACCCCGATCTTTGCTCAGATTTCTGTCGGATTTGCTCAATTTGATTCTGAATATTCAAAAGTAGAATAAATACGATTAATTTTCCATTGATTATTGTGATGTTTTGTATAAGCATGGTTTTCCAGACTTTCATGACAATAAGGATTTGGTTCAGATCTGGCATCTAGCTGAAGTATGGACAAAAGTAAAAGAATTATCAAGTTTCCTCATTCTTCAAGGGGAAGGTCGGCAACCGAGACGAAGGAACCTCATCAACCTTGGGATACGGCGCAGAAGAGGTACCACCGTGAAAAGCTGAAGAGAGTGGAAGAGAAGTAGCCATCGGATGTTGCGGCTGAAAGGCCGTGAAGGTTTCATCGTTGCCATCAGAACGTCATACAGTCAGAGGATAAGAGCGATACACCGATCGGGAGTTCGGCTCTTGAAAGACGCCATTGCAGTTGGGAAGGAGATACAATTCCCGATTTTCTCGAGGACGAGACATTTCGGAGCCGAAATTGAGCGCCAACCAGGTCTCTCCTTTCGTCCACGGGTAGTTCTTCACCATCACAAACAGGCGCTAGATGAAGGAAACCGGGACGTAGGTGTCATTGCCGACCGTTTCGATCCCCATCTCAGTGATGGCCGCTATCGAGGTGGTCGACGAGAGGAAGAGACGCCCATCGGCTAGTTTAGAAGTGCGAAGATAGATACTTTCCTGGTTGTGGAAGTTGGGCCAAGCTCCATGTTGGGCGTAGATTCAGAAGCCATGAGGGCGCTAACCAGAAATTTGGACCCCCAAATGGTCTCCACGAGGGTGGAACTTGCCTCCCGGCGAAGAATTAGACTGCAGAAATACGAAAACACCGAAGGCGTAAGTGTCGGCATCCAACGGGAAAATTCAATGTCCCGACACCAAAACAGAGTGGCCGGATACAATATCCCCCGAAGGCGGCCCGGAACCATACAGAGCTAGAAGTTAAAGAAACCCGCAAGGTGGCTTTGCTGATGGCGCAAGCGAGTTTCGCTCTCAACATTGGCCGGTCAACGCTCTGACATCCACCGCTGTTGATCGAAGGGCTTGGTGAAGCACAACAGAAAAACGCGCCCCTTGAGGGCTTCGTAGTGTGTAGGCTTTGGACTTACTTTTCTTCGACAGGAATGCACAGGAACTCCAAACCAGAGACCTCATTCCCCATGCGGCGCTTAGGAGGAGCATTCTTTTTGCGTTCCGTCCCCGGATCGCGACCGTCCACCGACATGGCGAATCGAAGCGCTCCACGGCGAGCTCTGTTAGAGCGAAGGGTTCTGTACTCCTCAATGGCGATGCAGTTGCTCTAAATGGAGCCGAAGCCGGAGCGTTGGATGCTTGCCGAACAGAGTAGGAATAGACAGTCACTCAAGTGGCAGAAGTTGGCGGAGAGGAATGGGGTATGGCGGGAAGAGGCTCGGAGGCCTGCGGAGCAGGGGCAGAAACTAGAGCAGCGACTAGAGGAGCAGAGCCGCCCTCGGATGCAGATGCAGACGACAAGTGAGGATACAAAGGAGGCATGGGAAGTGAAAGAATGGCGGGGGGAGCAAGGAAGGAGATCAGGGCTGCGGACTTCGGAGGAGTGGAGCATAGGAACAGTAAGGGGATCGTCGGGTAGTAGGTCAGCTGAACCATGAGAAAGTGGACACGCGTCAAGGGAACGACTCGATGACGTGTCATCATTTGAGGAGGGGTTTCAGTAGTATAGTGACACCGCGGTAGCACTAGTACTGTAGAGGGGCGCGTCACGTGTAGAGGAGTGTAAAGTGGGGTAAGTAGTGGACTTCCAATGACTACGCAGGTCTCCATGTGGACCGGGGATAATCAGATATATATTTTAGTGTAGAAAAATCCTATTGGTGGATCGAGGAGGTAGCGATGGAAGGTATGGATGTACTTATCCTTTAGGAGTGAGGCTAGAAAGTAGTTTCTATTTTGGGTTAGCTACTCTTGTAAGGAGAAAGGAAGGAGAGCAGTAGAGTAGGGTAAAGAGGAAAGCATCCTTTGGCTCCTAACTCTAAGGTCTACAAGCTATCGAATCTTGTAAGGTTTAATTTTCCCCCCTAAGGTAAGCGCCCGCTCAATGAAACTTCTCTTTTAGTAATGTTTTCCTCAATCCCTCCTTTAGGCAAACGTACGATCCCTTCACGAGTGACAGCTCGCTGTTTGTTTGTACTTTCTGCTTTGCGGCTACTGACGCACCCTACTAGTTTATACCACAATAATTATTGCTCAATTTTGAGTTTCATTCACTGAGTAGGAGAGGTATGATTCACCAACAGTCTCATCAGTGCTTGAACATAAATGGTGTAATTTTTCTAGCAGTTCCCTGCAGTGACGAAAGGTGCAGACACAAAACACCGAAAAGGTAAACGGAGCGCGACGATGAAATCACCCCGTTCGTATGGATTTATGTCAGCCGCAGTCGTCGGTGCTTCACCTCAGTTCTATCAAATTCCGGAATTCCCTTCTGATGCCACAATTGCAGTCAAAAAATAAAGATTCTACTGAGGCTAGGGCTGCCCTGCAAATCCGTCAGGTAATCAAGAGTCGTTTAAGGGAAGATACGTAACTTGAAATAATTGGTAGAATGTATCCGCAAGCACTGGTAGTAAGGGATGGTCGGGCTGGAGGTTATAGTATTGTCTAGAACTCTTTTGAGCTGCCTGGGGGCCCGGGTACTGCGACATCAGGTTTAGTGTAGCCTTAAAGCCTGCGCGGTGACCTGGGAGACTGGGTACTATCTATACGCGTAACTTGATGATTCAGACTGATTCTGATAAACACATACCTTGAGAAACCCGGATAGCTACTATGTGTCAACGGGGAGGTTCCTGAGACAGAGTATTCAATCACAGGTCACTTAGATTTGCATGTAACCGCCTACGAATCCCAAGCTTCAAGAAGCATGCTACTACTGGTACGAAATATTGAGGTGAATCCACTGAATCGAGTCGAAGAAGGGTAGCACTGTTATGAAGCGAGACTTACACTCTGTATCGAGTGGTGGAGACGGAGTTTGACCTTCAAATCAAATCTACTCCCGCGTTAATTGGAAATATACCGCAATCAACTCTTGACCCAATGGAAAATGCGCAAAAGGGCTTCCTTACAACTATCCAAACTTTAGAGTCAGACAGTTCTATGGCCGGGTCGACACTGTTACAAACAGTCGCAGAATTTTTCCGCCTGCGGTACTATTGAGAAAAGCTTCCGTGCTGTCCGCGCTTTACAAACAGAGGTTGACAAATTCATTGGACCGTCGACGGGCAAATAGCGCCCAGAACTCTCTAGAAGAATTCTCATGAAAATAGAACACAGTTTATATCCTGAAGACGAATACGTAAATGCTGTTATTGAAATCTTCATAAGAATCATCGCTTCTGGTTGACAGAACCAAAGCATTGATTTGCCGGCCTTTGGTTTATTAAAGATACCTCCAAATCAGTCAGTTGAGTACGACTAGGTACGAAAACCTTGCAAAGCAATGGCTGTGAGACTCCGAGAAAATGACAAAAATGTTTCAGGGGACATAAGGGAATTTTGGAAGGAATTTTTCGATGAATATATCCAAATTTTGCTAGATTTGATGCATTTATTCCTGATGGAGCCGTTCTTCGGTCCTCCATGTAAGAGTTGTATAAATAGCTACCAGGCCTAGAGAATATGGTCGCCGTGAGGCTAGTGGTCTAGCAATAAAGGTTGGGTTGAGAGCGAAACAGAGGGGCCTTTTTACTATTTACGGCGCCATCTGCGGGTTTTTAAAATGGCTCAGGTAGGTAACATGTGTCACAACTCTCTAGCGAAGGAGCTAGTGATCTGTGAAGAGGCTAAATATTTTTGCACCGGGAACGTAGCTGTAGTGCAATGTGCGAAGCGCATTTGGTCCCTTCTAGGTACGGACTCCGGTCATACTGATAGGGGTAAATCGTCGGGAGAAGAGATACTTAGAACCAACTACCCCAAGACGGAGGTGTTGCGAGCGACAAAAGTGCTACCGTGGTATAGTTGAACAAATAAAAAGGAGTGTATATGGGAGAGAGTTGAGAGGGCTACAAGCAAGTATAAAAGGGGCAGGGTCTACCACTGATGCTCTGCGACCAGCTTAGGAAAAAGTTTTCTAGGGTCTGAAGTTGACTCTCAACTTCCTACTACTCGGAGCTTGACCTGAAGTTGTCTGCCAACTTGCTTGACCTCTCAAGGAGGAAGCACTTTACTCAGCTTATATAGACCTTTCGGCTAATCCTAAAGTCTCAATCAAACATACTAAATACCATAAAACGCATTCACGGGAATCGTGTGAACCAGAGAGACCATTAGAAGATATTTCCTCAAGGTAAATATCTAGGTGCCATACCCATGCCAGCCACCCATCGGCCAGGGGTGGGAATTGATGTGGCCATTATATAGACCTTTCAGAGTCACTCGTAGTATCACCCACAACCTAGAACTGTACTGACATCCACTATGACAGCGTGTCCTAAAATAAAAAATCAACCGATGAATTTGCCACACTCACCCAAATTAAAAATATCTTGCAAATTCAAAAACTGTAAAAATATCTTCCCAGTTCCAATACTGTATACAATTATGGTCCTCATCTAATTTTTTCGTGTGCGAATTTGTGCGCACATCACGCCCTCCCGCTCAAGACGAACGTCCCGGCTCGTCACTGCTCTTGTTGTTCTTGTGGGAGTTCTATCCATTCATCAGGGAGAGTATAGGGTTCACTATAAGGATATGGTAGTAGCTCATTTCCAATATGATGAGAGAGTGTGTACCGTGCGATGACCGGCTCATCTCCTTGGTCAAGAGTTTCGTAGATTCGGCGTATGGTTTCATAGTGTTCTCTAATGAGCTCCTCCCGTTTCACTTCTCCAAACCTTCCAAATGTGAGGTAATAAACGTAGTATGCAAACTTTTCTGGCAACGGGTCCAGAAACGGGTATCTGAAGGAGAAAAAAACTCGCAACATAAGGACTGAGTCCTCACGAGTAAGGTGCGCCCCGTGAATGGTCTGGAAGCACATGCAAATACTAATGGCAAAAAAGGAAATTACTTCTGCTTCTCGAGGGTCCTCTGTCATTTCGCGAAGCCAACGTCTAATTGGTAGCCGTCCAATAATTAAGGATGCATAGTTTCCCCTGGGAGACTAGGCGGTGTTTGGGCGATCTTCTTGGCGATCTTCCTCGCTGCTCCCGACGCCTTGCCCTCTTCGATGATCCGCCCCGATCACTTGATGGTCCAGCTCGTATCATCATCACGGCCTCGGGAGGATCTGGTCTCGCTGAGGTTGTGTTTCTGAGCGGAGCAACGTAAGGTTCCCATAGAGGATACGGGACCAGTCGATATTCCATATCAGGGGGCAAGCTGTAACCTCTCAGTCGCACATCTTGGTTGTTCTTGAGAAATACGTAAACTGGACGGATAATGTTCAGATATGTTTGCGACAAGTCTCCGATAGCTACCATTCCATACCTTCCTATAGAGTAATGATATATGACTTCCACAAACTCTGGACCTGCTTCCGTGAACCTTCCGTTTTGGAATGAGAATAGAACTCTGATTAATAGTCGGAAATCTTCTTGAGGTAGCAATGGTCCGTTCAACGTACGAAAACATAGGCATATATTAATGTAGAAATGGATGATTACGTGGAGTTCGTAGTAGTCACGCGTAATCGAGATGATCCATTCCCAGGCCCTTTTTCCTCCCATAGGAATCATTCTATAGTTAAAGATGAGTATGCCCCGTGGTTGCGCATAGTCCTGTGTGAGAAGGAATTCTTCAGGCCTCTGATGGTAAGGGACCAGACGACGTGCATGGATTGCCCTCCTTGATCTCTTCCCTGAGCTTGAACAGAGCTTATAATGCGGGTGTCTTTCCTCCGTGACGATGCAAGGGTTCGAGTACTTTGTTTGGAAAGCCGGCCACTTCACAGCCTGTTGCATTGCTTTTCCGTGTGCTACAAGTACTTTAGAGCCGACTGAGAAAGTTTGGACTGGAGGCTCTTCATCCTTATTTCTTGTCTGTGTTAGCGCGCGGTGTGATCTCCAGCTTTCGGTGGCCAGTAGTTCGACCTCTCTACTCTCTTCATCGATAATATTTGTTTCCATATCTCTCTGTAACATTCTAGGAGCTCTTCCGTACATTAGCTCAAACGGTGACCGTCCACTTCTTCCTCTTCTTCGCGATAGCCGTATAACACTTTTGGTAAGGCATCTTCCCACTGGATTTCATTCTCGACATAGTTTTCGATATTGCTCGTTTGATGGTTCCAACCATCCTCTCCGCTTTCCGTTTGACATAGGAGCGTATGCGAGAACTGTCTTCAGCTGAATCCTTTTTCTTCCAAGAAACGAAGCAGTGAAGTTGCAGTAAAACAAAGGGCGTTATCTGAGATGATCCTTTTTGGAAGACCAAACGGTTCAATTATTTCTTTTTCGATGAATCTCAGGACCACTCAGCATTGGCCTCCTCAACTGCAACTGCTATTGGCCATCCAGTAAGATGTTCCACCCCTATAAGGAGATATTTGTTTCCGGAAGAGGTTTCCTTGAATGGGCCGGCAAAGTCAATTGAAAGGTTTCAAAGAGACCGGAAACTGGAAAGCCTAGAGTTGTCTTATACTTTCGTATTGGCGTGAATTTTTGACAGTTGTCGCAGCTTTTCACGAAGTTATAGACGTCCTTATGGATACTGGGCCACCAGAATCTCTCAGTAACGAATTTCTTGGTTGTTTCGAGATCCCAATGCCCTAACTCATCATGAAAAGTCCTCAAGATCTTCATTCTTTCTTTCAAAGGGGCCACTAGTCGAGGACCGGCTTTCGTGTGTCGGAAGAGTTTCCCATTCCATAGTGTAAAAGCCTTTTGATTCCTGCGTACCCAATTTCTGTGTTCAATATCAACCTTTCTCATTTCTAGTCCATCCAGGAATTTAATTAGTCCGTCAATATTAGCTTCGTACTCGTTATTGTTCGGCACTTGCACCTCGGCAACTCCGACGATGTTCTCGGAAGCTTTTTCATTTGGAATCAGTGGATCCCTCAAGCGGGATAGGTAGTCGGCAGGCTGATTATTGCGTCCGGGCCTATACACAATTTCAAACCGATATTCTGCGAAAATGTCGAGCCATCGGGCCAAGCGGTGATGTACATCTTTCTTTTGGAATGCTGTCTTAAGTGCCTGGTGATCAGTTATCAAGACAAATTTCTCGAGTGATAAAAGGTATACGCGAAACTTTTTCAGTGCGAAGACAACAGCGAGCGCTTCTTTTCGCAGACTGAGTATCTCCTTTCCGCATCATTCAGAGTGCGACTTGCGAATTGAACCGGGTGTAGTCTTCCGTTTTCATCTTTTTGGGACAAAACGGCACCCAAAGACCGTTCTGAGGCATCTGTCTCCACAACAAATGGTCTCTTGAAATCTGGATACATGAGCACTGGGGGGACACATAGCTTATCTTTAAGCTCTTCAAATGCGGTTTGCATTTCCTTGTTCCATAAAAATTTTCCGTTCTTTGTTGTGCTGGCATGTAACGGTGCTGCAGTCTTGGCGAAATCTTTGATAAATCTCCTGTAATATGAGGCCAGTCCTAAGAAGCTTCGAACCTCCGTCTTTGAAGCGGGCCTTGGTGCCAACTTGATTTTTTTCGTTTTCTCTGGATCCACTTTAATTCCCTCTTGATCGACGATATGACCGAGTAATTGGATAGACGTTTTCGCAAAGAAGCATTTGCTTAACTTAATTTTCAGGCTGTACGCAGCTATTCTCTCCACCACAGTCTTGACATGCGATATGTGCTGATCCAAGGTTTTTGAGAATATCACACATCATCGATATAAACTCTTGCAAATGGAAGTCCTTTCAAAACCTCGTTCATCATTCTTTGGAATGTAGCTGGGGCATTCATGAGACCAAAAGGCATCACTTCGAACCTGAATGTACCGGCTTTGCTGGTAAAAGTTGTTATTTCCTTACATTTTTCATCTAATGGAATCTGCCAATAACCAGTGTAAAGATCAATTGAGGTGAAGTATCTCCCGTCCTTCAAGTCCTCGAGGATTTCCTCCATGTTTGGAATCGGAAATCGATCGGGTATCATTCTCTGGTTCAGTTGTCGGTAATCGACGCAAAAGCGAAGTTTTCCATCCTTCTTTGGTGCTACCACAACTGGAAATGACCATGGGGATGAAACTGGCCGAATAATATCATTTTCCAGCATACTTGTAACATTCTCTGAGATAAATTGGTCATATTTTGGCGGTTGACGTCTAGGCCTGTGGTAAATTGGTTGAGTATCGGTAAGTTCAAATGAGTGAGTGACCGGTACACTTGCTTGTCTTAAATCTGATACACTCCATGCAATTACTTCGGAAGATGTTAACATGTCGGATATTATCATTGAGGCGGGGGCTGGAAGGTGCTGTACTTTTTCTTGAATTTCTCCAATTTGGCGCTGGTCCTTTTCTTGATCCTCACCCTCCAAATTTTGAAGGACCTCTTCCGGCGTGCTCACATCTTCAGATATGAAATTCGATATATTCCTTGTTTTCCGTGCAATTGTAATCTTCTTTCATGCCCGAATTCCGTCCTTTGATTCGATATTATCGCAAAAAGAAACACATTCAGGTGTCAAACCTACCCTAGAATTCCATTCTTCATCTGTTTCAAACCCAGAATCATAATCGTCCCATGTCATGTTCATTGTCCCCCGAGCGTACCCTTTCTCACTTCCGAAAGTGTTAGTTGGTTCGGAATCTTCGCTGTCATAGCTAGAAGTGAAATCTTCACTGTCCGTCTCTCTTAGATCTTCCGGATGTGTGCTTTTGTCGAAATCCAGGGGCATCTTCACGTTTCTGCCGTCAACATTAACTGAAACGATTTGGTTGCCCAAGTCAATGCAGGTCCCTAGTCTTTCCATGGTAGGACAGCCAATGATTGCATCGAAAGGGAGCTCCGGCATGACGAGAAAGTCTACATCAACTTTAGAGTCCCCAAAGAACACGGAAACCTTGTTAACAGTGCCCATGCATTTTGAGACGGTTCCATCCGCCACAGTTATTCTTCGAGTAGTTGGAATAATTTCGAGACCTAAATCTGTCACCAAAGTTTCTGAGATAAGGTTTGGAACAGCGCCCGAATCGAAAAGAGCTTGGGTTTTCATTCCCAATACTTTGACTGGTACTAGTTTAAGACGTCTTGGTGCTGTCGAGGCCGATTGAAGAAACAGTTTCTTACCCTTAGCGGACTTATTAGACCTGATAATTTTTTTGAGTTCTTTTCTCGCATCCTCTGCGTCGCCCCTCAAAAGTTGACCAAACGTTATCCCAGTTGGGGCCGATGCAAGCTCAGCCACCAAATTGTACTTCTTCACATATTCTAGTACGTCCTTCGGGATACTCTTAAATTTCTTACTCTTTCTCGTCTTCTTGGCCGAAGTGTTTCCCACCCCTGGAACAACTTGATCAAGCCTCTTGGTTCGAGGAGGTACAGGTGCTGGGATATGCTCCAGCATTCCATAATCTAGCCTAGGTTTTTTCGACAAAACGTTCCCTTCCCCATCCCTTTTTGTCACATTAACTTGACTGATTTCTTCAGCGATGGATACATTACCGGCATCCGCCAACCTTTGATCCTTCCTGTTTTGTAAGATTTTCATCTCTGGTCCTGACTCACTCCTCGCGTCCGATAAATTTGCTCTTCTGTTGTCTTTAGACCAGCAGTTACTTTCATGATGCCCGTAACGACCGCACTTTCCACAACGAGTGTTTCTATGTGGATTATCAGGACACCTATTTGCAAAGTGTCCAGGCTTGTGACAGTAGGAACAGACTTCTGCGGCCTTGGGGGCCCCAGACTGGTTCTTCTTAATGGTAAGAGTAAGGCTTTCCAACTGCGAGGTTATCATGTCAAGTCGATTATCGAATCGGGTTTCCAACCTTTCTTCCAAGTTTTTGACATCGCTCCTGACTGATTCCAATGCTGCTGCGCTAGTCGCTGGCCTTTGATAATTCTTTTCAGGATGTACGATAGAGATGTACGGGTTTCCCTCGGTATCACTTAGTGACTGAAACGTCTCCGAATTTTTGACAAATTCTACTATGGTACCCTTCAGTTCATTAAAAGTGTGAGGGCCCTTGATGAGGAGGAAATCGGAGAGCCGCTTATCCCCCATCGCCGCCTTACGCAGCATTCCGTACTTGGCTTGGGCGTTGAACCCAGCCTTTTCATAGAGATCACACAAGTATACCAATGAGCTTAACAAATCGTCGAAGTTGAGCCGGGCCTCTATGGCGGTACGAATCATCTCATCTGGTTCTACCTGCTTAGCATATTCTTTCACAAGCCACTCACATACCTCACCGAAGTTACGCCCATTCCCGTTAAGAGACCACCCGTTGATAAACTTGGCCTTATATTTGTGCTTTGCGTCACCATGAAGATAGGCGAAGATACTTTCGGCCTTCTCTTCATCGCTCTTCTCACGCATCACAACGTTGACATATGTATAGAGAAACTCCTCAACGTCTTCATTCTTGCCCCCTGTGAACGTTATACGAGCAGCGTTGAGATCCATGATTACAGAAAAGAAATCCCCTCGAATGGTTCCCTAAGACTGCTCAACTCGAATACCTCGGGTGCAACCCCCTCCACAAGAGTACCAAATGATAGGGGTAAATCGTCGGGAGAAGAGATACTTAGAACCAACTACCCCAAGACGGAGGTGTTGCGAGCGACAAAAGTGCTACCGTGGTATAGTTGAACAAATAAAAAGGAGTGTATATGGGAGAGAGTTGAGAGGGCTACAAGCAAGTATAAAAGGGGCAGGGTCTACCACTGATGCTCTGCGACCAGCTTAGGAAAAAGTTTTCTAGGGTCTGAAGTTGACTCTCAACTTCCTACTACTCGGAGCTTGACCTGAAGTTGTCTGCCAACTTGCTTGACCTCTCAAGGAGGAAGCACTTTACTCAGCTTATATAGACCTTTCGGCTAATCCTAAAGTCTCAATCAAACATACTAAATACCATAAAACGCATTCACGGGAATCGTGTGAACCAGAGAGACCATTAGAAGATATTTCCTCAAGGTAAATATCTAGGTTCCATACCCATGCCAGCCACCCATCGGCCAGGGGTGGGAATTGATGTGGCCATTATATAGACCTTTCAGAGTCACTCGTAGTATCACCCACAACCTAGAACTGTACTGACATCCACTATGACAGCGTGTCCTAAAATAAAAAATCAACCGATGAATTTGCCACACTCACCCAAATTAAAAATATCTTGCAAATTCAAAAACTGTAAAAATATCTTCCCAGTTCCAATACTGTATACAATTATGGTCCTCATCTAGATTTTTTCGTGTGCGAATTTGTGCACATCACATACCATGAGAAAAATCACAGGAACACCCAAACTCAAAGGATATTTGCTTTTTCAACGTCATCTATAAGCACCCTGCAGTATAGTAGCACAGTCCACCGATGGAAAGGAGAAGATTTGAGGGGTAGAGTGGGTGTGATCGCTTGGAAATATTGAAACTTTAATTTTCCTCCGGGTTGTAAGACCGCACCGAGATCCGCAGAATAATTGAACCCTGAGAAGTATCGAGCCAACAATTTAAGACACCAGAGAGGCAAGAATAGACAACAAGAGATTGAATGGTAGGTCATAATTCCTAACTATCTCCTTTGGATATAAGATTGTTATCACCAACGGCAACCATGAAGTTCCTATTTGTATATAGACGCCAGAGTCTGGGGCGCTGACTGTGAGTAAATGTAACAGACGAACAATGAAAAGGTTAATATAATACGGGATAGAGATGTACATGTAGAAGGGGAACCCGGGCGAATAAAATTGCCTATATACAGAGCTGCCGTTGACAAGTTCGCTGCAAAGACGGCAGTTGGAAGTCAATTTCAAAGTTAAAACCGGGTTTGCCGTGTATTCTGGGGCCCTATTGGCTAGGTAGGTATAAATAATAGTTAGCTATATTAGGGTTACCTACGACGGCAGGGTAAGCGAAGCAAATTTCAGTCAAGTAATAGATATCCAAGTTAGAGATGGGTAAAGTTAGCACTTTGCCGAACTAGTTCCCTTCCCTTGCGAAAAAAGTAAGGTTCAAGTTGGGAGCCTAGAGATCCGGACTACTCGCCCTCAGGCCCACTCAGGTGAATGATATCACCAAGACAACTGGTGGTCGCGATCCGAAAATTGTCCCTTACTGTACAGTGCTTGCTGGTACCAGTGCGCCTGAATGAAAATTTAGATCATAAAAAGATAACTAAAATCTGCTTCACCGATGAAAATACAGAACAAGTGCCAATTTCACTACAGTCCAGTAACAAATGAGGAGGTTATTGACAGCCAGCTCTTGCTCCACTTCAGTGATTAAAGCCTCCCTCCCCCCTTGTCGGGCTGTTTGACCAGCCAGTCCGACTTTTTTCCGCTCTCCGCTGTCAATTTCTCGTGAGTCATAACGAATAACAGACCGCACTGTAACGCTTAGTGAAGATACCGAGCTTAAAGAAAATTTCTTTCTATGAAAGATAGCAGTAGTTGACACATTATAATAATATGAAGCTGCAACTATGTGCATAGCAGTATTACCTCCTGGTTCCGATATTTACCTCATCTTTTGGTTGCGCAGCTATAGGACTCGATTAATGGAGATGATCTTTCCAAGATCTTTATCAGGAAAAAGACGATAAAAGCGTCCATAGCGTAAAAATAGTGGCAATCAGAGCCGATTCGGATTTCACGAAGGTCTCTTCTACAATCGACTATAGAAGCATGTTTTCTGTGGAGCAATGATTACTTTGATATCACATTTTTTCAACCCCTTGACTTCTGCTCTTCGGAGGATGAGGACTTTCAACCTGCTCACCAGCTTGAACGTCGCCTGCGCGAAAAAGCTCCGGAAATAACAGGAGTTAATCACTGGGTTTTTGGGCAGGAATCGCCTGCTTCCTGTCAAGAAATTCACCTTCAGCTAACAGCATCCAGAGGTCTTTTACCGTTTAGATTCCACCCGCTAGAACTGCCAGACGACGAAGTAAGCTACCCCATCATTCCCCCTCTTTTACACCGTGACGGGAGTGGAACACTCGGTCGCCAATATTGCCGAAGACCAATTCCTCAATGCCACAGACATAATCCAGCAGCGTCATTGTGCGTTAATAGTTGATCCGAGCGCCGCATGTCTGCTGAAAGGGCTTCTAGCAACCTTTTAATCTCCATTCTATAGCGCTCTCATTTTAAGCGTAGTATTTTCTCCGCGCCCCCACCATGTGGCACGGGATAATGAGAATTTCAGCATATGTGTAACTGACAGTAATAAAACCCAAACCGACAACCCAAACATTCCCCCCTTCTCGATGAAAGCACAGTTCTTTTTTTATTTCATCCTCTATTAGAGCTCATCTAAACGGATTACAAGTTTACATCTACAGTCGTGGTTCTTCTTGGTTAGAAAAGTTTATTTGCGTCGATGAGCTGGTCGTTGGATGTTCTACAAATGGCATATCTCAATACTTTGAAAAATTTTGTGGCTGCTTTGATGTCTCTAAAGAGATTGTAAGAGCTGGTAAAACTTCTTGGTTGTTTAAATTGGTACACGACTGGACAGTAAAGTTGGTTTATTGCGAGTGGTGCGAAGGCTAGGAATCCTATGAACTTAGGTTAAAACCATGACTAATGATCTATAGTACTTGTAGCAGAGCATTTTTATAAATAGGAACCTACAAGGTGGTAAATGTTCCCAAAAACATTACCTTCCCTTATATTTCACCGACCCATATAGCTGAATGTTCTCCCGAGTTCTATATTTCCCACAGTCTGCAGCAGAACATCAATTAATTTTCTCCCTTGATATATTGTACTATCAACTCCGGTTACAATAAACTAGACAAAAGCACCTATCGGCTACCAGAAAACGGTAGAGAGCTTTGCTTCTGGTTGCAGAAGTAAACAGTATTTACTGGGGTCGATCTTCCCCCCTAGTCGAGCTATAGATTTGCGTTCGCGCGCTGTGATTATAACTCGTTCGCCGGCGGCTCTACGGTAGCTCCTACGGGCCTACGCCTAAGCATCCCGCGTGGATGCGGCGGCTGTCTGTTGCTGCGCGGATGCGAGGTGATTACGCGCGGGCTTTGTAATAGCAGCCCTCCGTGGAGACATCGGCTGGGTTCCACTTCTGATACATGGCGTACTGTAGACCTAGCCTGCATTTGCGCATGAAGCACAGTACGCGGCGGCATGGTTCATTACAGTTTCGTACTCACCCCTCTTGGAAACTGTGTTCACCCGGTAGACTTTTCTCAGCCACTTGAAAGTGCCTAGTCGAAGTCAACCGGGAGCCCTCCGTTGTAGAGCATGAGTTCCAACGGCGTACACATGGGGTTATCCGTTTTTGTAAGTGTAGTTGCGGGGTTGATTTTTCCGGGGACCCATATCACTTGGTTGATGTGGCGAGGATAGAACTCGTAGCAAATCACTGCCACGTCTCCACGGATAGCGCGGTCTACTGCGTTTCGGCAAGTAGAAAGAGTCTCGTACAAGTACTTCGAGTCAACAACAATCCATAGGTCTCCGCCCACGTCAAGTAGCTTCTTCAGTCCGCTACCTAACACCTTTCCTACCTCAACGGCTTCGCCAGCTGCGAGAGTCTCGGCTGAACTAATTTATTTAACCGGTCGACGTGACTTGTGCGAGCTCCAGGCCAAAAAATGGAACTCTGAGCCCATCTTCATCTCTCCGAATAGAAGTTCAGCCACATACCGGAGCTGCCCATGTTCGTTGGGGCGACTGGCGTCCGAGAAAACTATAATGGACACTTCCTAGCGTCCCTTTTCTGCGGGTCTGGTGAAAACCGGTGAGTTTCTGCTCTTCTTTAGGCCCCTGGGGAGAATAATCTGCAGTACTGGGTACTTAACAAACGGTGTCGAACTTTTCTGCTGTAGATAGCTGAAGAAAAAGATGCAGAAGGTGACGCCGCGATACTGACCCAGCCAATTTAACTGTTCAGCGATCTGAACGTTGCTGCCTCGATGTTGTTGAGAGGGCTATCAAGTTACTTCCTTTGGCTCCGAGAGATCGCCGGCTCTGCATACGGTTGCATCTTGTGGTCTCCGTCGATACGCACATTCATTTACCTGCCCTGTGTGACAGTCAGTCCATAGAGGTGGAACGTGCTCGGTCCACAATGGTGCCGAGTTACTGACGTTGATTGATCTTCTCGATGACAGTACAGAGCTTCTCTAGGTCTCCTGCGAACATAATGTCGCCCTCCACCTTGACCGCGACGACAGAAGTCCTTTCCGCCGTCTTCCTGAAGAACACTTGGGGTACATGGGATAGTTACGCGAGGTTTAATTCGTGCAGCACATCTTCGCTAAGCTGCTACCATTTAGCGCCAGTATTGGCCAGTCCATACGCGGCTGAAAGCAGAAGACAATAATGACTGTACCTGGATGTGCACTCCCTTGGTGGTACTACGTACACGTCTTGGTGCGCGGAAGTTTGCAGGAACGCGCTCTTGAAGTCGATTTTGGCGATGGTCCACCGGAACACAGTAGCGAGCGATAATGGGATGCGTATTCCGACCGGGGGACACGCTGCCGATTCCGTCTTCAGTACCTCCTTGTCGCGGTCTTCGTGCCCGTGGACAAAAGTTCCCGGCGTTAGTGTGAGAGATCCGTTGTTGCGCTGCTTCACCTTATAGAATATGTGGCTGGTCACGATATTCGCGTTCCCGGGTATATGCGACACTGCGACATTTCTGACCTGTCTCTTGAAAGAGACTTCCTCTTTCTGATCGGCGTTCTGTGTAGCAAACGGAGGGAGGCCTTGTGCCTGGTGCAACATGAACTCAGCGGTACTGAATACTCAGTGGTACTGTTCAATCAGTTGCTTTTCGGTATTCTGCAGTTTCTGTCCGGGCTTTTTTTCGACTTTGGTTGCTTCCGCATGATGTCCAGTGGTTGCTGCTTCCTGCTGCGGTGCTTCAGGCTGCGGTGCTTCCTGCTGCAGTGCTTCCTGCTGCAGTGCTTCCTGCTAAGGTGCTCCCTTCTGAGGTACTTCCTGCTGAGTTGCTTCCTACTGTGCGGCTACCTGCTACTCTTCTTGCTGTTGTAATTGAGGTGCAACGTAGTTCCACACCTCGTTCTGAAGTAGAAGTGACTCTTTGTCGCCGTCGTGGTAATGTATGTCGTGTTTGCCAGTCTGCGCGTTGAAATTTTGCACGGTTCCAGGGTGGAACTTTTCGTCCATGGGCCAGTAAAGTTCGATGATGTCGCCCACAGTAGGAAAGTCAGGCCCTATGCTATCGGGCTCGAAATCTGATTCCCCGCCTGTTTCGTAGTGTTGGGGGCTATTCTCTGCGTGGTTGGGGTCTGACCGGTCTGCTGTGTATTTCACCTGATGTACAGCGCCATTTAAGTTCCGGTATAGCTCTTCTATGTCATCATTCACAGCGGTTGCTAGTTCATCGTTGCGTGGCGCGGGCCGTATGTCGTCGATGGCTGCGGATATCTTCCAGCTTCTAATGCCAACAACGGTAACAGAGGGTTTTGTGAGGTTTGGGAGGTCGAATGCCAACACAAGACGGTTCCCTGTCCACTGGCCTATCTTCGCCTTGTCCTTCTGGATAAATGCCTGCAAAAGTTTTCCTACTGCAATTGGGGTTTCCTGGATGGCCTTTGATCGAATCATGAATGTAAGCTTCCGTTTCGTCAGCAGGGTCTGGTAAGCATCGATTAAATCCTGTGTGAGAAATTTGGGGGTTTCCCGGCTTCGATAGGGCGCGGGTAGGTTAGCTAGCTCATGTCGTGAGATTATCTCGTTACTATAGAGGTCTTCTGAGATTCTGATTGCTCTCTGAACGTTCAACTGGCTCATTTGGTCCTTCTCCTGATTCTCAGTAGTCGTTTGCAGACGTTCGAATATGTACCGGATGATTCCGTGCTTCGATTCCAGCACCTCCTTATTGTGCATTTGGGGAGGTAGCGGTCTCCCTTCGATGTCATAATCCGTCAGGAAGGACGTGAAAGCATTGTTCTCGAATTACCTGTCAAAAACGACAGTGCTTGGGTTCCAGAAGGGCGTGATACAGTGTGCACCGAAGGCAGTTATAGCCTTGGCCATGGATGTGTCTTCCACTAGGGCACCGGCGGAGTATCTCGACGCCGTGTCCATGATGTGCATTACACAGTGGTCGTCAGGGTACATGTGGTTAACGCACACAACTTCGTTGAACGAACGTGTCATCGAGCTCAGAGACACCTTTCGTGTCGCCGTAGGCTTGGATGTGGTCCTACAGCTGGTACACTTCTCTAGGAAAGATTGCAATTACTTGTCTACATGGTCGTTCCATATGCCATTGAGTTGCAGAATTACCTTGATGTCAGTGTATGTCGAGTGCCCACAGATGTGATTGTGGACTTTGTCCACGATCTCCTTGTTTTCATGCCACTGCTTGCTGGTATCTCTTCCGGTTGTCACGGCAGCGAATAGCAATGTAGTCCTGCCCTCTTCGGTGATTGCACTAGCACTGTGGGTAAACACGGAGTGCGGCACATACGTGTGCATATCGTAATCGACCAGCATGACACATCCTGGGGAAGCGCCGGTAGAGTCGCGTGGTAGCACTAGCTTGTTCTGGTTCGTATTCAGTGTATCGCAGTGCCTTGTGACGTTCCTTCCTACAATCCACTGCGAAGAACCTTGGATTACTAAGTGTCTGATGCGCACTGTTTTGCCTCGGTCTGTTCTGGCATTGAACACTACCGATCCGAGGATCTTCGTCGCCTGGCTGCTGTGATCGCCAGTACCATACTGCCAGTGTGGTCTGCGTGCGATTGTTTTGCGTACCGGTTACAGGTTGCTGCTCCAGTCCGGGCACACAAGATCGGAAATTAAACTTAGTTCTGTTGCCCCAATTCCACTGTACGGGGCTTCATCGTCCAGAAGTGGTCCTAGGTGGGTATTCGTTGTTGCCCTTGAACCATACTAACAGTCCAGTTGTCCCATGTTGAATGTCAGGGCTTGTTCCGACTATCAGGCTCTGCCGGTTCGTCCAGTGACGGGACGCTGGGCTTCAGAGATCCATCCCGATTGTGGTCTTTCTTCTAGTGTCCGGCCTTTCCACACCGGTGACATCTGGTTCTGGCCTTCAGCTCCGCAAGCTGCTCAACATCTACTCAGCAGTGCGCTGTTTACCACTGCCGCCTCTGGGTCGGGATGGATTTCGGACAGGGGGGATGTGCTGCGAGGAATGGGCTTAGATCGACTTCTGTGATTCCTCCTTTTGCACCTTCATCTAGTCGCATTGCCTGAGAACAGCTGCAATGGACTCGTAGGACACAGCTGCAAAGTAGTCGTTAGTGATAGACTTCCAGGTTAGTGTCGATTCTTTCAGTGCCGCATCGGCCAATACGGACATTCTTTGATTACTGGCGACATCGGCATTCGCCAACAGCGCGAATCCCACTATCGCCTCAGGCAGCTTAGCTTCAGATTCGTGCGAATTTAGACAGGACACCTGTGCCTGAAACCGGGATTCAAAGTTCTTGAAGCTTTCGCTGTAGTTCCGCTTAGGGCCTAGTAGAGACAGAAAGTCCTGAAACACGTCCGAAACAACTGCAAAGGTATCTCTTTTAAACAGCGTGTCCAAGATGATCTGCGCGCCCTCCAGTGATCGGATCTTAATGTCTGGAATCGCCTTGAACAAGTCTTTTGCGCGTCCATGCAGTTGTGCCTGCAATATTATTCCACGAGCCTTCGGAGCAATTTTGATGCTGTTCGAGTCTTGCAGCGTATCGTGGAACGCCTGCCACAAAAAAGCAGCTTCTGCATAATTTTCATGAATCCCCATTCCGTCTGTCCAAGGTACTGTTCGAGGTTCCCACCAATACTTCGGCCGCGACGAGAGCGATATTGAGCTTTCTGGGCTCATAACTATCAGAACACAGTAGAAATCTATACTTCTAGTTGAATCACTAAACAGTATTTATAGAGGTCGATCTAACCCCCGAGTAGAGCTACAGCTTTGCGTTCGCACATTGTGCTTATAACTACGTTTGCCGGCGCCTCTACTGTAGCTCCTGCGCGCCTACGCCTAACAATCCTCGTGGATGCGGCGGCTGTCTGCTGCTACGCGGATGCGAGGTGATTACGCGCGGGCTGTGTAATAGCAGCCCTCCGTGGAGACATCGGCTGGGTTCCACTTCTAATACATGGCGTACTGTAGACCTAGCATTCATTTTCGTATGACGCACAGTGTGTGGTGCATGCTCCATTACAGTTTCATATCGGTACAGTTTTTTTTCGTTCTAATACTCACGGGTAAGCAGTTTCCGAAAAAAAGGATTTTTTCACCACCTTGGTGACCGCCTCGAATAAATTTCAACCACTAGACTGAACGAAGTACTAAACCGATCCTTACTAACTTGCTAAAGATAATGTGGTAATCTGCAATACATATTATTTCTACCGTACGGATGAATTAGTCCTGATGCACACAGAGTACCGCCAACACACCGTTTGGACTTGTAAACATAGTAAGGGAGAATGCTGCTCGGGTTCTTGCTTGTTGCTCGTAATTCCGTGACAGTGAACGAAACAAAAAGAAATGAAACACGTAGCCATGCTGTAGATGATCTAGTCGGACTTTTAAGTTCTCAGAAATAACAGCAAGGATGACCAACTGATCAGTTAATCCGACAAATAGGGTATTTTTTTTATCCCGAGACTTCGAGGGGATTCAAACTGGAGTATTTTGAAGTCGGAGCTGTGTAACGATCGGAATAATAGGTGCTTGTACTGAAAATTGAAATATATGGGAAGATATAACAACAGACAGGCTGTGTTAAGAACTACCACCAGCACGACATGCTAATGTAAAAGAACCGATCTCGCCCTCAAGAATGATCCATGGCTCCACCAGAAACAGCTTTTGCTATGCCTTAAACAACTGCGAAAGTTTCTGTATGTATCACTTCAAGAGAATAGATTGGAATTCACCAACCAGAATTGGAAAGGAAGTATATGTGGAGTTTATTTATTATATCAAATACGCTAGCTTATAAATTAAAATGATCCGTCCGAAAATAGAAAGTTGATGTCTCTTATAAAATTGCTTGTTTTATTTTTCTTATCGAAAAAGTTAACCTTCCCTATCAAATCATAGGTTACTCGATTTAAACGGTGAATGTCCACGAAGTTGAGTTCTCTTTGAATTTGTGCGTCCTAATCTCTAAATGAAATGAATATAACAGTTTTTGCTGCTAAAAGGAAGGGAAACATTGGCAGACAAGGAGACTTGACCAGACAAGCACAGGTGCAAGACGATACAGAGATTTTTCCCAGTTGGTTTGTGGCCTTGATTAGTTATTTTTCGTCGCTGATCAACATCTGAAACAATTTCTGTACTTTCCTGTACCCTTATGAATGGATGCAAGTTCCCAAATGCCTAATATAATATGATATGCTTATATAATGCTCGAAACGGATATAGCACACTGATTAAAAATATAAGTATATAATAGAGCAATGACTAAAGAAATCTTGCACCCACAGTAAAGTATAGAATAAAACACTAACGCCAATTTTCATTACTGAGGGATTTCCCTAAACTCCCATATAACTCCTCAGAAAAACCCACATATTACTGGATTCTTGCTCTATTCTCTGTTTCACTTTATTGATGACTCCTTCAATATTATTCAAAAAATAATCCATTGGTGAAAATAGATTGGTTCTAAAATCTTTTCATAATTCTCTAAAGATCTAGAAAAGATTAGCTTGGCTACCACTTCGCTTCTTGCGTAGGCGCTCATTTCAATAGATGAATAATTGATATCCTCTACCTCTCTTACTAGGCCTCAATATATGGTTACCGGTGTATTCTTCTTACTCAGTGATAAGTAGAGAAATATAGACAGACTGTTCCTTAAAAGGAGTTATGTGGATGACATTGTTAGAATGTGGGAACCTTAAACTGCTTTAGCATGAATTTTGTACGTCCCTATCAGCTTTTCTAGAAAGTTAGTTTATGGTAAGCACACTGTGGTGCCCTATGTCTATCAACGGTTCAATTAGATAATTGATTGTGTAGTCTGTGGCTTGCGGCAGTGCTGGCAAGTAGTAATAGTCAGGCGCACTCCAACAATGAATTATCTGGGATAGTCAGTACTTACTGTAAGGTCCTGACAACTCGCGGTAGCAAACTGTTGTGGTAGCAAGAAAAGTTTTTCACTGCGCGTTTTCAAAAAAATGACTACGGGTCCAAGCCTAGCCTTCTCTTTCCTATAAAGTTATGGGCTCAGAAGAGAAGGCCTATATATGATTTCACCGGTATGCGTGAAATTGAGAAGATCAATTTCACTGGTTTCTCAACGAAATGAGTGCAAGCAAAGTTGACACATCTCAATACCATATCAAACCTATTACGACTGAGAATTAATAGATGCATTGGAATAAGATGGAAATCGTACTGCGCGGGAAAGGCTTGTGGAAAATTGTAACTGGAGACGGAAGAGAGCCGATGGCTCTTTTCCGTCTGGCAGATGGTAACGAAGATGTCAAAAAACAAAATTAGCTCAGCGCTAGGTCGTTGCCGTTGCAAATTTCTTGCTGACCATCGAAAAATACTGTCTCTTCACGGTCACTAATTTGTGAGACCAGAGAAAAATCTGAAATAAACTTAAGAAATAGTTAAATCAGCATCGGAGGCAACTGTGGATGCCTACCTAACACAATACTAGAGCATTAAGATAAATACCATTGAAAAGCTCATGATATATGTTAATCGTCTCCGCAAACTAGAAAAGAAGCTGGCAGAAATCTGTCATGCCGTAACGAATAAGGATAAGACAAGAACGTTACTTCGCGGGTTTGGACCCGAATATTCTGTTACTGCTGAGCCCATAAGAGCCACTGATTAGAAAATATCAGAATCGGTCGCTCTGTTAGTCATCCAGGAAGTTTCCTTAGAGTTCGATGAGAAACCAGATATATCTGACCAGAATGCACTGGCAGTCAGCGACCGCGATTTAATTTGTAACGTCTGCGGTAGAGAAGGACAGACAATGGATAAGTGCTTCCTTAACCGGAAAAGTAAGAATTACAGAGCACAGAGGGCAAGAAAGACTAGAAGCTACAGAGTTTTATCTGGGAAATTTAACAAAAGAAGGAAAAGCAGAAGCAAAGAAAATACTGTAAGCAACTAGATGCCAATTGTTTGCCCATACTATGGCTGAGAAGCACGATGCACTGAAGCAGCTCGTTGAAATGTGGCTTATTTACTCTGGAGCATCTGCACACATGTGTAATGATAAGAATTCATTCAGTTCACCGTCAAAGAAAAGTAATACTGCTACTGTTACCGTTAGTGACTGAAATATCACACCCATCGAAGGTCGTGGAAACATTTTTTGCAATGCAGTAATACATGCAGAGAAGGAGAAGGTCGAGTTGAATGACGTACTTTACGTCCCCGAGTTATTCTCTAATCTACTATATCCAAATATGTGCCCCCAAGCAGTTTTAAAAGTCAAGTTTGACTCTGAAATGGAGAACGCTGGAATTTCTACTGCCTTCCACAAGGAGTCGGGCACAATCGCATTTTGTGGACTTGAAAGAGCGGATAATGGAATGTAGAAGCCCCAATTCAGTACAAAAATAATGACCCTGGACTTTTAGGCAGTGCTTGTCAGCAAAAAATGCTGCACAGAAGACTGTGAAATGTTCATGAAGCTTTGCGTCGGAAAACATTGCCACTGGCATTTGGCTTTAATCTAGATTATGTTGGATCTCTCAGAATCTGCAAAAATGTGAGAAAAGAAAGTGTAGACGTGACAATCTACCATCCGGAACTAAATAATATCAACGGTATACAAAACTATTGGAACGTCTCCATACCGACTTCCAGGGTTCCATGAAAATTGAGTCCATCGCAAGGGAAAATTATTTTACTCCGATTATTGGTGACTTCACTGGTTTTTCGCTCGTGAAATTTCTGAAAAGCGAGAGCCATGTAGTCAGTGGCCTAAAGAACAAGATTATTGAACCAAAGAAAGCAAATGGGAGCAAAGTGAAAGTGTTTCGCTCAGATAATGCTAAAGAATTTCTTTCTGTTATCTTCGAAGGTTAGCTAAAGCAGAAGAGCTTTACTCAGGAGCATCCAGATCCTTACTCTTCCGAATCAAGTGAAAAAACAGAGAGGGCACAAATCACTCTAATGCGTATGACAATATGTATGATCTTAGGGGCAAGACACAACCCAGGACACCAAAAAGTATGGATGGAAGCAGTCAACACTGCAAAATTTCTAAGAAATAGAATTAACACTTCGTCTGGTAACATCAATGACATGACACAGTTTGAAGTAACAACGAGAAAGAAAACTAGTTTATCTTTTGTCCTGTTTTCTAGATCAACTGCATACGTTTATGCAGCAAAGCAGAATCGACAAGGGAAATTCTCCGGAAGAGCAAGGAAATGGTACCTTTCCGGACTTACCACAGGAAGCGCTTACAGAATTTATCTGCTGGACGTACAAGAAGTGTTTGTATCTCGCGATATTAAAATGGAAGAACGGACTGTTCTACAGGACATGGAAGAAATGAGTGAAGGCAAAGAGAAATTGGAAAAACTGGAAATATATATCAATGACGACAAAACTGTCTCGCAAGAAAAAGATAATGAAAAAAACAACAGGAAGCGGAAAAAAGAAATGCATATGAAGAAATATCTGAGCCAGTCGATGGCAGTGGGGTTAACTTGGAAAAAGTTACGCACTACCCGAATGTGCATGGATTCTCCTGACGTAGAACTGCATCGAAAAGGTGCGAAGGTCTATTAATAATTCAGACCTACACGAAAAACCCTGGTGAATTACCTCTCTTTCACTAAGAAGTGGCTGGAAGTGAAAAAAGTAACTGCAAGCAGACCATGGTTGCATAATACAGCTCCTTAATGCAAAATAAGACTTGGAAAATCACCCTTCTTCCTAGATGTAAAAGTAAAGATAAAAACAAATGGATCTGGTGTGGCCAAAATTTGCACACGAAAAAAAAACTAGAGGAGGACCAAATTTTGATAGATTATCGGGATTTGCAAGATATTTTTTACAGTTCCTGAATTTGCAAGATATTTTTAATTTGGATGAGTGTGGCAAATTCATGGGGTGATTTTTTATTTTAAGACACAGTGTCATTAATAGATGTCATTACTGTACACGTCCAAGGTCGACATACTTTTCGAAGACGTCGCAGTATTTAAACTTCGAAGTCGACGTCGTTGAGGCAACCCCCCGCCATCAACTACCCCATCGGCTCACCCCTTCTTTTAGCCCTTAACATGACCAACCTCCGTCCTTCCCTCACCATCACCAAGTCATCCCGAGGCCGTCGTCCACTCAACGCTTTGGCCCTGATGGCAAATCGTCCAACCGACTACGATGATTACTGTAGAAGGTTGGACCGGGAACGCGTTCGGGAGTGGGTCCCCCGTAACTGCTTCGAGCAGGCAGAAGAGGCAGAGGAGGAGGAGGAGGGAGAAGAGGAGATGGAGAAAGAGGAGGATGAGGAGGATGAAGAGGAGGACTGGGTGGATCCGTGGGAACCACTAGTGTATAACGGTGGGGGGGCTCCCATGGAGAAAGGAGGGGAGACTGAGGGAGTAATTGTGATCTCTGACTCTTCTGCCGAGGATGAAGAGAGAAGAGAAGAGGAGGATGAGGAGGATGAGGGAGAGGGAGACATGGAAAGTGCTGGATTAGTGGGGAAGGGGCCAGAAAATATGGACCAGGTGGTTCCGACTCCGGAACCGGATGGGGACGTCCTCAGTGGCCCAGATATTTCACAGGAGGCAATGGAGAATTCTAAGCCGTTCGCGAATATATGTGTAGACTGCCTGGGTGGAATGGATGTTTTGGGGGAACATTTTGGCTCTGATAAAGAGGACTAAGATATTAAGGAAAGAATCTATATATTTATCCTGATAGTATCTGCTGTTAGTCATTCTCGTTCACACGATTCAATTTGGTGCATTTTATGGTTCTTAGTATGTTTCTTTGAGACTTTAGGGATACCCAAAAAGTCTATATAAGCTGAGTAAACTGCTTCCTCTTGTGGAGGTCAAGCAAGTTGGCAGCCAACTTCAAGTCAAGTCCCGAGTAGTAGGAAGTTGAGAGTCAACTTCAGACCCAAGAAACCTTTTTCCTACGCTGCTCACAGAGCATCAGTAGTAGACTCTGCCCCTTTCATACTTGCTTTTAGCCCTCTCAACTCTCTTCCATATACACTCCTTCTTGCTCGTTCAACTATATCACGGTAGCACTTTTGTCGCTTGCAAAAGCTCCTTCTTGGGGTAGTTGGTTCTGAGTATCTCTTCTCCCGACGATTTACCCCTATCAGGATCTTCGTCAGGAAAGGGATGCCTGAAATAAGGTCACCCGATTTAAAGCGATGAATCTAGCAGAGGTATTTTCGCGGCTGAAAGTAATTGACTATGAAGAAGTATTCCCCCCTGTGGCTAAATGAATTACTGTACGTGAGACCTATTCAGGTGGGCCATGACGAAGTCATCAGTGCCCAGAATGTTATCGACTTTGCTTCGACATTCATGACCGGAACTGCCGCAAACTGGTGGTATACAGTTGTGTCCGAGAATGCTGCTCCGCATACATGGGAAGCTTTCAAACTCCTGGTTGAGGCAGAGTTTATCCCCCAGGACAGTGTTATTCGAGCTCGAGACAAGCTTACCATGATCTGTCAGAAAACGAGTGCGGCAGCGTATCTCTCGGACTTCAGGAATTTGGTTATCAATATTCCCGATATCAGTGAGTCGGAAAAAATGGCGCGGTTCTGTGAAGGCCTAAAACCCCACATTCTGTTGGAGGTTCGTAAAGGGAACCCATCCAAGTCTGAAGCTGCGACTACCATTGCTCTTAACGTTGACGGAGCATTTTACGAAGCAGGGTTCTCCACTGTCAAAGGTTCATTTCACACCAATCGAAATGCCTCAAGTCCTATGCCGATGGAGATCGGAAACCTGGAACGTAAAAACGATGGGTAGCGTCAGAAAGACTTGATGGAGAACCGATGCTTTACGTGCCATAAGGTGGGATGTGAACCTTGGAAACACAGAAAAGGAAACGGGAATAAAGGTAACAGGAGTGGTACTCGCATAGTAGCGAACAATACACAGGCAAGACTCAGTAATGATTTGAATAACTTTGACTCGGAAAACTAGTCGGTCCACCAGACTTGGTGAACACTCAGGTGAGACCAGTAGTGAGTGTAAAAAGATGTCCCAATGAGCAGAGTGACACTGTGGTGGACATCACCGGAGCTAAATTCTCAGAGGACAGGAAAAAGTCGAGAACCCCCGAAGCCGAATCAAATGGAATCACATCTAGTCATGATGAAAGCATCCCCGCTGATGAGCCTATACCATTGGAGCCTTTGTTAGTACTTGAAGGTAGGCTGAATGGAATAGCAGTCAAAGTACTAAAGGACGATGGATGCAATACAAACATGGTTTCAGCCGAGTTCCTGAAGCGAATTAGGAACTTGTTTGAGATTCGGCTTGAACGAGTCATCGTTTGCCATTCACAGAAGGGAGTTACTGAGGAATTATCTGAGATCATTTACAACGGAACTATTACATTAGACGAACATACATATAATTCTAGTTGGGCTGTGTCCCAAACCAGGTATGATGTTCTGTTGGGAATGCCGTGGCAAGTTGCTTACAATCCACGTGTCGACTACCTGAAACGGATTGTGATGGTGAAAGATGCTTCCATTCCAGTGATTCATCCAGATAACGAAAACCGTGTTGATGTGTCCAATTTGGGAGTAAAGAAATTTAGACGAATGCTTAGGCATGGGGGTGACTTCGAAGTATTTCAGCTACTTGAAGTTCACAGTATGAGAGGAGTGACAGATTCAAAGTTAGATGGAAGACTGAGCAGATTACTGGATAATTTTAAAGAGGTCTTTCAGGATGAATTGCCAAGAAGACTTCCTCCGACTCGATCAGTTGATCATGAGATCAAAGTGGAGGAAGGAGCAAAGGAACCTCATCGACCTTTATTCCAGTTGTACCCATCCGAACTTAGGGCAGCAAAAGAGCACGTTGAGTCTCTTTTCAGGAAAAGGAAGATCAGGTCCAGTAAATCGCCATATGGGCACCATTTTTCTTTGTGAAAGGAAAGGATGGAAAACTTAGAGGTGTTGTCGATTATCGCGCTTTGAATCGCATCACTAAAAAGAATAATACTCCACTCCCTCGTTCTGATGAGACGTTCGATCGACTTAGAGATGCGAGATTTTTCTCCAAGCTTGATCTGAAAACGGGATTCCATCAGATAAGGGTGAATCCAGAGGACATCGAAAATGCTCCGTTCAATACAAAGTATGGGCAATTTGAATATCTTGTTATGCCAATGGGACTTTGCAACGCTGCTGCTACGTTCTAAACTTTGATAAACCAGATCTTTATGATTGCATCGATGTCTTCTTGGTTTTCTATATGGATGATATTCTTATATTCAGTAAGAATGAGAAAGAACGTAACGAGTATCTGGAATTTGTATTAAAGAGACTTAAGGATCACAAGTTGCACATATCTACAAAGAAATGCTCTTTCTTTCAGACTGAGCTGGATTTTTCGGGTTTAATAGTCGGGGAGGACGGCATTCGTGTCAATCCTGAGAGGGTCGAAGTCTTACAAACTTGGCCGAAACCTGAATCTCTTACGGAGTTTAGAAGTTTCTCAGGTCTAATACAGTTTTTCCGTAGGTTCATTCCGAAGTTCTCTGCAATTACCGCACCTCTCACAGATCTAACAAAGAAAGGTCGAGGTATGGGGAAATGGGATCAACAGTGTGATGAAGCTTTACAGAAGCTAAAGGAAGTGATGACAATGGCTCCAATCTTAATCGCTCCTAATTGGAAAAAGCCATTTCGTGGTCATGTAGATGCTTCACAGCTCTCAGTCGGTGGAACTCTAACACAGTTGGATGACAATGGAAGGGATCGTGTAATTTATTTCTATTCAAAGAAGCTTTCCCCAACTGAGTCGGACTACACTGCAAATGACAGAGAGCTTCTGGCTTTGATTAATTTTCTGCGAAGATTCAGATGCTATCTTGAAGGTTCTGAATTTGAGATTTTCACAGACAACCAGGTTCTTAAGAGCTTCTTCACAAAACCGAAACTTATTCGGAAAGAAGCACGTTGGTTCGAAACTCTCAGTAACTTCGGAATCTTTCCCATCACACTGAAGCCTGGAAGAATTCACGTCGTAGGAGACGCATTATCCGGAGCTCCACACTTGACGAGAGGATATCGTGACGTCTCAATGAATGACGTTGAAGTTCCCTACCTTGATGTTGATCAGATCATTCCTCGGTATGATGATGACCGGTTCTTTGGTCCAGTGGTAAAAGCCATGACAGGAGAGTGGCCTGAGGATACTGTTCAGAAGCAGAAACTTGAAAGAATTCTGCCAATGTTCCGAAAAGATGGTTCGAGGCTGTTTTATAGTGGAAATTTGTGCGTAGCAAGAAGGTCACTTTCGGATATTTTGCAAATTGCTCACGACTCGAAAGTTGGTGGACATTTTAAATTTGCGAAGACACTATCTAGATTGGATAACTTCCATTGGAAACATAAGAGACGAGATGTTCGAAAGTATTGTGAAGGATGTCTCACATGTCAGCAGTATAAGGACTCTAATCAATAAAAGTTGACTGATCCAATATCACTGGAATTGCCTGACCGCAGATGGGGATCATCATTAGCTACAGATTTCATTGTGAGGCTACCCCTGACGAGGAGCCGTCATGACGCGATCACAACTTGGGTTGATCGACTTACTCGTCGAGTCCATTTTCTGAAATCTACTACATCAGATACTGCTGAGGAAATGGCTCGAGACTTCTTCGCGAACATCTTTAAGAACGACGGATTGCCGTACGATGTGACCTCAGATAGGAACAGCATGTTCATTTCAAAGTTTTGGAAGACACTGATGAATCTTTGTGGGGTGAAATTAAGATTGTCTACAGGTAGACACCCACAAGCAGATGGCGCTTCCGAGATTTTGAATAGGATAATCGAGAACTATCTCCGTTGCTATTGCTCGTATCATCAGGATGACTGGGATGAATTGCTTCCTTCTGCAGAATTTGCATACAACTCGGCTGTGAGCGATGATCTGGGTATGTCACCATTTGAGCTGGACTTGGGATGGACACCTAAATCGCCATTGGACTTCTTGGCTAGCAGCAGCATACCTCTTCAGGGTTTGGACGATTTTCGTGCCAAGCTCAAGGTTTCTCTTGAGGATGCGCAATTTGCCTACAAAGTGGCAAAAGCTCGGCAAGCTGCATATGCTTCAAGGTGATACAAGGTTCCAAATTATAAAGTCGGCTCAAAGCTATGGATCAATTGTTGGAGTATTCGGAAACATAATATACTCCCCCAGTATCATTGACGAGGATGTCAATAGTCCGGGGGAGGGAATAGTGTAACAATGTCTCTGTTACACGACTGTGTAATAGAGACTTGTTCGCTGTCACTATTCCAATTCTCTATTACACAGTGGTGTAATAGGGAAAATTCATTACTCTTGAAAGAATCTAGAAGCTGTATATAACTGGGTAGCGTTTTTATTGCTGAGTATTTATTTTCTCTACAGTATTTTTTTTGACGTGGAGCCCCAGGTCATCGCCTTGTTTATGTTCTAGATAGTGCTATTATTTAGTTACAGCTCCACTTTATAGTTACAGCCCTACTTTCTAGTGTTTTCTACTGAGTTGGCACAACCATTTGTTTAGAAGAGCTGCCGTACTGTCTATAAAAGGGGGGCCCATCTGGATTCTCGTGGAAATCCAGGTACATTCCATACACCCTTTGCCCCCAACTTTCTGAAACCCACTACCATCGCCTCTACTGTTTCTTCAGCAGCGCCCCGGCTGCCTACCTCTCTGTTTCAAAAGAAGTCTTCAGTCAAAGGCACGCCGCAGCAGCATCAATGTCCAATGCTCCCTGCCAGATGGCCGGACTCTGGCCCTTTTTTAGGTTGACAGGGCCACGCTGCTTACCTCGAACTTTGAAAGCTTGCAAAACCTCACCTGAATTCCTAATGGAACATGTGGCTTCACTTCAAGAAATGAGATTACTTTCCAAATAATAAATTACCCGAAATTTTCCACCTTCTCTCTAGCTCCTGCGTAGACGTTTCAAAAGTATGTTTTGACGTGGCGCCAAATTCATTGGATCGTTTTCTAGCGGATAAAAGCGACATACTCAGTGTATTCTTGTGTTCGAATCATATGTCTCTATTAATGAACAGCGGTGCCAATACTGCCATGAATATTGAAATCCAATACTCCGAAATACGAAACTTTGCTTGTCAAGGTGTCGGTATACCTTTTTGAGTCTATTGTGGTTGTCTGGAAAACCATGGAATAGATCGGATATATCTTCCAAGAGTAAAACACCCAAAACTGTTTCCCCCTTGTCAAGGTGGGGCTCTTGAAATCGGGTGAAGCCCTGCGTATCTTCTTCTGAAAAAGAACATGGTCATAGATACGAAAGCATCTAAGATTTCTTGCAATGACCATGCCGATCCTTACAGTA
The DNA here is from genome assembly GCA_002205965.3 of Kappaphycus alvarezii. Taxonomy (NCBI): domain Eukaryota; phylum Rhodophyta; class Florideophyceae; order Gigartinales; family Solieriaceae; genus Kappaphycus; species Kappaphycus alvarezii. The sequence goes on from NADL03000845.1 coordinate 439,356, forward strand.
TGATAACACTGGGACGATGTTCCAATTAGCTACGAAAATCGCATAACGTCTGATACGGGTAAATCGTCGGAAGAAGAGATACTCAGAACCGAATACCCCAAGAAGGAGGTGTTGCAAGCGACAATAGTGCTACCGTGGTATGGTTGAATGAACAAAAAGGGTTGCTTAAGGAGAAAAGTTGAGGGGGATACAAGCAAGTATCGAATGGGAAGGGTCTAGTACATATGCTCTGTGATCACCGTAGGAAAAATGTTTTTTGGGTCTGAAGTTGACTCTCACCTTCCTACTACTCTGGACTTGACTTGAAGTTTTCTGCGAACTCGCTTGACCTCTACAAGAGGAAGCAGCGTACTCAGCTTATACACACTTTTTGGCTGACCCTAAAGTCTCAAATAAACATACTAAGAACCATTAAATGCGTCAAATGGAATCATGTGAACGAGAAAGACTAACAGCATATACAATCAGGATAAATATCTAGATTTCTTCCTTAATATCCTCGCTCTCTAGATCAGAGCCAAAAAGTTCTCTCAAAATATCCATTCCACCCAAGCAGTCCCCACAAATATCCGCGAAAGGCTTACAATTCTCTATTTCCTCCTGGGAAATATCCAAACCATTGAAGATGCTGTCATCCGGTTCCAGAGTTGGGATCACCGGACCCATACTTTCCGGCCCCCGCCCCACCATTCTAGCACTTTATATGTCTCCTTTCCCCTCATCCTCCTCGTCCCCCTGTTCATCCTCCTGTTCATCCTTGTCAGAAGAGTCAGAGATAACGATTACTACCTCACTATCGCCTCTGTTCTCCACTACAGCTCCCACACCGTTGTAAACTAGTGGCTCCCACGGGTCTACGCAGTCCTCCTCTTCCTCCTCCTCTTCCTCTGCCTCTTCCGCCTCCTCGAAGCAGTGTAAACGGACCCACTCCCGAACGTGTTCTCGGTCCATTCTCATACAGTAGTCGTCATAATCCGTTGGTCCTTTGGCCATACGGGCCAGCGCGTTGAGGGGACGGCGGCCTCGGGATGGTTTGGTGATGGTGAGGGACGGGCGGAGGTTGGTCATGTTGAGGGCAAAAAAAGGAATGAGCCGATGGGATAGTTGATACCGGGGGTTTCCTCAAGGACGTCTTCTTCGGACTTCAAATAGGGAGACGTCTTCGAAATGTTTCACGGCCTTGGACGAAATAAAAAATGTGAGGCAATGCAGCAGCTTTGAATTTGGATGCAATCAGAGCAATAACTAAAACTCTGCTTGATAAAATATCTGAAATGAATATGGAGGACAAAGCGGATCACGAGTCTAAAGATTTCTTGTTTGAAAAAGGGGGTCAAAAATAGTCAAAGACAAAATGGAAATGGGGTTGCATAATGAGTTTGAATTCACGGAAAAATCGTTTCATGATTTCATTCGTAAAAGAAAATCGATAGGAAGAGTTTTTTTATGAAAGCTCACAGGGAAGGAGAAGACAAAAATTTGTGGAGATGACAGCTCTCCTAAACAAAGGACCGTTTTTGTAACAAAAACATCAATAGAGGTGCGGCAGGGGGATTGTCTACTGTACGCGATAGCATAAGCTTTTTATCCTCGAAAGTGGCTCAAACCACTTGCAACGTGATCCAGCGATATTACCGCCAGTTTAATATGTACGCTTCTCTACGTAATAAAACAGTCAACCGTCGTGGGCACCCAAGGTTGTCAAGTGTTTGCTATCCCTACTACTTTGTTCGGAATATCTTGGCTTCCGTACTATTAAAGATAGTATTTACCTCATGACTGTCCCATGCTCAAACTTGATCTGAACAACTTCTCCTATTGTCGCAAGACGAACTTCAACAAATTAGGCACGGGCTTCTTTGACCTACTTGACATGGTTCCGTTGAGCAGAAACAGTACTACACTGCTGCCCCCTGACAAACTTCTCGACAACTAAGGATTTACTTGTGATTCTATTTGCAAGGCTAGTTTAAAGCAGCCAGAACCGTTGCTGAGTAAATGATGGAAGGAGAGGTAGCTATATCGCAAGAGTTATTTTGATGTTGATTCACTCCCTGGCCTTGGGATAGTTTTCGCAGCCAGCCTAGCTTGCTCCTGCTGAAGCAGTTCAATTGTTTCATCAAGCAGCGCCTGGTGACTCTCCCTTGTCTGACAAAGCTCAGTAAGGAAATCAGAATCATCTCTTCTTCCCAACCTTGTACCTGGTAGGCTCAATCTTCTGAGGGAATCGATTTGGTTCTTTAATGTTTGAAAAGTGCAGTGCCTACGCTGCGTCCATCCTCCAGGTTTTTTGGTTGCTCTTTTGGCTGCTCTTAGAGCAATTGGCTCTGTTCCAATCACCCTCCCATCCCACGTACGGTCAACCATTACTGGAGGAGTGATATCCTTGGCAGCCAGATTAAAGCACCGCGTCTCAGGCTGATCAGATTCTTCGACTCGTTTGACTCGGATTTTGGCAGGTAGACAAGCATGCTGTGCATATCACCAAGGAGATGTACAACAAGCGGCGTTATCAAATGTCCTAGTGCCCTGCAAGACTGAGGCAGCGTCATACGATCCACACTCGGCTTCGGGACACACACATTTGACAACGAGACCAGCCGCATGAATACTCACAAGAGTTTTCTACACAAACCTCCGCTAACAACGGGAGGCGCAGTTGAGGGCCGACCCTTACTTCTTTCATCCTCGGCACTTGCACATTCATCTCCTCGGGCCATCTTTCCTCTTCCTTACCCAAATGCTCACCTAAAGCAGACCATGCCAAGTTGATATTCTGTATTACTTCGAGAACGGACCTGATCCGCCCGGGGCTTGGATTTGATTTGCTCAAATAACGAATCCATGCCGATTTTCCTACTTGCACAGCTCTATCGCCAACAGTAGTGGGATACAGAAAAAGTGAGAGCCGAGTCGACTCGGTCGCAGCCACCTTCACCGAAGCGTTTAGCGTAGCGCGGAGTTGTTCACTCAAATGGCCGGATCGTGCAGTCTTAGTAGGAATGTGTACTAGGACGGATCCGGCGACCAGGGCTTGATGAGCTAGGCCTTCTCAAAATGCCTTAGCCTTTTACGGCCGAACAGTGTATTCAGTACTGACCTCCACACTTGAATCAAAGCGGAGCAGGAGGATCGTCACTGGCAAAATCTTCTTGTCGGATAATTTCGATTGATCCCGACCTGCAAGAGAATTTTTGATCCATTCGCATTGTCTTTCAAATTGTCTGCACGACGACAAGTCTAGACTACAAATGACCACGTTGGCGGTTGGTGGAACCCTCGGACCATCGAATCTGCGGATATTCAGATGACAAGGTATCTGTCCTGATGACTCCATTCAAACACTGACGGTTGCTCCGAAAGAATTGGAACAGAATTGCCTCCATACCCAGTCCTGGTTTCTTTTTGTAGGATACGACTCGCCGGCCGTCTGCCGTGTAACTGCAACTTGCATCCTATTAACCCCATACACCTACATCACAGATGTAACATGTTTGAGCAATAGAAAGAAAGAAAACTTTAATGTATTAATATCGGGGGTCCAGTGCAATGTCTGACTCTGTCCGTATCCTCTTTACTTCTGAGCCATTCTCGGCCTCCTTTAAACGGTTGCCATGTATCCCTCCATCTTTTTCTCTGGATTTCGCGTGCAGACGCGCCTCGTTGAACTTTCTTTTTAACGATCCTCCACCTCCGTCCGATTTTGGGGACTTGCGTTGCGGGAAAATCTTCGTGGTGGTAATTACCACTCCCTTTACTTCCCAGACCTTTTTCCAAACTTTTCGCCCAAACTCAGTTAGCTTGTCAAGTTCAGTGATTACATTCTTCTTGAGCTCCTGCGTAGCTTCAGTCTTGGGATCGCAATCGTTCAGCTGTGAAAGATACGTTCCAATCTCAAATGACACCACCTTCATGGTTGTCTGCGCTTGTCGGCATTCATCCATGATTGTATCGGAGAATATGGAGATGGATCTTACCTCAATTTCCTTAGATATCGAGGTGAAACGCCGCTCAACTCTTTCAAGTCTGCGTCTCATGCTCTCCATTTCCTTTAGAACTTCCCGGATAAGCTTTATCAACGATCCGTGAGCCGCTACGGCTTCCTTCTCCTCCATGAGTCGAGCACGTGGCTCTGCGACTTTCCTCTCACATTCCATGCAGAACGATTTCCGAATTTCTTTTTCCTTCTTTGGACGCCGCTGCTGCTCTGCTTCTCGAGCTGCTTTTTCAGCCATTTCCGCCTGAAGCTTTGCTTTCCTATCCGCCTCTGCCTTAGCCCTTTTGCATTCCTGTAAGGCAGAATTATCTGGCCGCGTGGATAATTTACTATGGCCAGGTTCTGCGGATGGCAACGGGACCTGATCAGTATGCACTGGGGCATCATTCATCGATAGATATTTGGGCATTGGAGACAAAGCTTGCTGTAAAGCAGAGTGAATGGCTGAGCAGTGGTGAACAATACTGAGGAAGACTGGAGTCGCTTGACTTCTTTTACTTGAGTGGGTTTGATGGAAAACTACAATACTTATACCAATTAATTCTCATGGTTAGAGTTGCAATTCGAACAAACTGACAGTCGGACAAATTCTCCTGTTGCATTAATCTTTGCATTTGAGTTGTTTGTCAGTACTGACAGAGCCTTTCATGACTGATTCAAATTACAGTTTACTGTGGCGCAAGTTCACCATGTCATGTATGTTCACTTTTCCCGACATTACAGTACTTTCCAAATAATAAATTACCTAAAATATTCCCCCTTTTTCCCGAAATTTCATCAATTGACGAAATTTTGGGTCACTTTTTACAAAACCATTTGATCACATATCAGAAGTCGACGGCATGACCATCAAGTGGCCCTCTTTGCGCAAGACCTACAGAAAGCGACCCGTCACCCCGCCGTCGAAACGTGGGACGGGGTCCATCACACAAGGCCAGACATCCGGATGATTGGAAGCAGTGGAGGTACGGATTTCTTTGACGTGACGTTCGACAACCCGCGGGCGCCATCCCACAGGAAGATATAAACGTTTAATCCGCTCACCTCCCTCATTGCGGCCGTCTCTGCGAAGCATAGAAGATAAGAATCTTTTACTGCAATCTCCGTGAGAAGTAAGCTCGTGCCTATCCCTATATCTACTCTCGGAGGTTGGCACCAAGGCGCCTATACGGTGCTTAACGACGTCGCGTAGAAAGTGCCCGGGAAGGCGATGGAGGCATATGGTGAGTTCCGTGCGATACTTACTCAGAGGCACGCTGCCGCGGCCGTAATGTCCAACGCAACTTGTCTGCTGGGCCTTGAGCCGGTTTTTTAGGAAGAAGAAGAAGGAAGAGAAGAAGAACACACTTTATTGGGGTAACCAGGGACCACTGTTAGGCAGTGGTCAGTGCTAGAGAGCGGCGACAAACGGCGTGAGCCGTGAGATGCAGGGTGAGGGAAGATATCGCAGTCAGGAGTCGGAAGTATTCGAAAGAGGAATTGGTACCTCGGCGGCGGGCGAAGTGTTAGGCAAGGAAGGCCTGGAAGGCTTGGGGGGCTTTCCGAGACCACCATGGTTATCGAGACCCAGGGGGTGGAATTTCGCTTGTATAGTGTTACACAGGCTGACATATCGATGGGTCTTGAGAGCCTCGATACCAGTGGTGGCCCGTCCCGGATGCTTGGTGGAGGCGGGGAGGGCGCGGGATGTATAGGGATAAATAATAATAAATAATAATAAATAAAATAAAAATGTCGATTGCCTGCGGCCGCGGAGAGATGGCGAGGTCATGTATGAGGATGTCCATGCGGAGTCTCTCGTTGGCGGGGAGATGATCTTGGCAGGGGAACGTATACTCCTTGTTAGGACGAAGTCCGGTGGTGGGGTGACGGAGGATAGAAATAAGCTTGTCGCGGATGTGGTTGTGTTGGCGAACATACCCTTCGAGGGAGGGGCAACTGGTAGCATGGACACCAAGAGAGTCGAGGAGGGGCGGGGGGTCGGATCGTGAGTGAACGCATCTTGGGCAGGGCTCGGTGCCAACGGATACAGGGTTCCCAAGGCGAAGTTGAACCATCATATTACACACTTCAGGCTCCACCGTGGTGCAGGATCTGGAGTCTGGCAGTTCGGTGAAGGGGAGGTGTGAGAATTGTGATTTGCGCAAAAATTGCACATGAAAAAAATCTAGAAGGGGACCAAATTTGGATACAGTATCGTAATTTGCAAGATATTTTTACAGTTTCTGAATTGCAAGATATTTTTAATTTGGATGAGTGTGGCAAATTCATGGGTTGATTTTTTTATTTTAAGACACGGTGTCATTAATAGATGCCATTACACGTCCAAGGTCGTCATACTTTTCGAAGGCGTCGCAGTATTTAAAGTTCGAAATCGACGTCGTTGAGGCAACCCCCCCGCCATCAACCACCCCATCAGCTCACCCCTTTTTTGGCCAACCTCCGACCTTCCCTCACCATTACCAGGTCATCCCGAGGCCGTCGTCCACTCAACGCTCTGGCCCTGATGGCAAATGGTCCAACCGACTACGATGATTACTGTAGAAGATTGGACCGGGAACGCGTTCGGGAGTGGGTCCGCCGTAACTGCTTCGAGCAGGCAGAAGAGGCAGAGGAGGATGAAGAGGAGGACTGGGTGGACACGTGGGAGCCACTAGTGTACAACGGTGGAGGAGCTCCCATGGAGAACGAAGGTGAGACTGAGGGAGTAATTTTGAGCTCTGACTCTTCTGACGAGGATGAAGAGAGGGGCGAAGAGGAGGATAAGGAGGATGAGGGTGAGGGAGACATGTAAAGTGCTGGAATATTGGGGAAGGGACCGGAAAATATGGACCAGTTGGTCCCGACTCTGGAACCGGATGGGGGCATCTTCAGTGGTCTAGATATTTCGCAGGAGGCAATGGTAAATTCCAAATCGTTCGTAGATATTTGTGCGGGACTGCCTGGGTGGAATGGATATTTTGGGGGAACTGTTTGGCTCTGATATAGATGACTAAGATATTAAGAATGGAATCTAGATATTTATCCTGATAGTATCTGCTGTTAGTCTTTGTCGTTCACACGATTCCAACTGATACATTTTATGGTTCTTAGTATGTTTATTTGAGACTTTAAGGTTAGCCAAAAAGTCTATATGAGCTGAGTAAACTGCTACCTCTTGTGGAGGTCAAGCAAGTTGGCAGACAACTTCAAGTCAAGTCCCGAGTAGTAGGAAGTTTAAAGTCACCTTCAGACCTAAGAAACGTTTTTTCTACGCTGGTCGCAGAGCATTACTGGTAGACCCTGCCCCATCTATACTTGCTTGTAGCCCTCTCAACTGTCTTCCCTATCCACTCCTTCTTGCTCGTTCAACTATACCACGGTAGCACTTTTGTCGCTTGCAACCTCTCCTTCTTGGGGTAGTCGGTCCTGAATATCTCTTCTCCTGACGATTTACCCCTATTATTTGGTACTCTTGTGGAGGGGTTGCACCGGAGGTACTCGAGTTGTGGAGTATTAGGGAACAATTCGGGGAGATTTTTTTTCTGTAATCATGGATCTCAACGCTGCTCGTATAACGTTCACAGAAGACGTTGAGGAGTTCCTCTACACATATGTTAATGTTTTGATGCGCGAGAAGAGCGATGAAGAGAAGGCCGCAAGTATCTTAGTCTATCTTCATGGTGACGCAAAGCACAAGTAAAAGGCCAAGTTTATCGACGGGTGGTCTCTCAACGGGAATGGGCGTAACTTCAATGAGGTATGTGAGTGGCTTATGAAAGAATATTCTAGGGAGGTAGAACCAGATGAGATTATTCGTGCAGCCATAGGGGCCCGTCTCAACTTCGACGATTTGTTAAGCTCATTGGTATACTTGTGTGATCTCTATGAAAAGGCTGGGTTCAATGCTGCGTCAGGCGGCGATAGGGGACAAGCAGCTCTCCGATTTCCTCTTTATCAAGGGCCCTCACACTTTACATGAACTAAAGGGTACCATAATAGAATTTGTCAAAAACTCGGAGACAATTCAGTCACTGGGTGAGGTACCGGGGGAAACCCATACATCGATGTCTATCGTACATCCCGGAAAGAATTATCAAAGGCCGGCTTCTCGTGCAGCGACATTAGAATCTGTGAGAACAGATGTCAAAAACTTACATAAACGGCTGGAAACCCGATTCGATAATCGACTTGACGTGGTTACCTCGCAGTTGGAGAGCCTTACTCTTACCATTGAGAAGAACCAGTCTGGGGGCCCTAAGGCCACAGAAGTCTGTTCCTACTGCCACAATCCTGGACACTTTGCAAATAGGTGTCCTGATAATCTACACAGAAGCACTCGTTGTGGAAAATGTGGTCGATATGGGCATCATGAGAGTAACTGCTAAAGACAACAGAAAAGCAAATTTATCGGACATGAGGAGCGAGTCAGGACCAGAGGTGAAAAATCTTACAAAACAGGAAGGATAAAAGGTTGACGGATGCCGGTAACGTATCCATCGCTGAAGAAATTAGTCACGTCAATGTGACAAAAAGGGATGGGGAAGGCAACATTTTATCGAAAAAACCTAGACTAGATTATGGAATGCTGGAGCATATCCCAGCACCTGTACGTTCTCGGACAAAGAGGTCCGATCAAGTTGTTCCAGGAGTGGAAATCAGTCCGGCTAGGAAAACGAAAAAGAATAAGAAATTTAAGAGTATCCCGAAGGACGTACTGGAGTATGTGAAGAAGTACAATTTGGTAGCTGAGCTTACATCGGCCCCAACTGAAATAACGTCTGGCAAACTTTTGAGGGGCGACGCAGAGGATGCGAGAAAAGAACCCAATAAAATTATAAGGTCTAATAAGTCCGCGAAGGGTAAGAAATTGTTTCTTCAATCGGCGTCGACATCACCAATACGTCTAAAGCTGGTACCAGTCAAAGTATAAGGAATGAAAACCCAAGCTCTTTTCGATTACGGCGCTGTTCTAAACCTCATTGCAGAAAGTTTGGTGACAGATCTAGGCCTCGAAATTATTCCAACTACCAACACGAAGACTAACTGTCGCGGATGGAACCGTATTAAAATATATGGGCACTGTTGACAAGGTTTCCGTGTTTTTTGGGGACTTTGAAGTTAATGTAAAATTTCTTGTCATGCCTGATATACCTTTCGATGCAATCATTGGCTGCCCTACCATGGAAAGACTAGGGACATGCATTGACTTGGGCAACCAAATCGTTTCAGTTAATATTGACGGCAGAACCGTGAAGATGCCCCTTGATTTCGACAAAAGCACACATCCAGAAGATTTAAGAGAAACGGACAGTGAAGATTTCACTTCTAGCTATGACTGCGAAGATTCCGAACCAACTTAAAATTTCGGAAGTGGAAAAGGGTACGCTCGAGGGATAATGAACATGACATGGGACGATTATGATTCCGGGTTTGAAACAGATGACGACTGGAATTCTAGGGTAGGTTTGACACCTGAATTTGTTTCTTTTTGCGATAATATCGAATCAAAGGACGGCATTCAGAGCGTGAAAGAACATTAACTTTGCAAAAAAATAAGAATACGTCTAATTCCATATCTGAAGATGTGAGCACAACGGAAAATGTCCTTCAAAATTTGGAGGGTGACAATCAAGAAGAGGAAGATCAAAAGTTCACAGAAGTTCAAGAAAAAGTACAGCACCTTCCCGTGCCCGCCTCAATGAAAATATCCGACATTTTAACATCTTCCGAAGTAATTGCATGGAGCGCTTCCAATCTAAGACAAGCAAGTGTACCGGTCACTCACTCATTCGAACTTACCGACATTCAACCAATTTACCACAGGCCTAGACGTCAACCGCCAAAATATGACCAATTTATCTCAGAGAATTTAGCAATTATGCTGGAAAATGATACTATTCGGCCAGTTTCATCCCCATGATCATTTCCAGTTGTGATAGCACCACAGAAATATGGAAAAATTCGCTTTTGCGTCGATTACCGACAATTGGACCATAGAATGATACCCGATCGATTTCCGATTCCAAAAATGGAAGTAATTCTAGAAAACCTGAAGAACGGGAGATACTTCACCTCAATTGAATTTACACTGGCTATTGGCAAATTCTGTTGGAAGAAAAATGTAGGGAAAAAACAACTTTTACCAGCAAATCCGGTACCTTCAGATTTGAAGTGACGCCTTTTGGTCTCATGAATGCACCAGCTACATTCCAAAGAATGATGAACGAGGTTTTGAAAAAGACTTCCATTTGCAAGAGTTTATATCAATGATGTGGTAATATTCTCAAAAAACTTGGATCAGCACATGTCGCATGTCAAGACAGTGGTGGATGGGATATCGGCATACAGCCTGAAAATTAGGTTGAGCAAATGCTTCTTTGCGAAAACTTCTATCCAATTACTCGGTCATATCGTCGATCAAGAGGGAATTAAAATGGATACAGAGAAAACGAAAAAAATAAAGTTGGCACCAAGGCCCGCTTCAAAGACGGAGGATCGAAGCTTCTTAGGACTTGCCTCATATTACCGAAGATTTAACAAAGATTTCGCCAAGACAGCCGCACCGTAACATGCCAGTACTACGAAGAACGGAACGTTTTACCGGAACAAGGAAAAGTAAACTGCGTTTGAGGAGCTTACAGAAAAGCTAAGCGTCCCCTCAGTGCTCATGCGAACAGATTTCAAGGGAATATTTTTTGTTGAAACAGATGCCTAAGAACGGCATTTGGGTGTCTTTTTGTCCCAAAAAGATGAAAAAGGAAGACTATACCCCACTCAATTCGAAAGTCGTACTCTGAATGATGCGGAAAAGAGATACTCAGTCTGCGAGAAAGAAGCGCTAGCCGTCGTATTCGCACTGAAAAAAGTTCGCGTCTACCTTTTATCACTCGAAAAATTTGTCTTGATAACTGATCACCAGGCACCTAAGACGGCATTCCAAAAGAAAGATGTACATCACCGCTTGGCTCGATGGCTCGACACTTTTGCCGAATATCAGTTTGAAATTGTGTAGACCCGGAAGCAATAATCTTCCTGCTGATTACCTATCCCGCTTGAGGGATCCAATGAGTCCAAATAAAAAAGCTTCCGAGGACATCGTCGGAGCTGCCGGGGTGCAAGTGCAGAACGATAACGATTACGAAGCTAATATTCACGGACTAATGAAATTTCTCGATGGACTAGAAATGAGAAAGGTTGATCTTGAACACAGAAATTGGGTACGCAGGAATCAAAAGGACTTTACATTGTGGAATGGGAAACTGTTTCGACACACTAAAGCCGGTTCTCGACTAGTGGCTCCTATGAAAGAAAGAATCAAGATCTTGAGGACTTTTCATGAAGAGTTAGGGCATTGGGATCTCGAAACAACCAAAACATTCATTATGGAAAGGTTCTGGTGGCCCAGTATCCATAACGACGCCTATAATTTCGTGAAAAGCTGCGACAACTGTCAAAAATTTACTCCAATACAAAAGTATAAGACAACTCTAAGCTGTCCAGTTTCCGGTATTTTTGAAACCTTCTCAGTCGACTTTGCCGGCCCATTCAAGGAAACTTCTTCCGGAAACAAATATCTCCTAATAGGTGTTGTACACCTTACTGGATGGCCAATTGCAGTTGCAACTGAGAAGGCTAATGCTGAGCTGGTTCTGAGATACATCGAAAAATAAATAATTGAACCGTTTGGTCTTCCAAAAAGGATCATCTCGGATAACGCCCTTTTTTACTGCAACCTCACTTCTTCGTTTTTTGGAAGAGAAAGGGATTCAGTTGAAGGCAGATCTCTCATACGCTCCTATGTCAAACGGGAAAGCGGAAAGGATGGTTGGAACCATCAAACGAGCAATATCGAAAACTATGACGGAGAATGAAATCCAGTGGGAAGATGCCTTACCAAAAGTGATATACGGCTATCGTCGACGAAGAAGAATAAGTGGAAACTCATTATTCGAGCTAATTTACAGAGGGCTCCTAGAATGTCAAAAAGAGACATGGAAACAAATAATATCGATGAAGAGAGTAGAGAAGTCGAGCTACTTGCCACAGAAGGCTGAAGGTCACCTCGCGCGTTAACATAGACACGAAATAAGGATGCAGAGCCTCCAGTCCAAACCTTTTCAGTACAAAGCGCTTTGGTTTTTCAACATTGAAGGGCATTACAGCTGTTACGATACACCATATCGTGTTGTGGAATCTTGTAAACAATACAGGCACCGACGCTCGCCAGAGCTTGTCAGCCAGAACTGATCAAATTCGAGGTTGTATAATCCGCAAAGGTGGAATGTGTGGAAGATGTGAGCTCCAGAAAGCCTTTCAGTCAACGTATTAAGCCGGTGTCTAATCGTCAATGCATGAAGCCGCGCTTTCTGCACAGTCTGTGCATACTAGGCAGGATTGATGAGACATCGTCTTCAGACGATAAAACTGATGAATCGGTCAAATTTTGGTTCGACTCTTTAATGGCCTCTACGGTCTGTAATCTCAGCAAACAAGTGGAGGAAGCGCTGTTACCGGTTAAGTACAAATTGATGCCCCGCGATCGGGCAGATAAAGATGAGAACTTTGTGCTGGGGACTATCGCGGCTCTAGACAAGCGTAATGCTTCAAGCATTATAGCGGACAGCGATCAGTGCAGGGAATTCTGTTAGGCGCGTGCGGATCGGAGTGGATATCTTTTTTCGCCGTCATCTATCGACTTTTAATTTACTGTTTTACCTCAACTTTTCCAAAATTGCTTGTAGCTCTGGTCCTTCCTCGCCCTTCCTGAATCTTGCTCATCCTTACTGCGGTCCTCTCCAAATCCACTTCCATTATGTTTAGATATTTTTATACTGTTTCTACACCTCTAAACCAATCCCGAATCAAGTTCTTTTTCCCTCTTCGCTTACTTCCTCCTCCAAATTCATTTTTTTGAGAAAAAGGGAGCAAATGCACTACTACAAATTCCCTTGTAGAATTATTTTACCTGTTTTAAATCTATGGAATGCGCCCTTTGGAGCCTATTTAAACCCCTTTTTTCCAAGTTTCAAACGTCTGCGATCATTGTACTCATCACCCCTCTCCCTTTATCCGTTTAAAACACCCTCAATTGCCTACCACTCCCCAAAGCCCACCAAAATGGACAACCTGTGCCCCTCGGAAGTCATTTCCAAAAATCGCCACCCCCGCCCCCTATACTCCATTTCCCAACTCCCTTTCGGACCTACTGACCGTAATGACTACCTACGCCGACAAGCCAAAAAGAATGTGATAGAATTCGTGCGTCGCTTGTTCGTCGAGAATGAGTCGGAGGAGGTAGTTGAGGCGCAGGAATGGGAAGTGGAAGAGAGAGCTAGGGAGACCTTTGAGGATTGGGAAGCCCCGGAAGTGGTCTACGAGGAGGATGATGAAGAGGATGACGAGGAAGAGAACGAGGAGGATGAAGAGGAGGATGAAGAGGATGACAGGGAGGATTAGGTGGAGGGAGTCATGTAAAGTGTTGGAATTGTGGGGCTGGGGCTGGACAGTATGGACCAAGTGGTCCCGACGCTGGAAGCGGATAGGGGCATCTTTAGTGGTTTAGATATCACCCAGGAGGAAATAGAGAGTTATGAGCCGTTCGCAGATATTTGTGGTGACTTGGATATTTGGAGTTGTTCGGGTCTGATCTAGAGAGTAGGAAATAAGTGGACCAGATCGATTGATCGTTTCTGAAGTATCTTTTGTTTAGAGTATATCATCCACACAAAGTGTTTTTATGCATTTTCTAGTATCTTTTGTAGTTTTGTTCGGACTTCCGGTTTAGCCAAAAGTCTATATAAGCTGGGTAAACTGCTTCCTCTTGGAGAGGTCAAGCAAGTTGGCGGACAACTTCAAGTCAAGTCCCGAGTAGTAGGAAGTTGAGAGTCAACTTCAGACCACAAAAAATTTTCCTACGCTAATCACAGAATATCAGTGTTAGACCCTACCCCTTCTATACTTGCTTGTAGGCCTTTCAACTTTCTTCATTGTGTACTTCTTTTTGTTCGTTCAAATATAACACCGTAGCACTATTGTCGCTTGCAAAATCTCCTTCTTGGGGTAATTGGTTCTGAGTATCTCTTCTCACGAAGATTTACCCCTCCCAAACTCATCACGAAAGTTCTTCAAAAATTCGAAGCACCTGAGTTGAAGTAAATCTTAACCGAGGGGATGCGGCTATGCAAGAAAGAACAGGAAAGTGACCTTAAATTTTTAATGAAAAGTATTTATTCTTTGGAAAATCAAGTGCATTCATTACAATGCGCCACTCAGAAGGTCAAAGGAAAAAATACCACCTCGTGATACAGTGGTGACTCCTCAAAAAAGAGTGAGTAACTTGAACTGAAAATGCCGAGGCGAGATGCGTGGGCAAGCAATATCTGAACAGGCGAGCGATCGCGTGAAGGGAATCATACCGGAAAAAAGTACAAGAACGTTACATGGGATAGCCTATTTCTGAACACTGAAAAGTGCTCTGTATACACCCGATTAGCAAATAACAGGTTACGTCGAAGGAAGAGAGACGAGAATTGTTGGAAAAACAACTTGGGAAAAGAACCAGATCCAAAAACAATGCGAAGGTCGCCTTGCTAAGATCCATTTTTGAATCGACTCCAAACGCTGACAAAGGACGATACTAAATCTCCCTCAATGGCATCGGATTGGTGGATCTTGGAGATTCGGAAGCCGAACACTGCACCACCTCTTCGGATATACTAGAAGCTATCCAAAGCGGTCGACCAGAAGTCCGGGCTGAAAACGTCGATGCACCCATGACACTCGACACCGCCCTCCAAGCTGACAAAGGCCGACAGCTCGCAACAGCATCCAGGAAGGCCAGCCTCGACCTGAAAATTGTATTGTCTAAAGCAGGAATTCTGGTAGGCATTCGCGGTGTACAGTTCCTCGTTGCAGATACCAGGATGCGGAAAACGCTTTGGAGGCGCCCGTTTCTGAACGCGATGGGATTCTACTTCAACAATCATCTGCATCGCGTCTCATCCCTCATCAATGTAAACTCAATAGAGGAACCACAAGAGAACAGAAATGTAAGCTGTCATCTACCTTTTTTCGTGATCTAGGTTATACGAACGAGAACAGCGACTCCATTGAACTGTCTGAATGCCTACATGTCGGGTTTGGGGACGATAAACCGGAAGTAATCAACGAATCAATAAGGTCAGTAGTGGAAGAAGCTTAGAGGAACGGAATTTCTTCGAAGGGCTCCGAAAGAGTGCGCTAACTATTGGAGAAGAATCGCAGTTGTTTTGAAATCGAACTGGGAACACAGCCGTATGTCGACGTTCGCCCCTTGTCGATCAAACTTGCCCTAAAAAACACTCCGTACAGAACAGCTCAGCGCCGTTTCTAAGCGCCACATTGGTTATTTATCAGGAACACTACCCAGCAGCTAGAAATAATCGGCACAGTCTACAAGAATTATCAGTCAAGTTGGCCATGCCTGGGGCTGGCTGTTCCAAACTGGGAGCCTACAAGCTCCGCTTCATAATGGAACTTCGAGGAACAAGCGCCAGAACCCTATCCCTCTAGTCCGCTATGCAGCACCTCAATTCCATGTTACAAGACTGCGGGGGCAGTAAGTGCTTCGTAAACATCGATTTTACACACCGCTACTGGCAGATCTTGTTGGAAAAGGAGTATAAAGAGATCGTATCCATCCAAACGCTTCTCGATATCTAATTCCCTACACGAGCTCTCCAAGGCGGGACAAATTCGGGTAGTCATTTCCAATCGGTAACTCGGGAAACGTTCAAGGGCAGTGTTCAACGGTTGCTAAAATGTTCAGACGATTTGATACTGTACGCTTAGAACGAAGCACTCCTCTCGGATAATATCACCGTTTTCTTGGACGTCTGTCGGGAAGTAGTAATCAAAGTGAACTTAAAATAAATCCCGGTTATTTACAGCCGAGGCGAAGTTCTGCGGAAGGAACATATTCCCGAAGTAATACAGTCTATCTCGAAGAATTTCGAAGTTCTGCTTCAGATTTAACCACCACAGGACGGGGACGAGCTGGAGCAGCTGTTTTGCGGGACGACCTGGATGAGTATGGCGATTCGGGACTCCGCGAGGCTGATAGAGAGGCTGCACGAGCTGTCTGCGCACGCATGACGAGCAGCAGGCAAGAGAACGAAAAAGGTGTCGAAGGAAGTCAAGCTGGACTGGAATCATGAACCCAGCGAAAGCTCCAAAGACATCAGAAACTCGCTGGCCACTACGACGAAGCTTTCGCTCCCGCAAGAAGGTTACCGCATGTGCCTCGTCACAGATGCATCAGAAACACACTAGGCCGGAGGACTGACCCAGTCACCAGAGGCTGAGCAGAAAAAGGAGCCAGGAGATCAAAAAAATTATCTCTTTGTTTTTTATCCGGGTAATTCAAAGGACCATAAGCAAGATGAAGTGTAACTGAGTAAGAAGATTACGCTATCGTTGAATCGATGTGTCGACTGCACTATCTGACAATCGGCGGAATAGTTTCCATTTAAACGGCCCCCTTGAGTCTCGTATACATATATTATACGTGCGAAAGGAATCCAGCGGTGGAGCGGCACATTGCGAGCAAATTTAAGTAATTGGCATCGAGGCTAAACGGTTTTCGCTTCAATATTGAACACGTTCCAGGAGAACGCAATGTTTGGGCAGACATGCTTAACAGGTGGGCAGTTCAGACACAGAAGACAGTAGAGCCGTCGAAGGCAGGCCAATTCAGCGCAATCATGACAGGAAAATTAATCCAGGCGTATCTGAGGAATGCGACTGGCCTTGCATGAAGGACATAATCGAGTCCCAACGCTGAATGATACTGGACCCGCCCAAGCGATGCAGTATCCAAAGCGGAAAAAATCGGATGCCAATCGGACAAATATGGATTCCCGAAGACGACAAGAAGCTCCAATTGAGATTTCTTATCGCCGCGCACACTAGAAAAGGAGACCATAGGGCCACTGATTTCACTTTCGGCACTATAGCCGCTCTTTTCGGGTGAAAAGATCTACGACTGCACACTGTTTAATTCACTCGCTCGTGTTTTCTCTGCATCGGTATGGAGCACGGAAAGGTCATCCCACGACTGCTCGTTCTTACGATGCACGCTAGTCGACCAAATGAGCTCCTGCACTTCGACTACAGCTACATGAACAAGGGAGAGAAGTATAAAACCTACACACCCATCGTTAAGGACGATTTTTCTTGCTGTGTATGGCTACGAAATGCGGAAGGATCAGATTCAGATACCACGGCAGAATTACTAGTAGAATGTTTTTTAGCTTACAGAATGGAAAAATCATGGCTATCGTACCTATGAAGGCATTTAAAGAACAAGCTGGTTAAGACACTATCCAAGAAACTGAAAAACAATCACCACTTCACACTACCGTACTGCCCATGGAGCAACAGATCAGTGGAGGCCATATATCGAGAGCCAGAGTCTGCAAGGCGCTGCTGTCCCAATATCAGCTTCCCCACCCAGACTGACAAACCGATTTACCCCTGATACAGTCTGCGCTTAAAAGTGCACTATAGAAGCGTATCAATGGAAAGTTCACACTCACCGTTTTCACCGGACTGCCACAGGATTCACCTTTGAACATTTTACAGCGAAGCCAGGATGAAGTAGTCGCAGTCAAAGATATCAACGCACACCAAGCGAAAGCACCTAAGCACATCCAGCAGCTTCAAGGTGCACTGAATAAGCTACACAGAAATTTTGCGGACCGTTCTAAGGGGCAACGTAAACAATCCGTCGATTCACACAATATTCACACTGGAATAAGGCCAGTTGACTTCACTAAAGGAGACTATGTGTTGAAATCTGTTACAAAGAAGAGTATTCGGTCAAAAAGAATCTGAAATGAAAGGGACCTTTCAAAATACTGTAATTCAAAGACCAGTAAGTTTTCGATGTCAAAAACCTTTTGAATGGCAATAAAGAACTAGTGTGTTGTCGGAGATTAAATCATTTTTGGTTCACCGCAACTACTGAACTCAGACAGTGCCCCATACCGTACGGTATGGGTCAGCACTGTCCAATCTCCCGGTTCAATATGGAGCGTTTTGCAGCAATTTGCACAAGATTGCCTTACATGCAGTTTGCTGTGTACACGGAACAGACTTGCAATTTTTCTCTCCTGGACGGGTTTGGGCTTCTTTCTCTGCTATATGAGTCTGGCTCGGAGGATAATACAGAGCTTTCCACAAAACGTGGTCATATTCTCTGGGAGAAATTGGTGCCAGTACGTCTGGGTATTAGCAAAGAATTTCTTTTGCCATGATCACTGCGATAGTGCAATCTTCGTGCAATTTTTTCGATAACCTTACAGTTTTCAGCATGGTGTCTAATTCGTACGGTATAGTGACTTTTTGCTGCACTACCAACATGATGTTTGTGTGAATCATGTGGAGGATTCCATCTTGTGAATATGCGATTGCTATTGACATGACCAATCAGCGATTAGCTGACTTCAATCTATGCTCTGGTTGTCCTGCGTCCCGTACGGGATAGGAGGACGCCTCGTTTAGTTTTTGCAGCATGATATGTCCCATGCTTTTATGATGATGACATGATTACGATGATCATGGCGTTGTAACTTCCGTCCAGTACCGCATGGGGTCACAATGCATACATGCATGTTTTCGGGTTATATAACCGCTTGCGCGCAAGGGAATTCCTGTCAACTAATAGAGGTTGAAGCTGAAAGGGAAGGTTGGATAAGGAAGGTGGGGGGAATGAAAGGAAGTTCGCCAGCTCTGGCCAGATTTTACTTGGAGGTGTTCAAGTCGCAACTTATATAGAACTATTTCGCCACACTCGCACTCAACTCTAACTTTAACTAGACCCTAGCAATCTAAGCGGGACACTCAATACTACCAATCATCTCAATACATGACATAGTAACACTGGCACAAATTCATGCCAGCTTACAAACTACAGTGCACAACGGTGCACCACACTACATCACGTCATCATGTGTATGCACTAACTCACCAACTGCACGTAACCACACTATCACTACACGTCCCCAAATTCACAACACAACTCTTACACATGCAACGACATGTATACACGCAACTACTGTAACCGCCACCACTGTACTTGACTCATCACCATAGTGCATCAACACCCATCAACCTGTACTGTATGTCCACGTACATACCTGTCCACTCTGTACTGCACAGCCGTACTGTACGGGCATAGCCATATGTACTAGCTACACACGTGTACGCCAGAACAACCTACTGGAGCCACAACACTTGTACGCAGCACGTTGCATATGAGCATTTGCAGTAGCCAATCAGAAGCCCGTTTCACGTTGAGTTTGAGATGAGGCGCATATGCGCTTTCCAAACGGCACCCTCCAAAACAGCCCATGCTCCCCTGCACTTTTGGTTTTCAGTGACAGCACAGGGTCCACAGCCAACACCCCCCCTTTTGTCACTGACTTCAAAGGTCTAAGTTTCGGACGACATTCCCCTCACGAACCCTTTCGTGCTTCAGACGGCGAAGTGGTTTGTTCAACATATCGGCAGTCATCTTATCGGTTGGGCAGTAGAACAACACAATCGACTTGTCGCGTAGAGCTTTTCGAGTAAAGTGGAAACGAATGTCGATGTGCTTAGTACGCTTGTTCACAACTCCATTTCGAGCAAGGTCAATGCACCCTTGGTTGTCAACATATACAGGTGTTGGTTCAACAAGAAACTTTACCGACTCGTCCACTTCAACTCCAATAACAATGCCGATGCCATTCCACAGTCGCCTAAGCCAGATTGCCTGCTTGGTACCACAGAACAGACTCACATATTCAGATTCAGCACTGGACAGTGCAACCACTTCTTGCTGACGTGAACACCATGAAACAGGTCCCCCTGTCATCATGAACAGGTATCCACTGGTAGACTTGCGGTTTGCAACATCACCTGCCCAGTCTGATTCAACGTACCCATGCAGTGCCAAATCAGTGCTTGTGCCGTAAGTGAGACCAAAGGAACAAGTACCATTTAGATAGCGCAGTACACGCTTGACTGCCTTCCAGTGAGTATCTCCAGGTTTCTCAACATACTTTGCAAGTTTGGACACTGCGTATGAGATATCTGGGCGAGTTCCCACAGACAAGTACATGAGACAGCCAATCGCCTGACGGTACGGCACATTCGTAAGTACCTCCTCACTTGCAGACAAGTCTACACCGCATTCCATTGGAGTGTCAACTGGTTTGGACTGATGCATGCAGAAACGTTCCAACACCCTCTGTGTGTATGCAGACTGAGTCAGATACAACTGTCGCTTCGCTCAGTCACGATGAATCTCGAGCCCGCGTACCATGCGAGCTTCTTTGAGGTCTTTCATGCGGAAACGAGATGAAAGTTCTGCCTTCACACGATCCATGGTCTGCATACTCGGACTTGCAATCAGCAGGTCATCAACGTATAGGGAAATCAGAACCACAAATCCCAATATCTTTCCGGTGTAAACACACTCATCTGCGTCATTTGGCTTCAGTTGCATCTACTCAACAAGAAACGAGTACATCTTTGCATGACACTGTCTGGGTGCTTGCTTCAGCCCATAGATAGCTTTCTTCAAACGACACACCAGATCCTCGTTACCTTGTTGTATAAACCCAGTTGGTTGCTCCATGTATACTGTCTCTTCAAGCTCACCGTTCAGAAAAGCAGTCTTCACATCCATCTGGTGCAAATGAAAGTCCCGCACAGCATTTATTGACAGAATCATCCTGATAGAGGTAAACTTAACAACTGGTGCATAAGTCTCAGAAAAGTCAACACCCTCGATCTGCAGGAATCCTCTCGCAACCATAAGAGCCTTGTACCTGATAGCTGATTCACCAGATGGTGCTGCCTCATACTTCTGAACATACAACCATTTGGACGAAATCACGTTGCTGTCTGCTGGCCTTGGCACTAGATCCCAGGTGTCGTGCTCCATTAGTGACTGGTACTCACTCTTCATAGCCTTCTTCCATGCTTCGGAATCAGGACGTGACACAGCTTCTGCATAAGAGGAGGGAATGTCATCACTAGCAGTGAGTAGAGCAGTTGGTCGCCACCAGGTAGGCTTCTTTCGCTCACGTGTAGACCTACGGAGTGGTTGCTTGTCTTGCACTACCGGCTCAACATGCTCACCAGTGGTAGAATCATTAGTAATGTTCTCAGAATCATCATCATTATGAGGTACCGGTGCAGAAGGGTCATCGTCACTGGGATTACTGGATGTGTCAGATGATTCAGTTTTAATTTTACTCGACATTTC
The DNA here is from genome assembly GCA_002205965.3 of Kappaphycus alvarezii. NCBI lineage: Eukaryota > Rhodophyta > Florideophyceae > Gigartinales > Solieriaceae > Kappaphycus > Kappaphycus alvarezii. Next base: position 460,628 of record NADL03000845.1, read on the forward strand.
ATTCAAGTCAATGTCAGCATAGTCTTCATGTTCAAACTGATCATGGTCTTCCGAGCCAGAGCACTCGTCAAACCTCACATCTCGTGACACAATCACCTTTCGTTTCTGATCGTCCCATAACTTGTATCCGTGAGACCCAGAACTGTACCCAATGAAAATGGATTCAACTGCACGCTCCTCCAGCTTCTTCAGCTTATAATCCACAACTTTGTACCAGCATCGGCTCCCAAACACACGCAGGTTGCTCACATCAGGCTTATGACCATGCCACAGTTCAAATGGAGTCACATCACTTGGAAGTGCTTTGCATGTCACCCGGTTGCATACATATACTGCAACATTCAATGCCTCTGCCCAAAAATGCTTTGGCAATTGCTTGTGACATAACATTGACCTGACCAAGTCCATGAGTGTGCGGTTGAACCTTTCGGCAAGCCCATTCTGCTGAGGATTGTAAGGCGCTGTTCGCTGATGCTCAATACCGTGACGCTCAAGTTCTTTGGTAAATCGAGGTGACAGATAGTCACCACCGTTGTCAGTGCGCAATGCTTTGAGCACATTGTCATGTGCAGTGATGGTTTTTACATATCTGCCTGTTTGGTTTTGAACAAACGTGAGCCACTTCACGAACATCTGGAACACCTCACTCTTAATCTTTAGCATGTAGAGGAAACAAAACCTGCTTTGGTCATCTATGAATGTGACAAAGTAGTGCGAGCCTCCCAAGGATTTCACGTGTACTGGACCCGAAATATCGGAATGCACAACTTCCAGTACATGTTTCGCTCGTTCCCCCCCTTGCTTGGGAGTCGGATCACGGCTTGCCTTTCCCACTACACATGAGCCACACACATCAACATGCTACGCAACGTCCACATTCAGACCTGACGCAACCTTGTTTCGAGCCATATGCTTGATACCTTCAATGTTTACATGAGCCATTCGAGCATGCCAAAGAGACAAGTCCGACACAAGTGCGCTGTTCACATCTGTAAACTGGTCTGCAGCAGTTCAAAGGAAGTACAGGCCTTTGACGCGGCGCCCAATGGCGAACACTTTTGACCCCTTTTACACACATACATTCTCTTTGTTAAACACTACACTGCATCCCAGATCACAAATCGCTGACACAGACAACAAATGGTACCGTAAACTCGGCACATGCAGCACTTTGCTCAGTTTGCACTTAAGTTTGGACCCATCAACAGTCAGATCAAGCTCAACACTTCTATGACCAACAGACTCTAGTTTGGAAGCATTACCGATGCTCACATCAGAAGACGCCTTATTTTCGTACGTTTGAAACATGGAATCGTCAAAAGTAATGTGGGCAGTAGCACCAGAGTCAACAATCCAGTCACTGTTCGTGGCCTTAGTAGAGCCAGTAGCAATGAGACATACAAAGTCAGAATCGGTGCCACCCATACCTCGCTCATCGCTGAGCTCAGTATTTAGACTTGGGTGAGCAGCATCGACCTGATCCCTGTTAGCCTCATCACGTTGATTTTTGAAACAGTTCATCTGGATATGACCATTCATGCCACAATAATAACAAACCACATTCTTGAATGACTTCTTTCGAAACTGACGTCCAACCAGTGCTGCATCACTTTCGGACTCCTCCTTTTCACGATCATTCATTCGCTGCTCTTCTTGCAGCAAACGACTCTTCACAAACTCCAGAGTGAGTTCGCGATCGACGATCGTAGTATCGATAGCAACAATGAGGTGTTCGAAACGTTCCGGAAGTCCACACAGAATGGCCATAGCAATGTCCTCTTCTTCCACGGTGACATCATTCTCTTCAGATCTGATGACAAATGACGAACGCGATTGATGAATTGCAACATTTTCTCGTCTTCTCGCATCTTTGCAGTGTAGAAAGCACGTCTGGGATTGATTCGGTGGAGAAGAGTCTTTCGCTGGAACACATTACATATAGCCTTCCACACATCGGCAGCAGTCTCGACATCACGTACATGATCCAAATGCTCGTCACTGATAGAGAGTCCAATTATAGCTCTAGCCTTTGCGTCACGAGATTCCCATTTGACCAGTTCTTCGGCATCTGAAGGTGGTGAAGTGGTGAGATGGTTCTTGAGATCTTTCAGTGCAAGCACCAATTGAACTTTTTCCTTCCATATGTGGAAGTTATCCTCACCCAACTTCTCTATTTTGATACTAGTGAACGAATCCATGCAGAATCAATGGTGTCCAGAACAGCTGAAATCGAATCGCAAGGTAACAAAACACAACAGCAGCAAGCAAAAAAAACGGCAATAACAAAAGGACAAGAACTCGACACACAGTCAAGTCAAGCAACAACAGCAATGAAACACCGCAGTCCAGACAGTGCGCCACGGCACCCCGTCCATAGATGCACTCGCGGTACTTACCAGGTCTTTCGACCGACACCGTTATCCGCCCTACAAAGTAGAACCGGTGGGAAGCCCGCTAGACAGTACACCCGCTTTGGTTCAAGCCGCCAGCCTAACGTCCCCAAGTACCAGGAGTCATGCACAATACTCGGATCAACCGGTTATTGCATTGGAAAAACAATGATCACCACTCACACACACACAGATGCTGAGCACACAATCACAGGTGCACAGACTTCACGAACAGATGCTGAGACACAAAACGGGAGTGCCCAGACTTCAACATACAAGGTCCTCAAACTCTTGTATCAGAACCCACAAAGACGACGTTGGGATCCCGACCACAGATAATAGAGGGAGACCAAACGATAACGTATAGCGATCGACCAACACGGGCAACAACGAGCACCCAAACACAATACCGATAGAGAGTAAACGTCGAATCACTACCACCACAACGACCGAAAGAAGAAGATCAACACCGACCAACGATACGTTCACACACCCAACGCAACGAGAACGACGGAGAAAACGGAGAGAACGGATAGGGGAGAACAGCGAAGCGGGTGAACGGTGGTGAGGGAAAGCGGCGATAGACGAATTAGACGGTAGAGGTCAGCGGGGCTGCGCCCATAACCTAATAGAGGTTGAAGCTGAAAGGGAAGGTTGGATAAGGAAGGTGGGGGGAATGAAAGGAAGTTCGTTAGCTCTGGCCAGATTTTACTTGGAGGTGCTCAAGTCGCAACTTATATAGAACTATTTCGCCACACTCGCACTCAACTCTAACTTTAACTAGACCCTAGCAATCTAAGCGGGACACTCAATACTACCAATCATCTCAATACATGACATAGTAACACTGGCACAAATTCATGCCAGCTTACAAACTACAGTGCACAACGGTGCACCACACTACATCACGTCATCATGTGTATGCACTAACTCACCAACTGCACGTAACCACACTATCACTACACGTCCCCAAATTCACAACACAACTCTTACACATGCAACGACATGTATACACGCAACTACTGTAACCGCCACCACTGTACTTGACTCATCACCATAGTGCATCAACACCCATCAACCTGTACTGTATGTCCACGTACATACCTGTCCACTCTGTACTGCACAGCCGTACTGTACGGCATAGCCATATGTACTAGCTACACACGTGTACGCCAGAACAACCTACTGGAGCCACAACACTTGTACGCAGCACGTTGCATATGAGCATTTGCAGTAGCCAATCAGAAGCCCGTTTCACGTTGAGTTTGAGATGAGGCGCATATGCGCTTTCCAAACGGCACCCTCCAAAACAGCCCATGCTTCCCTGCACTTTTGGTTTTCAGTGACAGCACAGGGTCCACAGCCAACATCAACTGCTCAACTGGAGAAGTCACGGCAACTGATATGTTGCGACCAAAATTCGCTTTCAATCTCTACCCTTGAAATTTTTTGACAAACTCTAACCTTGAGACATGTTTTCTGTGCTTCCGACAAAAACTTCGTTGCAACCTGTGTATATTTGTAGTGCAGAAATATTTTAGGCTACTACTAGTCTAGATGTGTACATCTGAATAGGGAAATATGTAAACGATTATCACAGTTTCATTTCATTTATTTTCGTTTGTGATACCATACTAAACGTCACAATGTTCAAGGAGTGATTCAGCAGATCTTGAGACATACTGCTGCCTGTTATTGCGAAAAGATTGTACGAGATCTTAATGCAGTGAATGTTTTATTATACCTGGGTCGACGGCAGGCAATGCTTATATTTTCTTCCGAATCATAGATAAGTCGTACTTAAACAGGAAACGAAAAGATAAAAGCATAAGAACCTATTCGAAGTTCAGCAGAAAATGCATACCCTGTACAGGATATGAAACCTCTGCTTTTAACGAAATCTTTGTATGAAGTTGAATAGTAAAAGCAGTCATAAGCTTTGTATTTTGAAATTGCGCGGGACGTTCAAATTTATGATATGAAATAAAAGGCGGAATACGCTCATTGTCTTCTCGGGACGTTGTGGCCAAGTGTACGATACCGTCACGGTCCAAAATAAAACAACGTTTTTGATTTGATTGGTCAAATCAAAGAATGTTATTCAGGAGTGCAAAAATGATATTATTTCAAAAAACGAATCCGTAGTGTGCATACCAAAATCGCAGCCCCAGAAAAATACAAAGTCTTCATCTCCAACTAATCACGTAACGACAGGTGTCCCTTCAGTTTCAGGTACTACAAGTGTAAATTCAGTTTCGGGCCAAGGTCAATTTTAAGACCTTTCACGAATGCCACTTCGCCAAGTTTCAGTAATTGATCTTATAGATCCTCCTACGGCTGACAGTGCTTACAGACCTACTTTTGGGGATCTGCTACGCCTACGCCGCAAAGCCTACCGTCGATTGGCTGATCTCGACGGGGTTACTAAGGCTTCTTCTACACGTGTGGATGTGAAGAAGAGGACCTGTAAGCTTTGCAATGTTACGTGGAACTGGTCTAAAACCTACTTTGTCCATTTACAGAGCCACAAGCACAACAAATGCTACAGAAAAAAAATTAGCAGTACTGACAGGAGTACGAGCGCAGCTTCGAGAGCTATTCACATTTGCAACGCCCAAATGCTGGAAAATCAGTTAAGGATACTTTCAAATTAAGTTTAGTTAAATCCAATACAGTCTTTGCATTCTATCTTGTTCTGCGTAAACTGATTTATCTTTATCAAAATAAATGTTATTCTTGCTTGAAAATTGGAAAAATGAGTTTAGAAAAATTTTTTGAAAAAAGCTTTATAGTGGAATCGAAAAAAAGCAGCAAATAGCGAGAAAAGAATATGCCACCCACAAAAAAAAGAGATGTTCACTAGTAAAATGCACTAAAAAGGGCCACAATTCCGAAGCAGTGAATCACCATTAATTTGCACTTACAAAAGGGTATATTAATATGGTTTTCAGTCAAGGTATGAGACAGAATGCAGAATTGAAAAAATCTCGGGTGGACTGCATCAAAATTTTTGCTGGAGATAGTTCCCTCTCTGGTGATGAATCAAGGAATCGGTTGCTTGCGGACTGTTTTATTCATACGCTTTTCTCGGGACAGATGTTGAGCAATTCTTCGATCATTCGCAAGTTAATTGTTTTTCTATCGGAAAGAAATGTGTCACCCATCCGCCATGAATCTTTAGTCCATTCAAAGACTTTTGCGTCAACAACTCTCCACAATAGTGACCTCAGCAAACCATTAAACCAAATTGATGCATATTACAACTCTCTTGCGTCAACAGCCGGATTACTAACTAGACTCACTCCAAACCCCATACGTTCCCCTGCAGTGTCCATGAAACCTACAGAACCGTCAGAAGGCAACGTCTCACATTACATGCCCATGCGCTTTAAGGAAGAAAATAAGAAATTTTCTGAAATTCTAGCCGAATGTTGCAACGAGTTCTTCGCTGAATACAAGTATTTCTGTCAGAGTTATATGCTCAGTGATGAACAAAAGCTCAACTATCTTCACAATCTCCGTACATGAAATACGAAAAGATTATACATAACTAGCAATGGAGGTGTGTATAGGCATTATTCTCAAGCTCTAAAAGCTCGGGAAATTGAATATAGCTCAGTCTCAAGGCAAAACATAATTGGTGCGTATTCTCCAAACATTCGTGTCAGTAATTATATTTCTTTTACTTGTACTGCGAATAATGCTATCGAGAAATTCAACGGGGAAATCTTTGGGATCACTCCCAAGCACCTACTCATCTCATTTCAAAGAGGCATAAGATTTTATATCTTCAGTCCGCAGTTATTGCATTCTCCTGGGCTCTTGATTCTTCAAGCAGAGCAAATTATGGTGATATCGTGGATACAAAACTCATTTCGGTATTTTTGTAGCCTTACACAGTCAAAGTACAGAGACCCTATTTGGAACTTTTTTTGAGTGCTGGGCTAAAATTTACACTATTTACCCTGATATAATGAAATTGGACCAAAGTAGCCAATTCCTTTCCAAAGAGTGGAAAGATTTGATAAAATTGAATGGAATCAGACTCAGCCTATCTTGAGCTGAAATTCATTATTATACTGTATTAGTTCCGCCGAATTTTATTATAATCCGTTAAGCCGTTTTTACCACAAGTTTAACCATTAAGAGTCTGCCGTTAAAATAGAGCTCACTCTATGTCTTACCGTTTAGGCTGTTTAGGCTGTGAAAGATACTATGAACCCATAAATCTGGTTCCATCGTTACTCAGCGTTGGAGTTTGGGCGAGGTTTCAGGTCACGAATAGCGAACTTTCGTATGAAGCTAAGCGAACATGAGCACTCTAAATGGCAAGAGATGACATGGAAACTATCACTTCAGAACTCAACCTCAATATCGCTTTGAATCCGTAGCTTTCAAAAACCGCTCACCATGAACTTAACATTCGAGATAAAGTTCTAGTCTATCGTGAAAAGTCCAAACCTAAGTGGACAGGACCTTACAAAATCACGAAAAATAAAACAGAAAAGTCTTTATCGACAGAAATGGCGAGGAAGTGCAACATTCACGCTCTCAAGTAAAACCACATTTTGACGGTCAAGTTGAAACACAAGTCGAAGCTTTGCATTCATCAATTAAAATGGTATACTCCAAAAATCTTCAACTCATTGACGTCAATCACAATGAAGTTTTACACCAACGAGATCCCAGATCCAATTTTGGCTGAATTTCTGAAAGCGAAATAGAAAGATGTAGAAGGACTTGTTGATAAAAATTCCTGAAAATAGTCGCTAGAGAAGACATACCAGAGGATGATACTATCCTCTCTGGATGATTCGTTCTGTCAATCAAAATAAGAACACTGACAAAGAGATATACAAAGCATGGTTTGTAGCACAAGGTCATAGTTACAAAGAAAAGAACTATCTCGAACATGAGACCACAACTATTTGTCAGCGTTTCACCCGCCTGTTAGTTGCAATTGCTGCAATACTCGATTTCAGGATTTGGCCTTACGATTTTAAACACGCTTATTTACAGCCAGCTCAAAGTATGATGCGCAAAGTTTACCTTAGACCAACAAAAGACTTTGAAATACCTGAGAAAAAGTTACTTCAGTTACTGAAACATCTTTACAGATTATCTGGTTCAGGATACTATTGGACACGCATTATGAATCCACATCTGGAGATAGATGTCGGTAAGACGCCAATCAACGGAGCTCTCGAACTCTTTAAAAAGCATGTAGATGGAGAACTTCAGGGTTTAGTTGGAAAATATGTGGATAATTCTCTATTTTGTGGTAAAAATGAATAATTAAGTTGTCCCTGAAGTCTCTACATAAGTTTGAATCGAGAGAGGTAAGTTAGGTGACACTTTATTTGCAAGTGTCAGAGTGAAGAGATTTGATTATGGGTTTGAGTGAAGTCAGGAACAGTATGTTAAGAAGTTACGCGTTCTGCCGATGAACATATATTTTTATGAATTCAGATCTTGAAGGCCAAAATTGGCTTGGTTAACACATAAAAATCCTGAAATATGTTGTGCCGTGAATATGGCTGAGCAAGTGACTGAAACAAAATTCTCAGTAGAATCAATAAGACAGCTGGAGAAAGATGTAAAACATGGGCAAAATAGCCCTAGTTCTTCGCTTAAGTATCAAAAGTTGGAAAAAAAACTCCATAATGTTGAAACTCTGTTCTTACTCGTCATTTTCAAACATTGGCAACGATACTTCCCAACTTGGATACATATTTTATCTCTCTGAAAAGACCGGGACTTGTAATATGCTGATTTATTCTAGTCATAAAAGTCGCAGAGTAACTGGATGTGTACTAAGTGCCGACGTATATGCTTTCGCTGATGCCTTCGATAATAACTACATTATTAAGCACGATCTTGAACCCCTGAAGGAATTAAAATCCCACTCTCAATGTTTACGGACTCCAAAAGTCTATTTGATGTTATCACCAAGTGTTCCTACACTTTTGAAAAACGCCTTATGATTGATACAAGTTCTGTAAGAGATGCGAATTTAAAGGAGGATCTATCCAATATTGGATTTGCACGGACTGCGGATAATCCCTTGGACGCCTCCACGAAGATCGCGAATTGTTATGCACTGAGTGGAATCCTCACAAGTAAGTGTGATCTACCTGTTCAACAATGGGTATTTCGTGAATCGTGATGGAGAAAAGAATAGGTAAGGACAAAGAGAAGAGTTTCGAATTACAAGATACATCAAAATTATTTATGTACTATTTAAAGCCCGGTACTGTAGCCATATGCTCATAATACTCTTTCTATCCTACGTAGTCTACAAAATGTTTTTACATTCTGTTGTAATTTTTCGCGATTCCTGCTAAAACGATTGTCGTCTAAGGGTCACAAGGACAATGCATAGGACCATCCGCTTTATGTAGTACACAAACGGGACGTAATTCCCCGGGAGTAGCCAACTCCTACGTCGGTGTACCCGGTGTCACTCTGCTGGCGAAACAGAGGCGGAAATGGGAGACCACCTGTGAAGGACACATGAAAAAGAGACAGTGCGGAAGGCGCAGGAAGAAGAGCAGAAAGGAAAAAAACTCGGAGTAGCCGAGGTGCACGAGGGAGCGGGGAATGGCATCTCTCTTGGTGGCGAGTTGAGAGCCTGAAGGGAGGTTGATGAGTTAGCGCGGTAGTTAGGAAGACAAAAAATAAATGAAAGAAAATCCACTCTCGGAGGCTGGCATCTAGATGCCTACGCGCTACAGAGCGATGTCGCACGTAATGTGGCGGTAAAGACAACGGAAACGCACGGAAAGGTTAAAGAAGTCCTCACTCAAAGGCACGCCACAGCGGCATCAATGTCCAATGCTGCCAGCCTGATGGCCGGACTCCGGCCCGGTTTCCAGAGTGACGCGGCCACACAGCTAAGCCCGAACTCTGTAGGCTCGCACCTTCTCCCCTCAATCCCTAATGGAACATGTGGCCTGACTTCAAGAAATGACATTACAGTACTTTCCAAATAATAAATTGCCGAAAATTTCCCCAATGGCGTATGAATATATGAGCTCAAAGGGTGAGTGGCAAAGGATCCTACGTTGTTAACACGTCACCCAGTGACGGCCACACCACTGACGGTTAACTACCGAGCAGTATAAGTAGACTGCAAAAGGTTACCAGTAAGCAATACTGGTTACCTTAGAGGGCGAGATCAGAAGTACAGTATATACGGTAGTAAGATAGAGTGAGAAATAGGTAACAGAAGGCAGCAAAAAGAACCTTAGGAAAAACAGGAAAAGGGTCTATTCTTGGGAACAAGGCAAAGTTTCCCAGCGTTTGTGGTCTATCACGTGTATGTACAGTAAGAGTCTTGTCATCTAACCACTGCTACTACTGTACAGTACTGTATACCATGGTCAACGAGGACAGCATGAAAGCAGTACAGTACACTGTACAGAGCTTGTGCAGAACTATCCTGTTGTTTACCAACTGTAAACAGTCACGCAAGTGTTTGTAGGAACCTATTTCTGTGGTGAAAATTGAAGGGAGAAAAAAAGCAGAGTGATGGTGCTAGGGGCGAGCCTGAATAAACTGTGGACGTTTTTGTTTAGGACAGACGAGTTGAGTGGATTGAAATAAAATTGTTGGTGTTTTTTGCTTCATTACCTAAAACGGAAAGGTATTTTGTAGGCAGAAAATGCTGTTGAATATCTCTAGTACGTCTACTAACTACTATCTAGATTCTGTAGTGTAGTAACATGGGTTTCCAACTATTACACTTGGCAGGTGCCAAGACACGTTAGTAACACGATAGTGACTAATTAATTTGTAATTGGATATGATTTTTCGGTAGCTTCTTACAGTAATTAGGAACAGTCGGCGGACACTGGGCACCTGCACCTGGGCATCTGCCCAGACTAGTTAGATATATAACGGCCGCCCGAACCGGATTCCCTTAGTAGAGGTAAAAGGTAAGAAGAACTTCGGGCACAACACTACTTGCGCTTTTGAGTTAGTCCCAGCTTCTTTTGTTCCCTATCCTTTCTCGTGCGCAGGATACGAGTGGATATCAGCCACGTGCCTGGTGACTTTCAGGGTAACCCGGCTTCTTCCCCGTTCTTTACGGGACGTCTGTGTTCACCGGAAGGTAATACTCGGCTCTATCTTTCCCGGATACGAACTGAACCTCATCCGTACCTCCCTTTATACGTCTGGTCCGGAGAAGGCCAGTCTTGCTTTTGTTCAACCGGGTTCAGAGTACACCTGTTGTTCTTTCATTTATTTTTTGTCTTCCTAACTACCGCGCTAACTCATCAACCTCCCTTCAGGCTCTCAACTCGCCACCAAGAGAGATGCCATTCCCCGCTCCCTCGTGCACCTCGGCTACTCCGAGTTTTTTTCCTTTCTGCTCTTCTTCCTGCGCCTTCCGCACTGTCTCTTTTTCATGTGTCCTTCACAGGTGGTCTCCCATTTCCGCCTCTGTTTCGCCAGCAGAGTGACACCGGGTACACCGACGTAGGAGTTGGCTACTCCCGGGGAATTACGTCCCGTTTGTGTACTACATAAAGCGGATGGTCCTATGCATTGTCCTTGTGACCCTTAGACGACAATCGTTTTAGCAGGAATCGCGAAAAATTACAACAGAATGTAAAAACATTTTGTAGACTACGTAGGATAGAAAGAGTATTATGAGCATATGGCTACAGTACCGGGCTTTAAATAGTACATAAATAATTTTGATGTATCTTGTAATTCGAAACTCTTCTCTTTGTCCTTACCTATTCTTTTCTCCATCACGATTCACGAAATACCCATTGTTGAACAGGTAGATCACACTTACTTGTGAGGATTCCACTCAGTGCATAACAATTCGCGATCTTCGTGGAGGCGTCCAAGGGATTATCCGCAGTCCGTGCAAATCCAATATTGGATAGATCCTCCTTTAAATTCGCATCTCTTACAGAACTTGTATCAATCATAAGGCGTTTTTCAAAAGTGTAGGAACACTTGGTGATAACATCAAATAGACTTTTGGAGTCCGTAAACATTGAGAGTGGGATTTTAATTCCTTCAGGGGTTCAAGATCGTGCTTAATAATGTAGTTATTATCGAAGGCATCAGCGAAAGCATATACGTCGGCACTTAGTACACATCCAGTTACTCTGCGACTTTTATGACTAGAATAAATCAGCATATTACAAGTCCCGGTCTTTTCAGAGAGATAAAATATGTATCCAAGTTGGGAAGTATCGTTGCCAATGTTTGAAAATGACGAGTAAGAACAGAGTTTCAACATTATGGAGTTTTTTTTCCAACTTTTGATACTTAAGCGAAGAACTAGGGCTATTTTGCCCATGTTTTACATCTTTCTCCAGCTGTCTTATTGATTCTACTGAGAATTTTGTTTCAGTCACTTGCTCAGCCATATTCACGGCACAACATATTTCAGGATTTTTATGTGTTAACCAAGCCAATTTTGGCCTTCAAGATCTGAATTCATAAAAATATATGTTCATCGGCAGAACGCGTAACTTCTTAACATACTGTTCCTGACTTCACTCAAACCCATAATCAAATCTCTTCACTCTGACACTTGCAAATAAAGTGTCACCTAACTTACCTCTCTCGATTCAAACTTATGTAGAGACTTCAGGGACAACTTAATTATTCATTTTTACCACAAAATAGAGAATTATCCACATATTTTCCAACTAAACCCTGAAGTTCTCCATCTACATGCTTTTTAAAGAGTTCGAGAGCTCCGTTGATTGGCGTCTTACCGACATCTATCTCCAGATGTGGATTCATAATGCGTGTCCAATAGTATCCTGAACCAGATAATCTGTAAAGATGTTTCAGTAACTGAAGTAACTTTTTCTCAGGTATTTCAAAGTCTTTTGTTGGTCTAAGGTAAACTTTGCGCATCATACTTTGAGCTGGCTGTAAATAAGCGTGTTTAAAATCGTAAGGCCAAATCCTGAAATCGAGTATTGCAGCAATTGCAACTAACAGGCGGGTGAAACGCTGACAAATAGTTGTGGTCTCATGTTCGAGATAGTTCTTTTCTTTGTAACTATGACCTTGTGCTACAAACCATGCTTTGTATATCTCTTTGTCAGTGTTCTTATTTTGATTGACAGAACGAATCATCCAGAGAGGATAGTATCATCCTCTGGTATGTCTTCTCTAGCGACTATTTTCAGGAATTTTTATCAACAAGTCCTTCTACATCTTTCTATTTCGCTTTCAGAAATTCAGCCAAAATTGGATCTGGGATCTCGTTGGTGTAAAACTTCATTGTGATTGACGTCAATGAGTTGAAGATTTTTGGAGTATACCATTTTAATTGATGAATGCAAAGCTTCGACTTGTGTTTCAACTTGACCGTCAAAATGTGGTTTTACTTGAGAGCGTGAATGTTGCATTTCCTCGCCATTTCTGTCGATAAAGACTTTTCTGTTTTATTTTTCGTGATTTTGTAAGGTCCTGTCCACTTAGGTTTGGACTTTTCACGATAGACTAGAACTTTACTTCCAATCTTAAGTTAACGTTGAGCGGTATTTGGAATCTGCGAATTCAGAGCAGTTCTGAGTTTGAGTTCTGAAGTGATAGTTTCCATCTCAGCTCTTGCCATTTAAAGCGCTCTCATTCGTTCCATTTGATTCGGAAGTTGCTATTCATGGCCGGAAACCTCGGGAAAACTCGTAAGACAAGTAACGATGGAACCAGTCCTTCTGAGTTCACAGTATCGTTCATAGCATTAACGGAGAAGTTAGAAGTTAGCTCGTTAGGAGAGCTCACTAGTTGGGACACTTGTCACTCTGTTGGAAGCAATAAATAAATATCAAGATCAGTTAGGGGACCACTACTAGGCCCAGTTGGGTCAGTCTACTGTAAATAGTCACTGTAAGGGTGCTAACGCAAGATGGGCACATGCCTCTAACATGAAGCTCGATTAACGAGTACAAAATTAGGTTATTAGAACCATTCAATCAATTACCGTGCTATTGAACTACATCGTCAGGCGTTGTAATACGAATTGGAATCTGTGCAATTCTTGGAAATATTCCATTGCCAATCTTGTAAGCAGTTGCCACGTGCTTACGTTTAATCTTAATCTCAGCTAGGTCACAATGTGCTTTTGCTTGTGATTTTCCAATCACTGCTTTTTGGGCAACACTGTCGAGACATATTCCGTGGAATTTCTCTGAATTGGAGTGTTTTGGAATTTTGCTGCTTTTGACAGTTAAAATCCCATGTATCTTTACGTAATCATTTTTTTGCTTCCGAGGAAGAAGGACGAGTTTTACGTTATAGATGGGAGGCTTGTCGCGTTCCATTACAGTTTGGCTTTCGCTAGGAGCACTTCGGCTTGTCTGAGTACCCCTGGTTAAAAATACTCGTCATTCAAAAACGGTTGGTCCTTAACTGAAATTTGCGAAAATAACTGTTCAGGGACATAAGTTGACTCATCGTTGTCCACATCTCCATTTTCTGATTCTTCCATGTCATCATCACTGTTGACGTCTCCGAAGAAATTCTGTGCAGGCAGTATTTATTCATCGACTGATTGATCATCATGATCCAATTCCTGACAGAGCTCAAAAGGTACACGTTTCGTGGCCTTGGCCGGATCTTTCAATGAGCTTCTCTGATAGTATTGAACCTTCCTAGCAACATTCTCAGCTACTGACTGGCGACATTGAGAAAGAATATGGCCCTTTTTTCATAATCCAAACAAACTCTATTATCACGAGGTTTGTTTCTCCTGATTCTGTAAGCGTTTTTGCTACGTGAGTTACCACCTTGACGATTGAATTCAGTAGAATGCTGGCCACGGCTGTATTAAGGTTGTCCAGTATACAATGTATCAACAAGACGGATACGTTGTGTAGGGTCTGCATCTGAGATCGATGTCATACGTAGATTCCTTTGGTCCCTCATTCGTCCGGCTTTCACCTCTTGCTCGAATTGAGCGGCATAAATGGGCTGGCTGTAAAATGATTGATAACTTAAGTCACCAGAATTTGCTCTGCTGCAAGGATCACGAGCCCAGGAGAATCCAATAACGGCGTACTGAAGATACTTAATCTTGTGCCTTTCTGAGCGGCAGTGAGGTGGTGCTTGGGGAGTGAGCTTAGAGATTTTCTCGTGGACTTTCTCGATAGCATCATTTACAGTACAAGTGGGGGAAATATACTGACTGACACGAATGTTGCGAAGATACGCAACAATTCTGTTTTGCCTTGAGACTGAGTTATATTCACTTTCCAGAGCTTTTAGAGCTTGAGAATAATGCTCATACACACCTTCAACATTCGTTATGTAGAGTCTTTTCGCATTTTCTGTAAGGAGATGGTGGAGATACTTGAGCTTTTGCTCATCATTGAGCATATAATCTTGGCAGGCATACTTATATTCAGCTATGAACATGTTCCAACATTCAGCTAGGCTTCCAGAAAATTTCTTATTTTCTTCTCTGAAGCGCATGGACATGTAGTGTAAGACCTTCTCTTCCGATGGTGCCGGGGATTGGGTGGACACCGGAATGGAACGTATCAGGTTTCAGACGAGTCAAATCGGTGATCCGGTTGGTGACGCAAGAGAGTTGAAATATGCATCAATTTAGTTTAATGCTTTGTTGAGGTCACCATTGCGGAGAATAGTTGACGCAAAAGTCTTTGAAAGGGCATCAGATCCATGGTAAACAGTTAGCACATTGCGTTCCGCGAGAAACAAATCAACTTGCGAATAATGGATGGATTACTCAGAATCTGTCCCGAGAAAAGCATTGGGATAGGGAAGTCCTCAAGAAACCGAGCCCTTAATTCATCACCAGCGAGGGAGCTATCTTCAGCATAACCTTTGACGCAGTCTACCGGAGACTGTTGCAACTCTGTGGTCTATTTAATACCTTGACCGAAAACCATATCAATATACCCTTTTTGCAAGTGCAAATTAATGGTGATTTAATGCTTCGAAAATTTGGCCATTTTTAGTTTTTTTGCAGCACTATACGTCCTCTCTTTGTGGGGGGCCTATTGTTTCTTGGCTTCTTGCTTTTCCCTTCACTGTAAACTTTTGATCTCACTGTAAACTTTTGATCTTTCAATTTTTTAGTTCTCAATTTGCATTTTGTTTTCAATTTGATTTTTTCCAATTTTTTTCAAATTTCAAGCAAAATCACAATTAATTTGATAATCAAACTTACTTAGAACAATTTATCCACTTAGAACAAGAGGGGAGATCCTGATCTGATTTAAACTAGCTCAAACTTTTAAAGACAACCTTGAGATGATTTTTGCCAGATAGATGGCGCTGTAAATGCGAATGACTGTCAAGCTTCCGCTCTCAGTCGGTACAGTAATCGGGGTCTTCTTGCTTTGGATGCGTTTCAGGATTTTTTTGGTCCTGACGGGGTCAAAAAACGTTTTGGACCCGTTGCATGTGACGTTGCACAATTTACACGTGCGATTTTTTTACGGCGGTGTGTGCCGTTTTAGACTTAGATACACCCACTCTGTCAGCCAGGCGGCAGTCGGCTTTGCGGCGTAGCCTTAGAGGACACTTTTTTGACTATCAGCAGCTGTAATGGCCGGGGGGATTGTAAGGTCAATAACTGACAGTAGACGGCGATGTACATTAGGTAGATCTGAAATCTGAACTTGAGTAGGAACGAAAACGATGTCGGTGGAACCTGAATCTGAAACCATAGCAACAGCTGTCACTTCTTCATTAGTCGTCAAAGATGGTCTCGGATTGTTCTGGATCGGCGATTTCTGGGTGCCAGGTGTAGAACTTTGATTGGCTGATTTTACACTTGGCAATATGTCGTTGGTCCCAGTAGGCGGCGTAATTGGCAAAATTAGTGTGGCTCACGTATTCCCAGGTCTGACAGTAGGGTAGGGGGTACTGTATAGTAGATGTCAGCTTACAGAGAGCTGATCTGGATTTCAGTCCTGTTCTTGATCCGCTTGGGCCAGACTGGCTACGTAGCACTTCAAGCGTATCACGGTTCTTATTGACCACTAGATAGTGCTCGAAAAGAGTTTGGAAAATACGTATTGTTAGTATTTGCTGGCATACACGTAGCTCTAAACAACGCAGAAATAGAACCGATATGTATTCTTCACTATCGAATAGGAAATAGACTTACTTTTTAGATTCCCGAAAAAAGGTAAATCCAGATTGTCGCAAGAAATCAAGAATTAGAGGAGAAAAAGCAAACGGGCGGGGTTAGCGGCGAGTCTGAAAAAAATGTTAGACTTTTTTTGCTAGTGTAAAACAGTTGAGTAGGTTGAGAATAAAATTGTTGATGATGTTCTTTACTTCAGTGCCCAAGGCCGCTAGGCCTATTATAGGCATTAAATTCCGTCGACTATCTCTAGCACATCTACTAACTTCTTACTAGATTCCCTAATGGATAGTCCTGCAGACGGCCCTAGTGACCCTTACACTACAACAGTCCTAGCATGCATCCCTAACAGTACAATAAGGATAGAGAAAAATAGACTACATCGGATAAAAAATAGTAGTAAGGGCAAAAAACTACACTGCAGGGCTGTAAATAGAACATAAATAAATTATGTGTATCCTGTATTACAACAGCAATTACGAATGACACGTACAGAACTGCATATCTGCATAGATTCGCAGTACAGTACAGTATATGAACTGTACAAATTGCCTATTTACTTGAGTACAGTATTAATTTTTGAAAATAAAGCAGAACTGTCCTCCATTTCGGGCCAATTCCTAAATCGGCGAATGCACGCCAGAAATGGACTGTTCCACGAACAGCTCCATGACTGTTATAGTAGATGCTGTACGGTTTAGTACTGTACAGTACAGTACTGTACAACATGATCCAAGCATCGCCAAGGTTTGTTTGGTCCAAATACTGTACTCTATAGTACTGTACTGTACTGTACTGTACTGTAGTACCAATTCTATGCTATACTGTACAATACTGTACAGTACAGTACAATGCATATAGCATGGGCCATATTCAGACATAATTTATTGAGGTTTGTTTTTCAGTTACTTTAGGGATCTTCAATTACTTCGCATGTTGCACCCAAGTAGATAATTGGTAAAAACTTAAGAAAATGGGCCAAGTTGAAAAACCTAAATGTTGGTAAGGGTTTCAACGAGTACTCTACACATAACCCAATAATATTTTCTTTGAGGGGTTTCTCCGTAAATATACGACCAACCGTACAGTAAAAACCAGAAAAAGTCGAGGCTAAAAGAATGAGCATTTGGCTGGATTCCAGTCCCTCTCCAATCACAGTAGGGCATTTGCATAAATGGCTCTACTATTCAGTATCATAGGGTCCTTGGCCCTGAATTAAAGATGCAAGTAAAGTGTATCAGGGCTGATAATATTTTCCAAGTGTTTCATGAACCGCGCCGATTCGAAATTTGCTGGCTTTGTCAAACGTCGACCAGCGTCTGACTCAACCTTCCCGATTCGATCCTCATTCCACATGCGGCTGTCCCATTGTGCCACATCGCACATCGTCAACAGGCTACCTCACATGGCCGTTCAATCGGAATCCAACACCACTGACACCCACGCTGCCATTTCTCCCAGCCCCAAACCGTTCTTAACCGACCCTCCACCACCCATGTCCACACTCCCATCTACACCCCCGACATTCGCACCGACCTGACAATCAACACGTTCACACTCCCAGCACCTACCATGAACCTCATCAAATTCGCCTTCCTCTCCTTCCTATTCACCGTCATCACCTCTCCTCACCGCGCATCAGCCTCCTGCGTATGCAACGATTTCGTGGTCGACCCATTCCCTCTTCCGTCCACCTCGTCCAACGTCGTGGCAAAGCTCACGTCGGTCTTACTCCGTCTCCTCCCAGGTTCCCCTGCCATACCGCAACGTCTCGCTATCGTCACGGCAGCCATCTTCGACGTCTACTCCCGATCCCCCTCCCTCTCACTATCCTCCGTATCCGGCGTATGTCCGGCTATTCTCCCTCCACAGGCCGACAACGATACCATCGATGATACCGCCGCCTACGCCGCCTATGCTGCCATGCGTCTCGTCTTTCAAAATGAACCAGACAAGCTCATTTTATTGACTGGCCTTATGACATCTATGGGCTATGATTCGCGCTTGGTGGATGGTCATATAGGTGGGGCAATTGCTCGCGCGGTGGCCAAGAATTTAAGGCTTCCTATGCCTCCTGCGTCGTACCAACCGCCGAATCCACCCTCGGATTCTTTTGACGCAATGTGCGACTCTATTGTCGATCCGGATGGTTGGCAGTCGCAGTGTGTGCAGAGCATGCCTGGTTTGTCTTGCATGCCACAGATGCTGCCTTTCCTTCCCTTGTTTAATGCCTCGCTAATCACCACTTCCACTCCCGTGATGGACATCGTGAGTCAGCTTCCGCCCCCCTCCAACTTACAATGACACACTTTCCACACTGCCCTCCACTATGGGCGAGAATGACTTTGCGGACCAGTACCTTCGCGCACTTGCCGCAAGTGCTTCCCTTGATGACCATGACAAGATCCAGGCCGAGTTTTTCGCTCCCAATATAGCCTTGAGACTGTTTAACCGCGCACTTGACGAAGTTCACCAACGCAACCTCACCAACTCCCACACGGCCTCCCTCTTCTTCACTTTGGCCGCAGCAATGCGTGATGCACTTGTGGCCTCTGTGACCACAAAGCTCACGTATAGTACCGTGCGCCCGATTACTGTGATTCAGTGCGCTTATGGAGGGCTGCAATTGACCGCGTGGAATGCACCGTATCGTGGCGTCCGAGTTGTGAATATGGAAAATGGATTATGGACATCCTACTTGCAAACTCCTCCTTTCCCCGGTTATACATCGGGACATAGCGCCGTGGCTGCGGCAGGGGCGCGTGTTTTGGAACGCTTTTTCGATGGGGAGGCACCGATGGGGGCGAATTGCCATGTCACAAAGGCTGGGATGAGTATGATTGAACCTCGGATTGAAAAGGGATCAC
Organism: Kappaphycus alvarezii; assembly: GCA_002205965.3. Classification (NCBI taxonomy): domain Eukaryota; phylum Rhodophyta; class Florideophyceae; order Gigartinales; family Solieriaceae; genus Kappaphycus; species Kappaphycus alvarezii. The sequence goes on from NADL03000845.1 coordinate 479,986, forward strand.
CGGGGTATGAGGAAGGGGTGACGGACGTGCCGAATCGTGGACCAAATTCGGAGGGCTTTTCTCCGGCTGATGATGTTACACTGTGCTGGAACTCTTGGGAAAGGTTTGCAGAGATGGTTGCGGAATCGAGACTGCTCGGTGGAATTCATGTTCCTGTCGATAATGACGTCGGGGCAGACTTGGGCATCCGGATTGGGGATCAGGCGTTCACGTCGGTCATGGGCTCGTAGTGAATTGAAGTGAGAGAACCCGAAAACTGAGTGGCACGGGTATGTTTTAGTGCAGTACTGTACTGTACTGTACAGTACAGTGCAATATGGGAGTATGAGTACAGTATGTACTGCTCATTACGTCATCACAATGTTGATATTTCAAAGACGTCAGTTTAGGAACTTCACCAAGCACGGTATCTCTCAAAGCTGGAGCAAACATCGATTGAACGCCGGTTCGGAAGACTCGCAACCTTCGCACCACTTACCCTCTAGCATTAGTACTGCGGATATTGAAATCAGAGCAAAGAGTAAAGGGTTCTAGGCACCCGTAATGATGCCATTTACTAATCCTTATAGCCTAGGTGCCCTCATTGCACAGTGATTCCAGCACGAACACGATACGTCCAATTTCAAGGCACAGAGTTACGAAACATTGCGACAAACACCTCATCTGTATCGCACCGTACCTCCTCGCGGGTGACCCAGCTCCTGTGGCCCCTGCCCCAGAACCGACACCACAGCTACAGCCGATGCCGCCTATGCATGACATACTTGTAATGCACGACGCAGCCATAACGCATATCCCCACCAACTTCGAGTCTTTACTCGCTGAAGCATGAACAAAGGCAATGAAAGTGGCTAGAAATGAATACGAGAAGATTGTTTCTAAGTCAATTACTCAGAGAGGACTTCGCTCTATACCGCCTCCCGCCTCTAACCATGTGTACCGACCTTTCGCGTATGTTTACAGGGAAGGTATGAAACGCTACACTGGTCCACATTTAATTGCATCTATTAATGAGAAGTGTGTGATAGGAGTAAATCGTCGGGAGAAGAGAAACTCAGAACCAACTACCCCAAGAAGGAGGTGTTGCAAGCGACAAAAGTGCTACCGTGGTATAGTTGAACGAACAAAAAGGAGTGCATACGGAAGAGAGTTGAAAGGGCTACACGAAAGTATGAAAGGGGCAGGGTCTACCACTGGTGCTCTGCGAGCAGCGTAGGAAAAAGGTTTCTTGGGTCTGAAGTTGACTCTCAACTCCCTACTACTCGGGACTTGACTTGAAGTTGTCTGCCAATTTGCTTGACTTCTACAAGATAAAGCAGTTTACTCAGGTTATATAGACTTTTGGCTACCCCTTAAGTCCGAACAAAACTACAGAAGATACCAGAAATGCATAAAAACACTTTTTGTGGACGATGTACACTAAACTAAAGATACTTAACAAACAATCGATCGATCTGGTCCTCTTATTTCCCACTCTCTAGATCAGACCCAAACAACTCCTCCTAAATATCCATGCTGCCCAAGCAGTCCCCACAAATATCCGCGAACGGCTCATAGCTCTCTATTTCCTCCTAGGAGATATCTAAACTACTAAAGATATCTCCATCCGGTTCCAGCATCGGCACCACTTGTTCCATTATCTCCAGTCCAGGCCCCACCACTCCAACACTTTCCATGCCCCCTTTTCACTCATCCAACTCGTCCTCGTCCTCGTCATCCTCGTCATCCTCGTCATCCTCGTCCTCATCCTCATCTTCGTCCTCTTTCTCTTCTTCCTCTTCTTCCTCCTCTTCCTCCTCTTCCTCCTCACCATCCTCCCCGTTATTAACCTTGTAGACCAATTCAGGGGCTACCCACTCCTTTAAGGTATCCCCAGCTCCCTCCTCGATGTCCCACTCCCGCCCCTTACCTACCTCCTCCGCCTCATCCTCAATACAAAGGCGACGCACGAATTAGATCACCGTCTTTTTGGTTTGCCGGCGCAGGTAGTCATGACGGTCAGTAGGTCCGAGAGGGAGTAGGGGAATAGAGTTTAGGGGGCGGGGATGGCTATTTTTGGAAATGACTTTCGAGGGGCGCAGATTGTTCATTTTGGTAGGCTTTGGGGAATGGGAGGCAATGAAGGGTGTTTTGGGTGTGTTGAGGGAGAGGGGCGATGAGTAAAATGATCGGGGATGTGTGAAACTTGGAATAAAGGGGTATAAATAGGCTCCCGGGGCAGGTTCTATAGATTAGGAATAGGTAAAATAAATCTACAAGGGAATTTGAAGAAGTCCATTTGCGTTCTTTTTCTCGAAAAAGATGAATTTGGAGGAGAGGTTAAGCGAAAAGGGAAAAAGAACTTGATTCGGGATCGATTTAGAGGGGTAGATACAGTATTAAAATATCTAGATAAAATTGAAGTGAATTTGGAGATAACCCCGTAAAGGATAAGCAAGGGTCAGGGAGAGCGAGGAAGGACCAGAACTACAAGCAATTTTGGACAAAGGGAGGTAGTACAGTAAACTAAAAGTCGGTAGATGACTGCGACAAAAATAATCCGTTCCGATCCGCACGCGCCTAGCATGATCCCCAATTTTCAAAGCAAGGCTTTTTTGAGGTGGTCACAGGGAAAAAGACAAGCATTTTATGGTGTGAAACACGTATAACTTTCGCCAATCATCCCTTCGTATTTTACTCGCTCTCGCAAAGATTCTAGATTCTGATGTTTGGTCCTTTGATGTCAATTACGCATACTTACAGTCTGCTTTCTGCCTGCAGCGCAAGATTTTTTTGAACCTGAGTGTATTGAACTTGAATCTGGAGAGCTCTTACAGTTTATTCGCCCTTTATATGGATTGAATGATAGTGGTTATTATTGGTGCGAAACAAACACAAAGTTTCACATCGACAAGCTCCGCATACAACAGAGCACTGGTGACTTTCCTTTATTTTTAAGAGATTTTGTAATCGATTTGTTGCTCTATCTGAGTCTTATGTTGATTATATTTTACAAACAGGCACGTCAGACCAAAAGAAGCGACTGAAACATATATTTGCAAACTAATTTGACGTCAAACTCTCGGACTCACAAAAAATTACTTACTTTGGAATGGATTGCAATACTTCTGACAAGACTTAGCGCAGGCTTTCCCATACAAAGTATATCAAACGTCTACTTTTCTTACTTAAGGATGCGCCATTTTCTACGTTTCGGTCTATTCGGGCTAAGCTTGCCTGGGTAGTGCAAACTCGGCCAGATATCGCCTGTGCTGTTTTCTTTGCAGCCCAGATGACTGAACATACTCACATTTCCGAAAATAATCGCAATATGAACTCCATCATTATACATCTGAAGAAAACCGCTCATCTGCAACTTCGATTTCCAAGATTATATCAAGAATCTCTCCGCTTGTTGGTATATTCTGCTTCATCTTAAACCAATTAACCTGACGGTAACGCTCAAGTCGGCTTTATCATCCTATTAGCTGATGGTAGTAATCGCTGTGAAATTCTTGATTTCTGTTCTTACAAGTCTTGACGCATCCCCCGCTCGAGCATGGCTGGAGAAACACTTTCCTTCGTTGATGGATTTTACTGTGTATTTCTGATCCGTCATGATTTGGAACAACATCTGAGTCAAACCATTCCCTTACTGATGTTTACATACAGCAAATAGGTCTTTGATATGCTGACTAGATCTCGATACACAACTGAAAGTCGACTCATAATTGACAGTGCGGCAGCCCAGGAAGCCTACCATGGGAAAAAAATTTCCAATGTCGCCCTAATTCAGTCCAAATATAACATTGCTGACTCACTCACAAAGATCTGTGGAAACAATGCTTTGCAGTGGCTCTTAGAGACCTATGAAGTCAGCCATGATATTACTCAGTCGGTATTGTCCCCAACCATGCAGTAATATTTCTATTCGAGTTGTCCTTAAACATCAAAGACCGGGGTGTGCTAAGAATATGGGTGCTCCCACAGTTCCCTGTCTCCTGCTAGGTCATCACGTCATGCGTCAATTAGAATTAAGATCTACTGTCTGTTTCGATTTCAAATTTGGATATAGTTCAATTCGAATGGGTGACTAATTAGAATATGTTTCCCTTTGCATTCTTTTTACCATCTTTCTAACGAATGGAGATCAAGTCCGCCTCTAGTTTAATGTTACAGTACGAGTAAAAGTAGCCAGATCTCTTCTGAGTCAAACAATTAAAAGGGAGCAACCAAGTTTTGTCTAACATAGCATCGCGATCTTTCGGATTCTGACGTGTTTCTCGTCCTTAACGTAGTGTGTATTTGCTCTTCCTCTTTCGTCTCTCCAACTTGTTACATTCATTGGAGAAGTATTTTTTCTCTCTTTAGGTTTTCAACACAGCTGTAATGACCCCAACCTGTAGGCTCCCGTAGTCCTATGGGAAAGTTCAGGCGATCGGTTGTCCTACTCCTTTTGGCCGTCAGAGACCTCGAGGCAGGGCAAGGCGAAATACAGGTGGCTCGAGATACACCCGTCGCCTACCCGTAATTTTAGGGTCATCCTCATCTTTTGATCGAAGTTTGTCTTGCACTGCCTTTCAGATAACGCCGTGGTGCGTTCTGTCTTTTGGAGATAGGACCGCCAGTTGTCGCACCGCAAAGCGCTTGTACTCCGCCTACTACCATATCTTTTCAGTCAACCATATACTATCTATGATGAATGGCTACGAGTACTGGAGGAATACCAAGAGGAATAAAAACTAGAGGTTACGTTCTATCTAAGTACGGAGGGGTGTAAAGAAGGCGCGAGAAGGGTAGTACCTTCTCTTGTACAAATTTGCTTGAAGTTCTGATCTTTCCTCGCCCTTTCTCACTCTCAGCACCCTCCCAGGGAGAATATCTCTCCATCATTATCCTTTTTATGGTTTCTGCGATGCTCTCCAAGTTCACATGCATTCTATATAGATATTTTAATACTGATTACGACCGTCTAGAACATCCTAATTTGAGTTCTTTTCACTTTTTGAGCTTACCCCTTCTTCAAATTGTCTCTTTCTATCCGAAAACCCGCGCAAATCCGCAATAAGAACTTGGATTTCATATTTTTTAATCTACTTCAAATCTATAAAACAACCTTTAAAACCTGTAAAACCTCATTTAACAAGACCTACAAACCATTCTAAAATCTCCGATCCCCTACCACTCCTCCAACCAAAATCAAAATAACCAACCTACGACCTTTCCAGTCTATTCCAAAAACCCGTCCCCCTTGCCCGTTAAATACCACTTTCTGGCTCATTCCTGGTCCTACCGACGCGGACGACTACATCCGTCGCTAAACGAAGAAGAAGGTCATAGAATTCCTCCGAAGGCTCTTCGTTGAGGACGAGGTCTCTGAGAAGGAGGAAGACGCTTGGGATTCGTTCGAAGAGGGGTTAGCCCCGGAGTTGGTACATAAGGATGAAGAATTGGACGAGGAAGTTATCGAAGAAGATTCAGAAGACGACGACTATGGCCAAGAATTGGAAGAATCGGATGAAAATACGGACATGGATGTCGTGTAATTGGGTGAAAAGTGAGGTGGCGGAAGTGATGGTGTAGGCCTCGGACTGGATGATGGAGACAAAATAGTCCCGACGTAAGGTGTAGATGGGAGCATTTCTTGTGGTTTAGATATTTCGTATGAGGCAAGAGAAAGCGGTTAGCCATTCGGGGGTATTTGTGGGCACTGCTTAGGGAGCATCGGTTTTTTGGAGGAGTTTTTTGGATCTGATCTAGGGATGGGAAATTGGAGAACTGGAATGACTATGCGTCTGCTAAGTATTTTTTTCGTTTAGAGTATATCGTCCACATAAAGTATCTTTATGCATTCCATGGTATCTTTTGTGGTTTGTTCGTACTTTAGGGGTAGTCAAAATTCTATATAGGCTGAGTGAACTGCTTCCTCGAGGAGAGGAAAAGCAAGTTGGCAGACAACTTGAAAGTGATACTCCAGTAGTAACAAAGTTGGTAGTCGACTTTGGACCCAAAATTTATAAACAGTTTTCAAGCCTTGAAGCGAGCCTGCCCCTTAAGGGCTATTGAACAATGCACTGAGCACTATTTCATTTCCAGCAATCTCATTTGCCATGTTACGTTTACGGTAGCACTTTTGTCGCTCGCAACACCTCCGTTTTTGGATAGGGGACATCGGATATCTCTTTTACGCGAATCTCCGCTATCAAATACAACGACTGAGGAAAGGGCGGAATGAAGCAAGATGTCAGAGGTCTCTCGTGCAACTCAAACTCACAGGGCAAGTCAAGTATTCGATGAAGGCGACGAAAACATTTATGTAGATTTATTGGTTTCGGGAGAAAGCACCGAGTAAGTGGTGAATCTCCATAAGGGTGCCGAAAAGACCGTAGCCTCTTGTGGTAAGGCGCCTTCAACCGCAGAAAGTAAGGAAAGAGGTGAGATTGGCGGGAAACCACCGTCCAGTTCGAGGGGTGAGTTGTTGGAGAGGCTACCGAACCTAACTCAATCAGAGCATGAGGCGAGCACTTCCACGAATGCCGAAGCTGGGCAACAATTTTCTCTTGGGAACAATCTGGATACGTATTATGTACAAAAGAGTCTGGTTAAGGACTCAATGGAAGATATTGGAGTGGCAGAACGACTGACCACAGCTGAGAAGCGTTTTGATTTGCACTAAAATGATAATCAGCTAGGGATGCCCACTCGAGCAACTCCTCGCAGTACGAAACAACTAAATCTCCATGGATTTACATGGAGCCTCGGAGTGGACACTATGAAAACGCAGATAATGTGAAAGAAAAAACCGGTGGCGCGATTTTTTTTTGCTTACACAGAAATCATGTCCAAGTGGTCGGCAAAGTCGTTAACTTTGAATTCCAAGGCGCATTTTCAGCTCATTCACTGCAGAAGAAAGCATCATCTGACGACTGCGTTGCTAAACCTGTTATGAATTTTGGAGGGCACAATTATGTGGATGCAGGTGGCAAAATCATCGCTTACTAGGATGCTCAATAGTACTTTCCATAACTACTAACAATGCTGGCACCAAGTAGTCGATTGGAAACTGCTTCCCCAATATAAGAATACTAATTTAACGAATCCGCGGTTCAGAGGCTTTTTGTTGTCTCTGGAGAGTCATTGCGGACTATTATAACCAAGAAGGTCGCCTGGCTGTCTACCTAGGAGTAGTGGTCATTCGCAGCCCGATCAGAGAGGAAGAGCAGGAATTAATCACGGAAAGTTGGCGGAAGAGTTTTTAATCGCTGGAATGGATCAGGTTGTCCTGGAGTATTTACCTTTGGAGGAGGTCGCCTACATGTTGGGATATCAATTTGTGCGACTCTCTCATATCTGTGCTCTGACCGTTATTTTTTGGTTTTGATATTGATTCTCTGTCGTTATACATATCAGTGTTTTGATATTTATCCTTCTGAGAGTGTGAATTCAGCAGCTATGAGCTGCTGCAAGGTCCGAATGCAGAAGGACAGTGGCAAGCCTGTGGATAGGATTCGGTGAGTGTAGAGTGTGGATAAGTTTACTAGTAGGACTCTCCGCTACCACGCTCGTGGCAGTTCGAGCAGCTGGGTAGCTCAGGTTAGGTAAGTTTACTGTGCTACAACTCATGTGTTCTACCCAAGGGATGGGTATTTAATTATAGTCTGAGTAAAGTTTTGGGCACAGCTTGGTAAGTCCCAACCAGCAAACCAGCCTCAAGCAAAGCTAAAATACATTGATACCGGTTTCAGATGACCTATTTCCCGCAGCTCCAAACCAGAGGCCCAACATTGAATCACAGAACCCCGATCTTAGTGAACAGTCTCTGCCCTCTCTAAAGGAGATCTTCACAACCCACACCCCAGTCATGTCGCATATACCGACAATGTTCCGCGGTTGTCTAGCAGAGGGATATGCAAAGTAGATGTACGATGCAGTGACCACTTGTCTTGCTGATAATTCACGAGCAACTCAGGCGCTCAAAAAAAATTTCTGTTCCCAGAAGTTATGCTTATGAACATTCACTCGTCAGATTCCTGCTCCAGTGAATACCGATGGCACTCTATAAAGGACAAAATGAGGAATAGAATAGATTTATGGAACACGGGGCACTTAGGTCGGAAATATCTTCCAACAGTAAAACACCCAAACTTTTTCCCCTTCAGAACAATATGGGCGCAAGCACCCGACCAGCCCAAAAACCGCACGGCACCAGCTCGTTTCACTTCGGACCAGTTCCTTCCCCATTACTGTGTCGTTATACTATATTTGAGTCGATTATGGTTTTCTTGAAAACCATGGGATAGATCGGATGTATCCTCCAAAAGTAAAACACCCAAAACTTCCCCCCTTCGGACCAGCAACAGGTCAATATAAAAAGGGCGACAAAAATTGCCAAAGAACGTACGGAAAGGCTGCACAAAATTTGCGCTTGCCAGGCTTTCTACCAGCTACCAGTGATGTAGTTGATGCCCTTATCGATAAATATCCCCAGCAGAACCCGATGAAACAACTCTAGTCTAGTCAGTGGAACATTTTCTACCAACTACAGTTTCCGACCAATCACTGAAGTCGAAGTCCTTGGTGCTATCAGGTCATTTAAACAAGGATCCTCTCCCGGAGGCTCAGGTCTAAAGCATTTCTACCTGGTAGAATTGCGAAGATGTCCATTCTCATCGGGGATTTCCGACTTTTTGGCAGCTCTTACGAGACTTGTCAACTTTTTAGCAACTGGAAAAGCACCAGCCGTTCTCACTCCTTGGATCTCTGGTGCTCCACTTACCCCGTTGTTGAAGAAAGACATGTCCACTAGGCCAATCGCCTTTGGGGAGACGCTGCGCAGATGTTCGGTAGCTGCTTAATGACGAGAGTTTCCCAGAAGGTGGCAGACTACCTCCAACCTCTCCAAGTGGGTATCGCGACAAAGTCGGGTACCGACAGAGTCGTGCACGGAATCCGAAGAGGCTTTCAAGAGTACGGCAGTGATTCAGCATATGGGCCATTAAAGGTCGATATCAAGAACGTTTTTAATGTGTGCAGCAGACCGGCTTTTCTTACCGCAGTGAGACAGCTATTCCCAGAGTTACAGTCTTGGGTCTCTTATTGCTACGCAAACGAGCCAGATTTCCTGTGGATAGGTTTTCACACCATAAGAAGCGTCTGCGGGACCCAACAGGGAGAAAACTTCGGAGGCCTCCTCCTCGACCTGGTGCTGAACCCTATTATCCTCAAATTACAAGAAATATTCAGTTAAGATAGATCGAATATATCTTCGGACAGTAAAAACACCCAAACCTCCCCCCGTTTAGAGGAAGGGCGGAACAGAGATTTGGCAAAGTTGTTACTTCAACTGTGTTACCAAGATGACGGGTACATTATCAGGCGCCACGACCAACTCGTCAAAGCCATCGAAGTACTTCGCTCCGTGGATGTTGAAAGCCGAATACTGCACTTTTCGCTGCCAAAGTGCACCGTCCAGTGGCCTACAGCCCCTCCAGGGTCGGTACAGAGTCTCTACCCAAACGGGATTAAGAAAGAGTATAGCGAGGGTACTTCCGTCCTGAACGCCCCCGTCGGTATTAAGGAAGAGACCGCAGGGTTCTTTATGAACCATGTCTTATCTCTCAGACCACTCCTCGAGACCATTGCTGACCTTGATCATAGGCCAATGGCGTTCCAGCTACTGCGTAACTGTTTTGGCGTTTGCAAAGTAGGCCATTTGTTGAGTATAGTGCCCCTGTCTTGCACCGGAGAAGGAGCGGAAGAATTCAACAGGATGATGAAGGACTGTGTTCGAAAATTGGCATGAAAAGTACTGGACTCGGAAATATTCTTAGAACTCTAGCTGCTGGTCAAACCCAAGAACACGAAAAAACTGTCTCTCGGGATCGGAATCACCTCCGCGAAGAAAATCGTCGCTGCGGCATTCTTGGCTTCTAGCTCATCATCTAGCAAGCTTTTCAAGCCTTTGCTCCTAACTACTATTAAGGAGCTGGGAAAATACGAAGCAGCTGCAGCCGCCCATCAGAGGTGGTCTACCTGTTGCCTGTCGTCCAGGATTATCCCGTTCAGTGTAATTTGCTCGCAAAACACACCATCGCAAAAGACGCTGACGGACGCAATCCATGAAGAACTGCAAGAACGAACTCCTCCTGGGGATTCGGATAGGGTTAAATCGTCGGTAGAAGAGATATCCAGAACTAATTACCCCAAAAAGGAGGTGTTGCGAGCGAAAAAAGTGCTACCGTGGTATAGTTTAACGAACAAAAAGTAGTGGATAAGGAAGAAAATTGAGAGGGCTACAAGCAAGTATAGAAGGGGCAGGGTCTACCACTGATGCACTTATGACCAGCTTAAGAAAAAAGGTTCTTAGGTTTGAAGTTGACTCTCAACTTCCTACTACTCGGAACTTGACCTAAAGTTGTCTGCCAATTTGCTTGACCTCCACAAGAGGAAGCAGCTAACTCGGCTTATATAGACTTTTGACTACTCCTAAAGTCTCAAAAAAACGTACTAATAATCATGTAATACATTCAAGGGAATCATGTGAACCAGAGAGACTATTAGAAGATATTTCCTCAAGGTAAATATCTATGTGCCATACCCATGCCCGCCACCCATCGGCCAGGGGTGGGGATTAATTTGGCCATTATGAAGACCTTTCAAAGTCACTCTTAGTATCACTCAGAATCTGGAACTGTACTGACATATATTATGATAGCGTGTCCTAGAATATAAAATTCAACCCATGAATTTGCCATACTCATCCAAATTAAAAATATCTTGAAAATTCAGATACTTTAAAAATGTCTTGCAAATTCCTACAATGTGTCTGAATTTGGTTCTCTTGTATATTTTCTTGGGTGCAAATTTAGCGCACATCAGATTCGAGGAGGCAGGCGTTTCGCGCGTCTATGGCCCTCTCGGGAGCTAAGGAATGGGTAGATTGTCCCCCATGCCCCGGACTACCGAAAAGCATGGAACCTCGAGAATTCTCGGTATGGCTTCAATACTACTGTCAGGACATACTTTTTCACCCTGGCACGCCATACCCGAGAAGGAATTGCCCGGAAACACTCGATGTACATGGCGATCATCTCATGCACTGATTGCATGGAGCCCACAGAATCAACCGACATGATCGCCAAGTAACCCTTTCCCCGAAAGACCCCGCAAAAGCTACTCGACATCCAGTCGTAGAGCCACGCCATGGTCTCCACCGGACGATACCGGACATTCAGGCAATGGGAAGCAGCGGAGGGACCGAATTTTTTGATGTTACCTTCGTGAATCCCCTCGCTTCCTCCAACAGGAGAGTGAGGGCCTTCAACCCGATGTCCTCTCCGAATACGGCGCGAAATGCAAAGCAGAGAAGATATCAATCTTTTATCGCGACCTACACCAGAGGTAGGCTCGTGCCTGTGCCAATATCCACTCCTGGAGGGTGGCAGTCGGATGCATGTGCAGTGCTAAATGACGTGGCAAGGAACGTGGCCGTGAGGGCATTGGAGACATACCGAAAGATTCGGGGGGTTTTGATGCAAAGGAACGCTGCAGCAGCCGTCATGTTTAATGCGGCCTGCTTGATGGCAGTCCTGAAGGTAGCCTTCTAGAGAGCGTAATTCCTTCCCCATTACTGTGTCAGTATACCCTTATTGAGTCGATTGTGGTTGTCTAGAAAACCATGGGATAGATAAGCTATATCCTCCAAGAGTAAAACACCCAGAACTTTTCCTGCGTGCGGTGCACCATGGCGGTACTGCGCGCAATAACTACCCGATCTTATGGACCCCAAAGCAGTTGCGCAGGAGCAGAAATGTCACTGTCGTATTCTCAATATCGACGACGGCGTTGAGGAATGCTTCAAGGTAATGTACATGAGAGGTGAAAAATTGCGTACTGGACTGTGCGGAGCCGACGGGGGTGTTGAGGACAGCTGCACCTGCACATTATTCCTGCCTGAGTTCCATTGGGTAGAGGCGTTGCTCTGCCTCAGGCGGTGCAGGAGCTCACCAAACCTTACATTTAGACAGCGAAAGAAGAAGTCCCCGGGTTGTTGTATTGAGCGAGGAGAGGATGTGGAGTGCTTTGAGGAGGTGGTCGTTGAGGCGGAGATGTATCTGATATAATGAAACTTCTAGATATTATTTAGCATGCTGCGCTGGATGAGCTTGCATGCTGCGCTGGATGAGCTTTCATTCTGCGATGGATGAGCTGGCATGCTGCGCTGGATGAGCTTGCATGCTGCGATGGATGAGCTGTCATGCTGCGCTGGATGAGCTTGCATGCTGCGATGGATGAGCTGGCATGCTGCGCTGGATGAGCTGGCATGCTGCGCTGGATAAGCTGGCATGCTGCGCTTGCTGCGCTGTCACTGTAATTAAAATTTTATTTTCAATTATTTTTAGAGGGATGCTTTGCACCGTACTGTAGCGGTGCAGATATGGCACATAGGTACTGTGTAGGTGCTACAAATTGTGACGGTTGAAAACTCTATAGAAGGGGCTGTTTGTATGAAATGGTAGGAGTACTTTGGGGGGCCAGAAAGCCCTAGTGGGACGCTCACCAAACTAAGTCGCACACAACACATAGTGTAAAGGAAGTTGACAGACAACTTCAAAAGAGATACTTTAGTAGTAACGAAGTTGAGATACTTTAGTAGTAACGAAGTTGGTGTCATCTTCGGGCCCAAAATTTATTATTGGCTCTCAAGCCTTGCAGCTAGGTGAAAGAGCCTGCCCCTTTAGGATTGTTGGGGGATTCACCGAGCCTTCTTCCATTTCAGCCCATTTCATTTGCCTTGCAACGTACACGGGAGCAGATCAGTTGTTCGCAAGGCGATTGTACAGCCTGCCTCGTTCGGACAAAGTCGGTCGCCCTAGGTGTCTCGTCCGTATACAGCACATTTCGTTCCCAAAACCACCTCATCATAGAACTTTTGTAGCTCGCAACACTTGCGTTTTTGGATGGTGAGCGTCAGATATCTCTCTTACGCCGAATTTCTGCGAACAGTATCCATCGTCATTGTACCACAGTTGGAGCAAGAGATTTCCCATCATCCTCGTCCCCAGAGGATAGGAGCTGCTGAATTTTGAGTACGATGGTTATCGCCATGTTGTGTCCCTCGCACACTACGAATAGTGTGAGAACCGACCCACAGATATGGAGGTTCGTGCCCGTAGCAGTATGTGACCAATGACTAAAGTTCGGGAAGAGATTTCTCGTATCGTCCAGGAATGCAGAGCGGCTGCATATGTTGAACGCATTCTAAAAACCCACGGTAAGCATCCCATTGTCGGAATTATGTCCGAACTTTTGAACCACTCGTCGAACGCTGTGTACAGTGAAATACAGAAAATGGTCCTCCCATTGTGTAATACAGAAAATGGTCCTCCCCTCGTGTAGTCCAGCACCTTACAACGATCTCGAACCTGACTTCGCTCACTGTTTTTTCCAAATTTGCCTCCCATCCTCCCTAGATATTTTTATACTGTATCCTCTCCTCCAAATTAGCGTTTTACGTCTTTTTTAATCTACCTATTTCATCAAACTCACTCCTTTTGTAGAAATTCCGTGCAAATGCGCTACTGGAATTTCGATTGTAACTTTTCAGTACCGACTCCAGTCCGCCACCAAGGTGTACTTAAACCCATTTTACCCAACTTTTTTTGAGATCCACCAACCCCTACACACACTAACCTCCCCCTCACAACTTCTATCCTCGGCCCACAAATTGTTTACAACCAAAATAAACAACCTTCGCCCCTCCGCCCCCATCACCAAAAAATGCCCCTCTTGCCCCTTAAACGGCCTTGCGCTCGCTCCATATGGCCCGACGGACGCAGACAACTACCTGCGATGCCAGACTAAGAAGAAGATAATCGAGTTCGTCCGCAAACTCTTCGTCGAGGATGAGGCCGAGGAGGTACCTGAGGGGCAGGAGTGGGAAGTCGAGGGGGGAGCTGGAGAGATCTTCGAGAAGTGGCAGCCCCGGAATTGGTCTACGAGGTTAATGATGAGGAGGACGAGGAGCACAAGGAGACTCAGGAGGATGTCGAGGGCGAGGACGAGGATGAGGACGAGGACGAGGACGAGGACGAGGAGGATGAAGGGCAGGGAGGCATGGGAAGTGTTGGAATGGTGGAATGTATGGAACAAGTGGTACCGACGATGGGACCGGATGGGGATATCTTTAGTAGTTTAGATATCTTCCAGGAGAAAATAGATAGATATGAGCCGTTCGCAGATATCTGTGGGGACCACTTGGACAGCATGGATATTTTAGAGGATTTGTTTGGATCTGATTTAGAGAATGGGAAATAACAGGACCATATTGATTATTGGTTTCTTAAGTATCTTTTGTTTAGAGTTTGTCGTCCACACAAAGTGTCTTTAATCATTTCTTAGTATCTTCCGTAGTTTTGTTCGGACTTACGGGGTAGCCAAAAGTCTATATACGCTGAGTAAACTGCTTCCTCATGGAGAGGTGAAGCAATTTGGCAGACATCTTCAAGCCAAGTCCTGAGCAGTAGGGAGTTGAGAGTCAACTTCAGACACGAGAACCCTTTTTCCTACGCTGCTTCCAGAGCATCAGTGGTAGACCCTGCCCTTTTCATACTTGCTTGTAGCCCTCTCAACTCTCTTTCATATAAGCTCCTTTTTGTTCGTTCAACTATACCACGGTAGCACTTTTGTCGCTTGCAATACCTCCTTCTTGGGGTAGTTGGTTCTGAGTATTTCTCCTCCCGACGAATTTCCCCTATCATACGGCTTTGTACGTTCCACATCGAGTGGCGATCCCCACCTGCAGATGTTGCAGGTAACTAATTGATTTCGCAGTGGCTCATGAGGCAGCTGCCGGCCAGCCTGCGAAGCGTTTCACCCACAGCGTTTGGACTCGGTGTCATGTCCTTCTGCGCTAGGGATGTGAGAGGTGCTCCCGCTATCCACGGAGCTAGGGTGGCTGGAGCTCTTCAGGCCGCTAAAAAAAATCTTTCGTGAGGGCTGCTGAGAATCCAGAGTATCCGAATGGGGGCGGAGACCTTATCAGTTCTACGAGGTGGTTGGGCCGAAGACCGGAACCCCCCCCGAAGAGCCCGGTTTAAAACCTCTGATAGCTGCAAGGACCTCTTCTTCACTGAAATCTCGAAATGCGGGTACGTACTCAAGCGCAATTGGTCCTTGTTTTTCGGTTTCGGCAGGCAGTTGTGGGTGTTTGGCGAAGAGCGCATCAACTACGCCTGGCGTTGGGGAGAGGACCCCAAGAGAACTTAATGTCCGGGCGGCCCTACCGTATGCCCCCTCCTGGGCCAATTTCGTTGCTCGCCGGACATTGAGCTCTTGCTGCGTAGATTCCGTGCTACGGGATGCCGCCTGTCGCATCGTCTGATCCCAAATTACCCACTGTTCCAAGGCTTTAACCTGTCCTTCATTCGGTCGGCGAGTGATTTCCAGCATTTATCGGTATAAGAGCTGATGTAGGATAGATTTGTTAACATGGCCGCCGGAAACAGGAATAGTTGAACAAACTCTTTGGTGGTGCTAGGGTGACCATCTTCGCAGGCTTGTGCAACGTCATTCATGGCTTTTGCATAAGTCTCCGCCAAGCAGCTACAGAACTTCACAGGAATATGTGCCATGATGGGGGTGTGTGAAGTAAATATTTTCTCCGTGTGGGGCAGTGATTGGGGGATCGGTTCCGGGGCAGTGGCTGAAATGCCCGGCTGAGCGCCATCTGGGAGATTTGCAACCCGCTCGGGGGGAGGCGTATCGTCGACAACTAAGATAGGGGTGGGCACTGTAATGGGTCTGCGCAGTTGTGTATCATGTAGAGGAATATAATGCCTGGACGCTGTACGTACACTGCATTTTGGGCAGTTGGAGTACGAGAACACATACAAGCCGTCCGAAGTGGGGCGGGATACCCTTGATCCGATGTACTGGTCGTGACACCCACATTACCAATATTCTAAGTTGGATAGGTACTCTGAAAGTTTTGCAAGCTCGTGACGCTTTGATGCTCCTAGATTAGAGCCCTGACAATGCGGGCTGCGGAGGTGTGCTAACAGCTGTGCGACGGTTTGATTCGACGTTTTTCCTGGGTGCACAGCGGGCAATAGCCGGCACGTGGTAAGTTTCGTTCAGACGCTGGCCCAGACATCGGCCGGGCTGTCAAAGTTCTCTCTCGTGGCAAGTAAACTTGCGACCACAGTCGGCCCTACAGAGAGCTGGTGTGGGGGTCCGGAAGACAGACCTCGCGTACGACCCGGCTCGCGGGTTGTGCGAGCCCCTTCGGCCGGCAGTACGCCGCAAAGATCTGCGGCCCTATGGAGGGCTGTTCACTTTACAAAGTACAAGGTTGCTTGATGCAGTTTGGTGGTTTGTTGTTCAGTTATTCGATGCTTCTTTTACTCAATGTGTCTAACTTCTCCCCATATATATAATGTATACATCCACCATATGATTCAACATATGACTCAACTAGTCTCAATTGGAGGCACTAAATTATCATGAATAAACTCTCTTCACTCTCCTCCCGACATGAAATGATTAGAAAGTAACAGTTAAATGGTAGAGGTAGATCTGACTAATGACCGGAAGGAAGACACGGGCAGAGACCCACTGGGCCCTGTGCCCGTCGAGTGGCATGTGCTCTGGCAGATCCTTGGTCACTATTGAATTGGCCTTGAAATGGCAGTTAGGTCGGTGTTCCTCGTTCACTTGTCGCGATTAATTACTGCTTTCCCTCTCTGATTGGGTTGCAAAGGACTATACCTCCTGTATTTGTCTGAAAAACTATGGGATACATCGGATATATCTTCCAAGAGTAAAACACCCAAACCTTTCCCCTATACCTCCTATCCAGACAGCCAGCCGACTGTCTACGTTGCTGTAGTCCGCAATGACCCTCCGGATCCAACAAACAGTATCTACAAACGCGATCCCGGTGGTGGTATATCTTTATAGGTTGTGCAATGTTGCACAAAAGCGTGCGGAGGGTGATAGGGGTAAATCGTCGTGAGAAGAGATACTTAAAACCAACTACCCCAAGACGGAGGTGTTGCGAGCGACAAAAGTGCTACCGTGGTATAGTTGAACAAATAAAAAGGAGTGTATATGGGAGAGAGTTGAAAGGGCTACAAGCAAGTATGAAAGGGGCAGGGTCTACTACTGATGCTCTGTGAGCAGCGTAGGAAAAGTTTTCTTGGGTCTGAAGTTGACTCTCAACTTCCTACTACTCGGGACTTGACTTGAAGTTGTCTGCCAACTTCCTTTATGCTTTGTGTTTGACTTAACTTGTTGAGCGCCCCGCTCGGGTATGCTGGCTCCCAAGTAGTCCTACCATTTCATGCAAACAGCCCCTTATATAGGGTTTTCAACCCTCACATTCTGTAGCACCTATACAGTACCTATGTGCCAAATCTGCACCGCCACAGTACAGTGCAAAGCATCCCTCTAAAAATATTTAAAAATATAATTGTAAGTACAGTGCCAACTCAGCCAGCGCAGCATGCCAACTCAGCCAGCACAGCATGCCAACTCGGTCAGCGCAGCATGCCAACTGAGCCAGCGCAGCCAGCTCAGCCAGCGCAGCCAGCTCAGCCAGCGCAGCATGCCAAGGAATATCTACAATTTTCATTATATCACGCCCCCTCGCTGAAGACGAACGTCCCGACTCGTCATCATTCTTCTTCTGTTTCTGTTAATGTAAGTTGCCTTATTGTTAAAACATGAGGCCTTTCAAACGAATAGGGATGCAGTTGATTACCTATAAAATATTCCAAAAAGTAGGTGCGCGTTTGATAGTTCCAATCATCTTTTTGGCTTTCCCGTTTGACATAAGAGCGTAGTCGAGATCTGTCTTGAGCTGAATCCCTTTCTCTTCCAAGAAACGAAGCAGTGAAGTTGCAGTAAAACAAAGGGCGTTATCCGAGATGATCCTTTTTGGAAGGCCAAACGGTTCAATTATTTCTTTTTCGATGAATTTCAGTACCACCTCAGCATTTGCCTCCTCAACTGCAACTGTTTTTGGCCATCCAGTAAGATGTTCCACCCCTATAAGGAGATATTTGTTTCCGGAAGATGTTTCCTTGAACGGGCCCGCAAAGTCAATTGAGAAGGTTTCAAAGAGACCGGAAACTCGAAAACTTAGAGTTGTCTTATACTTCCGTATTGGAGTGAATTTTTGGCAGTTGTCGCAGCTTTTCACGAAATTATAGACGTCCTAATGGATACCGGGCCACCAGAATCTCTCAGTTACGAATTTTTTGGTTGTGTCGAGATCCCAATGCCCTAACTCTTCATGGAAAGTCCTCAAGATCTTCATTCTTTCTTTCAAAGGGGCCACTAGTCGAGGACCGGCTTTAGTGTGCCGGAAGAGTTTTCCATTCCACAATGTAAAAACCTTTTGATTCCTGCGTACCTAATTTCTATGTTCCAGATTAACCTTTCTCATTTCTAGTCCATCCAAGAACTTAATAAGTCCATAAATATTAGCTTCGTACTTTGTTTCGTTCGGCGCCTGCATCTCAGCAACTCCGACGATGTCCGCGGAAGCCTTTTCATTTGGACTCAGTGTATCCCTCAAGCGGGATAGGTAATCGGCAGGCTGATTATTGCGTCCGGGTCTATACAAAATTTCAAACCGATATTCTGCGAAAATGTCGAGCCATTGGGCCAAGCGGTGATGTACATCCTTCTTTAGGAATGCTGTCTTAAGTGCCTGGTGATCAGTTATTAAGACAAATTTCTCGAGTTATAAAAGGTATACGCGAAACTTTTTCAGCGCGAAGACAACAGCTAGCGCTTCTTTCTCGCAGACTGAGTATCTCTTTTCCGCATCATTCAGAGTTCGACTTGCGAATTGAACAGGGTTTAGTCTTCCGTTCTCATCTTTTTGGGACAAAACGGCACCCAAAGACCGCTCTGAGGCATCTGTTTCCACAACGAATGGTCTCTTGAAATCTGGGTACACGAGAACTGGGGGAACACATAGCTTATCTTTAAGCTCCTGAAATCCAGTTTCCATTTCCTTGTTCCAGTAAAATTTTCCGTTCTTCGTAGTGCTGGCATGTAACGGTGCTGCAGTCTTGGCGAAATCTTTGATAAATCTTCTGTAATATGAGGCCAGTCCTAAGAAGCTTCGGACCTCCGTCTTTGAAGCGGGCCTTGGTGCCAACTTTCTTTTTTTCGTTTTCTCTGGATCCACTTTAATTACCTCTTGATCGACGATATGACCGAGTAATTGGATAGAAGTTTTCGCAAAGAAGCATTTGCTCAACTTAATTTTCAAGCTATATTCCGATATCCTCTCCAAAACTGTCTTGACGTGCGAGATGTGCTGATCCAATGTTTCTGAGAATATGACGACATGATAGATAAAGACTCTTGCGAATGGAATTCCTTTCAAAACCTCGTTCATCATTCTTTGGAATGTAGCTGGTGCATTCATGAGACCAAAAGGCATCACTTCGAACCTGAATGTACCGGCTTTGCAGGTAAAAGTTGTTATTTCCTTACATTTTTCATCTAATGGAATCTGCCAATAACCAGTGTAAAGATCAATTGAGGTGAAGTATCTCCCGTCCTTCAAGTCTTCGAGGATTTCCTCCATGTTCGGAATCGGAAATCGATCGGGTATCATTCTCTGGTTCACCTGTCGGTAATCGACGCAAAAGCGCAGCTTTCCATCCTTCTTTGGTGCGACCACAACTGGAAACGACCATGGGGATGAAACTGGTCGAATAATATCATTTTTCAGCATACTTGTAACATTTTCTGACAGAAATTGGTCATATTTGGGCGGTTGACGTCTGGGCTTGTGGTAAATCGGTTGAGTGTCGGTAAGGTCGAACGAGTGAGTAACCGGTACACTTGCTTGTCTTAAATATGATACACTCCATGCAATTACTTCGGAAGATGTTAACATGTCGGATATTTTCATTGAGGCGGGGGCTGGAAGGTGCTGTACCTTTTCTTGAATTTCTGCCACTTGGCGCTGGTCTTCTTCTCGAGCGCCTCCCTCCAAATTTTGAAGGACCTCTTCCGGCGTGCTCACACCTTCAGATATGGAATTCGACGTATTCTTATTTTCTTTGCAAAGGTAATCTTCTTTCATGCTCCGAATTCTGTCCTTTGATTCGATATCATCGCAAAAAGAAACATATTCGGGTTTCAAACTTATCCTAGAATTCCAGTCGTCATCTGTTTCAAACCCAGAATCATAATCGTCCCATGCCATGTTCGTTACCCCCCAAGGGTACCCTTTTCCACTTCCGAAAGTGTTCGTTGGTTCCGAATCTTCGCTGTCATAGCTAGAAGTGAAATCTTCACTGTCCGTTTCTTTCAAATCTACCGGATGTGTGCTTTTGTCGAAATCCAGGGGCATCTTCACGGTTCTGCCGTCAACATTAACTGAAACAATTTGGTTGCCCAAGTCAATGCAGGTCTCTAGTCTTTCCATGGTAGGGCAGCCAATGATTGCATCGAAAGGGAGATCAGGCATGACAAGAAAGTCTACATCAACTTTAGAGTCCCCAAAGAACACGGAAACATTGTCAACAGTGCCCATGCATTTTGAGACGGTTCCATCCGCTACAGTTATTTTTCGAGTCGTTGGAGTAATGTCGAGACCTAGATCTGTCACCAAAGTTTCTGGAATGAGGTTTGGAACAGCACCCGAATCGAAGAGAGCCTGGGTTTTCATACCCATTACTTTGACTGGTACCAGCTTAAGACGTCTTGGTGCTGTCGAGGCCGATTGAAGAAACAGTTTCTTACCCTTAGCGGACTTATTAGACCTGATAATTTTTTTGAGTTCTTTTCTCGCATCCTCTGCGTCGCCCCTCAAAAGTTGACCAAACTTTATCCCAGTTGGGGCCGATGCAAGCTCAGCCACCAAATTGTACCTCTTCACATACTCTAGTACGTCCTTAGAGATACTCTTAACTTTCTTACTCTTTTTCGTCTTCTTGGCCGGAGTGACTCCCATCCTGGAACAACTTGATCAGACCTCTTGGTTCGAGGAGGTACAGGTGCTGGGATATGCTCCAGCATTCCATAATCTAGCCTAGGTTTCTTCGATAAAATGTTCCCTTCCCCATCCCTTTTTGTCACATTGACTTGACTAATCTCTTCAGCGATGGATACGTTACCGGCATCCGTCAACCTTTGATCCCTTCTATTTTGTAAGATTTTCACCTCTGGTCCTGACTCACTCCTTGCTTCCGATAAATTTGCTCTTCTGTTGTCTTTAGACCAGCAGTTACTTTCATGATGCCCATATCGACCGCACTTTCCACAACGAGTGTTTCTATGTGGATTATCAGGACACCTGTTTGCAAAGTGTCCAGGCTTGTGACAGTAAGAACAGACTTCTGCGGCCTTAGGGGCCCCAGACTGGTTCTTCTTAATGGTAAGGGTAAGGCTTCCAACTGCGAGGTTATCATGTCAAGTCGATTATCGAATCGGGTTTCCAACCTTTCTTCCAAGTTTTTGACATCGCTCCTGACAGATTCTAATGCCGCTGCACTAGTAGCCGGCCTTCGATAATTCTTTTCAGGATGTACGATAGACATCGATGTGCGGGTTTCCCTCGGTACCTCACTCAGTGACTGAAACGTCTCCGAATTTTTGACAAATTCTACTATGGTACCCTTCAGTTCATCAAAAGTGTGAGGGCCCTTGATGAGGAGGAAATCGGAGAGCCGCTTATCCCCCATAGCCGCCTTACGCAGCATTCCGTACTTGGCTTGGGCGTTGAACCCAGCCTTTTCATAAAGATCACACAAGTATACCAATGAGCTTAACAAATCATCGAAGTTGAGCCGGGCCTCTATGGCGGTACGAATCATCTCATCTGGTTCTACCTCCTTAGCATACTCTTTCACAAGCCACTCACATACCTCACCGAAGTTACGCCCATTCCCGTTAAGAGACCACCCGTCGATAAACTTGGACTTATATTTGTGCTTTGCGTCACCATGAAGATAGGCAAAGATACTTGCGGCCTTCTCTTCATCGCCCTTCTCATGCATCACAACGTTGACATATGTATAGAGAAACTCCTCAACGTCTTCATTCTTGCCCCCTGTGAACGTTATACGAGCAGCGTTGAGATCCATGATTACAGAAAAGAAATCCCCTCGAATGGTTCCCTAAGACTGCTCAACTCGAATACCTCGGGTGCAACCCCCTCCACAAGAGTACCAAATGATAGGGGTAAATCGTCGGGAGAAGAGATACTTAGAACCAACTACCCAAGACGGAGGTGTTGCGAGCGACAAAAGTGCTACCGTGGTATAGTTGAACAAATAAAAAGGAGTGTATATGGGAGAGAGTTGAAAGGGCTACAAGCAAGTATGAAAGGGGCAGGGTCTACTACTGATGCTCTGTGAGCAGCGTAGGAAAAGTTTTCTTGGGTCTGAAGTTGACTCTCAACTTCCTACTACTCGGGACTTGACTTGAAGTTGTCTGCCAACTTCCTTTATGCTTTGTGTTTGACTTAACTTGTTGAGCGCCCCGCTCGGGTATGCTGGCTCCCAAGTAGTCCTACCATTTCATGCAAACAGCCCCTTATATAGGGTTTTCAACCCTCACATTCTGTAGCACCTATACAGTACCTATGTGCCAAATCTGCACCGCCACAGTACAGTGCAAAGCATCCCTCTAAAAATATTTAAAAATATAATTGTAAGTACAGTGCCAACTCAGCCAGCGCAGCATGCCAACTCAGCCAGCACAGCATGCCAACTCGGTCAGCGCAGCATGCCAACTGAGCCAGCGCAGCCAGCTCAGCCAGCGTAGCCAGCTCAGCCAGCGCAGCATGCCAAGGAATATCTACAATTTTCATTATATCAGAGGGTATTCATAAATCAACTACGGATGCGGGCGGCAGGTAGAAACCTGTCGCGCCTGCATTATTTGGAGACTAAACGCAAAACTGGTAACGAAGTCGCGGAGCTCCTGTTGAGGGGAGGAATCGCGACGGGAAGCAGCGAAGGAGGCAAGGCGGCGGAAAAAACCCTTACCGCCGTCGCCCAAGGCGCCATAGATATCAATCAATAGGAGGATATCGTTTTGGTTGCAGTAAGTGCCGTAATTACGATGTCTCTCGCGCTCTGCGAGTGTTGCGGCAGCGCCTGCGGTAACCGTACTTGGCGAAATGTGGCGGCGTGCGGAGGGGTGGGCAACAGTAACGTCGACGGCGATATCGGTACTGTGAAGCCCGTATGCAGCGGGGTATGTAAATGTCCATTCGTAGCGCGGGGGGACTCCGAATGCCCAGATGAGTTTCGAACCTGGTAGAGGAGCAGATGCTCGACGAGGGCGACGATCCCAACTTCCTTGCAGTAGCGGGTAAGAAAACGAGTATTCTTGTATTGAGGCGACCGATTTCCGGGAAGCGACCTTAGTGCCAGCAATGTTGCTTGAGGTGGCAATTCCAGGTTGCCAGCGATGTAACTTGAGTTTGCGAAGATTTTTCAAACAGTTACTGTCTCAGAACTTTCGAAAATTTGAAAAATACCCGGGAGATCGGGAGATTACTGATAGGGGTAAATCGTCGGGAGAAGAGATACTTAGAACCAACTACCCCAAGACGGAGGTGTTGCGAGCGACAAAAGTGCTACCGTGGTATAGTTGAACAAATAAAAAGCAGTGTATATGGGAGAGAGTTGAGAGGGCTACAAGCAAGTATAAAAGGGGCAGCGTCTACCACTGATTCTCTGCGACTTGCTTAGGAAAAAGTTTTCTTGGGTTTGAAGTTGACTCTCAACTTCCTACTACTCGGAGCTTGACCTGAAGTTGTCTGCCAACTTGCTTGACCTCTCAAGGAGGAAGCACTTTACTCAGCTTATATAGACTTTTCGGCTAATCCTAAAGTCTCAATCAAACATACTAAATACCATAAAACGCATTCACGGGAATCGTGTGAACCAGAGAGACCATTAGAAGATATTTCCTCAAGGTAAATATCTAGGTGCCATACCCATGCCAGCCACCCATCGGCCAGGGGTGGGAATTGATGTGGCCATTATATAGACCTTTCAGAGTCACTCGTAGTATCACCCACAACCTAGAACTGTACTGACATCCACTATGACAGCGTGTCCTAAAATAAAAAATCAACCGATGAATTTGCCACACTCACCCAAATTAAAAATATCTTGCAAATTCAAAAACTGTAAAAATATCTTCCCAGTTCCAATACTGTATACAATTATGGTCCTCATCTAAATTTTTTCGTGTGCGAATTTGCGCACATCACGCCCTCCCGCTCAAGACGAACGTCCCGGCTCGTCACTGCTCTTGTTGTTCTTGTGGGAGTTCTATCCATTCATCAGGGAGAGTATAGGGTTCACTATAAGGATATGGTAGTAGCTCATTTCCAATATGATGAGAGAGTGTGTACCGTGCGATGACCGGCTCATCTCCTTGGTCAAGAGTTTCGTAGATTCGGCGTATGGTTTCATAGTGTTCTCTAATGAGCTCCTCCCGTTTCACTTCTCCAAACCTTCCAAATGTGAGGTTTGGATCTCCAAACCTTCCAAATGTGATGTAAAGATCAATTGAGGTGAAGTATCTCCCGTCCTTCAAGTCCTCGAGGATCTTCTCCATGTTCGGAATCGGAAATCGATCGGGTATCATTCTCTGGTTCAGTTGTCGGTAATCGACGCAAAAACGCAGCTTTCCATCCTTCTTTGGTGCGACCACAACTGGAAATGACCATGGGGATGAAACTGGCCGAATGATATCATTTTCCAGCATACTTGTAACATTCTCTGAGATAAATTTGTCATATTTTGGCGGTTGACGTCTAGGCCTGTGGTAAATTGGTTGAGTATCGGTAAGTTCAAATGAGTGAGTGACCGGTACACTTGCTTGTCTTAAATCTGATACACTCCATGCAATTACTTCGGAAGATGCTAGCATGTCGGATATTTTCAGTGAGGCGGCGGCGGGAAGGTGCTGCACTTTTCCTTGGATTTCTGCCATTTGGCGCCCTTTTTCTTCTTGATTCTCAACCTCAATATTTTGAAGGACCTTTTCCGGCGTGCTCACATCTTCAGATATGGAATCCGATATATTCCTGTTTTCCTTGCAATTGTAATCTTCTTTCATGCTCCGAATTCCGTCCTTTGATTCGATATTATCGCAAAAAGAAACACATTCAGGTGTCACACCTACCCTAGAATTCCAGTCTTCATCTGTTTCAAACCCAGAATCATAATCATCCCATGCCATGTTCAGTACCCCCCGAGCGTACCCTTCTCCACTTCCGAAAGTGTTAGTTGGTTCGAAATCTTCGCTGTCATAGCTAGAAGTGAAATCTTCACTGTCCGTTTCTTTCAAATCTACCGGATGTGTGCTTTTGTCGAAATCCAGGGGCATCTTCACGGTTCTGCCGTCAACATTAACTGAAACATTTGGTTGCCCAAGTCAATGCAGGTCCTAGTCTTTCCATGGTAGGGCAGCCAATGATTGCATCGAAAGGGAGATCAGGCATGACAAGAAAGTCTAAATCAACTTTAGAGTCCCCAAAGAACACGGAAACCTTGTCAACAGTGCCCATGCATTTTGATACGGTTCCATCCGCCACAGTTATTCTTCGAGTAGTTGGAATAATTCAAGACCTAGATCTGTCACCAAAGTTTCTGAAATAAGGTTTGGAACAGCGCCCGAATCGAAAAGAGCTTGGGTTTGCATTCCCAATACTTTGACTGGTACTAGTTTAAGACGTCTTGGTGCTGTCGAGGCCGATTGAAGAAACAGTTTCTTACCCTTAGCGGACTTATTAGACCTGATAATTTTTTTGAGTTCTTTTCTCGCATCCTCTGCGTCGCCCCTCAAAAGTTGACCAAACTTTATCCCAGTTGGGGCCGATGCAAGCTCAGCCACCAAATTGTACTTCTTCACATATTCTAGTACGTCCTTTGGGATATTCTTAAATTTCTTACTCTTTTTCGTCTTCTTGGCCGGAGTGACTCCAACTCCTGGAACAACTTGATCAGACCTCTTGGTTCGAGGAGGTACAGGTGCTGGGATATGTTCCAGCATTCCATAATCTAGCCTAGGTTTCTTCGATAAAATGTTCCCTTCCCCATCCCTTTTTGTCACATTGACTTGACTGATTTCTTCAGCGATGGATACGTTACCGGCATCCGTCAACTTGTGATCCTTTCTGTTTTGTAAGATTTTCATTCTGGTCCTGACTCGCTCCTTGTGTCCGATAAATTTGCTCTTCTGTTGTCTTTAGACCAGCAGTTACTTTCATGATGCCCATATCGACCGCACTTTCCACAACGAGTGTTTCTATGTGGATTATCAGGACACCTGTTTGCAAAGTGTCCAGGCTTGTGACAGTAGGAACAGACTTCTGCGGCCTTGGGGGCCCCAGACTGGTTCTTCTTAATGGTAAGAGTAAGGCTTTCCAACTGCGAGGTTATCATGTCAAGTCGATTATCGAATCGGGTTTCCAACCTTTCTTCCAAGTTTTTGACATCGCTCCTGACTGATTCCAATGCTGCTGCGCTAGTCGCTGGCCTTTGATAATTCTTTTCAGGATGTACGATCGGCATAGATGTACGGGTTTCCGTCGGCATTTCACTTAGTGACTGAAACGTCTCCGAATTTTTGACAAATTCTACTATGGTACCCTTCAGTTCATTAAAAGTGTGAGGGCCTTGATGAGGAGGAAATCGGAGAGCCGCTTATCCCCCATCGCCGCCTTACGCAGCATTCCGTACTTGGCTTGGGCGTTGAACCCAGCCTTTTCATAAGATCACACAAGTACCAATGAGCTTAACAAATCGTCGAAGTTGAGCCGGGCCTCTATGGCGGTACGAATCATCTCATCTGGTTCTACCTCCTTAGCATATTCTTTCACAAGCCACTCACATACCTCACCGAAGTTACGCCCATTCCCGTTAAGAGACCACCCGTTGATAAACTTGGCCTTATATTTGTGCTTTGCGTCACCATGAAGATAGGCGAAGATACTTTCGGCCTTCTCTTCATCGCTCTTCTCACGCATCACAACGTTGACATATGTATAGAGAAACTCCTCAACGTCTTCATTCTTGCCCCCTGTGAACGTTATATAGCAGCGTTGAGATCCATGATTACAGAAAAGAAATCCCCTCGAATGGTTCCCTAGACTGCTCAACTCGAATACCTCGGGTGCAACCCCCTCCACAAGAGTACCAAATGATAGGGGTAAATCGTCGGGAGAAGAGATACTTAGAACCAACTACCCCAAGACGGAGGTGTTGCGAGCGACAAAAGTGCTACCGTGGTATAGTTGAACAAATAAAAAGCAGTGTATATGGGAGAGAGTTGAGAGGGCTACAAGCAAGTATAAAAGGGGCAGTCTACCACTGATTCTCTGCGACTTGCTTAGGAAAAAGTTTTCTTGGGTTGAAGTTGACTCTCAACTTCCTACTACTCGGAGCTTGACCTGAAGTTGTCTGCCAACTTGCTTGACCTCTCAAGGAGGAAGCACTTTACTCAGCTTATATAGACTTTTCGGCTAATCCTAAAGTCTCAATCAAACATACTAAATACCATAAAACGCATTCACGGGAATCGTGTGAACCAGAGAGACCATTAGAAGATATTTCCTCAAGGTAAATATCTAGGTGCCATACCCATGCCAGCCACCCATCGGCCAGGGGTGGGAATTGATGTGGCCATTATATAGACCTTTCAGAGTCACTCGTAGTATCACCCACAACCTAGAACTGTACTGACATCCACTATGACAGCGTGTCCTAAAATAAAAAATCAACCGATGAATTTGCCACACTCACCCAAATTAAAAATATCTTGCAAATTCAAAAACTGTAAAAATATCTTCCCAGTTCCAATACTGTATACAATTATGGTCCTCATCTAAATTTTTTCGTGTGCGAATTTGCGCACATCAAACGCATTAGCCGCGTGGATATAACCGACCACATCTTCCATGCATTAGAATAATGCATTGGCACCTTGCGGGGCAGCCGAATCGCCCTACGTTGACAAGGTGAAGACCTTCGACCGCTCAGTGAGAGCTGCGTTTAACCTGACCCCGGACGCTACTTTTCCAATGCTCGTTTTTCACTTTGTTCCGCTAGCTTTCGACTCTTTCGCCGCGCCCTGTAAGTCAACCTCTGGGGTGATTGAGACCCATGCGAAATTGATATCGCGACGACTGTTCTGTACACCAGCGGCGGCCCTTGACCACCTGCGCCAACGAATCTCGTCGACCATATGGTCTACCTTTGCAACATCGATCCTAGCGCGTACTCCCAAGCTGGGCAGCGCCGAACTTCAACTATCTTAGCTTACACTGTCAGCTAGGCTTGTACGCATTTTATAATACATGAAGTAAGGAGGGGGGGAATTTTTGGGTTATTTTAATGCATGGAAGATGTGGTCGGTGAAGTAAAGATGATTGTATATTAGAATAACCTAAAATTTTCCCCATTTACCATATTGACAAAAGTATTAAAAAATAGAAAAAACATATGTCGACAGTGTTGAGATAGCTCACGACGGCCCTTTGACACCCACTAGCTAGACTTCTCCATCAACCATGCACTATTTACATCGGTAAAAGTTTTGGGTGTTTTTACTGTTGGCAGATTTATTCGATCTATCCTAAAGTTTTCCAGACAACGACAATCGACTCCTTACATTGCAACCTCGTGTAAATACTAAGAAGAAGAAGAAGAAGAAGACTTTACCAATCAGGAAAGGGGGGGGCCTAGCGGGCCTCAAAGGGGGAAAAATCTATCCGAGCCAGGAGCGGTTGAGTTGTCGTCGGTTGATCGCGACAGAAGTTCGTTGTTGTATGGGCGAGCTGATAATCGTGAACAAGCGATCGCGCTCGAAGGCAGGGCTACTGCCTTTCCGTAGAGCGATGTACTCAGCAATTCTAGACAGACCTTGTTCGGCACCGGGACCGGCAGACCCGTATATATCGAAAGCCATCGGGCGGAAGTCGATACGTAGTTCGAAATACTAACCACGAAAATCTGCTCCTCCTGTCTGTACCGAATCTGTTGCCACCCCCCACACCTCATCAACCATACCCCACCTCCTCTATCCCGGCATCTTCCCCTGTTGTCTTTTGTAATCCAGCCAACTCCTGTTCAGCATGACAAAGGATTACCGTCCCACTTGGCCATCGCAGTAACCCATCCTCACGTTTCCCCCTTCTCGTACACTCAAGATAAGTAAAAAGAGTAAAAGATTCTTCTTGCCGTGCTCCCCCTTTCAAACTTCCTCCGAACCTACTGCTGTTCCACTCTTACCCTCACGGGCCCAGCCCAAATCCTCGACATTCTTCCACGTCATTTTGTCTAAAAAAGTCTTGAGTCTCTCCAAGACCCTAACGCTTCCACTCCAAGCTAACCCTCAAAGACTCAATTCAGAGCGTCGTAATCCTTTGGCAACACGACACTGTTACATTCGAGCCCCTTTCCTGTCAATAACCTTCCCTTTTCCATGAGGAACTCTACCCTCCGCTTCATCAATCCTTCAAAATATGTCGCCCATTGCATCATTTCAAATATTCGAAAGAGAGAGAGACTTTAGTGGACTATTTGAAAGCAAGTGAGGAATACAGAACTAAGAAACATCGCGATGCAACTTCCGGCGATTAATTTTCGTGATGTTGTCGCTATTTCCAGTAACATTATGATACTTAATGGCATTAGGATAGTATAGTATAACATTTGCAGGCATTAGCACCAAACATCTTCCCTGGAAACCCCAATATTTCGACATGCCATCACAAACCCAAACTGCATTCTCCATCCATCCGAGGTCATACCTCATGACTCGGCCTCATTTTCAGACTCTAACACAAAGACTCGTGTCCCCTCTCTAGTCTTCGGAAAATAGCCGTCCTGCATCCCTAATCAGTAAAGCACCCTAATTTCCCCCCTCTCTATACATGCCCCACCTGGTTCCACTTTATCCTCCGCATTTGTCGCCCCCTCGCGCATCATACACCTGCCCTTATTTTTGCACTGGGAGAGGCGTGACTGCACATCCTCATGCCCAATCACGCCTCTCCCAGTGCGCTGCATGCTGCCGTCGACCTTACTGTTGTAGGTATACCCTTTTTGAGTCGATTACGGTTGTCTGGAAAACCATGGGATAGGTCGGAAATATCTTCCAACAGTAAAACACCCAAACGTTCCCCCTTACTGTTGTCCATCCTTCTGCTTGGCGCCACATCTCGTCAAGTACAGTTACCGCAGGCGCTGCCGCGACACTTGCAAAGCGCGAGATACATAGTCATTACGACGATTACTGCCAGCAACACGATATCCTCTCCCCCGACGGGATTGATATCTATGGCGCCTTGGGTGACAAGGGCCAGAGCTTTTTCCGACGCCTCGCTTCCCTCGCTGCTTCCCGTCGTGGTTCCTCTCCTCAGCAAGACATTCACGACTTCATTACTCGTTTTGAGTTTAGCCTCCAAGTGATGCAGGGGCGAATGGTTATCACCCGCTGCCTAGCTGCGTGGTTGATCTCTGAATACTCTCCGCGCACTTTCGTGCCTTAAAACTCGTAAAGAATTTACGTTCCTTTCCGCATCCGGCGGCGCTGCTACCAACAGCGCCGCTGGACTCGCAGAATTCGCCAAACAATCAAACTACGGCGATGCTGGCCAGGCGCTCAACCTCCTTCTTCCCGTTGGTATTCATGTCCACGATGCTTTGGGACCCCAAGGTACCGCGTTCTTTCGCCACCTCGCTACTTCGCCGCCACTCGCCGGGGTTCCTCTCCAGAACATAACACCCACCGCTTTATTTCCTGTTTCGGTTTCTGCCTGCAAGACATGCAAGTCATCAGGTCCTTGCCCGCCGCGTATCCGTTTAGTCGTCATGCCCCGAGATATGTTCGCAAGCTTTTTCTCTATAATGTAAAGAGTCTTCCCACTTTTTTCCTCCCGAAAATATAATCTATTCCACAAACCCCTTCGCTTCTTGCGACGCTCAGTCGCTAATCGTGCTAAGGCCAAGTCCCCAAGGTCAGGGAAACACTCCTACAGCGGCATTCTGCGTTCATGGTTGCTTCGAACGCCGCATGTCTGCTGACAGGGCTCGCAGAAACATTTTAGACGCCGTTCCATAGCACGCCCATTTTAACCGTATTATCCTCATTCGGCTTGTCCGAAGTCCAAAGCGGAGATTTTGCCATTTTTTTATAAGCAGAACGTGAGAACATGCTTTAATTTGCGAGTATTCAGAACAAAACTTTCATCATTGGTGCCGGATTCCTCCTGATAAGAGGGGGAACGTTTGGGTGTTTTACTGTTGGAAGATATTTCCGACCTATCCCATGGTTTTCCAGACAACCGCAATCGACTCAAAAAGGGTATACCTACAGCGTAATGGGGAAGGAACTACGCTTCCTAAAATGCTACCTTCAGGCCAGCCATCAAGCAGGCCGCATTGGACATGACGGCTGCTGCAGCGTGCCTTTACATGCCTTTGCCTCCTGATAACGAGTCGTTATTAGGTCTGAAAACGAGTTCATTCCTTAAGGAATCGTCCACAGCATGACAAGCTGTAACCCACCCCGCTTGCTAAAGGGCTCCGTGAAACGTCATCTCGTGTAGTTTTAGACGAGAAAATTTTGCTATAATCTTAGCATTTGAGCAGCAGGCTTGTAAATCTTCTTTCAGCTGAGTTAACGAGGAATCTTTTACCTGGCGAGAACGACACGGTAAGCAGTTTTGAAGTACCATTGCGTAGATGTTTCTTCAGCGAACTGAGCGAGCGCCAACGTCCACTGATAGCTATAGTTTCAGCAGACTTTCCATTGCAGTAGTCATGCAGTGCTCCACCAAATCGGGCCGAATAAGACGTGTACTTTCCAGGTACACTAAAATGTGCAGCAGCGTCACAAGTGTGTTTCATATGTGTAGAGTAGCTCATAGGAAAAAGCTTGGGGGACTTGACTCCGATAGAGTGAAGCATCTTGATGTATGAAAGCAAAAGGGAGACAAATTGAAGATCCCTGATTGGAGTAAATTGCAATGGACCAGTTTTAGAGTCCAAGATACTAGCTTTTGCTGCGTTAGGGCAAAATTACTTCATGCGCATGTCACCGCGAAGGGCGACGTCAACAAAATGGAGCGCGAGGACTTTTGGATCTCTCAAGTAACCGCCCCATTGCACGGAAAGGGCCATAGCGGTGCATTGCCTACCAATAGATAGAACATGTTGGCAGCAAGCCATCATTAGAGTCCGAGTAAGTGGTATGGCAGATCTCAAAGGACAGTACTGATGCCAGCCGCGAAATCTACTATAAGCCATGGACAAGTTTCCTCTGAGTTTAGCGGAACAGATAGCAGTAAAAGAGAGAGAAGATTTGCCATGTCTTGTCTTCCTGGAGAAGGGTCAGAAAAGAATTCTTCTTCAATGTAATGAGCGAGAGCGAGGTTTGGATTTCGAACTAGATCTAGGCTTCTAACAGCACTCTGGAGGCTGCGAAAGGCACTTGTATACAAAAGGAAGGTGTTAAGCTTCAAGGTGAGGTATAGGAGGTGGCGATTTCCAAAGAAATCAAAGCGGGTCGAATACGAGTCTCTGAGGCGAGCTTGAATACTTCTTCGAAAAAACAATTGACGATAGAGAACATAGATCGGCCGTAGTGCGGAGTGCATTGGTCTGTAGCTTTACCTCTGTCGCTCCATAGGTCTCTTATTCCTACTCACTATTCCCGCAGACGTCACGAGAAGACCCATTCTCGAGTTTTAAGCTCGTTGGAAATTACAAGGGCGCGTTCGAAGGTCGTGCGCCAAGTTAAGAGATGAGAAACGGCGACAGGGTAGGCAAAGGCGAAAAGACGGGGAACAGCCCTTATTTAATGTCCTAATAGTAACCAGAGAGTCGGAAAGTAGTATTATCCATTGTATAGATATTGGATGCGATACTTCCCCTTGTATTGCAAGTACAGCAGTAGTAGCTTCAATAGTATTGATTTGCTGCGTCCTTAGCATCATGCGAGTAAACGCAGTCCTCAACGAATGGGCTTCGACAAAGCGACTCATCTTATTCACGGAGATGTATGCCTGCAAGTCACCGGTTTGAATGTTCGCTGCCAGCGGATTCCGCAACTCGCAAAGGCTGGTTCAGCCAATTCTGTGTAGTTTCAGTGCACATTTTTACTTGATGTGTTTCTCTCTTCCACTTCTTTCGCTTTGTTTCTCCCTCCACTTTCTTTTGTTACCGGACAAAATTTGGATTTATTTATATTGTTTTCTTTTTTCTCATTTAGTGAGGTAATGTCTTCTCTATTGACAGTAGTTCCTTTTTATCTCAGTTTACAGTATTCCTCTACTATTTTTATCGTAGTTGAGTACGATTTTTATGATGCGTATAGCGTCAGTATGCGGATGCCGGGAGATTGCCCATTATTGTTTATTTACGTAAAGCATAGTCAAGAATTGAGGTCTTCTTCAAGCCTTTCTGTTTCTCAAGCCTTAGCTCGCGTTGGTAGTCGTAGAAATCCCGACTGTTTCCGCTGGTGAATGACCCATAGCGGTGGAGTATCGAACTTGCAATCGCGAGTGTTCGCAACTGATGTATCACGCTGTAGGCCTCTTCTTCAGCTTCCATGGTCTCCTCTTCTCGGTTCTCTGTATTGATTTCGGTCTCAATTTCAGCAACCTATCGAATCGGTTCTTAAAAATTTACTGCCTCCTTCATATTTTTTTCAACCTCCGGGTTCAGCAGATTCTGTAGAATCGTCTTCGTCACCGTAAATGAAAGTTTCTGCGCATCCATACTCATTATTTCCAGCGCTTCGTTCCTCACTTTATGCTCTACGTCAGTGTCAGACCCCTCTGATTAGCGTAAGCAATGAGTTAAACATTTATGAATGACTGACACCGAGCAAAAATTCCACCCCTCTGTAGTTTACAGGATGGCCATCAGTAAATAAACGTTATAAATGGACTTCTTACCGGCGTCAATTTTGTCAAAAAAATCTAAAAACAGAAACCTGTGCTGTAACTTAGCCTCGGCTAATGCGATTATAGCAGCGTCCAGAGGCTGCACTTTACTGGTGCTATTCGGAGAAAGAAATTGAATCCTCCCATTTCTAGATCCGGAAAGTTTTTTGTTCGCCCCATGCGCCGATCAATTGTTGAAAAGCAACATAATATTCCCACCCGTTGTGCGACCGATGTATCGATCCAATCGGTCGAGCCATTCAAAGAAAGTTCCGCGGTCATCCAGGCCTTATGATTGGAGTGGCTGTCAAATCCTAGTTCTGAACCGGTCTTTCCTTTAAAATGGTGATTCCTGTTGGCGTTATCTATGATCATTAGCAGCATGCAGCTAGACCCGTCGTTATTTTAACATGCTAGAAACGATATGCGTGCTTTATTCTTCTTGAAACCAGAGACAGGTCCATGCGACAACGTCCAACTTGGTGGCTCTCGGTAGAACAAGCCGAAATCATCGGCGTTCCAGATTTACCCCCAGCGAATAAGTCGCAATGATGTGCGCCAGGCGTGGCATTTCATCAAGAATGGCGTCATGGTCTGCATTTTGAGCATCACCGCGGACGGGCCGGAAGCGCAGCTCGAACCGTTCCTTTAATCTCTCCGGTCATCCCTTCGAGAACTTTAAGTTAATCTTCTGATCGCCGGGGAGCAAGCAGTTGACGTCCTCAAGTAGACACTGGCCGTGGTGCCTTATAATGGCACTGTTTAGAGTGATACTTTCATTGTTCTTCTCGCACACCCAGCTGAAGGTAGCGCCCTAGAAGTGTGGTGCAGCACCCTCCCACATTCTTTTACTCGACCAGTTTGTGTTGACGGGTATCTTTGTAGATATTTTTGAATGACGCAACGTGCTGCTGATCATGTATTGGCTCTTAATCTGCTCAGTACCGAAATTCTCTTTCGCACATCCGCCAAGCGCGGGTTGTGCGGTCTTTTGTTTGCAGTGCCTACGATCACGGTACTACTGGGCAACATTTTTGCTTTTGCAACAACTTGAGCATCTATGTGGCAGGTTAAGGGTGTGGGTCGGCAGCAAAAATTGCAAAATAAGCATAGGACGGCAGAATTGGTGCTGTGGTGCAACTTTGAGATTGCGTAGATTGTTAGTGCGTGATATAGATGCAACAGGGATAGAGCTAACTGCCTGTGCAGATTCAAATTCTCAAAAAGTATGCTCTTACACTAAGGTGGATGCCACGATAAACCCGCTAAATTTTAATTGAAAAGTAAATAACAATAGAAGAAGCCATAAATTTATGCGACTATGCATAATCATTCGAATTTGGGCCAATATCAACGAATTTTTCTTGGGAAAGTGCTTTATCATGAAGTAAATATTGGGTATGAACTTATGAGTTGCTGATTCTAATAGCGGGAAATACTATATTTGATGTTCTTCAACCCTGAATATCTTATTCCATAATCAAGATTGGTAAACGTGATTTTAGCCAATAGTCACCCTTTTAAATGCGATTTTCACAATTTCCGCTACAAGATCGATTTCCGCTTATTTTTGATTCAGCTGGTCTGCTAATTAAAACACTTTGACACTATACTTAATCTTTTAATCCCGTTTAAATTCTATCCACCAAACTGCAACAGAAAATTAACCATCCACACCCCCCTAGCCTTCTACAATTCTCGCCCCATCAACGTCTCTCCTCCGTTACCCTCGGGCCTAAACGACGCAGAGGACTAAATCCTTCGCCAATCCAGGAAACTCCTGACGAAGCTCGTTTCTCTTCACCTAGTAGTCATTAAAGCCCTGGAAGTGGTGGGAGCGGACTGCGAAAAGGAATGCGGTAAGGCAGGTGAGTTCCTCGAGATTTGAATGGGCCCAGATATTGTCTACAGAGTAGTAAAAGAGGGAAGCAGCGGGTCCGAATCCGAAATAGGAGAAGGTAAGGACAATTTTCCGCGTCCGAAGATGAAGAAAAAGAGTATCAGGGGTCTGGGTATAAAAACGTTGAGTGTCTAATGGTTAACAACGGATGGTAGGTGTAATGCAATCACGAGACGAAACAGCCAGAGGGTAAAAGTTCAATTAAGACACGACAGTCCTTTGAGAAGGCTGGAGATCCAAAAGTGAGTCACGCAGTACGTGCGGACATAAAAGGAGGTAGCTTGGTAAAGCTGGGATAGCGCGAATCAAAATGATATCCGCGGCTATAAAACGGATACTCAGGCTTGGATCTTGGACGCACGCAACAAAGCGGATTTAGATCTCGAGGCACTAGGGGCACTGAAGACGAACTAGAAAAGAACGAGCCCAAAGACGGAGATAACTTATTCTGAAGAAGATGGTCCGGAGGCTAGCTCGATCTTTGGTACCCTTCATTGCATTAGTAGCTAGGATAGGGTATACCAAGTAGTAGAAACTTCCATCTACAATCTAACCGAAAACATGCCCTATGAGCATCAAATCATCACATTAATAAAAGAAGGTAGAAGCAAGTGGATTTCCCGATCAGTAAATTAGTTTCTAAATACAGTACTGTGTGCCAGCACGGCACTTGATAAGATTCCAGCTTCGACCGCATGCACTGTGGACTTAAGGGTGGACCCATGCCAACTGTAAAAAATCAACATGTACCGTAACTGACAGTAGTGGACCACTTGAAGGTAATATCCAGATTAGCTGGTAAAAATAGGGGGAACCTTGAAAGTAAACAAAAAATGATCGGAGGGCGCCCATCTGTACTGACCGATAATGGGTTAGTGAGCGACTTAACCCTGATGCACTAAAGATAGGAACGAATTACATGGACTAGTTAGTCGCCAACATGGGTCCGGTTGGAGGGACCTGAGATCATTTTGGATTCCTTTAAGGAATATTTATGGGGACTACATAGCTACTTATGATGTCTTGAGGTAAGTGCTCGGTTCCAGTCTAAAAGATGAATATTTTGCGAAGAATATTTACTTAGCTTCTTTCAAGTTTCTTATGTCAAATTCGCTTCGACCACATGAAGTCATTTCCCCCTTTTTCTGGTGCTGTTAGTAGTTTTATCGATATTTTAGTTCTGAAAAATGTCCAAATGAGCTAAGTAAATTGCAACCGTCATGAGACGGAAGGCAATTTGGGAGTCACCCTCGAAAAACAACCCTTCCATCAGCTCCATGGCCTCGAAGCGAGGTAGTAGAGCTTGCCCCTTTACAGTTGGTTACTGGAGCAATAAATCTTCTTTGAATACCACTCCTCGCTCCCTGTCCGTTAATGTCTAATGCAGCACTTTAGTCGCTTGCAACAATTCTCATCCCTGGTAGTTGGCGCTTCCTTTTTCCGTTGACTCCATTTTACCCTATCAAACTGTTAGAACTAAGCATGTTTCAGTATCCGTCAAAGTATATGCATGAAGCAAAAATGCGTATGAAATGATTAATAGTCTCATTTTAACAACAAGAATCAGTAGTTGTATTGAAAAAACTTTGAATTCCGTCAAATGACTATATAAGCACATAACAGTTCGCTATAATAGTTCCTACGATTCATATATGCTCCTCATTCTAAATCTTCTTGCTATTGTGATTAACCCATTGCCGACCAAATCAATTCAAATTTTGTACAGGAAAATAACCTGTATCATCCCTCGCGCCCCTCGGATCTTTGCTGAATCATATTTCCAATCATTCCAAGCATAAAATAGAACGCTTTCTGAAATCACATTCAAGGAATTCTGTACCACCAAAGCAGCATTGCTGAATTTTGAATGAGTTTTTTGTCAGTACGTAATATCCTGATTATATTTTTCTAACTGAATCTGTTCTGTCTCAGCCCCGCAGACGAGTTCGATCGATTTTCACACTGAAAACAATGTAAAAATCAGATTTATACTGATAAAAGTAGCTAGGGCACTTTTGAGGAAGAACAGACACCAGCGGCAACATGTTTTCAGGAGAATAAGGTAAAAGAATCTTTCCATTGCAGCTAAACTTCTCTTCAGAATCAAAACGTCCCTCTTTTGAAGTGATCGGTGCCTTAGGCATAGCGTAGCAGCTGTTCGTTCTAGCTATGCCACTGCAAAAACGGGAGTAAGTACAGTATTTCACACTAAATATAATGGCTATAAAGAATAAACAAAGACAGCGGGCTGATACAGGTTTCGCTTAAAGTAGTTAGACAGTGCTTCCTGATGGATCTGTGAGGCAGGAGGAGACTTATGCCAGTTAAATCTCTTCAGACTCCTAGATCCCGAAGGAAAGTAAATGAGACTTTTTTTGCGAAGGATCAATGGTAGGTGAGATTGTGGTAGAGGTTGCAGAGACGAGGCCTAATTGGAGTAGCCATGACGTACCCTGAGGGAGGATGTTCTCCGAAATATAAAATTTCAGGTTATGGACTTGAGTACTGCTAAAACACCTCCCAACAAACTGCTGGCTTTATTCTGGACGATTCTGGCCGCGTGACAAGCGATCAATGTTTGCGGCGCATCTGCTATTGGAACGGTTGTCTTTGCGGCAATGGCAGTCGCAACCCGTTCGGTGAACTCCCAAGCAGTCTGGTTCTAGCCCCCAGAGGTGTAAAGTGGAAATGCGATGAAGCGATTCCCAGGGCCCTTAGAACGTATCAAGTCGGTAAAGCGAGAAAATTGGCCTGAGGACCTCGACTGCTTCGGAGATCATATCATGCACTGCCTCCATGGCGGGCACCGAACCCGACGACACGACCGTCAAGTCGTCGTCCTCGCCCAAGACCTGCAGAAGGTATCCCGTCACCCTGCTATCGATCAGAGGCATGGGCTTCACCGCACAAGGCCGGATCTTCAAGCAATGGGCAGCAACGGAGGAATGTACTTTTTTTGACGTCACGTTCGTCAATCCGTTTGTGCCTTTGAATAGAATATTGCGTACTTTCAATTCACTCACTTCCCTCAATGCAGAAATTTCCGCAAAGCATAGAAGGTGTTAACCACTGGTCGCGACTTCTGCTAGAGGACCGCTTATTCCTATCCCAATATCCAACCTTGGAGACTGGCACCCCAGACGAGTACGCGGTGCTAGCCGATGGAGCGCGAAACGTGTCCATCCGAGCGATGGAGACCTATGGGAAACTTAGAGCGGTGCTTACCCTAAGGCACGCTCCGCGGCAATCATGTCTAACAGGGCATGCCTGCTCGCTGACATTGAGGCGGCCCTTTAAGGAACGTCATTTAGTGTTCCCCATCAGAGACGACTTATCCCACACAACACACTAGCGACATGGATACAACCGACTGCATCTTAAAATAACCGCAAAATTCTCCCCCCCAAAGCAATTTTCCTCGCTGAAGTAAGCATGAATGAGGAGCTTGAGCGGGCATAGCGTCAAGGAGAGGAGGCAGGCGGGTGTCTTGGGATGAATGGGAGTGCGAATAGTTTACTTAATTTTCCTGAATAAGTCCTCTGGTTCTCAGCCTTCCTACCTCCCACAGAAATTACACGCCCTGTTTCTCCCTGTAGAGTAACGGACGAATACATAAAAGGAGCATTTTACGGTACTAACTACTTTAAAAAGTTCAAGCAAGTTGTGCGCAGCACTTCTGGTCCCTTCCATCAGAGATCTGGCAACTTACCAAGACACCTTGGACGCCCACCAAGCTGGTCCCTTTCATGCACGCAATCCAGGATTCTCCCGTTCAGTGTGACGTGCTCTAACTTGCACCAGAGAAAATCTAGAAGAGGACCAATTTCGAATACAGTATCGGAATTTGTAAGATATTTTTGGTGGTTGTGAATCTTTATTGGTTGTACAATGTCTCACAGAAGCGTGCGGAGGGTATTCATAAATTAACTACGGATGCGGGCGGCGGGTAGAAACCTGTCGCGCCTGCATTATTTGGAGACTAAATACAAAACGGGTAACGAAGTCGCGGAGCTCCTGTTGAGGGGAGGAACCGCCACGGGAAGCAGCGAAGGGAGCAAGGCGGCGGAAAAAACCCTTGCCGTCGTCCCCTAAGGCGCCATAGATATCAATCCCGACGGGGGAGAGGAGGATATCGTTTTGGTTGCAGTAATTGCCGTAATGACGATGTTTCTCTCGCTCTGCGAGTGTTGCGGCAGCGCCTGCCGTAACCGTACTTGGCGAAATGTGGCGGCGTGCCAGGGGTGGGCAACAGTAACGTCGACGGCGATATCGGTACTGTGAAGCCCGTATGCAGCGGGCATGTAAATGTCCATTCGTAGCGCGGGGGTCTCCGAATGCCCAGATGGGTTGGGAACCTGGTAGAGGAGCGGATGTTCGACGAGGGCGACGATCCCAACTTCCTTGCAGTAGCGGGCAAGAACGTTGCGGAGGATGTGATGACGACGAGTCAATCCGTCTTCGTATTTGCAGGTCAACGCGTGTTGACCACTTGGATCTAAGACGGGTGCGATGTCGGCCGAGCGGCGGGAACAGACCGGACAGCGAACAGATCCAGGGAACAGCGCGATGCCGGGACGTAGAGCCAGAGCGACTTTCCACGTAGAAGAGTACATGTACGTACCGTGGTGGGGGTGAGGAAGCGAAGAGAAAACAGACGAGGCGGAGGACGTGCGCACGGAGAGGAGCCGTGCTCGGTCGTGGGCTGCCGCGGACGTGAACAACCTATCTGACTTCGATAGCATGAGTTCAGTTGTGATCGCAGACTGGAGCCTTTCGCCGGAACTGGACTGACTGGCGATGAACAAAGCTCGAAAACAGCCGTAGCTGTAAGCGGCGAAAACAGCTGCGGGTGGTGGGAGGATAAGAGCGAGATGGCGGACCGAGGGATCTCTTCCAAGTGGCGATCCTGGGAAAGAAAGAGCAGGTCGGATATAAGTCCAAAAGAATCAATTACAGATGCTGCGTAAGCAGCCTTGGTAATGTCTGAAGTTTGCAGGAGACCTAGACCGCCCATGGAGAAAGGGAGAGAGTCTTGGAGCCAGGCTCGCTCTGAACAGGGAAGCTGCAATTGGTGGAACGCTTCCATCTGCTTCTAATCGAATCTAGCGGCGAGTACCGCAGGTTGAGTGGAGGGAAGCGTACATAGCAAGTGCATGACCTTGAAGGCCTTCGCGCAGAAGCGGTGTAAGTGGAAAGCCAATTGAGCATCATCCAAGTCTCGAAGGGATTGAAAGATGCGGTCAAATGCGTTTTGGCGGCCTATATTTTTACAGTGTCTGAATTTGAGAGATAATTTTAATTTGGAAGAATGTGGCAAATTCACGGGTTGATTTCTTTTTATTTTAAGACACGCTATCATTGACAGATGCCAGTACGCGTCTGGATTCTTGGTGGTACTAAAAGTGACTCTGAAAGTCCTATATAATATGGTCGCATCAATTCCCACCCCTGGCCGATGGTTGGCGGGCATTGGACTGGCACCTACATATTTACATTAAATAAATATCTTCTACTAGTGTCTCTCGTCCACACGATCCCCTTCAACTCATTTTGTGGTCCTTAGTATGTTTGTTTTTGACATTAGGGTTATCCAAAAAGTCTGTGTAAGCCGATTAAACTGCTTCCTCTTGTGAAGGTCAAGCAAGTTAGCAGACAACTTCAAATCAAGTCCCAAGTAGTAAGTAAGTTGAGAGTCAACTTCAGACCCAGTAAGCGTTCTTGTTACTTTTTGTTAGCAACGGCAGGTGGCAGAGCCTGTCCCTTCTGGAAACACTTGTATACCATTGGTCCCTAATCCATATATACCTCTCTCTGATCCTCCAACTGTTCTACGGTAGCTATTTTGTCGCTTGCACCACCTCCGTTCTGAAATATTGAGCGTCGTATATCTCTTTTCCGCCATTTTACCTCTACCACAGTGCTTTCAGCTCCAGCAAAACCCCCTTTCAGGAGGCCTTGATGGATGCAATCCACGACAGGGTGCATGCAGAGCTACCTCTCGGTGACAGCAGGAGGTAGGCTTTTCGGGACTCTATGGCTCTCCCCCTTGTGAAAGCATAGTTATACTGTGCCCAATCTCTGGGACTTGAGACAAATATTGAACTAAGAGAATTCTTCTTGTAGCTCCAGTATTACTGCCATGTCCCACTTTTCGCTCCGGAAACACCATGCTCATAGAGGAACTGCCCCGAAATGCTCGACTGTTTCGGCGACAACCTCCTTCAATGCTTTTGTTAAGCGAGAAAGTGGAGGTATTGCATTTACACGCAGAAACTTCCTATCTTTTACGTTTCTCTCCTCGTTACTTTCCCCTTTTTTTCTACCTTTACTTCCTTTTTCTTTTGCATCACTAATTTTACATTTCTTTATACTCTTTCCTTTTTCTTGCTTCTCTTTTTATGAGGGATTACCTCCCAATTTAATGGTAATTCTTTTATTCTTCTCCGCTTTTTGATCTTAGTAGCCCCTAAATATCTTTTTCCTTAACCAATATTTCTACACATGATTTTCGCCACAAATCACCCTTTCAAGGCGTTTTTCACGAAGTCCCACTACAGGACCATTTTTCGGTTTCTTTTTTGATTCAGCGGGCCTGTCAATCTAAACCGGTCGGCGGTATTTAAACACGTCGGACGCCGCCTAAAGTTTATCTTAGTCCCTACAGCAACAAAAGCTCGACAATTCACACCCCCCCCTTGGCAGCCATCATGCATCGACTCCCACCTTCTCGCCCCATTGCCAAAACCCGTCACCCTCGTCCCATCACTGTCTCTCCTTTATTCGCTTCGTGCGCAACCGACGTCGAGAACTACCTCTGTCGTAAAACCAGGAAAAGCTTGATGGAGCTTGTTGTTCGTCACCTGGTGGATATCGAATCACAGAAATCGGTAGGGGAGGACTCTGGGGAGGGAGATGGTAAGGTAGGGGAGTGCATCGAGGAGCGGGTGGCCCCCGGGCTCGTTCACGAGATGTAAAAAGGAGAGGACGAGGACGAGTCCGAACAGGAGGCCGGGGAGGAAGGAGAGGAAGATGAGGATTCCGCGGACGAAGAAAGGGGCCCTGAACTTGGTCATATGGGAGGGTAACGAATGACCTGGTTGAAACCCGGTGGTCCCAGCCATGGACAAGGTTGGGGGGATTCCGGTGAGCTGAATTCTTCGCAGAAAGGGGCGGACAATTATGGGCCATCTGAGGCTATATGTATGGAGTACATGGGCAATTTTGATGTCGTAAGGGAAGTGTTAGGTCCTGATCTAGAGGATGAAAATTTTGAGGAGTAGATTCATTTAGTTGATGTTTCA
Organism: Kappaphycus alvarezii; assembly: GCA_002205965.3. Lineage (NCBI taxonomy): Eukaryota > Rhodophyta > Florideophyceae > Gigartinales > Solieriaceae > Kappaphycus > Kappaphycus alvarezii. The sequence goes on from NADL03000845.1 coordinate 523,115, forward strand.
GCTGTCGTCTAGATATTTCCTAAGTCTTCTTTTGTAACCTTCTACATGTAAAGGCCAGGTTTTGAACACATTGAAAGATCCCCCCAAGAAATGACATTTATTTCCAAATAACGTCCTTGAGCCGGCTTTTTAGGGAAATTTAAGAGGTGTTACTGGTCACCCTGTAGGATATTCCGGGAAACTACTGGTCATATCTTTCAAATATTAAATCACCCCACGATTTACCCCCTTTCCGAATAATAAATTACCCAAAATCTCGTGTTGCGGGTAGCCCCTTCAAAAAGCTAATTGATGTGTACAGTTCAGGGAATCGACGTGAAGTACTGCAATGATGACTATCTATGGGCACGTTGTTCGGTATCAGGTTACCGTCACTGACCCCTGTCTGCCTCTTTGGCAGTAGTGCTATTCTCCTTTTATACGCATTCCGGTCGAGTTCCTTCTCCAATTTGCACACATGTCCTAATGCAACGTGTATCCCCGTGATCTTTTAAGTTACTCGCTAGTATATATCCGTCATCGCCTTGTCCTCATGTGAGGCACACTTCGTCCTCATATGAGGACAAAAATAGGAACTACTGTACTGTGGTAGTCAAATAATTTTTATGTCCCAATATATATTACTAAAAGAGTTGCACTGTAAGGATTTAGTTACAGTAGTGCTCGACTGACCGACGTACTGAAGATGCAATAGCTTCCAACTTTATATACACCTAGTCACCTCCTCACATCTATCACTGGGATAGTGGCCATTGGTGCGAATCGTAGGTTGCTGACCCAGAGATCTTGAGTTCGATTCTCGCTGGGGTTCTATAAAAAGTCCGAAAATTCCAACGGAAACTCGACTGGTTGTGAAAAAGCTGCTGTCTCAATGCGCCAAGAGGCACCCACTCGAACATGAGACAGAATACGGTGACATATCATAAAGGGATAATTCAGAACGCCATAGACAGCAACTAACTTCGCAAGTCAGATTAACCAATTAAAACCAGTAGAAGGCTATAGAAATAGAACTCATTGATCATTTTTCTTTTATAACAAAAGTCACGCTATTTTATATCAACTTAGAATCCTATTTGAGATCCATATGATGTTTCTCGCGCACGTGATTCACGAAGCAAAACCTTTTTGTGATCGCGTGGCAGATATAAAAATCACCACGGCTGTTGTCACGGCAAGTAGAACAAAGAAATTTTGACTTTCTGACCTTACAAACTCGACAGCGACCTTGGTAAGATGCGTTAGTATACTCACCATTACTCAATTTACTCTTCTCGTTGGTTACAGCAAGATGAGTTCCAATCCCTGAAACAGGGTCCAACATCTCGGTGTCATCCTCATTTTCTAAGCAGTTAGATCCCCTACGTGGTATCGAATCAAACTTGTTCTCAATGGGTTCTTCGTTAAGCATCTCACAAAACTTGGATTGTGATAAGCTGAGTCTCGGACCGAAAGAATGATTGTATAGTAAAAATAAGTCAACAATTATGATCGGCAGGAGAGAGTAGTTAACCCTGAGCGACCAATCTTTGACTTCCAATTTCTTCTCAATTCTAAGGGTATCTTGCCTACATTTTTTGTGACGATCGATTTGAGAACACGAGTCGTAGTACCTCTTCACAACTTCTGGAACTGTAATCTCAAGTTCCACTTTCCTTGTCTCACCATGCATAGTTCTCCATCTTTCCCTACAAATTAGGGTTCCCTGATTGGTTTTATGGCAATTGCTGACGAAATTTCTTCGTTCTCTATCCATCCACAATACAGCCATTAAAGATTTTTTAGTGTCAAGATTCTTCAAAACATCGAGATATGATCCCCGCGCTCCGTGAGCTCCTGTGAGGACAATTATTGCATCGTAGATTCCTTAACTGCATTCTTGACTACACCGATAAATCTCGTTCCATATCTCAGCGAGGCTTCCGCAGTTGAAATCGATGCAAAAATCGAATCCCCACATACGACGCGACCTGTCTTCAGCCTAGGTTGAACGAGACGAATTGTTAGTGCAGTGGTGTTGCAGAATTTCTCTGTGAGGTCACGCCGAAGGCCACCCGTTTTTTCCATCAAGAGCTCTAATCTCAACATTATTCGAGACTGGCCACATGCAGAAGCCTTCAAGTCGCAGCCATTCTCGGGCTTTCTGTATAGACAACGTATTGTGGGAGTCCTTTCTTGATCCAATCTCCCCCGAGACCGTACCATATGGTAATACTTTTATCGACGCAAATATGAGAAGATGACGTGACGTATTACCTGCGATGTTCATTAATGGCCTTCAAAAATCCACTTATCAGATACCATCTCGAGTAATGCGAGGGCCTTTTCTCCCGTTCAGAATTGTGACTGAAGAAAAGGTTTCCCAGAATCAGCTCAAACGTTCTACGTAGCATGGTCTTTCCAAAGCTCGGTGCTGTAATGTACTTCGATCCAGATTCACTCCAGAGGTCGCAGCGATTTGAAAATGAAAACCTTGTCGTTAGTATGAGAATCTCAAAAAACTTCAATATCTCTCCTGACGAGACGGGATGATTTTCAATGCCATCGAATCGATCATTTGTAAGATCACGCATGAAGTTTAGGTGACGGAGCGGAAACATGCTCACAAAGCATTCAAATGGCGATAAATCTCGAGGAGCACAACCATACGCGAGATTGTTACCAGAGTAGCCAATTTTTTTGCAGCTTTTCTTGGACACATTTTCATTAATAGGTGTGAAAACCTCCTGACTGGCCCATGATCGTCCATGAGAAAAAACAAGTGCATCTGATTGATGCGCCATGGAATCATCGTAATTCCCATCCGATGCCGACGAAGACGTTTGAAGATCGCCCAACCATTCATTTACCGCTTCCTTTGGCAATTAAGCGGTTCCTTCCTCCACTACGACGTCTGTTGGAGGTAATCCCGCTTTGATGTTGAAAATCTTCAACGTGACAGTTTTGAGACGGTCACGTATCTTCCAGCTTGCCTCCACTGACTTCCTCCTTCGACCGCTTACAATGTCGATGTGGACAGCAAAGACGGTTCCAGCCAGCAATTTCGTCTTCCAAGCTGACCCACAAAAGGGCTTACATTCCGCAGCTGACGTAACAAGGGAAGCACGGCATTAAATGGGATTTCCTGGAACGGTTTGTGGATCTATTTTTTGTGAAAATTGAGGGAAAATCGATGGGTATCGCGTCAGGGAAAGTTGTTCCTGCGTTAAGCGGAGTGGGAATTCTAGGAAAGTTTGTTTTGATCGATTATCTACATGTATAAAAGAGTGCGTGGGAACTAAAAAAAGGTGGTTTAGAAATTCTGTATTAAAAAAATAGTTAAAAGTTGTCCTCATATGAGGACAAACGTCCTCATAGAGGACAATGGTCCAATAGAAACTAGGGCTTAATGCAATGTAGTCCGTGCTTACCTAGAATGCATTGCTGTACAACAATACAATAGCATACAGTACGTGTATTCGCTGGATATCTGTTCCTCTACGCAGGATCTGCAGTCTCACAACAGTACAGTACTGTACTGTACAGTTAGGTACGGTACTGTACTGTACAGTCGCTCCTTTCCAGCTGGCCAATGGCATACCATCCGGCCTCGCCAGCATGATTAAGCTCCGATGTGGGAACCACCCGAACTACAATATATCATGGTCTCCGCTGACGCCAGAAACGCCTTCAACCCCTTCTTACCCCAGAAAATGCTCCATGCCCTGCACTCCCTCGCCCCCTCCCTGGCCAGGCTCATTAACATGGTTTATGGCCGTGCCCCGCCCCCTATCATCCTGCAATCCACCCCGTGTGTTCCTCCCCAGTCAGGAAGGCTCCCAACAAGTGGAACCCGCCAGTATGCTACTGTTCTCACTTGTCCGCAGCCACTCATCCGCGGAGTGTCGGCCGAGTGCGATCTCCGCCTCAACCGCTGGTATGCTGACGATGGAACCCTGATTGGCCGCATCCCGGAGGTGACGAAAGCACTGCAGATCTGGCAGACGTTTGGACCCGAAGTCCAATTTCAGATCAATCCTGCAAATTCTCGTGCCCTCTGGCCTACAATGTGCTCGACCCGCCTCAGTGCCGTTACCGCGGCCGTTCCTGTCTCAATGGTTTCTGACCCTGGCAGTATGCTCCTCGGCGCTCCCCTGGGTTCCCCCGAGTATATGTGCCAACAGCTCCAGTTATCCATCGAGAAATGCAGGTCAGCCTGGTGTTTATTGGACAACGTCTCGGACGCGCGCACGCGATTTCACCTTCATCGTGCTTGTGCCCCTGTCTGCAGAGTCCCAACACATATTTACGCCAACCCCCCGGGACGTTCCCTTCCCCGTTGCTTTTCGCTTTGAAAAAGAACAGATGGAGGCTTACTCCCGCCTCAACAACGTCCCCCTCACCCCGACCGCATGCAATCAGGTCCATCTCCCAATACGGTTTGGCGGCCATGGATTCCAACCACTCACACAAATAATCTATGCGTCTTATGCTGCCAGCCTGATTGACTCTTCAGAGTTCAGAGATGGCGCACCTGGGAACCGCTCTGTCGAATTCTACCGCCGCATCACACGCATACCCCTGCGAAGATATGTCAACCTCCTGCCAGAACGCCTTCGCCCTCCTGGCTCTGAGTTTGGCAACGCAGATCTTGGCAATTTCGAGCCCGAGGTCTTGATCCAACCGCCTCTCCGCCCCTATACTCTCCTCCTGCAGCTGATCCAGTCGACTGGCGCCCGCACCTTTTGGGAAGATAACCTTTGTGACGCTCAAACTAACCCGTCCGCCCACAGCGCAGCGTCACTCCCGACTCCGCGCTCATGTTAGCAATGACGTCTGGTCTTTTATGCTTCGCCGACACCTGGACCTCCCCGTGTATGAGGACTCGGCCTCGCCTATCCAGTGCCACCATTGTCACGCTGAGGTGGATCCTCGTGGCGACCATGCCGCTATTTGCAAGTCTGATTTTCGCGTTGTGCACTGCCACCACACCATCCGCGACTTGTCCTCTAGACATGTATTCAAGCCCGCTTGTCTCGCGTGCCAACAGGAGGTCCCCTTTCTCCTCCGTGGTACTGCCCATCGCCCTGCTGATATCTTTGTTCAACCTCGCCGGCCAGTCCATGGTGCTCCTCCTGACAAACCGACAGCATATGACATTACGATCCGCTCAACTTTCGTCCGTGGGTCAATAGGCTACGCAGCGAAGAAGTGCGCTGGCGCTGCCAAACTAGCTGATGCTGCCAAACTTCGGTCACATGCCCGGATGGTGCGTGACGCACTCCTCCTGCCCACCGACACGGATCCGTTCCCATATGTCCAGTGGCATTTTGTCCCCCTTGCTTTTTGTACGCTTCGTGCTCTGTCTACCCGTTCGCGACAAGTTATCGACGACTGAGCTCAACATATCGCGTTTCGGTCTGCGCGTCAAATCAATCATGCAAAGGGGCAAATATTGCAATGCCTCAGTGATGCTATTTGGTCGAGTATTGCTACTGCTCTCTTTGCTTGCATGCCGTGTCACGGCGAGGTCTTTCTCAACGTGAGTAATCCGCAATCCTTCGGCTGACTTTGCTTGACGATTATAGCCTTCAAAGAAATGAATGCGTAAAACTTTAAGTGCGGATGTTCCTACCGGCTTTTTGACAGTGGCCAATCGCGCAGCATCATTCTTGCGAACCACAGTATGTCAGTTTGTCATACTGTACTGTAAACCATAGTAATACGGTACGGTATTATCTCCTTGAGCAGAATTCCGTACTGTGCTAACTGTGCTACTGCATGCAAAATAAATTTAACAATTTTAGCGGAGGGTAATTCCAAAATTACATTTAAAAAATATAGAAAATGACCAATCTTGTCCCTTTTGTGTGGAAACAAGGGCCCTTCTATTGATAAAGATTTGTAATGTTTTAATTGGTGATTGACCCTGCAGGGCTCAGGAATTCCAGGCATACCGTACAGCTGGGAAAATTATTTTCAGTCTCACGACATCAAAGAGGGACTGGGATGTTGTATTTGGTCCAATGCTACGTCGCCATATTCACTGCCTCATGACTTTGCCTCATTTTCAGACTCTCTAATACACAGACCTGCCCCCCTAGCTAGTCTTCGCAAAATAGCCGTCCTACGTACGTACATCCCTTATAAGGAAAGCACCCAAATTCCCCCCCCCCATATTCACTTCTGTACCATCTGTATCCAAATGGTATGAGTTAAATTTTTGCCTACTTTGAGACCTACGGTTAGAGCTGAGTTGGGGGTGGTTGCATCTCAATCTTCTTTTATTGCTACAATATAGCTGCACGCAGCGTTATTGAAAGACTTCGATCCAAGTTTAACTGTAGTCTTGGGTCTAAAAAGAGAATCCGACTGAAGGACTTACTATTTCAACTTGATGTTGCCGACTTCAAAGTTGAAACCTTGAGAATTGGGAATAAGTTCCACTCCCCCCCCCCCCAGCTAGAAAAAGATTACGGTTCGTCGATTTCTTTGCCAGCATTGCTAACGCAGCAACCCAAAAAGCCGCACTGCTGTGCTGTACATACCATTTTTAGCAGGGGTTTGGTATGATGGTATTGCAATACACTATTGTGGCACTACCTCCTTTTCAGACTCTCCAATACAGAGAGACCTGCCCCCCCTAGTCTCGGAAAATAGCCGTCCTACATCTTTAATCAGTTATGCACCCCAAATTCCACCCCCCTATTGTAATCTATTGTAAGAAGGGTACAATAAAGTACACTAGTTGGTCTAACTCTGAAATTGCATCACAGTACCCCACACTTCTGCAACGAAATAGAATGCATAGAGTCCTGTATGGGACAAGGGATCTTTCTGTGATGTGTCGCATTGAGCCTACTGTATTTCATTGAGCACTTGTGGATACTCTGGGCCACAACCGACCATATCTTTCAAATATTAAATTACCCCACCCTTCCCCCCGTGAGCATGTTGCATCTCAACAACCGAAAAGAGGTAATAAGGAATCTCAATGCATTACTTGTTGGTCCCTGTGGATGCACCAGAAGAGTTGGTAGCTCTATTTACCATCGCCACAAAAGCTCTACATTCAGGGGCTTTATGGGCGTGCATCCAATGTAAGTGCTCTCTTGTGATAAAGAACTACATGTGGGAACTGGCTTGGTGGCTTTTCATCAAGTGATGGCAGCATTTCAATTGCTTATTACGGACTGTGACAAAAGCATCGAAGATATCGCTTCAAGACAGCCTGAGATAACGTCCTAGTTAATTTCGTGTTATGAGAATAATCTCACGCGAATTCAAACACTAACTGCACAGACATGTACTGTACGGATACTCTCGCTTCCAGCACGGCTGCACTTTCCTGTAAAAATGGTATGTATTATGCCGATGGACTTGCTTTGTTACTCGAATGCATCTGCGAGCCCATCTTTGTCATCATCTCCCCCCAATCTTCTCCAAGTTAGCACAATGAAAATGTCTGCCGAGGATTGTTTCAATCAATCCATTAAACCCTTTCACTAGGTCCCCTCGAAAAGACGAGACTTTCCTGATCTCCGTCCTCAGCGACTCACGCACACTGTAGCTCATTGCACCACAAATCAATTCGTTGGCAGTTCCTGCCCAGACATGACATTCCTGTCAAATACTCGTTCCCTGAGCACCACATAACACCGCTACCTCCAGGATCACTGTAGTATGTGATATCACCTATCTCAATATCAGAGCCCACACTCTGACACCCCAATCTAATCCATCTACAAAAAGGACCATCACACTCCATTTGACTCACAACCATACCTTCTGGGCATCCACGACCGTCATCGGATGTAAACCAATCGGTCCAGTACTCAACACTCCCCAATATATTCACTCCCCCAACATACACCAATTGTTTCTGTTCGCAGTTCCTACCAGAGCAACTCACACCACAAACTGGACCCGGTACTACCTCTGAAATGTCGCTTGGTCCAAATCTGCCACTTCGCTCGGTGTAGAAGCCTGGATTCAACAAATTTCTGCAGAGCGCTGATCCGCGACCGCGCCCAGCCCCTGAACCCCCCGCTTGCAACGCTGGAGCTCCGTTGTCTACTAAAACAAGGACACATATCAAGAATATTTCGTCACAGTCCACCCCAATGCACTCCATGCCCCACAAGTAGTATGTATCGTCACATTCCCGACTCTCATCCGCGAATTGCCTGACCACTCTTTCCGCACCTCTCCCCCCCTCTGTTGAGGCCTCCACCGCACCAATGTGACGTGCACCTACTCTTGGTGGGGCCAAGGGATTCTTACGCACCCGAATTCTTTTTCTGAGATTGGTATTGATTTTAAAATTCTCAGCCAATCGCCGACAAAAGCCTGTCATGGCGGCACAGTTCCGACCACACCGAACCTCACTCATGAGTTGACTTTGACCGCATTTATGGAAATTACTGCGATCTTTACCTATGGTTGCTCCTTGAAGGCGGGCTCCCCCGGAGCTGGGGAGTAGCATCGGGAGGGACAGGGGTAAGCAGAAACTTGCGATTACAGTTGTCCTCGCACCGCATGCCACAAACGACAGTATCAAGTTGGCCCGAGGAATCATCCGAACCAAAAGGATCCGAACGGTCGAGAACGAGGCCCAGGCGACTGAAGGGAACAAATTGTGCCGAGGTCAGACGAATGACTAGGAAGGTGGAGAGAAGAGCAAGTGGAAAACGGAATTGTAGGGGAGCCATTGCCGATGGGGAGAGCAGTGGTGAGTTGACAATGGGAGTAGAGGAGGAAAGAATGGGTCAAGTGTGATAACAATTCTTCGCGGGGCAAACGACGTCTGCGAGGAGAGGTGGAATTGAATTTATAGGGTATGGGTAGTAAGACTGTGAAGAGGAAGAGAATTGTGGATTGAGTGATAGGGACACAATCAATTTCAATGAGTAAGTAAAGTTCAAGCAAAGCAAGGCAATATTTCTGGTAAGATTGCTGGCAAGATTCTGATGACTGCCTGAGATGCTGTTGTGATGCAGCTGGCGCCAGTTTTCCAGACGGATCATTCGGAGGGATGGGAGCATGGTTTTAGGCAGCGAAATGTCTTAGTTATTGGGCTGTGTAGTGAAACAATTGATTATACTGGTGATCACAGGTTGGTCGGAGGTACGTTTGTTTGACAGATAACAATGAGGGTCGATACTTTAGGTTTCGCGTTAGCGGATAGAGCTGCCTGCCTGATTCTGAAACGGCCTGTCGCGCACTCCGAATGACTGTGGAGGAGGTTATCTTTAGAAGCAATCTCAAGAGTTGACGGGTTGAGGAGGAGGATAGCTTTCAAACAAGACCGTGAGCGATAAAGCAGTGCAAGAACGACCGAATGTAACAAAAGGTAGCTATACTTTCAATTTTGAAGTACAGTACATTGTTGGATGACAAGGAACAGCCGTAGTCTTTTTTGACCAACTGTATGTACTGTATCGCCTCCTTCCGTTTTGCAATTATTGTTTTCAAAGTCGATAACTTCATTGGCAAATATCTTTTGGTTCAACTGTGTCTGCGTGGTACATTGACTGGTCCGACTAATAGGCTAAGAGCTAATCTTGCATTTCTGCATCATACGGTACTACTGTATACTGTACGTTACTCTAGTCAGCGATGCAAATCTATCGCTTCAAAGTAATTTCTTCACAGGCCGCTGGTAGTACCGTAGAGAGTACATGATTCCGTAATGCAACGACCCCTTCTACACCATGAAATAAAACTAATTATTGCACGGAGCTGTACATATATTACCGCTTCATAACAGTTAAACGCTGCTTACCTCGACAGGTTAAATGTAAACATAACATGTTTTTTCGCAGACTGATTTCATTTGCAGCCCGCTTAAAGGTCAATTGCTTGCAGGATCTGCCAGTAATATCGCAGTTTGAAAAGATGACTTATCAAAGCATCCATACAAATTCATCGTACCTCTTCTGTCTGTTGATAAAGCACCAAAGTCCTCCGTCAGCACACTGGCCTCCTGCTGTGGACAACAGGCATGAGGTAACAAGTTTGTTACCAGCGAGCGTTTCTTCCCTTGCATTCGAGACTGCAGCGCAGTAACTCAACGGATGGGGAGTTCGTAAAACAGTAGCCAGCGCAAAATCTTGCCTACGGTACACCATCACATTTTCCAATTCTATACTGAACCAGTTTCGCGACTCACGCGAGCTCATCATTGAAAGTGCTGCAACAAAGTCTTGCTGCTCGTAGTTCTTTTGACTTTATCAACCCTCCGTCAGACCACTACCCGCACACCATTTCTTTCAATCTTATCTGACAGGCACTTGCCGTAAACAGACCAGAGGTATCCCATCATGCTCCAAGTAGCTGCGACCGTTTGCAAGTAGCGCTGACTATACCAACTCCTCTATTCCTCGACCGCGCAACCTAGGGCATGGGTGCGCCATTTACAATATTAGCGTGATCCATTTTTTTATGCTGGCGATTGCCGCATTACATTCCAAAGTACTCTGTCTTCTCCCGTTCACGTCGCATTTCAGAAAAAAAACCTAATCTCAAGTCTTGCATTAAGTCTCCAACACTACAGTACACACAAACTAAATATTTTGAAATGAGACCGGTTTCAGATGGGATCATCTTTTTCAATCTCTCCACCTGAAACAACTTCCATATTCGATCTGTAAAATTGGAATCTGAACCGCGTTTATCGTCATCTTTTCGATCGCCCCGTCACGTTGCGCCTTAATGCCTCCTCATCAGGCCGGCTCTGAGACTGTCTCGATACCTCGCCGGTAGTAAAGAGTTCTGATAAGTCCTACTGTATAAAGTTCAGCAGAAAAAGACGACAGGCCTCTTGTCTTTGTATTCTATTCTGGGTTTGTGGAATTACAAAGGCTTGCTTTGCACAGAAATACAACTCAATTTGATGCCACAGTGTCGCCCATTTCCATCTCCGTTTAGAAAAAAAAGTGCGCACTTTGCAAAAGTCTTTTGAAACGCTGTACAGCACAGCTACTGTGTGCCATGCCTGCGTCAGGGTCACTGTTGACGTCAACATCAACTGGGTAAGAGGAAATCACCACCTCAGCCATTGCTTTTCAGTGGCAGGAGATATGCAACGCAAAGTACCATCCCTGGACAACTGTTGGGACCCTCCTCACTCTTATCGATCTGCTTAAACTGCAACTGAATAGTGGTAACGTAAATACAGTACGTACTGCGCTAGCATCAACACCTTTTGAGTCCATCGCTTACGCAAATGTTATTTTGGCAGTATCAACACCAAAATCAAAAAGACCATGCTCACAGATGCTTTTAGTCCTACACGTAATGAAAAGCCATTTTGTCTGGAAACGACCACTACACAGTTGTCTACTATCAGCGGTAGGCTCCACTCCCAAGTGCCAATCTTGAAGTACTTGGAACTAGAAAATTACCATAATCATTTTAGCCGCTGTTGCTACAAAAATATTCGCTGCATCCCCCCCACAATCCACATGTCGACAAGCCGACATGCATGAAAAGGAATTCGCGGCTAGCGACGTTCAAGAGCTCGAAAGCAAGTAGGTGGCATCTATCTGAAGGGGGAAATGGGGGATGCATTTACTGTAATGGATACGTTAGCTAAAGGCCACAGAGTAGCTGTCAAGGCCATCCGAATACTTGTTCTAGCTGAAGTAGTAACATTAAAAGAACATATGTCAACATACAAAACCATTCATCACACGGAACTCGGAGACACGTCGCTAAACAGAAAGATGGAAGGCAATAGAAGACAACAATGAGGTTTTAAGAGGCGATTCTTATTCTTAGGACTGGGCAAAGCAGCTTTTCTAAAATTTCAGCAGAGAAAAGGGGAAACTAGATCATTATGTTTATCAAACTAAGGTAGGCAAGGAGTCGTTTTTGTAAAAGTAAAATTGCACGAGAAGAAGACCACGAAGAAAGAGAAAAAGAGCGGGTGGATAGACGCATGGTGGAGATAGGCTTGCTCTGGAACAGTCGAAAAAGGATCATTGTGATATGGTGCGCAGTATCTATAGGGAAGAGAGCGTAAAAGCAAATATTGCAGCTCCCCCATTACGGTATCGGGATTTCATTTTGAGTGGATTGTGGTTGTGTAGAGTACTTAGGGATAGATTCGAATATGTTTTCCAAAAATAAAACATTGAGACCTTCCCCCATTTAAAAATTACTTTGTTTTCCAAATATTAAACTACCCGAACTTGCCCCCATTATTGCATTGAACGCCTATCAAAGAATGGAGCCAATAACCCTGGTAGGAAGATGCCGAATAACAGGTTGGAATAAGAGATTCTGCCCGCATTTTGATGCGGTTTCGGAGGAAAATTTAAGATGCTCCACTTGAAGCGGGTACATCTTCCCAGAGTAAAACACCCAAACCCTTCCCCCCTTGAAGCGGAGCATTCAAGGGTGGACTTGCTCACGTTCAGGTCAGCTTTTTGAAATAAGGAATTGCTAAAAATAACTTTTGGCACAGGAAAGGACGAGGATCATGATGACTTTCGGGAGCGAGGAGATAAGAAAAAGAGTAGAAATACAGTGTGGTGAAGTAGCTCTTTACAATTCAAAGCTCATTTATCAGTAAGTTCATCGTCACTAGGGCCATCGACATATTGAAATATCGAGGGTAGTTTGGGTGGGTTTATTTGCTGTTGAACTATCGCACTTGATTATTACGATAAAGAACGTTCAACATACCAGTGTTGCAGGCGAAGAAAGGGGGATTCAAGAAAAACTAGATTCTTTTTCTAAATACTGTACTGTACTGTAGCAGAATTCCATGACGTCAAACGTACACAGAAAGAGCGAAACTCTGTCAACGTGGCTGCTCTCAATTGGACCTCTAGAGCCAGATTTTCAAGTTGCAACATTTCACAAGCTGGGCCCTCACAATCAAACGAAAATTGTAGTCTACTGTGAGGATGGACTGCGACTGGAGACTACAGTGTTGCTCGCTTGCGTTTTTCGAGGTCTTAAGGTGTAACTGAATTACAGTATTTCGAGTTTCACGACGGCGGCGAAAATAATAAATGTGACCTCTCTTTCGGCCGACTGGGGTTGGAACGACTCCTCTGTCGCTGTTGCTTCGTTCGCAGAACTCCTTTGCCGCGTTCTGTCCCGCCGACGGAAAGAGCGCCCCGCGAAGAACCAGGTCGGTCGAAGGCCTGTCTGCGAACGTTGCGAAGGCAACGTCACTAATTAGTAAGTTGCTTCACCCCTCCGCGTTACCCTTTTCCCCCCTCAACCACTGCACACCCTCTCCCCCCCTCAACTACTGCACACCCTCTCCCCCTTTCAACTACTGCACAACCTCTTCCCCCCTCAACCACTGCACACCCTCTTCCTCCTTCAACCACCGCACACCCTCTTCCCCCCTCAGTCACTGCACACCCTCTCCACCCCCCTCAATCACCGCACCGTCCCCCTATCAACCAGTGCACACCATTCCTGTGTTGGACGTTGTTTTTTGTTGGTGGCCACTGTTGTTGTGATTGCTGCTCCCTGTGTTGGACGTTGTTTGCTGTTGGTGGATACTGTTGTTGTGATTGTTGTTAGTGGCTACTGTTGTTCTGATTGTTGATCCCTGTGTTGGACGTTGTTCGCTGTTGGTGGCTACTGTTGTTGTGATTGTTGGCCCCTGTGTTGAACGTTGTTTGTTGTTGGTGGGTACTGCTTTTGTGATTGTTGGTCCCTGTGTTGAACGTTGTTTGTTGTTGGTGGGTATTGCTTTTGTGATTGTTGGTCCCTGTGTTGAACGTTGTTTGTTGTTGGTGGCTGTTGTTGTTCTGATTGCTGGTTCCTGTGTTCGACGTCGCTTGTTGTCGGTGCTGGTGGTGCTCACTGTCGCTTGTGGTTGTTGGATCTACTGTTTGGTGTTGGTGCTGCTGGTGTTCGGTCTGCTGGTGCCTATTGCTCCCTTTCACTAGAAGTCGACACATCTCTTGGAACAAATCGGTCGTTGTTAGTGTAGGCCTACTTGTTTTGGCTCGTTGGGGAAAGTCGCGGCGAAACTCCTATAGGGTAAGGACCGGGCTGCGGCTCTCTTCAATAGCTCCGGGGAATATCCCAAACAGAGTGATAATCACCTTGCACTGGGCCTGTGTGAGGAAGACTGCTTCAACGGCTCCCTCTCGGGAGTGGGGACGACTCCGGGCCAAGGGTCAAAACCCGAACCCTCCGGCAGTAGGTAACTGGCCGCCAAGGGGCGTACCGTCCTTCGTTTTCAATCTAAGATCAGAGGTTCTGTGTTGGTGGTCAGGAGTCAAGGAAGCAACAAGTTTTTTTGGAAGCTCACCTCTCCGCCTGGTACAGCAAAGCCTCCAGCCCGTTGCCTTTGGGCCCACCTGACGCGGAGTCCAAATGTCCTCCACACCCCAAGGTCGATTAGAAACGGCCACTGAAATCCCGCCATTCATGAAGGCCATCTCAGATCAATAACTGTCATCCCTGACAAGCACTCAGAAGGGATTCATCATAACAATGCGGTCCTTAGATGCTGAACTGCATGGTGTACAGCTCAAGGAGATGATTGCTGAATTGTTCCCACCCGCAGGTCTGTTCGCTAAAGAGATCTGTGACCTCCCATCCGTCTGGGTGGAACTCAGAAACTTCCTCAATGCTAAAGGTGAAAATTTCCGACAGAATTCTTCATGCAGAGTAATCCTTACGCTCGTGCAAGGTATCTAAGACGATGCTGAAGACCGTGACGCCGCTGTTCAGACCGCTCAACTCATCGTTGCTGCAGGACGTAAAGTCAGATCCGACCTGCAGGACCAAGGGGCGATCGTGATCGGAACGACAGATTCTAGGAACAGTGGCAGCGGCAATGGGAATAACGGGAGCAGGCTGGCCCATGACATTGCCATGCGGCTCAAGGACACGAATAGGAAGTTCTCGGGGGACCTCGACGAATGCTGGATGGAATTTGTGGATGAGTACTACAGGTTTCGGGAGACTACGGCTTAGGTACGCAACAAAAGCTATAGTATCTGCACAATCTCTTGTCCAAGGACGCTAAACGGTTTAATCTTGCAGAGGTGGAGACGTATGAGCAGACGTTTCAGCAAGCGGTTGAGATGATAAACCGCGAGTATCACTCTCCCGTTCGCCGAACTCGTGCGAAGAACTACCTCAACACACTTCGAGTTTCTGAGTTCGTCAGGAGCGGGCTGGAGACTTCGATGGCTTTAGCTAAGATGTACAAGCTGATCACAAAACTATCAAGGCAAGTGAATGCTTCCCACAGAGGTGATCCTCACAAGACCAAATCCCCCCAGAACGCTACAGTCGGATACTCCTGGTCGCGTGAGCCCCTATGTCTAGTGCCGACACATGAGATCAGCTTCCAGATGATTTATGGAGAACTAGAAGCAGCATTACAGCTCGATAAAGAAGCCAAGCTGGCACTCTCAATAGACAACGCTGCTGTGAGTAGGGCTTCCCCATCGGATGAGCAGCTGGATACCCACTACGCTTGGCAGTGCCGATAAATGTACAATCCCACGGATGTGAGACCAAGGCGTCATTATCCAAAGCGTTTACGTGCAAAGCTTCTAGAAATTTCCGGATGTTTCAACTGTGGTGATCCTGGTCATATGCTCAAAGATTGCAAGAAGCCATTGAACGCCGCCAGGGCTGCTGCTGGGAAGCTCGACTACTATAGAAAAAGGACTCGAAGAAGCACAAGGTACATATGGTTCTAGCGGATTTCTGTGGGCAGCTCGATAGCATGGTTGATGAGGACTTACAGGAGGAGGACGAACCCGATGATGTAAACATTTTCCAGTCCGCCCGGAGAGGAGAATATCATTCGGACAGTTCTGATACTCTGTCCTCTGGGCTTCTGGAGCTACATCCTGAAGTTGATTCATACCCTCATGAACTCTTCGTTATGACATCCACCTTGGATAAGCCAACCTCGCAGGAGTTCGAAGGTGGATGCGTTGATTCGGGTGCACAAAAGGCTGTGATCGGAAAGCCTCACGCGGAATCTGTGTCCCCGGAGCTCATGGCGGACCTGAAATGCATAACCCCAACTTGCGAAGAATTCCAGAGGTAAGCAGATGCTCCTCACCGATTCAAGGTGTCCCTTCTCGATGGGGAATGGGTATTCAATCGAACAGTCTGCATCGAATTGATGAAGCTTGAGAAGAGAACTATGCTGCACGTGGTTGGTAAGGACACTAAGTTCAGCGCCGCCTGCTTCCTTAAGCTGGAGTCGACCACTGATACATGGAATGCTTTCATGCACATGTGGGTGTCTACATACGTCGGTTTCCCAGACAGCATTGCGGTAGACCAAGGGCGGCAGTTCGAATAGTTGGAATGGAAGAACCTCGTGCAAGCCGCTGGCATAAAGGAGAAACCCTCTGGCGTTGAAATTCATAACAAGCTCGGGGTAGAGGAACGATATTAATCTATCCCTCCGTCGAGTCTATAACAAGTTCACTGCCGACGACCCGCTCATCGAACGCAGTCTCGCTCTGCAGCTGGCAGTCAAGGCTGTTATCGATACCACCGGGCCGTCAGGACTCGTACCCCACGCTCTTGGTGTTTGGTGTCCTTCCGCGTATTCCACTGATGCCAAAGGACCTACCCGATCACAGTAAGCGGATGAGAGCATTAAGCGGGGCACGAAAAGAAATGACGAAAATATCCCACAACGCCCGTCTCAGTACTGCACTGAGCAGAAACGTACCTGCGGCCGCTGATGTTACGTATGCCATTGGAGACAAAGTGCTCATGTAAAGGGAGAAGTCCGCAGCTAAGTGGGTAGGACCACTCATCGTGTGTGATGTGCAAGGTAAAATGCTGACTTTGGATAACGGAGATCGTTTTATTCGAGCGTCACTCGACAAGGTGAAGCACGGCAGGGAGAAGAACGATACTTCTATGATCCTGGATCTGCCCCCACTTCTCAGAGATGGAGGAGGCGACGCTAGAGCTGCTCAGCCGATGATGGACAACCGCGGTTATCCACTTTATGATCTCTCGTCAAAGGATGAATCCATTTTTGAATGCTTTCCAGATGAATACGGAGACTTGCTTGATGTTCTTGCTGAAATCCGAAGTGCGGAACGCGACCAAAGGCGCGTGCAAAATGGTTCGGACCAATCGATGTTTAACATTGCTTACATCCTTGGGCACATCATTGAAGTGCTGAGCACAAGCGATAATCGCAGAAAAAACTCCAGATTCAAGGCTGCAAGAGTGTCCGAGATTAGCGGTATAAAGGAACGGAAAGTGTGGAAAGTTATCCCCAGAGCGGAAGTTCCAAATGATGCTAACATACTGGGCGTAATATTTGTTCTCGCGCCGAAGAATGTGGGAGCCGGAGACGGGAAGGAGAAGGAGAGATACATTGCTCAAGGACATAAGGACAAAGAAAAAACTTACGTAGTACCCGACGTCGCCACATTAAGGTCTTTGTCCATTCGTCTGATCCTCTCCGTTGCTGCAATCAAGGGGTTCCGGAACTTCTCTATTGACGTTAACCAAGACTACGTGCAGAGCAAGCACAAGATGAGTCGACGCATATTTATCCTCCCAAAGCGTGAGGACCTGGACATCATCGGCATTAATGATGAGAAACTACTAGAGTTGCTGCGACCGCTCTATGATGTGTGCGATGCGGGTGATTACTGGGCTGCGACAATCCACTTCCACGTCGGAAATGACTTGGGGATGTACCCCATGACCGGAGACCCGGCTCTTTATTTGAAAATTTCCGACGGGGATCTTGAAGGCCTGATTAGTATCTATATTGACGATAATCTCCATGCGGGGGATGAAAACTTCGAGAAGAAGACGTTGAAAAGCCTGAAAATGTTTGGCTCCAGGCCAAGAGTGTATGAAAACTTCGACTTTTTTGGCACTGTCATAAAAACTTCGATACCTGGGGAATTATCAGTATCCCAAGAGCAACATGTCAAGCGCCTTCCTAAAATATCGAAGGATTGTACGTTCGAAGAATTTAGAAGGCATCGAGCGATGCTCGCTTGGCCAGCGAATACACACCCTGAACTCTGCTGTGCAATAAACAGAGCAGCACAGGTGACAGGGTCAACGTTCTCAAAATACAAGATCTTTGAGTTCAACAAGGCTTTTAAGAGAGTTAAGAACGGAAATGTTTCAGGATTGAAGTACAAGGGGCTGGATATGGGGTCGCTACGGCTTAAGATGTATGCTGATACGCCCTTTGCGTCGAACGATGATATATAGTCCCAGCTAGGCTTCTTAATTCTTGTTATGGACAATACTGGACAGGCATGTTCTCGACTACTCGAGCAAGAAATCACAGCTGGTTTTTCGGTCAATAATGGGTGGTGAAATTTTTGCATTTGTTGATGGCTTTGATCGGGCCTTTATGCTCCGCAAGGATCTCGAGGGAATGCTCGGTGCGAAGATCCCCTTTTATCGCTTTACCGACTCGAAGCAAGTTTTCGACTCAGTTACAAATGGGCAGCAGACCACTGAGAAAAGAGTAATGATCGATGTCATGGCAGCCTGGGAATCATACAAGAGCTTGTAGATTACGCAGATTGGACTTGTGAGTACTGCGAAAAACCCTGCGGACGGGCTTTCTAAATTGCGTGGAAAAAGGGGTTTAACTCAGTTGCTACAGACCAAATTAGATACCTGCTCCGTGCAGCAGTGGAATGTTCGACCAGAACAAGCTCCCAACATTGAAAAAGCGGGAGTATGAAGATGGTTGCGACTGGAGACTACAGTGCTGCTCGCTTGCGTTTTTCGAGGTCTTAAGGTGTAACTGAATTACAGTATTTCGAGTTTCACGACGGCGGCGAAAATAATAAATGTGACCGCTCTTTCGGCCGACTGGGGTTGGAACGACTCCCCTGTCGCTGTTGCTTCGTTCGTAGAACTCCTTTGCCGCGTTCTGCTCCGCCGACGGAAAGAGCGCCCCGCGAAGAACCAGGTCGGTCGAAGGCCTGTCTGCGAACGTTGTGAAAGCAACGACATCTACTATATTCCCGAGAAGAGTACTGTATTGTGCAACTCAAGCAGCGAAACAGAAATGGAATTACTGGTAAATACGTAAACAAGCAATGCCGATTTCTGCTTTTACCGACAATTGAAGTCCTGAACATGGGAATTTTATTACAATAGGTAGATCCAAAAAATAAATAACTCCTATCCGAATAAGTGGATTGATTTGGTTCTTTAATTTTTGAAAAGTGCGGTTCGGCTATCCCAAGGTGTACGCTAAACATGCTCAGGACAATGGATTATCCGAATAAATAATTATTTAATAATTTGCTACTATTGGGCTTCGAATATTAAATCACCCCACATTTCCACCATTCGACTAAGAAATATATGTAGAAAACCAATTTCAATGATAGCTGATCATGGAGAATTCTTTGATGGGCTGACGCTGTGTAAAATAGTTCGAACGAACTAGAGAAATTATACAAACAGAATTCCAAAAATAATGCACCAGATTTCTGCAATACGTGTCACACCTGTAGATAATTGCAATTCATATTCAATCGCGAGGATAATTACAGAATTGTGAGCAGTTCGTCACGACCTGGCTGCATTAAACGTAAGCAATACAAATGACAGCTGTCCAAAGATGCCGCTGTTCTCATGGGTAGAACGCTTTAACGTTGGAGCTTATGTCCGCTGCGGGCAGGATCTGATGGACAAAACGAGAGGGAGCGAGGGAGCCAAACAGGAGTGAGGGAGAGAGCGGGAGAGAAGGAGAAAGGGAGAGAGAAGAGTAGAAAGAGTGAGGGACCGAGAAGGAGAGATGAGAGATGAGAAGTTGGTGAGGATCTTTACTCAGGTAGAAGATGGAGAGAGACCGGGGCTTCTATAGACTTCAAGGCGAGTCGACTGATGCTTTCTGTTGATCGAAGGAAGTTTCAAGAAGACATGGAGATGAAGCTTAGTGTCTAACCCTAAACTTGCTTGAGCTAGTCTAAAGTAGATCAGCTCAAGCTTACAGCACTGTACAGCGCATAAACATAACGGTCAAGTTCTTGGTTGAACGGTAAAGTACAGTAACAACTGTAAGCCTCTTTGCGAGTTGTCCGCTGTCAGAAAAAGGCAAAGAAGTAAAATTACACTATAATGCCCCCTCAAACTAGAACTGACCTCAGCAGCATCCCTTGATCTGAAAACAATAAAATACTAACTTGAAATGCCAGGAGGAAAACTGCCCAACTCACTTTGAAACTTCACAAACTTGATTCACAGCAAAGGTTTCCTCAGAAGGTCAGACTCTTGGTCTTCGGTTCGACAGCGAGTAACAGAGATCTTTTTGGACGACACAGCTTCACGAACGAAATGATACCAAATATCAATATGCTTGTTTCGTTCATTGATTGATTCGTTCTGGGACGAGCTAATTGCGCCTGATTTGTCAACTGATATCCTAGTAGGAATAGGGCATTTCTCATTCATCAAACTGCAGAGAAGGTTTGAAAACCAAATAGCTTCTTTAGAGGCAGTGCACAGAGATATGTACCCTCTTGCGAGTAGAGTGGCAGCCAGCCCAGTCAGAGTCACTGAATCCAGTGATAGTGTGAGATGAAGACGGACCGTAAAGGATTCCAAGAGCTTTACCATTTCAAGTAGCGATACACACGTTTGACAGCCTTCCAGTGAGTGACCATCGGCTTTTCGCAGAACTGCGACAGCTTGCCTACAGCGAATCCAATGTCTAGACGAGTGGAGATCATCAAGTACATGAGGCTGCGTATTAAAGATCGATATGGTATTGATGAAGGAATTTATTGATCATTAGTTCCGTCCTTTTTGGAATTGCTTTGGACCATTGGAGTATAGACAGATTTTGAGACCGCCATTTGGAACCCTTCCAAGATATTGTCTGTACATATCGATTGCGAAAGATGCAGCGTTCTCTCGGAGCGGTTTAGATTCACTTGAATACCAGGGAATTCCTGGACAGGATCTAAGTCTTTCATCTTGAATCTCTTCTCCAGTTCTGCCTTGACATTGTTGAGCATATGTCGACTGCTAACTGAAACAAGGTGAACATCAACATACAGTATTATCATGCAAAAAATAGTCTCCTCCCGATAGACATAAAGACATGGCTTGTGCGGGTTTCTGATAAAGTTGAGTTGCAAAGTCAGAAATGCATCTATTTTTGAATTCCATGGGTGAGGAGCCTGCTTCAATCCATACAGGGTTTTCAGAAGTCGACAGACGAAGTTGGGCTTGTTTGGATCTCGGAAACCAGCTGGAGACTCCATGAATATTTCTTCGTCCAAGTCACCGTTCAGAAACGCGGTTACTACGTCCATGTGATCGCATTACAGATATAAGAGATTTGTCAAGCAGAGGAACATTCGTACAAAGGCAATAGAAACGACAGGAGCATAGATGTCTGTGTACTCTAGTCCGGGAACTTGTCTGAATCCTTTTGCGACGATACGAACGTTAGGACCGACATCGGGTTTGATACGAAAAACGTAGCGACATGGATTCACGTGCATTCCTGGTTCCCTTGAAACTAGATCGAAGGTTCTATTCTCACGGATAGAGTATTCATCCTTTTTGATCCCTGGCATCCAAAAGTCAAAGTTTTCTGCATAAGTAACTTCTTCGTATGTTGCGGGAACACCTGTTGAGAGCAGTGCAGTTTCTCCGACAAGTGACACATTTGAGGAAGAACTAGAAGGACACCAGCGAGTGGGCTTCTTTGAGACCCGAGGGGAACGACGAGGAGCTACTGAATGGGCGTCTGCAGATGAGAGTGGATTCTCTTCACCGGCAGTGGACTCCTCAGAATCTTCTTCTTCGTCAGCGGAACTCTATACTTCGAAAAAATCCTCAGAAGGAGATATATCTCCATCGAAGGAATTTTTTTGGCTGTGATCTCCATTCGGTAGCTCACAGGTGACTTGAAGCTGTGTAAAGGTTGCGGTTTCATAGAAAATTACATCTCTGGATATTACCATTCTTTCTGAGCCAATATACCACAGCTTATATCCCTCGCTCTGAGAGAAGTACCATGTCATAAGGGCTTCACGAGATCTGGGATCCAACTTCTTGAGTTTGTTCTTTGGCACGACATACCAGAACTGTGCACCAAATAATCTCATGTAGATATATCAGGGGCAATGCCATTCCAGCGGTGGTAAGGAGTGATGCTCTCTGGCAAAGAGTTTCAAGTAACGCGATTCAGAACAGAGACAGCCGTGAAAAATGATTCAGCCCAGAAATGCTGTGGAAGACTCTTGTGGTGTAACATCGAACGGACCAGATTGAGAAGGGTCCAATTCATCCGTTCTGCAGTCCCGTTTTACTGGTAGGTGTGAGCCACGGAGAGCTGATGTTATATGCCGTTCTCTTTTAGGAAGTTCTTGAACATGGTTGAGAGGTACTCTCCGCCAATGTCGGACTGTAAAGCCTTAATGAGAAGCTTATCTTCATCCAATGGAGTTTTTATTTCAGGAAACGCATGGACCTGGAGATATTTCAGAGACTGGCTAGTGTATTTCTCATCAAAGTCTTTGTAGTTTTCAAAGCAATCTATGACCTTTGACTTGTGGCTCATAGGATACAGAACCGTCCATTTGGAGTAGTCGTTGATGAATGATACAAAATACCTAGCCCCTCACAGAGAGGGAGTTTCAACCGGTCCCAAGACATCAGAATGGACCAGCTCTAGAGATTTTGACGAACTGCTTTGTCTTTTCTTCGGGATTGGGGCATGGTTGGACTTACCAAGTATGCAGCCGACGCAAATATCATCTTCCTCGTTTCCTTGTGAAATTTTTACACCTTCCAAGACACCGCTTCTGATCATTGATTTAATTCGGGGAGCATGTATGTGCGCCCATCTCTGATGCCAGAGTGAAATTAGGCATATCAAAGAAACTTGAGATCCCGTCGGTGGCTTTTGTACAGGCCTGGTGACATCCAAGGAGTATAGGCAATTATTGAGCGTACCAGTCGCCACAACAGTAGAGTCCGAATGACGAACAAGGGTGACTATATCGTTATTAAAGCGCGTCCTAATTCCAAGATTTGCAATGAAAGATACGGAGAGCAGTTGGTAGCGAAGGCCCGGAACGTGTAACACGTTTTTCATTACACAATTGACAGTTTCTCCCTTCCGTCGTAGCGTGAGAGGAACGTCACCGGAGCCAATAGTCATAGCTGCAGAATCTGCCCCAAGGTCGAAAGTTGAAGGGGACACGAGAAGGTGATAACTTGTGAAAGCTGAGCGGTTGTAAGCGACATGCGAGGTACATCCTGAGTCGATGATCCGTTGCATAGATGAGAGATAAGGGCCTCCGGTATATTGAAGTGCTAATTGATGTGCAGGGAAAGTCGACGCAAAGAGAAAAAAGACATCTGGGTAGTCGGTAGTTTCAGCAACCTTCGTGGCATTGAGGGATTTCTTTCCACTTCCTCTAGCCTTATCAGGATGAGCTCTAGCTGAATGACCTCTGGGAGCGAGATGAGGTAACTGCTTGTAGCATCGGTTTCTATCCCGATGCCTGCCGCAATGTATGCAAATTTCTGCGGAATTTCTTATTCGAGGCTTGGAAGACTGGGTTCCCAGGAGTGCAGCCGCCTCAGCGACTTTGAGTGTGTATTGATCTCGCTGAGCATGGCGCTGCTCTTCATGGAGACATCTACTGTATACAAATTCGAACTAGAGCTTGCCATCTTCGATATTGGCAGCATCAAGGGCTGATATGAGGCTGTCAAAGCGATCGCGCAAGCCATTGAGGAAGGCCATGACCATTTAGCTGTCCTCGAAATACACAGAAATGGATTTTAAAGAGGCCGCAAGTTGGCGAATACGGGCAGCAAATAGTAGAACTTTTTCATTTGGGAGCAGCTGTGCGATATAGAAGCGACGCCTTGCTGCGAGCTTGTTTAGCAGCGTACGCTTTTCGAAAATATCACAAATGAGTTTCCTTTTTTTCTTGGCAGTGGTGGCATGTTGAACCTGCTCAACGTGAGCATCTGAAAGTGTGAGTCCGATGATGTGCCTTGCCTTGGCATCTGCCTTTTGCCGTGCGGAGTGAGTTGATGATGATGCTTCCGGTGGATCAAGTGTAAGATGATTGTCAACCTCCCTGAGAGATAGGATGAGTTGAATTCGAGCTTTCTAAATGTGAAAGTTATCTTCACGGAGCTTCTCGAGATTATCAATACGAGTTCCGGCAGAGGAGTCCATGATGAGTATAATGGGACCAAGAGAATCAAAATTTAATTTTTGTGTTTGTGGTCAATGCGTTTGTTGTGGTTGTGTGTAGTTTGGAGGACGCGGTTACAGTGGGCACAAGGAATAATAGCAGACTTCCGCTCAGATCTGTTGCCGCACTTCCTACCACCTCTGTGCTGAAAAAGTTGCTTCTGACCCGATACTTTGAGCTGAAAGAGATCACAGGTGAGGAAAAAAGACTTGGGTTCCGAAACAGAGGGTATTATAGGTGCCACAGGAGGTGGAGGAGAAGTTACAGTGGACGAAAGAAGTGGAACCGGAGAGAGAGGTTCAACAGTAAGCGGAGTCGGGATTCTTGTCGCTGGAGGGTCAATAGGAAGAGTTGGCACCACAGGCGATAAAGGAGACTGGCTGAGAGTGACTGGACCAGGAGCTAGAGGTGTCGGAGGTGCTAGAGTAGGAGAGAAAAAGTTAATAACTTGAACTGGGGCAACTACGTTTGTAACAAGACAGGCCACAAGACAGAAGGTCAGTTGATAGTGCGGAGACGACAAAGAAGTCAGATCAAACCTAAGGTGCTTTTTTTTCTTTTTTTTTTGGAGCTTCTGCGTTTTTTTCCTTGCCTCGAGGTGGTTCGCGTCGAACAGAGAGCGCGAAAGAGGTAAGTTGGTGTGCAGCGCTAGCGCCAGGGGCCCATAACATGATGGACAGAACGAGAGAGAGGGAGAGAGGGAGCCAAACAGGAGTGAGGGAGAGAGCGGGAGAGAAGGAGAAAGGGAGAGAGAAGAGTAGAAAGAGTGAGGGACCGAGAAGGAGAGATGAGAGATGAGAAGTTGGTGAGGATCTTTACTCAGGTAGAAGATGGAGAGAGACCGGGGCTTCTATAGACTTCAAGGCGAGTCGACTGATGCTTTCTGTTGATCGAAGGAAGTTTCAAGAAGACATGGAGATGAAGCTTAGTGTCTAACCCTAAACTTGCTTGAGCTAGTCTAAAGTAGATCAGCTCAAGCTTACAGCACTGTACAGCGCATAAACATAACGGTCAAGTTCTTGGTTGAACGGTAAAGTACAGTAACAACTGTAAGCCTCTTTGCGGGTTGTCCGCTGTCAGAAAAGAGCAAAGAAGTGAAATTACACTAACAGGCTCAACCCGATTCACGGTGCTGCTTCCCGACGTATAGCGCAATGGCTGACAATCTACCAACTGCTCCCGTGACGCCCCGGGCACCCAACTTTCGTGCCGGGCGCCTGTCGAGGTTCAAAATCGAGGAAGACCTCGTCATCGTCCGAGAGGTGGCTGCAGCCAATGCACATCTAGCTGCATTTGGCAGTTCGCGACAGAGCCTCGCAGGAGCCGCGTAAAATGATGAAAACGCGAACGTAAACGCTAACGTGCAGCAAAGCTTCACGTGGAAGAGCGTGCGTGACTGCTACAAGCGCATTCATGATCACTTCGACCGGGACGACAGCTTCAACCAGCGCTTATCAGGAGTGGGTGGAGAGATTGGCGAGCTGGAGGAACTCTTGATGGGCATGACGGAAGCGCGTGAGGACTTGGAGAAGATCAATTAGGCAATGAAGGCTATGCTGAGGGAGAGCGAGGATTAAAAGAGCGTTTGGGCCGTAAGCTAGTCAATGCCTCACTGCAGCGGAAGGGCGGAAACAGCAAGAGCGACTCGGAGGATGAGTAGCCGGGAAGTGCGAGAAAAGGAGAAACTCAGCTCGCGTATGGACGAAGTAGGCGAAATGGAAGCGTTCAGAGCTCATCCGCGTGAATCTGATATTGCCAGCGTAGAATTATACCAAGAAAGACTTATATTAGAGCGCGAGGGTTATGAATTAGAGTAGGAGGATCGAAAGCGCGATATTGTAGAGCATAGGGAAAAGCGAAACGTCGCGCGGAAGTTGGAACTAGAGACGTTCATGCTATATGATGGAAATCTTAAGGAACAAGTAAAACTGCCGTTTTGACTTCCTTAGCGACTGAACTTCGAGATAGGAATCGTTTTATATCTCCGAGACCTCCTAGGTTTCCATCCGCGTGGGCTCTCTGCAGGGCTGCGGCAAACGTTCGTCGAATTCGAGCTTCCAGTCCACGTTTGCCGCGTGCTCGCGAAGCGAGCGAGATTTACCTATCCCTTGTGGGTAAGAAACTCCTCCAAAGTCGGAGGAGTACAGTTGAAGTACCTACTAATCTGATTGAGGTAGGTATAGTTTCGAAAGTTTGCCATTAGTATAGAAGCTAAGTAAAGTAAACCTAAAGGAGAGTCCACTTCCAGCTTACAGTGGAAGTCCAGATGCGAGTAGTCCAGCTTGTTATATTTGAAAATCAACTCTAACGTGATGCGAAAGGAATAAATAGCATTGTTTAGAGCATAAAGTTGCTGCCCTGATGTGTAACCTCCAGAAACCAGCGCCGAATTTATCCTGAGTCCCCGTAAATGCAGTAATGTACTCCCTCTACATTCAGAATCTGCGACAAACGATTCTAAACAGTTCTCCGCATGTACAGCGTCCAGTCATGCCTTCACCATTCTATTGAACCGAACACATGTAGTATGAGCCCATCTTGGCTGTTCAGTGCCTGAAAGTTTAATGCTTGTATGCTTTTCTGTCCGTTATACGCAACGCGCTGCATCTCATTTCCGGAATATTTTGGGATTTCGATAAAAAATATATCTTTGAATCATACGAAGTTCCCGAGATCATTGCTCCGTGCACATAAAAGAACTGCGTACATATTTTCTCTGTTTTCAATAAAGCGGCCTCGATTTGCGCTGTAAGCAAGTACTTCCTTTGATCCATCATGTGCTCTAAGCACTCAGAAAGCCGCGGACCATGCTTACCAGAGGTTATCTCCATTTCTCTCCATCGAGCTGGACTGTATAGCCGATGTAAAAGAATACAAGTAGCCAGTAGAGGTGACACAATGTACCGGTTTCGGGATGTGTGTTCCTGTAACACCGGCAACTAAACTGCAAGTAACAACTTGATTACATCCGGCTTACGAAAAAAAGAGGAAAAGTGCTTCTGCATCACTAAACGATTTGGCGTTGAATGCAAACCCCGCAACTCTGATTCTGTGGCTCCTTGGAAGTTTTTTCCTTGCTTTTGTTTTCCCTTCACACATATTGATTGCAACAGAGACGATGGCACTTGTCTACTAAAAGGCTGCAGTGTAAGGAAGACCTCGACGCTTGCTGATACCGACCAGAACTGTACGCCAATTGTGTGCTCTTTGAAGCGTTGCTTGCCTCTTGAGCTCTGTTTGCCTCCCTTCCATGGCTTTCCCTGTGCATGGAGTGCTCAGGTAATGCACCTGCACTGTACATGGTAATACTCACGAGTTACTCACAACCTTGGTTTACCGAAGTAAAGTTCTTAAAACTCTGCAGTGAAAATTCTGTAATAAATTTCTGCAATAGTACTGCAATTGTCCCACAAAAGATTTCATAATTCTGTTCAGTGTAATCTCATAAATGTGACCATCCTTACTGCAGTGCAAAGCAGATGAGACCTGATACTTTAATTAATATTTTTGTAAACATAGTTCAGGCTCAGCAACGATCATGTAATTGTCTAGTTATGATGAAATCATCCACACTCATGGACCTATACCAGAGGAGCCTTTGTTAGTGCTTGATAGTAGACTACCTGAAAAGGCAGTCAAAGTACTAAAGGACGAGGGATGAAATATAAAAGTGGTTTCAACTGAGACTCTGAAGAGATATAGGAACTTGTATGTGATTTGGCGTGGACGAGTTATTTTTTCCCATTCACAGAAGGGAATTACGGAAGAGACATAAGAGATATTTTCAACGGAACTATGCGATTTGGTGGCCATACCTACACTTCTAACTAGGATATCTCCCAGAATAAGTATGACGTTATGTTTGGAATACCGTGGTATGCTGCACTCAATCCAACAGTTGATTACTAGCGACAGATTGTGTTACATGGGATTCAGGACGATATTGTTAGTGTAATTACTTTCTGTCGCCTCTGCCGACAGCTTACAGCTAGCAAATGGACTTACAGACTTCTATTACTGTATCTTACTGTACAAAATAGAACTTGACCGATACGATATTTCACTGTACAGTGCTGTAAGCTTGAGCTGATCATCTTTAGATCAGCTCAAACAAGTTTAGAGTTAGCCTCCCACCGTCGTTATCATGGCTTCTGGAAAATTCCTTCGATTGTCCGGAAGCACCAGTCAACTCGCCTCGAGGTCTATATAAGCCGTGGTCTCCCTCGCTGTTCTGTCTGAGCAAAGTCAATCACCACCTTCTCTCCTCCCAACTCTCTTTCTTGGGTCTTTCACTCCTCTCTTTTCACTGTACTTCTCTTGTTCCATCCTTCTATCTCTCCCCCACTCCATCTCCTCCTTCCCTCTATCTGGTTATGGGCCAAGGCCGCCTACGCTGCTCAACAACTTACCGTTTTGGCCTCACTTTCTTCGTCAGAGGCCACCCAGGGGCTACCTCACACTCCGGGTAGTTGAGGAACACAAATTTTGTGTAGGCTATGGACGAAAAGGAAGCGCCACTAGTTTTGGCGTGACCTCTACGTCGTCACTGAATTATCTTACTTCTGTCTTGTGGCCTGTCTAACGTTTGTCGTCTCTGCACTACTTACTTCGGTTGGTTTCGCGGCCTGTCTTCGTTCTACATCTCTGCATCACAGAACAAAGTTTATCTTGCGGCCCAGACTCTTCTCGTTGCTAGCTGTCTCGTCTCTGTGCTACATACCTAGGTTTGCTTCACGGCCCGTGGTTCATTTAAACAGTAAGTCCAAACTATTCCACACTCTTTCTTTCTGTATCTACCCACTCTACTGCTTTAGATCTCGCATAACCTTGCAAACATTTGCCTCCAGTGTTCATCTGTCGTTCCGTCTTTCGTCACCGCATCGAGATCGACCCAGACGACCCGGTCGCTCGCAATCTCCGCTTCGATCCACAAGAAACCCTCGCCCCAAGTGTCGCTTCATCGATCACTCAGCCATCGAGTCGGACGGCGAGGGTGTTGACGTCCCTTCTACCGCTACCACTCCAGACGTAATTGTTATTCCTTCTTCTCTTCCTCCGAAGAAAGACTTCCTTCGGCATATAATTGCCTCTGGAAAGAAGAAGGCTGCTGCCGTAAAGTCGTCGTAGAAGCCAATCAAACGTTGATCGAAACACTTTTCTGTGTCATCTATTCGCATCAAAATAGGCCAACCAAGGACGTCGGAACACTATGCCTGCTGCTTCCGTCAAAGTTGCTTCTTTGATTTTTCCCTCCCCCGTGCCTGCTCCTCCGACTCCATTTCAGCCGACTACATCTACAGGTAATCTTTCCCAGTCTCTTTTGTAGCCTAATGATCCACCTCTTGGATCTGTTCCTCCACCTGCAAGGGTTACGACTACTCTCTCCGTCGAACCTCTCTCTAAAGCTCTTCTTCCCTTCGCTCCTATTTCTCCATCTTCATTCCCTTTCTCGGCCTGCAAGCCGAAGGATTCCTCCCTTGTTTGCGATCTCTGCCAGCTGAAGGTGTCTAGAAAAAAGCAGCTCGAGCAGCACAGAGGAGGTAAGAAGTGTCGGAAACGCGCCGAGAGGAGAACATAAATTACTCACTCTGTCTGCTGCAATCGCTTGTTTCAGACAAGCCACGACTGTGACAAACAAATCAAGCGTAGAAACAAGTAAACTGCATCTGGGATCACTGTGTATCTTCTTTGCCCAATCACAGGTTCCAATCACTGTACTGCATTAAATCATGGATTCCTCTGCAGTTCGTATCGGCAGTCTCAAAAAGCTCCGCGATGACAACTTTCCCATCTGGAAGTCCCGTATGCAGCTATTATTCTTGTTAAGAGAAGTTGACGACCACTTCACAGAAGACTCTCTGGAGACTTCTTCAGTAGCATACTCCTCATGGAAGAAATCAGATTGTAAGGCACGCGGATTTACCGGACTGACTCTCTCTGATACACATCTCTAGCAGATTCAACATTCCAGCACCGCTAAAGTCATGTGCTCTCTCATTTGTGACATCTTTGAAAACAATCTCTTTTAAACAAGTTGGCTGCAAGGTGACGCTCTGACACTGAAAAGATGAAAGAAAACGTGAAGTTACTTCGGTTTGGCGCTAGAATTCGTCAGCTTGCAGCCACCCTGAAGGCAATGTCGGTCAAAGTAGAGGATAGTTAGATGGCCATGGCCTTTCTAAATGGACCTCGTGATCGTTTTGAAAGTATTATCTCTCAACTTGATGCTGCCTACATTGATGGCGACAAACGTTCATTCGAATTCTTCCAGAGTCGATGCCATAAGGAGGAAAAACTTCATGCTCAACTTGATCATGATGCCTTGAAAGCCTCGGAGTCTGCAGCACTTCTAGTCAAAGAACGTCTGTAGTTAAAGAGATGTCCCTCTACAGAAATATGCATACAATGCGGAAAACATCTGGAAAGTAGTCGCTGCTTCAAAAAGTACCTCCACGTCGCTACTGTTGTCCATCCTGCTCAAGCTCGTCTAGAAAAGGCCCATATTAGTGGAAGGGTCGCGTAGCATCACAGGAAAGTCTTATTGACGGAGAGACAAAGGACCTTGTATGTCTACTGAGAATCTCTGAAAATCCAAATTTGGCTCACTTGAATAGTGTTCGGTACGTTAAAACAGGATCTATTCCGGGTGGCAGTTATATCGAGAGTTCCAGCTGTCTGGTCAATCTCTCCGAACAGACGAATGTCGCACTACAGACCATTGGCACATAAAGCTCACTTTCGAATGAATGGGTTATTGATTCGGGATGCACTTCGCATGTGACGCATGATCGCTCAGCTTTCATTTCGTACAATCCCTCTTCCTTCAATTCAGCACTGGATCTGAAAGCTGACTCCTCAGCGCCCATCAACTGATCAGGAGATGTAATCCTGACTCTTCAACCGAGTGGTGCGACAGTCAAATGCATGCAGGAGAACGTTCTGCACATCTCGAGCTTGCGCTATCAGTTGCTTTCAGTACCTTCCATGGGGTATCGACTGAACAGCTCTCACATCAATCGCCTCAAGGGCGTTTCTCTCGTCAGTGGTACAAACGGATCTACCATGGCCACTGGAACACTTTTTAGAGGTTTATATACATCGTAAATAGCCCAGGACTCGTCAATGCCTACTGATTCAGAGGTATCTTGGCTTACTTCCCTTGCAACATCGCACGAACGACTTGCATAAGTCAACGCCAGTGCGATCAGGTCAATGGTCAGAAATGGGGCCGTACAGGGCATTAAGCTCAAATATTCAAACGAGAATGACTCTTGCGTTGGTTGAATCATCGAAAAGTCGCATCGTGCCCCGATTCCTAAGACAAGGGATACTCGTTCTACAAAGCTCCTTAACTTAGCTCACTCAGATGTTTTGGGACCTGTCGAAACTCCTTCGGTTGGTGGCGCAAGGTTTTTTGTAACATTTATTGACGACTAATCCAAAAGAACGACCGTATATACTCTGAAGCACTAGTCCAATGTTCTGTAATGTTTCAAAAATTACAAGGCACTCTCAGAAAAAGACACTGGCCGATTTTTAAGGGAACTTCACGCTCATGAATTTCATGACAAAAATATCGCTCCGGAAGAAGACCATTTTCTCCTCAAAGAGTTGCGATCTGACAATGGAGGGGAGTATCTCTCTTCCGCTTTCAAGGATTTACTCGACTCATAATTTTTTTCAATATCAGCTCACCGTATCAAACATGTCTCAGCAAAATAGTGTTGCTAAACGAATGAATCGTACTCTTTTCAACCTTGTCCGCTCGGTTTTGCATTATAAGAGTCTTCGTAAACACTTCTGGGCAGATGCTCTCTCCATCACTGTTTATGTTCTGAGCCGAGTAACCTCCAGCGTTCTACCAGATAACTCTTCCGCATATTTCCTTTGGAGCGGTATAATTCAAAATATATCTCATCTGCGAGTATTTGGATCACGATACTGGTATGTAATCCCCAGAGAAGACCTTAAAACGCTGGACCTTAGATCAAGGGAAGCCCTCATGATGTGTTTCTCCTTGAAAAGTTTACAAGCTTTGGGATATCCAGGCAGAGAAAATGGTTATATCTCGAGACGTAATATTCAATGAGTCTGGAAAATCAAAAGGTCAATGTACTACGGAAGATACAGAAGAATATTCCGAGCAATACCATTTCCCATTTGGAGAGAAGTCCTCAGTGGGAGACATTTCCTTTCAGTCAGTTGCAGCTCAAGATAATAAAGAAATAGCCGAGTCCCCGCAAAAAGACAATCAACTTTCACTTCAGGATGACTCCTGTCAGTAATCCCCCGTCGCTTATCTAGAGTATCCAGGAAGCCAAAAAAGTGGGGGTTTCCTTGATCGACAGAAGATGTATCTCTTATTTATGATACTGCATCTACCTCCGCTGACATACCTGCTTCGTATGAAGACGCTACTTCTCTCGAGAATATCGATTTATGGATGCCAAGAATGAATAAAGAAGAAAATTCCGTTCGAGAAAATGGAACGTTCAAACTCGCCCAACGGAAAACAGGAATGTACGTAATTCCTTGACGCTAACTTTTCCGCGTGAAATCGGAAATTGGATTGAAAGTCCCCATCATCGGGATTCAGGCGGGTCTCTGGATTGGAGTTTAATTACACGTATGCTCCTGTGGTTTCTCTGTCTTTTGTCCGCATGTTTCTTTGTTTGATGAATCTACTCGATCTCGAATGTGATGATATAGACGTAGTGAACGCATTCCTTTACGGAGACTTGGAGAAGGGGATATATATGGAAGTTTGATCCGGTTTCCGTAATGCAAACAATTCTGATTAGGTTTGAAGACTTCTGAAAGCTTGGTACGGGTTGAAGCAGGCCACAAGTCAATTGTAAGACAAAATAAACGAGTTTTACCTCAAATCTTCGACTCGAAAGCAACTTAAATGAATAATGCCTTTATTTATATAGGCACGGTAGCCTAGTCTCAATAATTGTGCTTTACGTCTATGATATCTTGATTGCAGGATCCCATAGAGCTGGATTGGAAAGATTCAAAACTGAGTTGAAGGGCCGCTTTAAGATGAAATATCTTGGTCCATTATCATACACAATAAAAAAATGTAAAAACCTCCAGGACCCTTTTACTGGCGTAATCAGAATCTAGATCCTTTTACTGGCGTAATCAAAATCCTCAGAAAAGAAAAAAGGGGTTTCAACTCCGATTAATGCTTCGTCTTCACAACTGAAATATTCATGTGTCAGAATGGAACCATAGAGTCAAGCTTCTGAATTAATACAGTTGTATGCCCAAAACGGGACTTCTAGAAATATGCAGGAAGGTCAATTGATGATCACCAAAGTTCCATTTGGAAAAACTCATCAACTACCGTAATCAAATACGTTCGTTACTGATATTTAAAGAAGACTAAAGCAACCAATTAGAAATCCGATGGTCTCTTAGAACCATTAGAACAACCGAAAGATAAATGGAACAACATAATCATCGATCTCATCATATCACTTCCAAAGTCGATACACGGAAACAATGGCGTGCTGCAGGTCATAGAAAGTCTTTAAACATGATCAGAATAAAAAAAAAATCAACTCAAAATATCCTGAAACAGCACTGATGGTCAAATAGCTCTTCTGTTCAAGAATTATGTGTACAAAAATTACGGATTACCAGTAAACATCATACTTATATGCAGATGAAGTCCCCATAGCCTTACACTATCAGCAGGGAGTAGGAATTATGAGGAACATGTATAGTTCTCATAATCCCACTTGGTCTCTTACAGAAACTCGGCACTCCATGACATAAATAACTGCCAGTGTGTAAAAAATTAATAAAATGAAGTTATGATTTTGACATATTCGACAAAATTAAATACATTTCTCGCAAACTAAGATTCTGTGCTCAAATTTGGTCCTTTATCCTAATATTTTTCTGTCAATATATGTTTTAGTGCAAATCAGTGCTGAATGCTTATCATGAATTATCATTGTATCCTTCAGTATTTGAAGGTGTCTCCCTAGAAATTGTCTCTAATTTGTAGAGAATATTTGGAGCCTTGCTTGTAAGAGCCATCCCACTGATTGAAGAAGGATCCATGTTGGCTCATTGTCTGTTGATGTGGACTTTACACGAAAAATCATAATATTTTCGTGCTTCCGTAGGCTGTTGTGCGTCTTTGATGTTCCGGATGAGAATTGACGGGATTGTGAAGGATGAAAGAGAAAAAAGCTTTGCAAAAAACCACGCGGTTCCCAGTCCCTTTTCCTGTTCTTCATACACCCTGTTATTGTCTTTACTGGGCTTTCGCCCCGCTTACTTACTAATCTTCGTTGCCCTTAAAAGAAAATTTTCGTTTCCCGACGTACTTCTCGTTGGCGAAACACAGGGCCACCTAAGAGCCGGAAGGCGGGCTGGTGCCCCCTACCCATCCACCGTGGACCGATTTCAACCACATTCTCCCAGGTTCGCCTTCGTTGCAACTCTTTACGTTTCGCGCTCATGACAGCAGTGTTCAGCTTGCACTACCGCTTCCCCAATTCAATCAGATAATCGTGCCCCGAAACTTTGTACATCCATGGGAATCACCTCATATATTTTCCGCACGAAAAGGAGAACAACATGTTCCACGAAAATCCAAGTCGCCTTGATAGGAGTCGATCTCTCCCGTGCAGCATCACATCCTTTCATTTAGCCTTTAACTGCAATATTCCACAGGAAAATGTCTGATATCAGAATTATAGGAGCCCTGGACTGAATTTCTCGAAGCCAACTGAAAATTATTTCGACGTTCCATTCGTCAGCAAGCTAGCCATCTACCATTCCAAAATTTGAGGCATCAATTATTACAAGTTTTTAGTACGCCATGTCGTACAAGCACAGAGTAACTAAGGCTTTACTTCTGCGTTGCCAGATACGACAAGGCTCCTCCCCATTTTAATCTCTACTCTTGTAGGATGACATACGGGTTCATTTTCAGTTGTCACAGGTCTTGCAGAATATATTGCGAATAGAGCCATAGAGCTTCTCTCGAGGTTGAGATCTATTATTTTGCAACGGAATGTCGTGTCAGTAATCTTTTATAGCGCGAGCTGCCTCTTATCTAATCTTCCTATAACTTTTTAACAGAATGAATAAGTTTGATGTCCTCTTCTGACAGGTAGTTCATTTCCAGGACCCCCTTGTTTCTTATCTCTCCAGACTCTCACAGTAAATACATCCCCTATTTTAATTTACAACCCTGCCTTCCAAAATGGTGCAGTTATCTGGAACGCTGAGAAGTAAATTTCTTGCTGACGATATTGTTGATACGAAACCGGTCCTTACTGCAAATTACTGGTTCCTTCGTACCTAGATAAATCCTTGTCCTATTCTTCTTTAAAACAATTGTACTAACTTTTTTTCAAAAAAAGGAAATCATACAAGTCATTTTCCTATATGATTCCAAATTCACTATATAAATCCATTATCTATTCTGTGTTTCAAGATTTATTCCTCCCCTTTAGAGGAGAACCTCTCAAATCATTATTTGCTTCGAACGACAAGTTCATTTCCGATTTTTTTATCAAGCAGATATTCTAATTTTCCCTTAACGCATGCAAATTCGAAGCCGCAGCATCGCTTCGCATCTTTTCATTTCGACAAAGGCCGGGAAAACTATCAAAAACATGCCCTTATATTAAGCGCTCTAGTGATGTAGTTGAAGCAACACCCCTATAATCAGCCACTCCATCGGCTCGCCCGGACACCTCCTTAATTTGCCATCGAAGCGACCCAGCTCCTCCCGTCCTACACCATCGCCAAATCACCATAGCCCGTTGCTGCTTTACCAGTCTAACTTTAATTGGAAATAGGCTAACTAACTACCATCAATATATCAGGAGTATGGATCGGTTACGCGTCTTGAAGTGAGTCAGTCGTCAATTCGTGGAGAAGGCAGAGGTGAAGGGGGTCGAGGAGGTTGAGGCAGATGTGGGGGATCCGAAGATGAGGAGGAATGGATAGACCCGTAAGAGCCGTTGGTGCACAACCTTGATTGAGCTGCTGTGGAATACGGAGTGGACAGTAAGCGTCTGTCCGTAATCTAAGACTCCTCTTTTTGGGAGTAGCGTAATCTGAGGGTCTTCAGTAATGATTGCAGAATCTTGATATGTCCAAGGAGAATATATTTCTTTCTGGGCCGTTCGACAGAGTTTTTGGGGACCGAATTAAAGTTTTGGATACTTAGAGGGCTTTTTAATCTGAAATCGAGGATGAAGACTTTGAGGAGTAGATATAAATATTTATTCTGAGAGTACTACGTGTTTATGTTATTTAGTAATTTTGCTTGAGAATTTTGGGTTCGCCGAAAAGTCTCTGTAAGATGATAAATATCTTTCTATGGGAGAGCGTGAGCAAAGTGGCAGACAAATTCAAGAGCAGAATCAAATAGTTGGGAAATTGAAAATCAAATTCTGACCCTAGAAGCATACCTTTCTAGCTATTGTCTGATAAAAGGTTGCAGAACCAAATCATTCCATTTTCACCTGAGCCCATTGCCCCCCCGTCCTTATGCACCTCATTTTGTACCCGTAACTATATAACGGTGCCACTTATGTAGCTTTCAACACCTCCATTCTCAGCTAAATTGTTTTACAAATCTCATCCGCAGCGGTTTTTCCTATCTTTAACCTCACTAAATTAGCAACTTGAGTTATTCATGTTACAACGTCTAACAGATTCATGCTATGAGATATTTAATGTAAAGAGGAATGCAGTAGGTTAGGGATATCAGAGTCTTTCGAGTCTTACATCCATACCAAAGCTAGCAGCATATATATTGCAGCTCGGTTAAGTCAAAACATATTTATTGACCAGTTAAAAGGCTCCGATGAAAGAAATTAAGGCATGAAATATTATGCTGTTGAAATGAAAATTATGAATTTATAACAAAAGGTCTCAATCGATGATCAAACACGAGCAATCGATGATCAAACACAAGCAGTCGACCTTTCATGTTAAATTCATATTTAAATTCATACGGTAGCTTTGTTTACTGTTAGGGATAAGTCTTCAGAAGATAATATTCTTAGAGCCAAATATCCCAGGACAGACGCGTTGAAAGCTACAACAGTGCTACTGAAGTGTGTTTTTGGGAATGAGAAGAGATGAATATGGACTGGGGCCAAGGTATTACAAATAAGTACAGAAGGGGCAGGGTCTACAACCTATGCTCTGGGACTAGCTTTAAAAAATGTTTCTTCAGTCATAATTAGGCTTTAAAATTCTGGACTACTTTAGTCTGCACTTGAAGTTGTCTCCCAACTTGCTTGCCCTCTTCTAGAGGAAGAATTTTTTCAGCTTACATAGATTTTTGGCTCACCCAAAAGTCTCAGTCAAACATACTAAATATTATAAAATGTATTAGACGGAATCGTTTGGACGATAATTACTAATAGATAGATACTATCAGGATAAATATATATTTACTCCTTAAATCTTTATCCTTGAGATAAGAGCCAAAAATTCCTCCAAAATATCCATATTTCCTATGCAATCTATTAGTGCTAGTTTTTGTAGGCACTGGAAGTGGTTCTCTGGTTTTTTTATTATCTCACCTCCATCTGAGGATTTTAATTTTATTTGTTTTCTTCTTTCTTTTTCATTTCTTTCTCTTATATTTTTGGTCCTAGCAATAGGAGCTCAATAAAAAAATCTAATTCCATTTCCTTTCTACAAGGAAGAAAGGTATCCTACGATTATTGTTACTGCACAGGTCGGTTTGTAGGTATATATCCTGAGTGACCGTGATTTCGCATGAAGTAGAACGCGGGGGATCCTTCCTTTCCGTTAGCCTCAGTTCTTCATTCTAGTTCCATCCACCAGACTGGTGAATAGCCTGCTACGTCGCATTGATAAGCTGGATATCGCAGGTCCGACAATAAAATTAGGGCTCCTTCTCCTTCTTATTCCTCTTCCTCCTTTTACGATCCGTCGCGAAATTGAAGGCAGTAGTACAGGAGTGGTCTATCCGGGCCTGAGATCGAAAACAAGTGGCTCCGGAAGAAGAAACAAGGGCTGTTGTGCAATGAGTGGGCCGGTAGGCGCGCTGTGGAGATCGGAGTGTCGGTTTTGAGTTACTACAGAACTGCGAGGAAGGCCTGACGCAGACGAAGTTTCGTCGAGATTCGGATTCCGCTGACCTTTCCTCGGCTTCTGCGTCAATGATGTAGTGCCGTGGCTACTAAATGTAGTGCGATCCGACTTCTGTTTCTCTAGTGATTTTTTCTGCAAATAGCTTTGGAAAAAACAGAACCAAGAGAGACAAAAAAGTTCGCAATCTACGGGTGCTCGGTTTCCCCCTTTCTCGAGAAACTCAGGCCTTGTGAGCCTTAGGCAGCTTAGTGCCGTAATGGAATTGGGTCGTAGAGTCTCGTTGCGGAAAATCGCGGTTGCGATGGTGGGATAACACAACGCGGACTCGAAAATCTGATAACCTATCGGTTTCAGCTGGCTTAATTGCGCGCAAATGCGTTTTATATAGCGTGGACTTGAGATTTGTATGGAGTTTTCGCTCGAAGGCCACCTTTTGAAAAGAGGCTAGTCATCAACCCTCGCTAAGGAATTTGATAACGTAGAAAAGTTGGGTACGAAAGAGTAGCTTGCGGGATCGTCAGCTCTGCGATCTACAATCACGGCCTTCGGCGACGGAACTCCTGCCCGTCTTGGGATCTAACGCAAAAATTGAACAAAAAAAAAGAAGATGGTTAACACCTGTAATAACCGAGTTTACAGTGATGAAGTAAAGGGGTTGGTGAAAGAGGACTAAGCCCTCCTGGAACAGACCAGAGGACCTTGAAAGATTATCCCTCTAGCGGTAATTCATCTGGAGGTTGGAAAAGTTGCAAAGAATGTTTTTGAATCGCCTTAAAAGGCGGTAAAGTGGAAAGGGAAAATGGGAAGCAAGCCAAACCACAGACAAGCGAAAATTGAATGAGTGTCCCACTTTTTAGAGACAATTTCGTACTAGACAAGTAAGTTACGGCGTCGTGCTTTGTGACTTTAGAGTACCTCGAGGGTCAGCCTGGGGTCAGGTCTTCCATATACGACCCAAGAACAAACCTACTGAAAGGTAACCTGAATAAATGTAAACCAAATATCCTAATCTAAATTCCGCTAACCACTAAAGCTACTACCACGCAGTGCGTCTACGAAATAAGGTAGTTAAAAATTACTATTACACGTGTTCCATTTACCCCACACTCTTTTCTGTTCCAATTTCCATGGTGTCAATTTTACAGAAATCCCAACAGGCTAGCAACGTGGCATAAGGGTTTCATTCCACGTCATCCGACAATTACCGGCCCCCAATTGCCCTACACTCCGTTATATGAACATCGTCCCTGCTGCTTCCCTCTCTGATATCTTTTTTCGTCCAGTTTAGCAAACTTGCGGCCTTCCCCATGTGTCGTAGTTCCTGGTGCTAGTGTTGATCTTCTGGATTCCTCAAAGGCTTCCGTTTCCCTCCAACCATTCCCTTCTGTAAACATGAAGTTTGAGTAGAGCAATCAATAGGAGTATTACCCTCTAACCTTCAAGCTAGGCACCGGAAGTCCAAGGAGCCAAGTAAAACCAGCAGCAGATTTGGTACTACCTCCTTGGACTTCGATATAAACACCGTAAGTCGAAGAGGATAAAAGAAAAAACTACTTAAGGGCAAGGGATGTCGTTGATAGGTGCTTTTCTGTTTGTGTTCATTGGGTCTGGGCGTGTGTGTGTGTGTGTGGCTTATCCTGCAGATCAAGGCTGGGACCCTTTGTCGACTAGCCTTCATAAGGAGGATACTCAGAACTGAAAAAATCCCCTTTGAAACTAAAAGCTTTAACAAAAACCCAAAAATTAGCCACAATAAATCATATCCACCAGTTTTGGGGAGTTCTACACTATACGGTGGTGTGAAAAGCATAATTAGTGGCCAAGATCCATGCACAGTACTTTAAAATGCTCTCATGCTCCAAATTTG
This sequence comes from Kappaphycus alvarezii, assembly GCA_002205965.3. NCBI lineage: Eukaryota > Rhodophyta > Florideophyceae > Gigartinales > Solieriaceae > Kappaphycus > Kappaphycus alvarezii. Next base: position 563,273 of record NADL03000845.1, read on the forward strand.
TCGCCATTTACAGTACCTTACTTGGCCTTTGAGTGCCGAGTTGGTTCCCAAACATCATCGGACACTTCCGGCCATCTAATAAAGCCCCTTTAAATTCCGTACAATGGCTCAAAATGATATGTAGCCTCGTCGGGCATATTAAGATCATCTAGCTCCTCCTCAAGACTCTCAAACTTTTCGTCATACCCAGAAGAGGATTTCGAGATTACTATTACTCCTCATTATCCCTTTTGTCCTCTACAGCAGTTTTTCCACGGTTTAACACCAGTGACTCCCATGGGTCCAACCAATTCTTATCACCTGACGATCCCTCTACATCCGCCTAAGTCTACTCTGGCTCCGGAACTTTATTTTTCTCCTCTTCCTCCCTCTTTCTATGCTTCCTCGAAGCAGTGGTTGCGGTCTCACGCTCGAACGCGTTCGCGGTCCATCCTTCTTGGTACTCGTCGTATTCAGTACCAGAGGGACAGACTTCTTCGATGTTACATTCGTGAATCTACTGTCTCCTTCAAACACTCGGGCACAAATTTTCAACCCCTTGACATCTCTGAACACCGCGAAAGCGTCAAAATTCAGAAGTTATCCAGGCTTTATCACCACGCATGAGATGTACGGACTTATTCCAGTACCAGTACTCATGTTTTGAGAGGCAGAACCCCTCAGCAGTCATGATTTTGACAGATGTGGCCAGGAACGTCGCAACGCCAGCGATGTAGACTTTCGGACGGGGGCAAAACGTCCTTATGCGATGAAACGCTGCGGTGATGGTTTCGTCCAACCCAGCATGTCTTACGGCTAGGCTTCCATCAGCCTTTGAGACAGTCCCAACTGTCTCTTTTTTCCATCTAAGACCTTTCAATACCCAGAAATGCCCCACCGTCCCAGGAAATAGCCGTCCCGGATCTCTTTTTAGGAAGCCTCTCCAAATTACTCCCCTCCCCGGTCGCATCCCGTTTCATCGCGCGACTGTTGAAGGCTCTAACAAATTACTTGACGGCAGCAGACTTAGTCGACGTCGGATTCCAGGCTCCGAGCTTTGAACTGGGGAAAGACACTAGCCTGCCTTTCCATGGTAATTCAGCAAGAAAAATTTCATGCAGGAAACTGAAAGTATTTCCTTTACGTGCAGAAATTGTTTCTGGTTATGTTTCTCCCTTCATTTACTTTACTCTGTTTCTCCGTACGAGTCATTTCCACTTGTGCGACGAAAAGTCCATTTCTTCATTCTCTATTATTTTCTTCTTTTCATTTTTTATATGCGATTTCCTTCTCCATTGACTGTAATTTGTTTATTTTTATTGATTTATTTGATCTTCTTAGACAATAAATGTATTTCTCCATAATCAAGATCTCTACGCATGATTTTCGTCATAAATCATCCTTAGAAAGGCTGTTTTCACTGATCCTTACTACCAAAAAAATTTAACTGCACATTTTTGACTCAGTGGGCGTGATAATCTGAACTTTTGACGCCATTTAAACCAGTCGCATTTCGCCTAATATTTATCTACGACACTCCAACAACAAAAAAATGCTTATTTACACCACTTTTGGCATCCACCATGCACTGAATGCTCTCTTCTCGCCCTATTGCCAAATATTATTATCCTCGTCCAATTAAAGTCTCCCGTTTATTCATTTCGGCCCCAACCGACAGAGATTAATACCCTAATCGCCAATCCAAGAAGCGACTGACGGAGAAATTTGCTTGTCATCTGGTAGAGATATAAACACGGTAAGTGGGGAATGGGGACTGCGAAATAGAGGGAGGTGATGCGATTGAGTTCTTGGAAAGGTAGTGTCCCCAGAGCTCGTCTGCAAGGTATAAGAATGGGAGTATATTGGATCTGAGTCCGAATGTGAAGAAAGGGAGTCTCAGAGGTCTAGAGGTTAAGAAAGGGGTGGTACAATGGGCAACTATGGAGTGTGGAAAAAGAATTATTTGGAACAGCTGGTCCCGACCATCGGTCCGGTCGAAGGGACATTGGATGAGTCGGATTTCTCGCAGGGAGAAATATGGAATCATGAGCCGCTCTGGGATGTTTGTAGGATATATGTGGGGACTATACGAGTGCTAGTGACGTCTTTAGGGAAGTGGTCGATTCTTATCAGGAAGATGGAGTGTTAAGGGAGTAGATATATTTAGTTCTTCCAAGTGTCTTTTTTCAAATTTGCTGCATCCACATTAAGTCTTTTCTTACCTTTTCTGGTGCTTTTCGTAGTTTTATCGAGATTTTAGTTTGGAAAAAAGTCTATATAAGCTGAATAATTTTCTTTCTTGAGGAGAGGGGAGGGGAGCTCAATGATTCGTACATTGACTCGAACATCAGTGCATGTAATTAAAATGACATTGAGATCCACATCTCCAAATAAATCCCAGCCAATCAATACATCGCAATAAAGAAACTACTTTTTAAATCAGTTGGGAGTAAACTTCAAACCAAAAATCTTCAATATGCTTCTTAGCCTCTAAAAGGGGTGGTAGAACCTGCTCTTTTACAGTCGGTCACAAGAACAGATACTATTATTTTACAAAAACTCCAAAGTGTTGTACGTTAACGTCTGATTAGCACCTTAGTCGCTTGCAACGACTGTCATCTCGAGTTTTAGTGATTCCCTTTCAATTTGACTCCATTTTTACCAATCAAAATCTTTGGTGTCTCCGCTTCTTCTCTTCTTTGGCTGCGTTGAGGCACATGAAGGGGTTGAAACTCTTCGCTATCGTATATGAGTGGCAAGAAGGTTGACGAGGGTAACATAAAAGTAGTCCGAGTCACCGGAATGAAGTGATGCGTTCAGTAAAGTTTTTTTTAAGAATGGTCTGATTCGAAAACATACACTATCGCCACGGACGCTAGGTGTATTCTCGCTTGTATACTGTACTTTATAGTAAAACGGAGAGGGATTTTGGATTTTCTACTGAATTAGAAAGCCGGCCGTATGCCTGCTTTTTAGGGAAATTTAAGTATTATTGGCCCCCCTCTAGGGTATACCGCGCCGCAACAGACCATATCTTCCAAACATGAATGAAACCCAAATTCGGTCCCCTGATTAGGGATATGAGGCAGCTAATAACTGGAACAGTAGTGGTTGGTTCTAAATATAGGACACGGAGTGAGGCAGTCGGCCCTACAGGACTGGCGTGGGGCATTATAAAATCGTATTTTTTTACGTCGATGGGTATTAGTTGCATCCCTTATGCACCTGTGAGCCCAAATTATTCATCAAAATCCCAAATTTCCAAGTAGGAAAGAGGGAGGTTCATTTAATGTAGTGGAAACATTGCCTAAAATCAGGATATTGGCTGTCAAGGCGATTTAAATTCCATTCTTGTAGAAAGCTAGGGCCATCGACATTCTATACTAGAATGCGTATGGGAGGCCAGCCATCAGACAAGTTGGGTCGAGGTTGTTGCCAACGTCGAGTGTCGCTGCAAAAGAAGGGGCAAAGGTTTGGGTGCTTTACTCTTGGAATATATATCCTGTCTATCCCATGGTTTTTCAGACAACCACAATCGATTCAAAAAGGTTATACCGACACAGTAATGGGGAAGGAACTACTCTCCCTAAAAAGCTATCTTAGGGCCAGCCATCAAGCAGGCCGCATAAGACATGACGGCTGCTGCAGCGTGCCTTTGCATCAAAACCTCTCGAACCTTTCCGTACGTGTCCAGTGCCCTGACGGCCACGTTCCTTGCAACTTCATTTAGCACTGAACATGAATCCAGGTGCCACCCTCCAAGCGTGGAGATTGGCAAAAGCACGAGCCTACCTCTGGTGGAGGTCGCGATAAAATATTGGTGTCTTCTATGCTTTGCATTTCGCGCCGCATTCAGGGAGGACATCGGGCTGAAGGCCCTCACTCTCCTATTGGAGGGAGCAAGGGGATTCACTAAGGTAACTGATACGGGTAAATCTTCAGGAGAAGAGATACTCAGAACTAACTACCCCAAGAAGGAGCTGTTGCAAGCGACAAAAGTGCAACCATGGTATAGTTGAACGAACAAAAAGGAGTGAATAAGGAAGACAGTTGAGAGGGCTACAAGCAAGTATGAAAGGGGCGAGGTCTACCACTGGTGCTCTGTGAAAAGCGTGGGAAAATTGTTTCTTGGGTCTGAAGTTGACTCTCAACTTCCTACTATTCGGGAATTGACTTCAAGTTGTCTGCCAACTTGTTTTATGATTTTTGTGCTACTTAATATGATGAGCGCCCCGCTCGGGTATGCTGGCTCACAAATACTCCTACCATTTCATGCAAACAGCCCCTTATATAGAGTTTTCAACCCTCACAATTTGTAGCACCTATACAATACCTATGTGCCATACGTATCTGCACGAAAGCATCACCTTTAATGATCAATACTCAGGAGACCATTAGCGCCATATAGCGCATGGTCTGGGACTACACAGTAGGGGCCAAATCGGTGGTCTGGTCAAGACGCCGCCGAGTAGCAGACGCAGCAACGTATTGGACAATCAGGCATACGAATCTAACGAGGAGCGAATGTTTCTCGGCGGCAACAGAGGTACCACGCGTGGTGGCGAGGAAGTGGGCGACTTGTTGCACGGCTTGATCAAACCCGGGTCCAGTGCAACCATAGACATCAGCAACCATGGGGTGAAGGTCCAGTCCGTAGTATTCGCATAAAGTATGGTAATGGCGGCGTTTCTCTGATTCTTTCTTGGAGATATGGCCATGTGGAGGACAAGAAGGAAAACCCGGATGAGTGCAGACTGATGACAGAGACATCAAAGGCCTGCGGGCTGGCGGCGAACTCGGAGTCATTAATAAACACATCTAGGCGGAGCTGGGTCGCGGAAGAAGCAGAAGGATAAATGCGGTCAATTCGCATCTGCACCGCTGCAGTACGGTGCAAAGCATCCCTCTAAAAATAATCGAAAATAAAATTGCAACTACAGTGACGTGGTGGTAAATCTTTATTGGTTGTACAATGTTGCACAGAAGCGTGCGGAGGGTATTCATAAATTAACTACGGATGCGGGCGGCGGGTAGAAACCTGTCGGGCCTGCATTATTTGGAGACTAAATGCAAAACGGGTAACGAAGTCGGGGAGCTCCTGTTGAGGTGACAGCGCAGCCAGCGCAGCATGCCACCTCATCCAACGAAGCATGCCAGCTCATAAAGCACAGCATGCCAAGAAGAAGAGGAAGACTTTACCAAGCAGAAAAGGGGGGGCTCGCGGCCCTTCAAAAGGGGAGAATCTATCCGAGCCAGGAGCGGTTGAGTTGTCGTCGGTTGATCGCGACAGAAGTTCGTTGCTGTATGAGCGAACTGATAATCGTGAACAAGCGATCGCGCTAGAAGGCAGGGCTACTGCCTTTCCGTAGAGCGATGTACTCAGCAATTCTGGACAGACCTTGTTCGGCACCGGGACCGGCAGACCCGTATATATCGAAAGCCATCGGGTGGAAGTCGATACGTAGTTCGGCGCAGAGGTGGCCATAGTGGAGAGATTTTGCGGGCTCAGATGCAGTAAGGGCAGCGAGGGGCGTGTGAATCCGCTGTTGGGCGTATGGAGCGAAGTGGGGGCTGATGACAGTGACGTCGTAGCCCTGGGGGACGGGATACCTTGGAAATGAGGCGGCCGCGAACACAATTGTGGCGCGTGCCAAATATTATCTAGAAGTTACATTATATCAGTAAAATCAAAAAATTCGGTCACTCCGCTGCTTCCCATTGCATGGATTTCTGGTCTCGTGCAGTGGAGACCATGGCGTGGCTCTACGACAGGATGACGAGCAGCTCTTGCCAGACCTTTCGCGAGAAGGTTTACTTGGCGATCATGTCGGTTGATCCTGTAGGCTCTATGCAGGCAGTGTATGAGATGATCGCCATTTACATCGAGTGTGTCCGGGCAATTCCTTCTCGGGCATGGCGTGCCAGGGTGAAAAAGTGAGACTTGACAGTAGTAAAGAAGCCGCACCGAGAATTCTCGAGGTTCAATGCTTGTCTGTAGTCCGGGGCATGGGGGACAATAAACTCATTCCTTAGCTCCCGGGAGGGCCATAGACGCGCAAAACGTCTGCCTCCTCGAATCCCGAAGAGGAATTCGTTCTTGCACTGCTTCATGGATTGCGTCCATCAGCTTCTTTTGCGATGGTGTTTTTTGCGAGCAAATTACACTGAACGGGATAATCCTAGTCGGCAGGCAAGAGGTCGACCACCTCCAATGGGCGTCTGCAGCTGCTTCGTATGTTCCCAGCTTCTTAATAGGAGTTGGGAGCAAGGTCTTGCAAAGCTTGCTAGATGATGAGCTAGAAGCCAAGAACGCCGCAGCCGCGATGTTCTTCGCGAGGTGAGTCCGATCCCAAGAGATGGTTTTTTCTTGTCCTTTGGTTTGACCGGCAGTTGGAGTTCTCGGAATACTTCCGAGTCCAGTACTCCCCCCTGCCAGGTTTCGAACACAGTCCTCCATTATCCTGTCGAGCTCTTCCGCTCCTTCTCCGGTGCAAGACGGGGGCACTACCCGCAACAAATAGCCTACTTTGCGAACGCCAAAACAGATACGCAGTAGCTGGAATGCCACTTGCTTATTCTCAAGGTCAGCAATGGTCTCGAGGAATGGTCTGAGAGATAATACATGGTTCGTAAAGGACCGTGTGGTGTATTCCTTAGTACCGACGGGGGCGTTCAAGACGGAAGTACCCTCGCTGTACTCTTGCTTAATCCCGTCTGGGTAGAGACTCTGTACTGACCCTGGAGGGGCTGTAGGCCACCAGACGGTGCACTTCGGCAGCGAAAAGTGCAGTCCTCGGTTTTTTGCATCCACGGAGCGAAGTACAATGGCTTTGAAGATTTGGTCGTGGCGCCCGATAATGTACCCGTCATTGTGGTACCACAGTTGAAGTAACAACTTTGCCAAATCTCTGTTCTCCCCTTCCTCTGAACTGAAGAGTTCTGGCATTTTGCTGATAATAGGGTGCAGCACCAGGTCGAAGAGGAGTCTGATAGGGGTAAATCGTCGGGAGAAGAGATACTTAGAACCAACTACCCCAAGACGGAGGTGTTGCGAGCGACAAAAGTGCTACCGTGGTATAGTTGAACAAATAAAAAGGAGTGTATATGGGAGAGAGTTGAGAGGGCTACAAGCAAGTATAATAGGGGCAGCGTCTACCACTGATGCTCTGCGACCAGCTTAGGAAAAAGTTTTCTTGGGTCTGAAGTTGACTCTCAACTTCCTACTACTCGGAGCTTGACCTGAAGTTGTCTGCCAACTTGCTTGATCTCTCCATGAGGAAGCAGTTTACTCAGCTTATATAGACTTTTGGCTACCCGTAAAGTCCAAACAAAAACTACAGAAGATACCAAGAAATGCATAAAAATACTTTGTGTGGACAATATGCTCTAAGCAAAAGATACTTAAGAAACTAACAATTAATTTGGTCCTCTTATTTCCCATTTTCTAAATCAGATCCAAACAACTCCTCTAAAATATCCATGCTGTCCAAGCAGTCCCCACAAATATCTGCGAATGGCTCACAGCTCTCTATTCCCCCCTGGGAGATATCTAGATTACTAAAGATATCTCCATCCGGTTCCATCGTGGGCACAACTTGATCCATACTCTCCATTCCAGGCCCCACCAGTCCAACACTTTCCATTCCCCTTATTCCCTCATCCTCCTCCTCCTCTTCCTCCTCCCCATACTCCTCCTCATCCTCCTCGTCATCCTCCTCATCTTCCTCATCCTCCTCATCCTCCTCATCCTCCTCATCCTCCTCCTCATCCTCCTCCTCCTCCTCCTGAGCCTCGTGCACTAGCTCAGGGGCTAACCATTCCTCGAAGGATCCCCGCTCTCCTCCTCGACCTTCTCAGCCTCTCCCTCACTTACCTCCCTCGCTTCTTCTTCTATGAAGAGGCGGCGAACGTACTCGATGATTTGCTTCTTTGTTTGCCGCCGGATGTAGTCGTCGGCATCGGTTGGCCCGTAGGCGGCGAGACGAAGGCCATTGATGGGACGGAAAGGGCGGTTTTTGGAAATAGGGACAGAGGGGCGAAGGTTGTTCATTTTGATAGACGTTGGGGAACGGGAGGCAATGTAGGGTGTTTTGGGTGTGTGGGGGGGAGAGGGTTGATGAGTAAAATGATCGGGGGCATTTGGAACTTAGAATAAAGGGGTTTAAATAGGCTCCCGGGCAGGTTCTGTAGATTAGGAATAGGTAAAATAAATCGGCAAGGGATTTTTGCAGTAGTGCATTTGCGCCCTTCTTCTCAAAAAAGGCGAATTTGGAGGAGGAGGTAAGCTAAAAGGGAAAAGGGACTTGATTTGGGGTCGATTCAGAGGGTTAAATACAGTATAAAAATATCTAGATAAAATGGAAGTAAATTTGGAAATGACGGTGGGAGAAGTTAGGGGCGTGATCGTTGTAGGTTGCTGGATTACACGAAGGGAGGACCAATTCCTGTATTACATGAAGGGAAGACCATTTCCTGTATTACAGAGTCCTCCAAGGTTGTCTTCCTGTTGGGTCCCGCAGACGCTTCTTATTGTGTGACTACCTATCCACAGGAATGCGGGCTCGTTTGCATAGCAATATGGGACCCAAGGCTGTAACTCTGGGCATAGCTGTCTCACCGCGGTCAGAAAAGCGGGTCTGCTGCACATATAAAAGGGTTCGCGAGATCCACAGTCAATAACCAATATGCTGGGTCACTGTCGTACTCCTGAACGACTCGTCGGATTCCGTGCACGACTGTGTCGGTGCCCGAATTTGTGGCGATACCCTCTTGGAGAGGTTGGAGGTAGTCTGCCGCCTTCTGGGACACTCGCTTCATTAAGCAGCTACCGACCGACCTGCGCAGCGTCTCCCCAACGGCGATTGGCCTATGCGACATGTCCTTTTTCGCCAACGTGGTTAGTGGAGCACCAGCGATCCAAGAAGCGAGAACGGCTGGTGCTTTTCCAGTTGCTAAAACATTAACAGGTCTCGTAAGAGCTGCCAAAAAGCCGGAATTACCCGATGAGGATGGACATCTTAGCAATTCTACCAGGTGGCAAGGCTTTGGACCTGAGCCTCCGGGAGAGGATCCTGGTTTAAAAGCCCTGATAGCGCCAAGGACTTCGTCTTCAGTGATCGGTGGGAAACTACAGTTGGTAGAAGTTGTTTCACTGACTAGAGTTGTTTCATCGGGGGCCCGCTGCGGATGTTTATCGAAAAGGGCATCGATTACATCACGAGTAGTTGGTAGAACGCCTAGCGAGCGCAAAGCTTGTGCAGCCTTTCCGTACGCACCTTCTTTGGCCAGTTTTGTCGCCCTTTTTACATTGACCTGTTGCTGGTCCGAAATGGAGCGAGCTCGTGCCGTGCAGTGTTTGAGCTGATCGAGTGCTTGCGCCTATACTGTTCTTAAGTGCTTCGCGTTCCATAAATCTATTCTTTCCCTCATTTTGTCCGTAGTAGAGTCCTACCGGTATTCACTGGAGCAGGAATCTGAGGAGTGAATGTTCGTAAGCATAACTGCTGGGAACAGAAATATTTTTGTGAGCGCCTGAGTTGCTCGCGAATTATCAGCAAGACAAGCGTTCACTGCATCGTCCGTCGACTTTGCATAGGTCTCTGCTATAAAACAGCGGAACTTTGTCGGTATATGCGACATGACTGGGGTTTGGGTTGTGAAGATCTCTTTTAGAGATGGCAGATACTGTTCACAAAGATCGGGGTTTTGTAAACGGACGAAAGATATAGGGCAACCGACTTTGTTGGAAAGGGGCAGGCTGTACCTTCGCCTTGCGAACAACAGATCTGCTTCCGTGTGCGTCGCAAGGCAAATGCACTGGGCTGACATGAAAGGGGGCTCGGTGGATCCCCTAACAATCCTAAAGGAGCAGGCTCTTCCATCTAGCTTTGAGGCTTGAGAGCCGTTTATAAATTTTGGGCCCGAAGATGACTACCAACTTCGTTGCTACTGTAGTATCTCTTTTGAAGTTATCTGCCAACTTGTTTCACCTCCACAAGAGGAGGCAGTTTACTCAGCTCATATAGACTTTTCGGCTAACCCGAAAGTCTCAAAGAAACACACTAAGAACCAAAAATGAATCAAATGGAATCATATGAACGAGAATGACTAACAGAAGATACTATCAGGATAAAGATCTAGATTCTTCCTTAATATCTTAATTCTCTAGATCAGAGCCAAACATTTCCCCCAAAAAGTCCATCCCGCCCAAGCAGTCCCCACAAATATCCGCGAACGGCTTAGAATTCTCCATTGCTTCCTGCTAAATATCTAGACCACTGAAGATGCCCCCGTCCGGTTCCAGAGTCGGGATCACCCGGTACATATTATTCAGCCCCTGCCCCACCTCAATGGCTTCCTCTGCCTCATCTTCTTCACTCCCCTCCTCATTCTCCTCATCATCCTCGTCATCGTCCATTTCATCGTCCTCGCCACCCCCGTAAACTAAATCCGGGGCCATCCACGCCTCAAAAGACTTGTCGAGCTCATCCTATTCCTTCTCCGCCTCAACCTCACTGACTTCTTCTGCCTCACCTTCGATGAAGAGTTCTTGAACGAACTATATGATCTTCTTCTTCATCTGGCGTTGCAGGTAGTTTTCTGCGTCCGTCGGACCATATGCAGCGAGCGCAAGGCCGTTTAAGGGACGAGAGGGTCTATTTTTGGTGATGGGGGCGGAGGGGCGAAGGTTGTTAATTTTGGTTGTAAATGGAGTGGGGCGATTTTGGATGGAGGATAGAGGGTGTGAGGGGGAGGGTAGTGATTGTAGGGGTTGGTGGATCTCAAGGTAAAATAGGTTTAAGTACACCTTTGAGGCGGACTGGAGTAGGTACTAAAAAGTTAAAATCGAAATTGCAGTAGCGCATTTGCGTGAAAATTCTACATAAGGAGTGAATTTGATGAAGAAGGTAAATAAAAAGACGTAAAACGCCGATTTGGAGTAGATTTGGAGGAGAGGATATAGTATTAAAATATCTGGGGAGGATAGTTGACAAATTTGGAAAGTGCGATAAGCGGAGTCAGTGGCGGGATCGTTTTAAATTTCTGGTCCCTTTGGGAGGACCATTTCCTTTAATACACGGTGGGAGGACCATTTCCTGTATTAAACCCACGTTGAAAACTTCCTCACATCAGCCCTCATCTCCTCTCATGCCCACCTCTCCTCCGAACTCCACCTCCCCGCACTTCTTCAATTGCACAATGCCCTCGCATCCATCCAGCTTCAGGGCTCTATCCCTGGTACACAACCTACGCTGTAGATTATCTGTTACAAGTCTCGCCTCGTCTCGTACCTGTCCTGTACCTCCGGAATCGAATCTCCTTCCCGCCGCCTTGCACGCAACCTAACCTGCCCCACACAATCCTCAGGCCTCCGCTTCACCGAATTGCCCGACCCAAGATCCTGAACCACGGTGGAACCTGAAGTGTGGAATATGATGGTTCAATTTCGCCTTGGGAACCCTGTCTTCGTTGACACCGAGCCATGCCCCAGATCCGTTCACTCACGATCCGACCCCCCGCCCCTCCTCGACGCTCTTGGTGTGCATGCTACCAGTTGTCCCTCGCTCGAAGGGTATGTTGGCAGACACAACCACATCCGCGACAAGTTTATTTCTATCCTTCGTCACCCCACCACCCGGCCTTCGTCCTAAGAAGTATTAAACTTTCCCCTGCCAATACCATCTCCCCGCCAACGAGACACTCCGCATGGACATCCTCATCGATGACCTCGCCCTCTCTCCGCGGCCGCAGGCAATCGACACCTTTATTGTCAGCCCCTACACGTCCCGCGCCCTTTACGCCTCTCCACCAAGCATCCAGGAGGGGCCACAACTGGTTTCGAGGCTGTCAAGACCCGTCGATATGCCGGCCTTTGCAACACTGTACAGGCGAAATTCCACCCCCTGGGTCTCAATACTCATGGGGGTCTCGGAAAGACCACCCAGGCTGTCCTGGGGCCTCCTTGCCTCACACATTGCCCGCCGCAGAGGTACGAATTCCTCTTCCGAATACCTCCGACTGCTGAATAAGATCTCTTCTCTCATGTGCGTCTTTGTTCGTAAGCGCTGATAAGAATGAAGATAGGATTTCGAGTTCGATGCCCCCAAAGGTTTACTAAACAGATGCACTCTGGCGTATTAAATAGACAATGATGTGCAGTGGAGAGTGAGGAAGTTGCGATTGAAACACAGCCTACAGTTCGCTATCTAATGATTTCCAAGCTGTGATGGCTGCAGCGGTCCTGGGTGTTTCCCTTTAACATAACTAGTTGATGATTTCCCTCCACTTCAGCTGTAGTGTGCAGGACACATGCAGCCAGAAGTGGCTGCATGTGTCCTGCGTGTTGCTAGCTCATCGCTGTAGTGGATGTATTTCATCCACTACATCTTGGTGTCATATGCACCACACCTCACCCTGCAACTCACGGCTCACGCCGTTTTCGCCGCTCTCCAGCACTGACCACTGCCTAACAGTGGTCCCTGGTTACCCCAATAAAGTGTGTTCTCCCCTCGAAGGGAAATTTTTGGGTGGTTTACATTTGAAAGATACGTACGGCTAAGTTCCGGAGTTATCCAGATAGTGACTACGTTGTGAACATGAGTTAGCGTGTGCGTCAGACCGCCACTCACCATTGCTACTTACTGAACGACCGCCTCGGCAAAGTCCAGTGATATAATGAAAATTGTAGATATTATTTGGCATTCTGTGCTGGCTGCGCTGGAACTCTGCGCTGGCTGCGCTGGTATGCTGCGCTGGCTGTGCTGGCATGCTGCGCTGGCTGCGCTGTCACTGTAATTACAGTTTTATTTTCAATAATTTTTAGAGGGGGGCTTTGCGCCGTACTGTAGCGGTGCCAATAGGGCATATAGGTACTGTATTGGTGCTACGGATTGTGAGGGTTGAAAACTCTATATAAGGGACCGGAAAATATGGACCAAGTGTTCCCGATTCTGGAACTGGGGGGCGTCCTCAGTGGTTTAAATATTTCGCAGGAGGCCATGTAGAATTCTAAGCCGTTCGCGGATATTTATGTGGACTGCCCGGGCGGAATGGATATTTTGGGGGAACTCTTCGGCTCTGATATAGACGAATAAGATATTAGGGAAAGAATCTAGATATTTATCCTGATAGTATCTGCTGTTAGTCATTCTCTTTCACACGATTCAATTTGGTGCATTTTATGGTATTTAGTATGTTTGATTGAGACTTTAGGATTAGCCGAAAGGTCTATATAAGCTGAGTAAAGTGCTTCCTCCTTGAGAGGTCAAGCAAGTTGGCAGACAACTTCAGGTCAAGCTCCGAGTAGTAGGAAGTTGAGAGTCAACTTCAGACCCTAGAAAACTTTTTCCTAAGCTGGTCGCAGAGCATCAGTGGTAGACCCTGCCCCTTTTATACTTGCTTGTAGCCCTCTCAACTCTTCCCATATACACTCCTTTTTTTGTTCAACTATACCACGGTAGCACTTTTGTCGCTCGCAACACCTCCGTCTTGGGGTGGTTGTTCTAAGTATCTCTTCTCCCGACGATTTACCCCTATCATTTGGTACTCTTGTGGAGGGGGTTGCACCCGAGGTATTCGAGTTGAGCAGTCTTAGGGAACCATTCGAGGGGATTTCTTTTCTGTAATCATGGATCTCAACGCTGCTCGTATAACGTTCACAGGGGGCAAGAATGAAGACGTTGAGGAGTTTCTCTATACATATGTCAACGTTGTGATGCGTGAGAAGAGCGATGAAGAGAAGGCCGAAAGTATCTTCGCCTATCTTCATGGTGACGCAAAGCACAAATATAAGGCCAAGTTTATCAACGGGTGGTCTCTTAACGGGAATGGGCGTAACTTCGGTGAGGTATGTGAGTGGCTTGTGAAAGAATATGCTAAGCAGGTAGAACCAGATGAGATGATTCGTACCGCCATAGAGGCCCGGCTCAACTTCGACGATTTGTTAAGCTCATTGGTATACTTGTGTGATCTCTATGAAAAGGCTGGGTTCAACGCCCAAGCCAAGTACGGAATGCTGCGTAAGGCGGCGATGGGGGATAAGCGGCTCTCCGATTTCCTCCTCATCAAGGGCCCTCACACTTTTAATGAACTGAAGGGTACCATAGTAGAATTTGTCAAAAATTCGGAGACGTTTCAGTCACTAAGTGAAATACCGAGGGAAACCCGTACATCTATGCCGATCGTGCATCCTGAAAAGAATTATCAAAGGCCAGCTACTAGCGCAGCAGCATTGGAATCAGTCAGGAGCGATGTCAAAAACTTGGAAGAAAGGTTGGAAACCCGATTCGATAATCGACTTGACATGATAACCTCGCAGTTGGAAAGCCTTACTCTTACCATTAAGAAGAACCAGTCTGGGGCCCCCAAGGCCGCAGAAGTCTGTTCCTACTGTCACAAGCCTGGACACTTTGCAAATAGGTGTCCTGATAATCCACATAGAAACACTCGTTGTGGAAAGTGCGGTCGTTACGGGCATCATGAAAGTAACTGCTGGTCTAAAGACAACAGAAGAGCAAATTTATCGGACGCGAGGAGTGAGTCAGGACCAGAGATGAAAATCTTACAAAACAGGAAGGATCAAAGGTTGGCGGATGCCGGTAATGTATCCATCGCTGAAGAAATCAGTCAAGTTAATGTGACAAAAAGGGATGGGGAAGGGAACGTTTTGTCGAAAAAACCTAGGCTAGATTATGGAATGCTGGAGCATATCCCAGCACCTGTACCTCCTCGAACCAAGAGGCTTGATCAAGTTGTTCCAGGGTGGGAAACACTTCGGCCAAGAAGACGAAAGAGTAAGAAATTTAAGAGTATCCCGAAGGACGTACTAGAATATGTGAAGAAGTACAATTTGGTGGCTGAGCTTGCATCGGCCCCAACTGGGATAACGTTTGGTCAACTTTTGAGGGGCGACGCAGAGGATGCGAGAAAAGAACTCAAAAAAATTATCAGGTCTAATAAGTCCGCTAAGGGTAAGAAACTGTTTCTTCAATCGGCCTCGACAGCACCAAGACGTCTTAAACTAGTACCAGTCAAAGTATTGGGAATGAAAACCCAAGCTCTTTTCGATTCGGGCGCTGTTCCAAACCTTATCTCAGAAACTTTGGTGACAGATTTAGGTCTCGAAATTATTCCAACTACTCGAAGAATAACTGTGGCGGATGGAACCGTCTCAAAATGCATGGGCACTGTTAACAAGGTTTCCGTGTTCTTTGGGGACTCTAAAGTTGATGTAGACTTTCTCGTCATGCCGGAGCTCCCTTTCGATGCAATCATTGGCTGTCCTACCATGGAAAGACTAGGGACCTGCATTGACTTGGGCAACCAAATCGTTTCAGTTAATGTTGACGGCAGAAACGTGAAGATGCCCCTGGATTTCGACAAAAGCACACATCCGGAAGATCTAAGAGAGACGGACAGTGAAGATTTCACTTCTAGCTATGACAGCGAAGATTCCGAACCAACTAACACTTTCGGAAGTGAGAAAGGGTACGCTCGGGGGACAATGAACATGACATGGGACGATTATGATTCTGGGTTTGAAACAGATGAAGAATGGAATTCTAGGGTAGGTTTGACACCTGAATGTGTTTCTTTTTGCGATAATATCGAATCAAAGGACGGAATTCGGGGCATGAAAGAAGATTACAATTGCACGGAAAACAAGAATATATCGAATTCCATATCTGAAGATGTGAGCACGCCGGAAGAGGTCCTTCAAAATTTGGAGGGTGAGGATCAAGAAAAGGACCAGCGCCAAATTGGAGAAATTCAAGAAAAAGTACAGCACCTTCCAGCCCCCGCCTCAATGATAATATCCGACATGTTAACATCTTCCGAAGTAATTGCATGGAGTTTCGATTTAAGACAAGCAAGTGTACCGGTCACTCACTCATTTGAACTTACCGATACTCAACCAATTTACCACAGGCCTAGACGTCAACCGCCAAAATATGACCAATTTATCTCAGAGAATGTTACAAGTATGCTGGAAAATGATATCATTCGGCCAGTTTCATCCCCATGGTCATTTCCAGTTGTGGTCGCACCAAAGAAGGATGGAAAGCTGCGTTTTTGCGTCGATTACCGACAACTGAACCAGAGAATGATACCCGATCGATTTCCGATTCCGAATATGGAGGAAATCCTCGAGGACTTGAAGGACGGGAGATACTTCACCTCAATTGATCTTTACACTGGTTATTGGCAGATTCCATTGGATGAAAAATGCAAGGAAAAAACAACTTTTACCAGCAAAGCCGGTACATTCAGGTTCGAAGTGATGCCTTTTGGTCTCATGAATGCCCCAGCTACATTCCAAAGAATGATGAACGAGGTTTTGAAAGGACTTCCATTTGCAAGAGTTTATATCGATGATGTAGTGATATTCTCAAAAACCTTGGATCAGCACATATCGCATGTCAAGACTGTGGTGGAGAAAATAGCTGCGTACAGCCTGAAAATTAAGTTAAGCAAATGCTTCTTTGCGAAAACGTCTATCCAATTACTCGGTCATATCGTCGATCAAGAGGGAATTAAAGTGGATCCAGAGAAAACGAAAAAAATCAAGTTGGCACCAAGGCCCGCTTCAAAGACGGAGGTTCGAAGCTTCTTAGGACTGGCCTCATATTACAGGAGATTTATCAAAGATTTCGCCAAGACTGCAGCACCGTTACATGCCAGCACAACAAAGAACGGAAAATTTTTATGGAACAAGGAAATGCAAACCGCATTTGAAGAGCTTAAAGATAAGCTATGTGTCCCCCCAGTGCTCATGTATCCAGATTTCAAGAGACCATTTGTTGTGGAGACAGATGCCTCAGAACGGTCTTTGGGTGCCGTTTTGTCCCAAAAAGATGAAAACGGAAGACTACACCCGGTTCAATTCGCAAGTCGCACTCTGAATGATGCGGAAAGGAGATACTCAGTCTGCGAAAAAGAAGCGCTCGCTGTTGTCTTCGCACTGAAAAAGTTTCGCGTATACCTTTTATCACTCGAGAAATTTGTCTTGATAACTGATCACCAGGCACTTAAGACAGCATTCCAAAAGAAAGATGTACATCACCGCTTGGCCCGATGGCTCGACATTTTCGCAGAATATCGGTTTGAAATTGTGTATAGGCCCGGACGCAATAATCAGCCTGCCGACTACCTATCCCGCTTGAGGGATCCACTGATTCCAAATGAAAAAGCTTCCGAGAACATCGTCGGAGTTGCCGAGGTGCAAGTGCCGAACAATAACGAGTACGAAGCTAATATTGACGGACTAATTAAATTCCTGGATGGACTAGAAATGAGAAAGGTTGATATTGAACACAGAAATTGGGTACGCAGGAATCAAAAGGCTTTTACACTATGGAATGGGAAACTCTTCGACACACGAAAGCCGGTCCTCGACTAGTGGCCCCTTTGAAAGAAAGAATGAAGATCTTGAGGACTTTTCATGATGAGTTAGGGCATTGGGATCTCGAAACAACCAAGAATTCGTTACTGAGAGATTCTGGTGGCCCAGTATCCATAAGGACGTCTATAACTTCGTGAAAGCTGCGACAACTGTCAAAAATTCACGCCAATACGAAAGTATATAGACAACTCTAGGCTTTCCAGTTTCCGGTCTCTTTGAAACCTTTCAATTGACTTTGCCGGCCCATTCAAGGAAACCTCTTCCGGAAACAAATATCTCCTTATAGGGTGGAACATCTTACTGGATGGCCAATAGCAGTTGCAGTTGAGGAGGCCAATGCTGAAGTGGTCCTGAGATTCATCGAAAAAGAAATAATTGAACCGTTTGGTCTTCCAAAAGGATCATCTCGGATAACGCACTTTGTTTTACTGCAACTTCACTGCTTCGTTTCTTGGAAGAAAAAGGTATTCAGCTAAAGACAGTTCTCGCATATGCTCCTATGTCAAACGGGAAAGCGGAGAGGATGGTTGGAACCATCAAACGATCAATATCGAAACTATGTCCGAGAATGAAAATCCAGTGGGAAGATGCCTTACCAAAAGTGTTATACGGCTATCGGCGAAAGAAGAGGAAGAAGTGGACGGTCACCGTTTGAGCTAATGTACGGAAGAGCTCCTAGAATGTTACAGAGAGATATGGAAACAAATGTTATCGATGAAGAGAGTAGAGAGGTCGAACTATTGGCCACCGAAAGCTGGAGATCACACCGCGCGCTAACACAGACAAGAAATAAGGATGAAGAGCCTCCAGTCCAAACTTTCTCAGTCGGCTCTAAAGTACTTGTAGCACACGGAAAAGCAATGCAACAGGCTGTGAAGTGGCCGGCTTTCCAAACAAAGTACTCGAACCCTTGCATCGTCACGGAGGAAAGACACCCGCATTATAAGCTCTGTTCAAGCTCAGGGAAGAGATCAAGGAGGGCAATCCATGCACGTCGTCTGGTCCCTTACCATCAGAGGCCTGAAGAATTCCTTCTCACACAGGACTATGCGCAACCACGAGGCATACTCATCTTTAACTATAGAATGATTCCTATGGGAGGAAAAAGGGCCTGGGAATGGATCATCTCGATTACGCGTGACTACTACGAACTCCACGTAATCATCCATTTCTACATTAATATATGCCTATGTTTTCGTACGTTGAACGGACCATTGCTACCTCAAGAAGATTTCCGACTATTGATCAGAGTTCTATTCTCATTCCAAAACGGAAGGTTCACGGAAGCAGGTCCAGAGTTTGTGGAAGTCATATATCATTACTCTATAGGGAGGTATGGAATGGTAGCTATCGGAGACTTGTCGCAAACATATCTGAACATTATCCGTCCAGTTTACGTATTTCTCAAGAACAACCAAGATGTGCGACTGAGAGGTTACAGCTTGCCCCCTGATATGGAATATCGACTGGTCCATATCCTCTATGGAACCTTACGTTGCTCCGCTCAGAAATACAACCTCAGCCGAAGACCAGGATCCTCCCGAGGCCGTGATGATGATACGAGCTGGACCATCAAGTGATCGGGGCGGATCATCGAAGAGGGCAAGGCGTCGGGAGCAGCGAGGAAGATCGCCAAGAAGATCGCCTCAAACACCGCCTAGTCTCCCAGGGGAAACTATGCATCCTTAATTATTGGACGACTACCAATTAGACGTTGGCTTCGCGAAATGACAGAGGACCCTCGAGAAGCAGAAGTAATTTCCTTTTTTGCCATTAGTATTTGCATGTGCTTCCAGACCATTCACGGGGCGCACCTTACTCGTGAGGACTCAGTCCTTATGTTGCGAGTTTTTTTCTCCTTCAGATACCCGTTTCTGGACCCGTTGCCAGAAAAGTTTGCATACTACGTTTACTACCTCACATTTGGAAGGTTTGGAGAAGTGAAACGGGAGGAGCTCATTAGAGAACACTATGAAACCATACGCCGAATCTACGAAACTCTTGACCAAGGAGATGAGCCGGTCATCGCACGGTACACACTCTCTCATCATATTGGAAATGAGCTACTACCATATCCTTATAGTGAACCCTATACTCTCCCTGATGAATGGATAGAACTCCCACAAGAACAACAAGAGCAGTGACGAGCCGGGACGTTCGTCTTGAGCGGGAGGGCGTGATGTGCGCAAATTCGCACACGAAAAAATTTAGATGAGGACCATAATTGTATACAGTATTGGAACTGGGAAGATATTTTTACAGTTTTTGAATTTGCAAGATATTTTTAATTTGGGTGAGTGTGGCAAATTCATCGGTTGATTTTTTATTTTAGGACACCCTGTCATAGTGGATGTCAGTACAGTTCTAGGTTGTGGGTGATACTACGAGTGACTCTGAAAGGTCTATATAATGGCCACATCAATTCCCACCCCTGGCCGATGGGTGGCTGGCATGGGTATGGCACCTAGATATTTACCTTGAGGAAATATCTTCTAATGGTCTCTCTGGTTCACACGATTCCCGTGAATGCGTTTTATGGTATTTAGTATGTTTGATTGAGACTTTAGGATTAGCCGAAAGGTCTATATAAGCTGAGTAAAGTGCTTCCTCCTTGAGAGGTCAAGCAAGTTGGCAGACAACTTCAGGTCAAGCTCCGAGTAGTAGGAAGTTGAGAGTCAACTTCAGACCCTAGAAAACTTTTTCCTAAGCTGGTCGCAGAGCATCAGTGGTAGACCCTGCCCCTTTTATACTTGCTTGTAGCCCATTCAACTGTCTTCCCTATACACTCCTTTTCGTTCGTTCAACTATACCACGGTAGCACTTTTGTCGCTTGCAACACCTCCTTCTTGGGGTGGTTGATTCTGAATATCTCTTCTCCCGACGATTTACCCCTATCACAGTGCACATTGGAGACACTCCGGGAGAGAAGTGTCATTCGATGAGGAAAACCGACACCGTGAGCTGCCTCGCGTGATCTCGGGTGCTCTTCCGATATCCGCGAGAATATTTCCGGTAGCACTGCAGGGGAGAAGAGAATTGCGGAGGGGAATCAAATCGCTTCTTTTCGGTGTCTTTCTCAAGGGGGAACGTTTGGGTGTTTTACTGTTGGAAGATATTTCCGACCTATCCCATGGTTTTCCAGACAACCGCAATCGACTCAAGTGCTTGAGGTGATTCTTACCCTGCTACAATGATTTACTAACCATTTCCCGTTAATTCGCATGTATTTTGCTTGTACTGCGAGTGTGCGATGTCCCACGAGGGGACGGCCGACGATGCGATGTGCTAGCAACTGTTTACTTACTCCGTTTCTGTTTATCCCGGTTTGCATGTTTTCGTTGTTCTGCTTGTTCTGCTTGTTCTGCTTGTTCTGTTTTTTTTCTCATGTTTCGCATGTTTTGTGGGTCTTGTGGGTCTTTTGAGTGCTGTGCGTCGTGTGTGTCTTGTGTGCCTTGTGCGTCTGTTGTGATTGTTTGAGCGCGCAACCACTTTCTTCTAAGTTTGAGTCTCTCGTTGCCGCACAAGCGGAGTTCTTGAAAGCCTGCAATTTTGTAAGGGCCTGACCGAGACGCAAGGTACGGAGAAGGTAGCCCGCGTTTGTCTAAATAGCGTAGAGTTGTTATTGTGTCGTCGTAAGGTTGGAGGGGCTCATTCCTGTTAGATATTTTCAAATCACGCACTAGTAAAACGTGATCTTTTTGGTGTAACCGTTCCCCATGGCTCCCTCCATGGCAAATGAGTCTTCGCATTAGTCTACCTGTCAACATATATCGTATTGTTTCCGATTTCTGAGCTTTGCCAATCGCTTGGAACATGTTAGGGGTATTTTCAAATACGTAAGCTCGGATTCGTTGCTTTTTTGTCCCGTAGGTATTCTATTTGCACAAGATTATACTCAGATTTATCTGTTCGGCTGGTTGGAAAGCACCACAGACTACTCACAAAGCCGCCCGTGCAACTCCCCACCCCTTTGTCAAACTACGGCCTATCATCTATCCCGATTGCTCTCATGTATCAACGCTGCCACTCGAAGTTGCCTTCAACTTGAGAAATGAAGACAGGGGCGTAACACTTCCGGTTCATTTACTTTTACAGATACGCTGGCTGAAACCTAGTCAACGTTAATGGTACCGGGCATGTACACGAAATATAGCGGCAAGCGCAGATGTCACTCTTCTAACATCCAATGGGTCCTGCTCGACCGCTGGCCCTAAGTAGCCTTTTATAGAGCATACTTTCCGTCCATTGCTTTGTTGGAATGCCCTTCTGAGTCGCTTGTGCTTTTGTGTGCTTCCATGGCTTGCCGTCATCACGTCCTTCGCAACGTTCTCGACCGCCTCTGAAAGGAATTCGGCGTGGCTGCACTCGTCGAACATACCCTTCCCGTCCAAGATCCCAATTCTTCTATGCATCGGGAGTCCTGCCCATTACGAATGGACGTATACATTCCGGGTGCCAATCATCTTCATACAAGTGATATTGTGGTCGATATTACTATTGTTCATCCTTCTGCTCGCCGTCACATCTCGTCGAGTACAGTTAAAGCGGGCGCTGCCACAACACTCGCGGAGCGCGAGAAACATCGTCATTACGGTGATTAATGCCACCAACCCGATATCCTCCTTTCCTCTATAGGAGTTGAGACCTATGACACCTTGGATGACGAGTGCCAGAGGTTTTCCCAACGCCTCGCTTTCTTCGCTGCTTCCCGTCGTGGTTCCTCTCCTCAGCAAGAACTTTGAGACTTCGTTACTCCTTTTACGTTTAGCCTCCGATAATACAGGCGAGACGGGCTGGCACCCACTGCCTGCCTTCATAGCTAATATATGAACCGAGTACGCTCGGATAGAGTTGAATATATTTCCCTAAAGGCCAAAGGTTTGGGTATATTTACTCTTCGAAGATATAGTCCAACTACACTAAAGTTTCCTTAGAATGAAACACCTAAACCTCCCCCCTGTATCTGCAGGTAAATAGGAGTGTCAAAATGAAGATTCGGTCCATGTCTGTGCAAAAACGAAGGCATCATCGTGGAGAGGCAGATACAACGTGTGTTTCCAAAATTTTTTGGCATCGATCCAAGCAAAAGGAAAAGGGCAACAATCATGAAACATGGCTTGGATTCAAGTTCATAGGTCTCAAACCCTTCGCACCACCGAAGCAACCCAGCCCAATATACCACCACTTACAAAAATCGGGGATATTTGGGAATTCCAATATCTGCAAGATTGGGTCGGCTATGTTCAACCTGTATGAATCAGTGGGGGGAACGTTTGGGTTAGTTAATACGAGTGGAACATAGTACGAATCAGTCACTAGTCGGTATATGGCGAGAAGGGGTAAATGGGCAGCGTTTTCTAGGCCACAGACCCTTTTCTGTTTTCTCCTTTCCTTCTCTTCAAACTCCATTTAGTCTCCCCCGGCAGAAGTATTAGAAGAAGAGCTAAGCTACCCATCATTCCCCTGATTCGTAAGTAGTGGTTCAACAGGTGGGTCATTACGAGGTTACACGGTTGCAGGACGAATAAACTAGCATTCAAACCAAGTTGCTGGATCAGCAGTGTGGAAAACAGCTCCAAAACTGCATCAGTAGAAGAACTGATAATCTCTCCAGATGGCTTACTTCTCTGATGGGTATAAATCTGTCAAGGATGACATTTTCAGAGGCATTTTTCCCAAGACAGAGGGGTGGCAAGTGACAAGAGTGCTACCGAAGTATGGTTGTGGGGACGAGATGAGCTTAGCAAGGAAGGTGAATGACAGGCCACAATGCAATATAAAAGGGACAGGCTCTATCATCTATGCTCTGAAGCGATTGCGGAAGAAATTTTTCTTAGGCCAGAAGTTGACTTTCGGCTTCTAGACTACCTCAGCCTGCAATTGAAGTTGTCCCTGAGCTTGCTTGATCTCTCCAAGAGGAAGCAGATTGCATAGCCCATGTAGACTTTTATTCTTACCGTAATGTCTCGGAACACATAGTAAGTACCGTAAAATACATTCAAGGGAATCTTGTGAACGATAAAGACCAAAAGTAGATACCATCACGACAAATATATAGCTTTAATTCCTACAATCGTAGTTCTCGATATCAGGGCCAACAATTCTTCTAAAATATCCGTATCCCCAGTGCAGTCCCTACGAATTTCTTCCGAAATGGCCAGCATGATAGATTGCCTACTCGGACATATCCAGCTCCTACCAAACCCTCCTTTCGTTCTTTAACCTCCCCCTCATCCATAATCGAGGTGTCAGAAATAACGAATTTTCCCTCATTCTCTACTTCGTCCTTTACAGCAGCTCCCCCACCGCTGTACACCAGTGGCTCCCATGGGCTCGCACAAATCTGTTCACGATCCTATCCCTCTACACCTGTCCCAGCCTCCTCCGCATCTACTTTTTCCATTGCCTTCTGTTGCTATACCTCTTACTCTACATTTTCTGCCTCCTCGAAGCAGTGACGGCGGACCAATCCCCGCACGGAGTAACGTTTCATTCTTCTTTGGTATTTTGCGTAGTCTGTTGGCCCACTAGCTATCAAGTCCAGGGCATTGAGAGGTCGGAAAACTCTGAGTTCCTTAGAAATGATGAGGGACGGGCGGAGACTGGGCATGTTGAGAGGAAAAGTGGTTGAGCTTTCTATTAGATCAAGCTTACTAAGATCACGTACTTTGTTAATCTTAATAGTTTATCAGTACTATTCAATGTATCAAAGTATCGATAGTGGTTGATCGTAGGTTGCTGCTTCAATAATGTTGATGCCAAACTTTAAAATGGGCGAGGTACTCGAAAACTGTCACGGCCTCGGATAAAGTAAAAATGCGAAGCAGTGTTGCATATTTGAATATGCACAAAACCAAACCAACAATAAAATAATCTAATTTAAAGAGCATCGGAAATGAATTTGAAGGACGAAGGGGATCGCGAGTGAAAATATTTCGTTTTTCAAAAAGGAGGACCAAAATCCTCAATACAAAATAGAAAATGTAGTTTTACTCCGAATTTGGATTCGTAGGGGAAAACTTGTTTTAGGATTTTGATTCTGGAAGAAAAGAGATGGGTGGAGTTATTATGAAAAGTATTTGGGATGTAGAAGGCAGGACTATTCGGAGAGAACCGGTTTTCTAACAACACGCCCTCCAGATCAATAGGAATGTCTCGGCTTGTCATTGTTCTTCTTATGTTTTCGGTAGTTTTTCCCCTTATTGCTACAATATAAGCCCTTTCAAATGGATAGTGATTCCGATGATTACCAACATGTTCCCAAAAGTAAGTTCGCGTTACTGGTATTTGAAATCGTACCGCGCCTTCATGCGTAGATCTGATTAAATAGACCCCTCTTCCGTGACCTTTCCGAGACTTCCAAGTGTGAAGAAGTATATAAGATATGCGAAATCGCCCGGGAGGTCCCGGAGAAATGAATGTCTACAAGAAAAATCACACAAAATAACAAAATGAGTCTTGTTATGACAAATGCGGTCCATATAGATTCAAAACATTAAAATATGCTTCTTATTGAATTAACAAGATCTTGTGCACCATTTGAGTCCTCGGAAATATTGTGAAGCCAAAATAATATCCCCCCCCTAACAAACCGTACGCTGTGCATTATTAAGAAGGAAATCTATGGATGAAGAAGCGGTGTAATCTCTCGTTGGACTTTCATGACAAGAACTTGAAATTTGTATGCGCGAAAGTCTCTGTCTCAGGTGCAGACAGAAAGGCCTCATGGCCAAGAACTGACCAAAAGCCCAGAGGAACTGATTGCAGGTCCCCAGTTAGTTCCAGTCATTGAAGAACCATTTGAAACCCTTGGATTAGACAAAGACACTCGAGATGTATTATTGAAGCAAACAAAGAGTTCCATCGTCTCCACCATCAGATCGAATGCAACGTTCATGGAAACATTCTCCCCTGCATTCGGGAGAAGTCACAAGGGCCTTCTTATTGTCAAGGGTACAATTGCTGGTGGACCAGCAAAAATCCTTATAGACCCTGGTGGTGAGATCAACTTTTCAAGTGCCTCATTTTGCAAGTAACATCAAATTAGCACTCGACATTCCAGAGAGCTTGCTGAAGTGGCCAACTGTGCGGACCAGATACTTCAAGAATTAGTAAATGCTGTTAGTGCACGTATTACCGTCTATACTGAACCTCTGTACTTTGTGGCAAGCCCATTGAAGCGTATGATGTAATTCCTGGGAAAGAATGGTGTGCCTAGCATGGTGGAAAAATCGATTGCATTAATAATGAGGTGAAATTTGAACATAAGGGAAAGTCATTTGTATGTAATGCTGATGACGCAGTAGTGAGTCCTTTTGTATCTTTCAATACCATAGTTAGTTATTTCGATGAAGAAAAGATTTATTTGCAGTTTTACATAGACCTTTACATTCTAGTGAGCCACGAGCACCAGTATACCCCCGAGACGTACAAAAGGTTTTGGAAACATTTTCTGATGTGTTTCTAGAGAAGTTCACAAGAGATTTGACAGAGAGAAGGAAACAGGATCTAGAGAAAGAATCAAAAGAAAGAGCGGAACCACAGAAGAGAGTTCTCTATTTACTTTCTGACAAAGAGATGTCAGTACGCCGAAAACAGTCGGACGAGCTACTAGAGCTGGGTTTATAACATCTAGTAAGAGACCCTGTGGAGCTCCCATTCTATTCATGAGCAAGGAGGATGATGGTCTACGGATCTATGTGGATTACAGAGCCTTAAAACTGCTTACCGTAAAAAACAGCTATCCCTTACCACGAATTGACGACATTTTTGACGAGCTTAAAGGAGCAAATTTCTTCAGCAAAATTGATCTTAAATCATGTTATCACCAGATTAGACTATACGAAGACTCGATTACGTTTTCCGCCTTCAGAACACGATACGGGCACTTTGAATTTCATGTTCTGCCATTTGGACTCACCAATGCCCCAGCAACTTTCATGAACCTAATGAATGGTAATTTCAAGGATCACCTCGACTTATTTTTGATCGTCTATCTGGATGATATTCTCATCTACAGTAAGACATGGAAGGATCACTTGGATCATATTCGAACTGTACTCAATATCCTCAGAAAAGAAAATTTGTTTGGCAAATTATCTAAATGTGTTTTTGGAGTTACAGAAGTGAAGTACCTAGGACACATCATTTCACAAAGTGGTATTTCTGCTGATCCAAATAAGATAAGTGCAGTCATGGAATGGTAGATACCAAAGAATAAGCAACAAGTACAGTCTTTTCTGGGTTTGTCAATTATTACCTGAGATTCATAAAAGGCTGTTCAATTCTTGCAAAACATCTGACAGAATTGACGAAAGTGAATATCCAATGGAGCCGCACTCAAGGTGATGCCTTCAAATTACTCAAGCAAACACTTTGCAGCGCACCGGTTCTCAGAAATTTCGACGACACACTGCCAGTTCACGTAGCTATAGATGCATCAGAGTATGCAATTGGCGAAGTGTTAGAACAGGAAGAGTTAGGTTCTAGAAGGCCGGTCGCTCTTGCGTCCCGGACTCTGAATGATGGGAAACAAAACTATGTGGCCCATGAAAGGGAACTTTTGGCGATTGCAGATTCCCTAAAGTGGTGGATATCCTACTTTTACGGTCATTCATTCAACATTTACTCGGACCAATATCCCCTAAGATATCTAGAAACACAAGAAAACTTGTCCTCGAGACAAGTGAGGTGGCTGGAAATATTAGCTGATTTCGACTTCAAGATAATCCCCATCCCAGGAAAATCAGATGTAGTGGCGAACACACAACAGAGGCAACCACAAGATGTGCCGTCACCTGATCACAGGAACAATTCATTGCTCCAAGACATTATTACCAGGACATCCCCAGATTCCAATAACGTTTCGACCATATCATTCATGAACACTGAGTTAGTGTGGTTGGCAGAAGATTATGGTAGGGATGGGAACCTCAGAACCCATTATCAAGATCCTAAAGCTCCCTTTGAGCGTCGAGGGATGCTTCCGCTTCAAAACAAGAAGATATGTGTACCAGAAGGAAGTTTTAGAGTCAAGCTCTTGCATGACTATCATTGCACGCCTAACACGGGACAGTTAGGAATAAGCAAACTTTCAAAAGAATATCACCAAAGTTTTATTGGAAAAATGTAAGATCGGATGAAATACGACACTTACATTCCTTTCAATGCCAGAGAACCAAAAAAACCAATCAGAAGCACGTAGGTCCTTTACAACCACTAGAACCACCGTAAACCAAATGAACCCACATAACCATGGATTTCATCACACCTCTCCCAAAGTCGAGAAGTGGAAACAACCGCGCGTTAACAGTTGTTGAAAGACTTTCTATGATGATCAGAATAATACCAACGAAACTAAACACAGATGCTCCTGAAACAGGTCTGCTGTTCAGGAATCACGTTTACCGAAATCATGGATTACCAGAGAATATCATATGTGACCGAGATCCCATCTTCATGAGCAAGTTTTGGACAAAATATTTTGCAATACTAGGAACGAAGATATCTACATCCTCTGCATACCACCCACAAACTGATAGACAATCGGAGACAATGAACAGGAAAATAGAGGAAATGGTCCGTGCTTTCGTTAGCTTCGACCAATCAAATTGGGATAACTACCTGGTAAGCTTTGAAGTTGCTCACAACTCCTCTGTGAATTTAACCACAACTCTCTCACCATTTTCCTCAATTATGGAATTCAACCCCGAACAGTTCCCTTGGGTGTTTTAGCGTCAGACAATCCAGGGGCAGCAGGTTTCCTAAAAGATATGCAAGAAACACTAAGAAAAGCCCAGAATTAGATCCGAAAATCCAATGAGTCCCCCGCAAAATATGTAAACAAGAAAAGAAGGCTGTCTACGTTCAGGATTGGTGATAAGGTTTGGCTATCAAGAAAGAACTTATCACTTTAAGGTGAGGCTGGATCACGCAAACTGAACCCAACTTATTGTGATCCCTTTGATCACAGAACATATTAGCGGTGTGACGTACCATCTGCAGTTATCTCAACCGATGACTGACCGAAGTATACATAATTCGTTCCACGCTAGCCTCTTGAAACCTTTCTTTGAAGATTAATTCAACCGAAAAATTCCACTTCCGCCACCTCTCCAATTTCAAGATGGACATGAGGAATACTAAGATGAGTCTATATCCGCTCATAAGAAAAAACGTGGAAAAATATATTCCTTGTCAAATGGAAGGGGTACGGAGATCATGGGAACTCTTGGATTCCCGAATCATACCTTAAGAATTCGCAAGAAATTTTGAATAAGTACAAACAGAACCTCAAGAATCGGGGCGATTATTCTCTGTAGGGGTGAGGGATGTTGTATTTCAGTTCACAGACCTTACAGCTTTACACAAATTCGCTCCATCTACTGTTCTGTAGATTCAAAGCACTGGTATCCTTACAACTAGGGATACTAGTCAATTTGCTGTCATCATTAAACTTGCCTTACAGTTCTGAACACAGAGTTTGATCCCATTGGTACACTTGGCATAGTTACGGGCGAGTTGCACACTGGGATGTTATATTATTGCTTTGCCAATCAAAAGTTGCCTTGCTATCCCATGCAACCTGGACCAATGTACTTCTTACATCTTTTCAGAGTATTTCACTTGTGCCAACTACAATTCCGAAAGCGCCACTTACGATACCGTCAGGGCTCTTTTACGGTAAAAGCTTTGAATTTGCTACTGTTAGACTGCATTTTCCTTTACTATGTAGCTATCTTCAATTCTATATTAACCCTGGTTTGGAGCGACCGGCTTAGCCCAGGCAGCCTCAACCAAAGTTTCAACCACAGTTCTACCTAGATCTGCTCGTGTGCGCTTAACACCCCACAGATGGACAGGAATCGATATTATGTTTTATCATTCTTTTCTACGAAAAATTTTAAGGCTCTACTATTCAAGTAGGATACAGTGAACATTTTAGCGGCCACATCAATTCTCACCCCTGGCCGATGGTTGGCGGGCATGGGTATGGCACATAGATGTTTATCTTGAAGAAATATTTTCTACTAGTCTTTCTCCTTCACATGACTCCATCTAATAAATTTTATAATAGTTGGTATGTTTGTTTGAAAATTTTTGGTTAGCCGAAGAGCCTATATAAGCTGAGTAAACTGCATCCTCTTGGAGAGGCCAAGCTAGTTGGCAGACAACTTCAAGTCAGTCCGAAATAGGTAGGAAGGTAAGAGTCAACTTCAGACCCAAGAATAGTTTTTCTTAGGCTAGTAACAGAGCATAGGTGGTTTTCGTTGCTCATTTAATACTCATTTGTAGCCCATTAACCTGTTTCCCTTACCAAACTGTTTTTTTTTCTCAAATGTACCATTGTGGCACTTATCTCGCTTAAAAGAACTCCTTCTCGGAGTAATAGGTTCCTATTATCTCTTTTCCAGAATCTTTATCCCTATCAACTCCTGGTGCGAAAATATGGGCCCACTGCGCTCCAACCTCAGGCGTCAAATCCGCCATCACCCCAGCAAAACGTCCCAGTTTTGGCTCCAGTACATTTGTCAGGTACCCCTGTTCGCACCAGCAAACTTCTGCCCGAGATTTTCTTGCCCCGAAACAATGGACGTGCATGGAGACCATCTGCTCCATTGTACATATAGTGGACAAAGAATCACCCGCCACGACGACTAAGAATCGTTTCTGGGCAGAAACTTCACCCCCGCCGCAAGACACTCCACCCTTAAGCCAAGAACACCATAGGAATACAATTCCAAGCCCTATCCCATGGCGACTGGTGCAATCGGGGGCACCGATTACTTCGATTTGGCATTTATCAACCCCTTCGCGCCCTCTGATCGGATAACGAGGAAATTCAACCCAGTTACCAGCTTAAACGCCGCCTGCTCGGAAAAGCTTCGAAAATGCCAGTAATTCTTTGCTGTGTTTCCAGGCAAGAATCGGCTGCTTCCCGTCACTATCTCCATCCTTGGCGGCTGGCACCCAGACGCCTTTTACCTCGTGACGAAGGTGGCACGTTCAGTCGCTATTCATACTAGGGACCAAGTCATTAAGTTCAGGGACCTACTACTACAGCTTTATTATGCGCCAATGGTTGCTTAGAATGAACTGGTCTACCAACAAGGCTCTCAGCAACGTTTTTTCGCCGTCCCATAGCACGCCAATTTCTCTATATTGTGCTCTCCGCCACTGCCGCACTGCAAAGTTTAACGTTAGTTTCAATCTATGTTCCACTCGCTGTCAAATAACCTAAAAACTCCCCGTTTTCATTCACGACCGTATCGATCATGCCTTTATGAGTCAAATATGGGATTTACAAAATATTTACGCCTCTCTCTGTTTTTAAACTTCAGTGACGGACTCTTGTCACCTCCTCTCCGCTCTGCTCCCGTTTTCCACCGACTTTCACGTCCAGGAAGTTTGCAAGTCCCCTCGTGCAATACCGAGTGTACCAGGGAGCTCTGTCCGGAGCCACCTCAGCAGCCCTCACTGAACGTTCCATAAACTCGCACTACGTGTATCTTTCGCAGTTCCTATTATGTACTGCTCACTTTGAGGGACATCTTATTATATGTTGCCGCCGGGTTCGAGGGGTTTCACTTCTTCCGCAGACTTACTGGCCATATCGCCAGGCGCCCTGAACCTTGTCATTACGAGTTAGATCCTTTCCACAAGTCACTGTCTCCGTCGTCCCTCCTTTTTCAAATTAATCTTCCTACCTATTTTTAAACAAAAAAACTTTATTAATTTTCTTTTAGGAGTAGGCTTTGGGTGTTTATACTGGTGAAAGATGTATTCAATCTATCCTAAAGTTTTACATACAACCACAATAGACT
The DNA here is from genome assembly GCA_002205965.3 of Kappaphycus alvarezii. Classification (NCBI taxonomy): domain Eukaryota; phylum Rhodophyta; class Florideophyceae; order Gigartinales; family Solieriaceae; genus Kappaphycus; species Kappaphycus alvarezii. Next base: position 594,476 of record NADL03000845.1, read on the forward strand.
CAAAAAATTGCGCCGGTATAGTAATGGGGGAGAAACTATGCTCCCTCAAGGATCTCTTAGTACTTTAGGAATCCAAATTCCCAATACGACCCCATTTCTGGTGTTGAAGTGTGTGGATTGTTCCGACTTTTGATCAGCTTCGTCCTTCACATTCATTTTCCATACTTTATCAAGTATATATTCTATTATTTCCTTGAAAGAATGCAAAAATTTAAAGCCGCAACATTTTACCCTGAATCATTCTTTGTTACGCCCAAGATTGTGGAATTCGTCGAGAATACTCTACTTAAATTTCTATATCAACGTCTGTAGAGCATTATGTATGCAACCACTTTAGCGACTTACCCACTTCTTCCTTAACATGAACAACCTCCGCCCTTCCTTCACCATCACCAAGTCACCTACAGCCCGCCGTAGTATCAGCGGCTTGGCTTTCGTGGCCAATGGGCAAACTGTCTGCGAGAACTACTGCAGAAGAATGGATCCTAAATGCTTTTTCCAGTGGGTCCTCCGTCTTTGTTTCAACGAAGGAGAAACAGAAGAGGCCGCACAAGAGGAAGAGGAGACTGAGGAAGATTTTGAGCGATGAAAAGATGAGGAGTATTTTCTGGAGCCATGGGTGTCACCGGCGTGAAACCATGGGGGAGATATTGTGGAGAACGGAGGGAAGAGTGAGGGAATAATCGTTATTTTACACCCCTCTGCAGGGGATTCGGAGGAGGTTGAAGGTTTTGAGGAGGGACTGGAGGATTTTGATATGTCCGAGGAGATGGTATATCGTTCTGGCCAGGTCAATGGAATTTCTAGGGACTACATTGATGGTACGGATATTAGAGTATTTATTTGGCCCTGAAGTTGAGAAGTAATATTGTGAGGAAGATGTCTAGATATTTGTCCTGATAGCATATACTGTTAGTTTTTTTCAGTCACCAATATTCCCTTTATTTCATTTCATGATGTATTTCTGAGGCTTCTGGGTTAGCCAAAAAGTGTTTTTAAGCCGAAAAAACTGCTAGTTCAAGTAAAGAGGGAGAGCAAGGTGGAAGACAACTTCAAGTGCAGACCTAAAACTTTTCAAAGATGAAAACTAGCTTCTGTCATAAGAAGAATTTCCTTTACACTAGACACTGAGTATGGTTTCTAGTTCCCACATTTCCCGTATTTACTTGTAGCTACTTGACCTCGCGTACTCATGCACCTCTTCTTGTTCCCACAACCATACTTTTAGTATCACTCTTGTCGCTTGCAACGCCTACGCCTTGGGATAGGTGGTTCTTAGAATATTATACTCTGGCTATTTATCCCTCTCAATACCCACCGCCTGCGATAATTTCTCGATTTATTTATGCTCTTCACTTTTCTTCTTCACGAAATAAAAGTCCGTCAGGTTCTTTTGTGGTGTCTTTCAGATTCGTTTCTATCCTATTCGTCCTAGACACCTTTGAGTGCTTCCCCCCTCGGGCCATTAAGACTACCACCTTATCGGATAAAACCACGAAACAGTGCAAGATTTCCATGCTGCCATGTAAAACGGTAAAATTTAACGTTCTTGCACTTCTGATTTGCCTAGCCCTACTACTTTCTGTATCATGATGGTCTATCCATTAAGGACCGAGGCCAAAACAAAAGCAAGACATACTAACGGCGGTCATCCTCTTCCCCGGCCCTACTTTGAGTAAATTATACTTCTTTACAGCCTTGACATCAGATATTGCGTCAGATCTCACCGTTGCCCATACCGAAGTCAGCTATCGCGTTTATAATCTTTCCCGCGCCTCCGTCGGCCCTGCATTTTAGGGCGAGCTCGTCAAACACCCGCTGAGGGCTAAATTTCCCGCACGCATGAAATTGTGACCATGACGGATGATGTTAATGTGCTCGCCGCGCTCTTAGTTAAAATGTTCCACATTTCCCGCATTATATCTACTTTCGTGGCCATCCGCCGAGGTACTTCTCCTTCGCAGGAGCATAATCGCCTCACTACCCGTTTAATTCTCTGCTTGCGGAGAATGCACAAGCTCTCCAGGTTGTCAGTCGATGACTCCCGATTAACTTCTTTTTTATACTCATTCGCAGTTTTCAAGCATGCTTTGATCTCCTTTTCGTGAACATGTCCTACATAAAAGTAATGATTTCGTCCGTTACAGTGTCCCATGGGAGCCATTAGTGTATAACGGCGGGGGAGCTGCTGTAGATAACGAAGGGTAGAGTGAGGGATTAGTCGTTATCCCTGACTCTTTCGAAAAGGATGAAGAGGAGGATAAACAGGAGGACGACGAGAACAAGGGGGGTGGTGAGACATAGAAAGTGCTGGAATGGTGGGGAGGGGGCCGGACAGTATGTACCAGGTGGCCCTGACGCTTGAGCCGTATGGAAGAAATCTTTAGTGGTTTAGATATCTCCGAGGAAGAAATGGAGAGTTGTAAGCCGTTTGTGGATATTTTCGGGGACTGCTTGGGTGGAATGGATATTTTGGGGGAATTTTTTGGCTCTGATCTAGAGAGTTAAGATATTAAGGAAGAAATATAGAAATTTGTCCTGATAGCATCTGCTGTTAGTCTTTCCCGTTCACACCATTCCATTTGATTCATTTTATGGTTCTTAGTATGTTTGTTTGAGACTTTAGGGTTAGCCAAAAAGTCTATATAGGCTGAACAAACTGCTTCCTCTTGTGAAGGTCAAGCAAGTTGGCAGACAACTTCAAGTCAAGTCTCAAGTAGTTGGAAGTTATGGGTCCACGTCAGACCCATGATCTAATTTCCTTACGCTGGTCACAGAGCATCAGTGGGAGAACCCGCCCCTTCTATTTGCTTATAGCCCTCTCAAATTTCGTCCTTATCCAACACTTTTTGGTCGTTCAACTATACCATGGTAGCACCTTTGCTTGCAACACCTCCTTCTCGCGGTAATTGGTTCTTAGTGTGTCTTCTCCCTACGATATACCCCTATCAGTAACATCAAAAAATCACACCAAGTTGGCGTAGTATCCACCAGCGTAAATTTTACAGCAAATAAGCCCCCCGTGTTCCCCCTTCTTCGTAAAGAAAGCCAGCCATTTGTCGAGATTCTCCAATATTCTACTAATGCAGTGTTGCGACACATTTTCCACACTGTTGATCCCGCAACTTGGTTTGAATGCAAGTTAATATCTCCAGCAACTGTGTAATCTCATGGTGACCCACCTAATGAAACATTTCTTACGAAAAAGGAGGAATAGGGGCGGCTTGCCTCGTCGTCTGGCGTTCTAGCGGGGAGAATCGAAGCGGAGTTCGGAGATAGGGAAAGATGAAAACAGAGACAGGTCTGCATCTTAGGAAACGATCTCCATTTACCCCCTCTCGCCATATACAAACTAGGAACTGATTCGTACCAGTTGAACAAAGCCGAGCCAATTTTTCAGATATTGAAACCCCCCAAAATCCCCCGATTTTTGTAAGTAGGGGTATATTGGGCTGGTTTGCTTCGGCTGGTGCGAAGGTTTCGAGCAGCTGGTTCGATATCCGCGTCTGAGGTTTGTACGGGGAAATTTTGCAGGTTGTGGCATTGAGGTCAAAGCACAGGCCCCTTATAAGTACTGGATTCTCGAACACCCGAGATGTGATGGGCGAGATAGAAGTTGAAGTATCGAACGACCGGCTCACTTCCGGTATCCAATCCTCCCTATGATACTGTCCCTCGCCCAAATGAGGGTCTTTATCAGCCCAAATTAGTGCCAGCAAATTTCTGGTGCTATCAGTGACAGAAATGGAACGGGGAAAGATAGGTGGTGTGGTTACTGCAGCAGTGAATAAAAAGAGGCGAACATAAAAGGGGGGAATTTTTGGGTTATTTTAATGCATGGAAGATGTGGTCGGTTGCATAAACATAAAAGTATATGTACTTTAAAATCATTGCGACACTGCCTTCAGCTGATGTCATCGTGTGCAGTTTTGTCGCTGCAATGGGAAAGTCACTGTACAGGACGGGGGGAATGTCTTTAATGGGCAACCTGCACAGAACAGAAATCCTGTTAACGGCATGGTTTCCGAGAATTTTCCGGATTCGATTGGCAACTCTGTCATTACCAAGTCGTGAAGCCATTGCTGAGAGATTTCACGTACCCTTATAGAAACGGTCCGATGCATTACTGTACTGTACTGTACTGTACTGTACTGTACTGTACTGGACGTACGGTAGTGTACGGTATTTTAAAAAATCCGTTTCGCCATGAAGCTTTTCGAAACGCACTTTTTTGTGTTCTAATCCGCTTGGTTGATCCCTGGGTTTGCGTTCCTCCATCCGCCAGATTCCGGATTTGTTACCGTACATAATTCCTGCCAGGATTTCGCAGCCGTCCTTCCCGCTCGAGGTTCTTTTCCAACCACTGCCACCGACACCTTTACCTTCCTCCCACCTCCTCTCTCCTTTTAGTTTCCTCTCACTGCTAGCTACAACTCTTTGTTCTCTGCTTCTCTTTTGCTGCCCTTCTCCTCGCTTCTTGCTTCGCAAATCTCCTCCCTCTCATAGCTGCGCAGAGTCAAACTTATCACGGCAACATCCAACATGCCTGTCACAGACAGACGCTCGCAGGACTCTGACTTCTCCCTTGCCTCCCTTTCCAGCGTCCCCACTCCTTCTCGGAAACGCAAAGCACCCGACAAACCACTCATATAGCCACATGTATTCCGCCACATCCCGACTCGCCGCAAGACATTCACAGAAAACGCTGAACGGTAAACGCCGAAAGGCCCAGTACGGCGACCGTTTCATACCTCTCCGCTCTGCGATGGACATGGATCTCGGCCGTCATGTCCTCACTCATAGTTCTGGAAGGGAGAATGGCTCCAACGACGACCCTACTCGTTCGAAAGTGTCCCGCATTTACGGCTCGTGTCTCGCCTCTGCCCTTTTAGGTACCTCGATGTCAGCAATTGATGCTAGTGGCAGTCCCTGTGGCTTCAAGCCATCGACAAAAAAGTTCTCGCCTTTCGCGATAAGTCCGCTGAACCGACGGAAGGCTACCTCAATCCAAACCGGGTACTTTATGATCAGAACTTCTGTCGTCGCGCGATGCGTCGAAGCAGGACCCGTCACATCCCGCAGCAAGCAGAGAAGATCCTCGACGCCCCGGCCCTCATGGAGGATTTCTACCTCAATCTCCTGGACTGGGGTTGCAACAATATGCTATCTGTGGCACTCGCTGAAACTGTCTACTTGTGGAATGCTGACACTGGGACCATCGACCTTCTCTGTGAGACCTCAGACTACGGCGACTGCATCACATCTGTGTCCTGGATGCCTGATAGTGATTACATTGCTGTCGGTACAAATAGAAATGAGGTCCAGATCTGGGATGCTCAGAAGTCAACGTGTCTACGGCGCATGCGCTCCCATTCGGCCCGTGTCGGATCGCTGGCCTGGAATGGACACCTGCTCAGTTCGGGTTCCCGGGATGCAAGCATCCACAACCATGATGTCCGCGCACGTCAGCATCACGTCGCGACACTGGCTGGCCACGAGCAGGAAGTATGTGGTTTGAAGTGGAGCCCGAATGGCAGACAATTGGCATCAGGAGGCAATGACGATTTGGTATGCGTCTGGGAGAACCAAAACACAGGCCCGGGGTGGACACCCACGCATCGTTTTGATCATCACTCGGCCGCTGTTAAAGCATTGGCGTGGTGCCCCTGGCAAGACAATCTGCTGACTACGGGTGGTGGAACCGCGGACAGGCGGCTGAGGTTCTGGAACACTATCAGCGGGACCTGTTTGAATACTGTGGATACTGAGTCTCAGGTTTGCGCTGTCGTATGGTCGCCACATGATAAAGAGCTAGTGACAGGCCATGGGTACTCGCAGAATCAACTAACGCTATGGAAATACCCGTCAATGACTAGGATGGCGGAGCTCAAGGGGCATACCTCAAGGATACTTCACATGGCCCTCAGCCCGGATGGACAGACAATTGTCTCAGGTGCTGCCGATGAGACACTAAGATTCTGGAAGGTGTTCTCAGGTGCCGATACAAGACAAAGAGAAGGTGGAAGGTCGCAAAACGGTAACCGTGGGCAGTGCACATTGGAGACACTCCGGGAGAGAAGTGTCATTCGATGAGGAAAACCGACACCGTGAGCTGCCTCGCGTGATCTCGGGTGCTCTTCCGATATCCGCGAGAATATTTCCGGTAGCACTGCAGGGGAGAAGAGAATTGCGGAGGGGAATCAAATCGCTTCTTTTCGGTGTCTTTCTCAAGTGCTTGAGGTGATTCTTACCCTGCTACAATGATTTACTAACCATTTCCCGTTAATTCGCATGTATTTTGCTTGTACTGCGAGTGTGCGATGTCCCACGAGGGACGGCCGACGATGCGATGTGCTAGCAACTGTTTACTTACTCCGTTTCTGTTTATCCCGGTTTGCATGTTTTCGTGTTCTGCTTGTTCTGCTTGTTCTGCTTGTTCTGTTTTTTCTCATGTTTCGCATGTTTTGTGGGTCTTGTGGGTCTTTTGAGTGCTGTGCGTCGTGTGTGTCTTGTGTGCCTTGTGCGTCTGTTGTGATTGTTTGAGCGCGCAACCACTTTCTTCTAAGTTTGAGTCTCTCGTTGCCGCACAAGCGGAGTTCTTGAAAGCCTGCAATTTTAAGGGCCTGACCGAGACGCAAGGTACGGAGAAGGTAGCCCGCGTTTGTCTAAATAGCGTAGAGTTGTTATTGTGTCGTCGTAAGGTTGGAGGGGCTCATTCCTGTTAGATATTTTCAAATCACGCACTAGTAAAACGTGATCTTTTTGGTGTAACCGTTCCCCATGGCTCCCTCCATGGCAAATGAGTCTTCGCATTAGTCTACCTGTCAACATATATCGTATTGTTTCCGATTTCTGAGCTTTGCCAATCGCTTGGAACATGTTAGGGGTATTTTCAAATACGTAATCTCGGATTCGTTGCTTTTTTGTCCCGTAGGTATTCTATTTGCACAAGATTATACTCAGATTTATCTGTTCGGCTGGTTGGAAAGCACCACAGACTACTCACAAAGCCGCCCGTGCAACTCCCCACCCCTTTGTCAAACTACGGCCTATCATCTATCCCGATTGCTCTCATGTATCAACGCTGCCACTCGAAGTTGCCTTCAACTTGAGAAATGAAGACAGGGGCGTAACACTTCCGGTTCATTTACTTTACAGATTTTTTACATTTCCAAGTAAAACACCCAAACGTTCCCCAACAAAGAGGGAGGAATGGGTTTTCTTACCTTTTACAGATACGCTGGCTGAAACCTAGCCAACGTTAATGGTACCGGGCATGTACACGAAATATAGCGGCAATGCAGATGTCACTCTTCTAACATCCAATGGGTCCTGCTCGACCGCTGGCCCTAAGTAGCCTTTTATAGAGCATACTTTCCGTCCATTGCTTTGTTGGAATGCCCTTCTGAGTCGCTTGTGCTTTTGTGTGCTTCCATGGCTTGCCGTCATCACGTCCTTCGCAACGTTCTCGACCGCCTCTGAAAGGAATTCGGCGTGGCTGCACTCGTCGAACATACCCTTCCCGTCCAAGATCCCAATTCTTCTATGCATCGGGAGTCCTGCCCATTACGAATGGACGTATACATTCCGGGTGCCAATCATCTTCATACAAGTGATATTGTGGTCGATATTACTATTGTTCATCCTTCTGCTCGCCGTCACATCTCGTCGAGTACAGTTAAAGCGGGCGCTGCCACAACACTCGCGGAGCGCGAGAAACATCGTCATTACGGTGATTAATGCCACCAACCCGATATCCTCCTTTCCTCTATAGGAGTTGAGACCTATGACACCTTGGATGACGAGTGCCAGAGGTTTTCCCAACGCCTCGCTTTCTTCGCTGCTTCCCGTCGTGGTTCCTCTCCTCAGCAAGAACTTTGAGACTTCGTTACTCCTTTTACGTTTAGCCTCCGATAATACAGGCGAGACGGGCTGGCACCCACTGCCTGCCTTCATAGCTAATATATGAACCGAGTACGCTCGGATAGAGTTGAATATATTTCCCTAAAGGCCAAAGGTTTGGGTATATTTACTCTTCGAAGATATAGTCCAACTACACTAAAGTTTCCTTAGAATGAAACACCTAAACCTCCCCCCTGTATCTGCAGGTAAATAGGAGTGTCAAAATGAAGATTCGGTCCATGTCTGTGCAAAAACGAAGGCATCATCGTGGAGAGGCAGATACAACGTGTGTTTCCAAAATTTTTTGGCATCGATCCAAGCAAAAGGAAAAGGGCAACAATCATGAAACATGGCTTGGATTCAAGTTCATAGGTCTCAAACCCTTCGCACCACCCGAAGCAACCCAGCCCAATATACCACCACTTACAAAAATCGGGGGATATTTGGGAATTCCAATATCTGCAAGATTGGGTCGGCTATGTTCAACCTGTATGAATCAGTGGGGGGAACGTTTGGGTTAGTTAATACGAGTGAAACATAGTACGAATCAGTCACTAGTCGGTATATGGCGAGAAGGGGTAAATGGGCAGCGTTTTCTAGGCCACAGACCCTTTTCTGTTTTCTCCTTTCCTTCTCTTCAAACTCCATTTAGTCTCCCCCGGCAGAAGTATTAGAAGAAGAGCTAAGCTACCCATCATTCCCCTGATTCGTAAGTAGTGGTTCAACAGGTGGTCATTACGAGGTTACACGGTTGCAGGACGAATAAACTAGCATTCAAACCAAGTTGCTGGATCAGCAGTGTGGAAAACAGCTCCAAAACTGCATCAGTAGAAGAACTGATAATCTCTCCAGATGGCTTACTTCTCTGATGGGTATAAATCTGTCAAGGATGACATTTTCAGAGGCATTTTTCCCAAGACAGAGGGGTGGCAAGTGACAAGAGTGCTACCGAAGTATGGTTGTGGGGACGAGATGAGCTTAGCAAGGAAGGTGAATGACAGGCCACAATGCAATATAAAAGGGACAGGCTCTATCATCTATGCTCTGAAGCGATTGCGGAAGAAATTTTTCTTAGGCCAGAAGTTGACTTTCGGCTTCTAGACTACCTCAGCCTGCAATTGAAGTTGTCCCTGAGCTTGCTTGATCTCTCCAAGAGGAAGCAGATTGCATAGCCCATGTAGACTTTTATTCTTACCGTAATGTCTCGGAACACATAGTAAGTACCGTAAAATACATTCAAGGGAATCTTGTGAACGATAAAGACCAAAAGTAGATACCATCACGACAAATATATAGCTTTAATTCCTACAATCGTAGTTCTCGATATCAGGGCCAACAATTCTTCTAAAATATCCGTATCCCCAGTGCAGTCCCTACGAATTTCTTCGAAATGGCCAGCATGATAGATTGCCTACTCGGACATATCCAGCTCCTACCAAACCCTCCTTTCGTTCTTTAACCTCCCCCTCATCCATAATCGAGGTGTCAGAAATAACGAATTTTCCCTCATTCTCTACTTCGTCCTTTACAGCAGCTCCCCCACCGCTGTACACCAGTGGCTCCCATGGGCTCGCACAAATCTGTTCACGATCCTATCCCTCTACACCTGTCCCAGCCTCCTCCGCATCTACTTCTTCCATTGCCTTCTGTTCCTATACCTCTTACTCTACATTTTCTGCCTCCTCGAAGCAGTGACGGCGGACCAATCCCCGCACGGAGTAACGTTTCATTCTTCTTTGGTATTTTGCGTAGTCTGTTGGCCCACTAGCTATCAAGTCCAGGGCATTGAGAGGTCGGAAAACTCTGAGTTCCTTAGAAATGATGAGGGACGGGCGGAGACTGGGCATGTTGAGAGGAAAAGTGGTTTGAGCTTTCTATTAGATCAAGCTTACTAAGATCACGTACTTTGTTAATCTTAATAGTTTATCAGTACTATTCAATGTATCAAAGTATCGATGAAGTGGTTGATCGTAGGTTGCTGCTTCAATAATGTTGATGCCAAACTTTAAAATGGGCGAGGTACTCGAAAACTGTCACGGCCTCGGATAAAGTAAAAATGCGAAGCAGTGTTGCATATTTGAATATGCACAAAACCAAACCAACAATAAAATAATCTAATTTAAAGAGCATCGGAAATGAATTTGAAGGACGAAGGGGATCGCGAGTGAAAATATTTCGTTTTTCAAAAAGGAGGACCAAAATCCTCAATACAAAAAGAAAATGTAGTTTTACTCCGAATTTGGATTCGTAGGGGAAAACTTGTTTTAGGATTTTGATTCTGGAAGAAAAGAGATGGGTGGAGTTATTATGAAAAGTATTTGGGATGTAGAAGGCAGGACTATTCGGAGAGAACCGGTTTTCTAACAACACGCCCTCCAGATCAATAGGAATGTCTCGGCTTGTCATTGTTCTTCTTATGTTTTCGGTAGTTTTTCCCTTATTGCTACAATATAAGCCCTTTCAAATGGATAGTGATTCCGATGATTACCAACATGTTCCCAAAAGTAAGTTCGCGTTACTGGTATTTGAAATCGTACCGCGCCTTCATGCGTAGATCTGATTAAATAGACCCCTCTTCCGTGACCTTTCCGAGACTTCCAAGTGTGAAGAAGTATATAAGATATGCGAAATCGCCCGGGAGGTCCCGGAGAAATGAATGTCTACAAGAAAAATCACACAAAATAACAAAATGAGTCTTGTTATGACAAATGCGGTCCATATACGATTCAAAACATTAAAATATGCTTCTTATTGAATTAACAAGATCTTGTGCACCATTTGAGTCCTCGGAAATATTGTGAAGCCAAAATAATATCCCCCCCTTAACAAACCGTATGCTGTGCACTATTATGAAGGAAATCTATGGATTAAGAAACTGTGTAATCTCTCGGTGGACTTTTATTATCATTTCTTTGTGTGCCAAGGCAGGCAGTAGGTCTTACCGGAGGACACCCAGAGCCTTTTTTGATGAGTTAGGCCCTCCGGAATGCGCTATTCAGGTCATAATAACTTCCACAGGAGGATCATCCTCCCTACTAGGAGTTCCGTTACTATTAGGCTTAGGAAAAGTTACCAGTCGACATTTCATACATGTGTGTAAATAGTAACCTCTAAGGTGCACATTTTGGTTGCTCATCAGAAATATAAAAACAGGGCGGATAATATTCAAATAAGTTTGCGCTGGGCCCCTGGTAGCTACTTTCTCGTACCGTCCAACAGACTAATAGTCTATTATTTCCACAAAATTTGGAACTTTTTCCATGAACTGACAGTTCTGGAACGACACAGACCTCTTAGCAATAGCTACTAATCTTGTTCGGGAATGAATGGGCCGTTCAATTTGCAGAAGCATAGGATGATATGAGTGTAGAAATTGATCACTAAGTGGAGCTCATGTCAGTCCCGTGTAGGCGAGCCAATATATTCTCGAGCTCCTTTCTTTCCGTGTGAATCACCCTGTAGTTGTACACTACTAATTTTTTTGGTTGCAAATAGTCCTGCGTTAGAAGAAATTATTCGGGTCTTTGGTGGAAAGAGATGAAAATACGTGCATGTATGGCCCTGCTTGGTATCTACCCTGAGCTTGAACAGAGCTTTCAAGACGGGTGCTTTTCCTCCATGCCGATGCAAGATTTCGAGTATTTCGCTTGGAGGGCTGGCTATTTCAAAGCCTGCTGAATGGCTTTTTCATGTATAACAAGTACTCTAGAGTCGACTGAAAATGTTTGGAGCCAATGATTTGAACCCTCTTTTCTTGTCTGGGTTAGCACGCGGCGTTATCTCCAACTTTTTTGACAAGCAGTGCGACTTCTTCACTCTTCTCATCGATATTTTTTGTTAATTCGTCTCTTTCTAGAATTCTTTGAGCGTTTCCGTGCAATAGCTCAGACGTTTAGTGTCTACCTATTCTTATCCTTCGGTAATAACCATATAACAACTTTGGTAGAGTATTTTCCGATTCGCTTTCATTCTCGGACAAAGTTTTCGATATTGCTCTTTCGGTGATTCCGAACTTTCTTTTTCTTCCTCGCGTGACATAGGAGCGAAAGCGACATATATGTTCAATTGATTCCCCTTTTCTCTCATAAAAACGGAAACGTAAGGTTGCAGTGAGACAAAGGGCGTTATCCAAGATGATCCTTATCAGACGACAAACAGTTCTCTTATCTATTTTCCGATAAATTTCGGGACCGCCACAACTTTGTACTCAATTATAACTGCTAATGGCCAGCCAAAAAGATTTTACACCCCTTTAAGGAAAAATTTGTTTCCGAAAGACGTTTTCAATGAATGGCCCTGAAAATTCGACCAAGAAGGTTTCAAAAAGACCAGAAACTGGAAAGCTTAGAGAAGTATTGATTTTTCTCTCATTGGAGTGAAGTTTTGACAGTTTTCACGGATTTTCACAAAATATAGAGGTCTTTATGAATTCGGGGCCACCAAAATCTTTCTTTAATGAGTTTCTTGGTTGTTTTGAGATTTAAATATTCTAATTCATCATTAATAATAAATTACCCCAAGATCTTCATTTATTCTTTCAAATGGACTAGTAGTTCTCGACAGGCTTCAATGTGTCGGAAAGGTTACCAAGCTACGATATAAAAGCCTTTTGGATCCCGCGTACCCAATTTCTGAGATTAAGATCAACTTTACTTATTTCGGATTCACCAATGTTCTTAACTAGTCACATCAGTATAACAATGAGCTTAACAGATGTTCGAAGTTGAGCCGGACCTCTATGGTGGTACGAATCATCTCATCTGATTCTACCTCCCTAGCATATTCTTTCACAAGCCACTCACATACCTCACCTAAGTTACGGCCATTCCTATTGAGAGACCACCCACCGATAAACTTGGCCTTATAGTTGTGCTTTGCTTCACAATAAAGATAGGCGAAAGTAGTTGCAGCCTTCTCTACACTGCTCTTCTCAAGCATCAAACCATTAACATATCTATAGAGAAACTCCTCAACGTCTCCACTCTTTCCTCCTGTGAACTTTAAAAGAGCAGCGTTGAGATCTATAGTTACAGAAACAATAACACGTAGTTGTTTCGTAATACCTTACAACTACAATTCCTCGGGTGCAACACCCTCCACAAGAGTACCAAATGATAGGGGTAAAATCGTCGGGAGAAGAGATACTCAGAACCAAATACCCCAGGAAGGGGGTTTTGCAAGCGAAATAAGTGCTACCGGGGTATCATTGAACGAACAAAAAGGGTCGGATATGGAAGAAAGTTGAGAGTGCTAAAAGAAAGTATAAAAGGAGTAGGTTCTACCACTGATGCTCTGTGACCATCGTAAGAAAAGTGGTTCTTGGATCTGAAGCTGACTTTCAACTTGCTACTACTTTGGAGTTGACTTGAAGTTGTCTGCCAACTTGCTTGACCTCCACAAGAAAAACCAGTTTACTGAACTTATATAGACTTTTGGCTAACCCCAAAGTCTCAAACGTACATACTAAGAACCATAAAATGAATCAAATGGAATCGTATGAACGAGGAAGACTAAAGGCAGATACTATCAGGATAAATTTCTATATTTCTTCCTTAATATCGTAGTCCTCTAGATCAGAGCCAGACAAATTTCCAAAAATATCCATTCCAACCAAGCAGTCCCCACAAATATCCGCGAAAGGCTCACAATTCTCTATTTTTTCCTGCTAGATATCTAAACCACTTAAGATTCCCCCGTAAGGCTCCAGCGTCGGGGCCACCTGGTACATAATATCCTGCCCCCTCACCACCATTCCAGCACTTTCTGTGTCTCCCTTCCCCTCATTCTCGTCGTCATTCTCTTCATCCCCCTCTTCATTCTTGTCAGAATAATCAGAGATAACGAATACTCCCTCAGTCTGCCCCATTGTTCTCCACAGCATCTCCCCCATCGTTGAACAATAGTGGCTCCCATGGGTCCACCCAGTCTTCCTCTTCATCCTTCTCTTCCGCCTCCTCTTCCTCTACCTCCTCTTCCTCTACATCATCCCCAACTTCTTCTTCCTCCTTGAAGCAGTGCCGGCGGAACCATTCCAAAACGCGTTCCCAGTCCATTCTCCTACAGTAATCCTCATAATGAGTTGTTCAATTGTACATCAGGGCCAGAGTGTTTAGGGGGCAGCGGCCTCGGGATGACTTGGCGATGGTGGGAGACGGGCAGAGGTTGGTCATCTTTAGGGCAAAAAAGGGGTGAGCCGATGGGGAGGTTGATGGCGGGGGTTTTCACTCAACGATGTCGATTTAGAATTCTAAAAAGGGCGACATTTTGGAATAGTTCTACGGTCTTGGGCGAAATAAAAAATGTGCGGCAATGCCGCAGCTTTGAATTTGTATGAAATCAGAGCAGTAACTAAAAATATGCTTGAAAAAATATCGGAACTGAATTTGGAGAAAGAAGCGGATCACGAGTTGAAAGATTTATTTTTTTGAAAAAGGAGGATCAAAATGCTCAAAGACAAAATAGAAATGGAGTTGCAGAGTGATTTTGGATTCATGGGGAGAAATTCTTTTCATAATTTAGTTCGTAAAAGGAAAATGATGGGAAGAGTTGTTTTTGAAAACTCACAGGGAAGGAGAGGACGGAGGTTTGTGGAGAGGACCGCTCTCTTATAGAAAGGACCGTTTTCGTAACAAAAATCCCCTCTTTTAAGCTCCTCTGTTTGATACCTACTACGCAAATACTTCGTAAGTTCATCTGAGCTCTAAATTTTTTTTTGCAACTTTCCAAGTAGTCCTGACTCGCGTATCCACACATCATGATCGTAAATGGCTTCTTAAGCTCTTCAACATAAATATATGATTGGACGCACCTTTCAATGGGTATAGAAAAATTCTGGTCAAAAGCATCCATATTTGAGCCACTATAGCGCTTTGAGTTTCCAGAGCAAACTTTCAGCAAGTTTCTGAGGGTACCATGTTGATTTTGGTGCCTTTTTACATCAACATCAGGATGAAATTTAGCATCAATTTGATCTCTTGTGTTATGAAAATCAAGGCTCTGCTCCTTACGTGACAAAACCGGCGTAGATGAAAGCATATGTGTGGATTTTCTCTCCATTGACCCTATACGATCGTGATTAGTCGCGAGGCATTGGAGTTTTTTCCCCACAATTTGGTAAAAATTATCTTCTATCTGAATGTTGTGACTTATCGAAACGTACAAGTCAAGGGAAAGAAGCTGATCTCGGTGGTCACGACGTATGGCGGATTTCAGGAAAGGACAAACCTAGATACATAATAACAAAACGTCTTCAGCGAAAAACTTAGAAGGAGATGCCCTGTTCTATTCCTTGTAGAGATAGACGTTAAGAAAAAGCGATGCTAGTTTTTTTCCTTCATCGATGGAGGCTTTCAAACGAAGCCCTTGGCTGATGTCTATGGGATCTTCTGGTATGTTTTATAGGTCAGTCAGGCTAGCGCTTTATGATCTGCCGCGTCGTCGAGGTGGAAACTGATTAGTATGAAACTACCCTTGGTGCCTGTTTGTGAAGTAGCCGAACCTCGGATTGCCTGGCTCTTCTGTTGGATGCTGTTCAGTTGCTAGTGAGATGATTAGTATTTCGTGTTGGTGCTTTTCTGTAATATTATTTCCGCTGAACTCGGTCCTCTGTCAGTTTATCTCATTAATTATATTAATCATGGAGTATAACATTGCAGTTTGCCGGCCAGTGGCTCCAACTTTCTTATAGAGTGCGTTAATCATGATTAAAACGTCATATCGGGCGGTAATGGTCAGAAATTGCCACAAAAACGATACTTCGAACGGTACAGGATGAGCCAATACAGAATAATCCTTATAAATCAATAGGTAGTCAAAATAGATTGGATTCTACATCGTATCCTGAGGGCCTGAGGGCACTGAGATCATTTCAAAACTTGAAGAGGTTTCAAGAGTCTATTTGAGTAGTCTGCAAAATTCCTGGGCTCAGTTGAGGAGGAGGAAAGTATCGAAGTAAGGAGAGCGACTACACGGAGCAGAGTAGGAGAGTTCCACAATATCATCTTACCGTTGTTGGTGCGAGGCCAATTGGGAAAACTCTAATGAAAAGGACTGTATGAAGACCGCTGTATGCAGAAAATTGAACACCAGGGCATACTTTTCACTAGCTGATGGTGCATACTGCGATAAAGACCTCCGATAGTAGTCAATCAATAATAATGTTAGATTGGATAAGATAAAAGTCAATCAATTACCATATTGCAGCAACGAACGCAGAAATCTGCGCAAGAAGAGACAGCAGCAAGGTGATCTCATATGTCTGGCATTAGGGCTGGGCCTTTTTTAGAGCTGAATTAAGCATAGAGAAACACAAAAAAGTTTACTATACTAACTGAAGATAAAACATCTAATTCAGGACATATGACATACCCCGCGTTTTCATTCGCATATGTCGTCAGTAGCCTCCTCGACAGAGATGGTGAATCTAGGAGGGTTACCTGAGTTAACGTTAGAAGTAGATGATTTTAATGAGATGGTTAGGGTGGTAGCCTCTCATCCGATATCACGCAAAAAATTGAGGTACCGTCAGACCATATGTTCATGACAAGTGACAGTTGCTTTGAGGTGTCCATCCTTCTGAAATAGAGTAAATTTGGAGGTAAGTAGGGGCCTCCATCTGTGGCGAGCCATTCTGCCCGTACCTGTAACTTGAATTTCACGTTAAAGTCTTATCGTGGAGGATTTCGTTCAAAAGACTAAGAAATTTGTTTACCACAATTTTACCGCCCTCGTAAATGGCCTCTTTCGTGCGAAATCCTACGGCTTGTCCAGTTGAATTGTTGCGAAAGCGATGTTCCTGCAAGTGAACTTGAAAGCAGAGGGCATTAAAGAGGCGAAGTATGATAGTCACGAGTCTAAGTATGATATGAGATGAAAGAGATATCCAAACATTCAAATGACAGGAGATCATTCGATTCAAAAAGTAACGAGCGACGGAAGTTCGGAAATTTTTGATTCGGTACGTGTAAAAGAAAAGAAACACTCAATGATTTAAAGCAAATGAAACCAAGAACTAAAATGACTTATGATTGGGAAATGAAGGAGGAATGGAGGACGAGAGGCGGCAAAACAAGCAGTGAATTGAGAATCTAGGAGTTGCGCTAGAGATTTTCAAGTTGGCGATTTTATGGCCTTGTTGAGCCGGTCTTTATCGTAAATCAAGTCTCCTCGCGCAAGCGGTACACGTGCTACGTAGTAATCATCTCGGTGGCCAACAGTAATCATATGCAGCTACGGCAGCGAGTGTAGGGTGTAGAACGGTAAGCTTTTTTTGTGGCCATCATGAAAGGTGCTGACAGTGAACCGATGCAGTCGATGCAGCCGTACCCGCGTGACTTGTTCGGGGCGGCAGATCAAAGAAACGTTCGACATTCCTTTTCATATTCACCCATAATGTTATAGTTAAAGTACCAAAACGAAATGTGCAGCGCTTGACACATGGAAAAAAGAAACAAATAAGCCGGAGCTATACGAAGTCATGCCTTAATTTCACAGCGATACGGTTTCGGTGGAAAGTTTGGGATATAGTTTAGAAATGTACCCTCAAGCATTCCATATGAACAGGAGAATTTTAACGCTGCGGTTTGATACCGATAAATTGCCGAAAGAATATTCTCCGATCCAGTTATCCCAGTACAGACGCATTGTAAAACAAAAATTGCTATCAAAGTTTGTTTGTGGAAACGAAGAGGTATGAGTAAGAACAGGGAGCCAAAGAGCTACAATGTATTATAAAAGGAGCAATTTCTACCACCTATGGTCAGGTAATATCCTTAATCAACTGTTCCCAAAGGAATATGTTGATATTCAACTTCGAAGTCTTTTAGGTCTAGAGTTGAAGTTGTCTTCTATATTTCCTGCCCGCCTGTACAGGAATAATTTTCCTCAGCTTACAAAAAACTTTTGGCTAACTCGAAATTATTATTACCATAAATGCCTCAGAGGAGTCTTGTGGAAGAGAAAGACTATTATTACATATTATCATCTCAAATACCTAGATTCAGTCCTCCAAATCATAGTCATCGAGATCAAAGCCAAACAATTCCTCTCCAAAATATTCATATCCTCAATGTAGTTCCTACAAATTACTTCGAACGGCCCGGAATGATAGATGGGCTCCTCAGGCATATCAAGATCCTTCAATCCCTCCTCATAACCGCAACTCTATTCCTCATCACCTGCAAAGGAGTTCTAAATAAAGAGTACTCCCTCACTCTCTCCTTTGTCTTCCACAGCAGCTCCCAAACGTTTTTAAACCAGTGGCCCCCATTGTTCCACCCAATCATCCTCATCTTTTGATCTCTGCACATCTTCCGGAACCTCCCCCGGCTCCTCTACTTCCTCTCATTCTGCCTCCTCTACATCCCATCATTCTAATTCCTCCTATGACTCATCTCCCTCCTCCAAACAATGACGACGGACCCACCCCAGAACGCGTTCCTAGTCCATCTTTCTGTAATAATCGTCTTATTCAGTTGGCCCACTCGACATAAAGGCCAGAGGGTTGGTGGGACAGCGGGCTTTGGACTACTTGGCGATGGTGACGGATGAGCTGAGGTTTTTCACGTTGAGGGAAAATGGGGGTGAGCCAATTGGCTGGCTGATGGTATGGGTGTTGCTTCAACGACGTTGATATAGAGATTTATATAGGATATATTTTCGAATATTTCACGGCCTCGGGTGTGGTAAAGAATTCGGGGTAATTTTACCGGTGTAAATTTGCATAATGCAGGTCAATATAAATCTAGCTGATAAAATACAAGAACTGAATTTGGAGGACAAAACGAAGTCAGAATATTTCTTTTTGAAAGCATAGGATATAATAATCAAACAATAAATAGAGAATGTAGTAGTATAGTTATTTTCAATCTATAGAGGAAAAGGAGAGTAAGTTTTTTATTGAAAGAAAGGCAGAACGACATTTTTGAAAAATGAGAAGTCGATAATGGATCTCGAGATAAACAGAGCAGTAGTTTGAGGAAAAGGACGGTTTCTTAATTTCAAGAAATAAGTAAGTATTGAAAACATATGAGGAATTATATAGCTGAATTAGTCTGTGTCACAGAGCATGAGCACGGAAAATCTATTCGTCGGAAAAAGTCGGGCCTCTGCATGGCAGTTTGGGTAGATGAAATAAACACAGTAATTTCACTAAAAAGTAAAAGAGTGGCTTGATGCACACCATTGGAAAAACTGGAGGGGGGGCGTGCTTTAGGTAGGTCCTCATGAGCGGTAGGCCCATGTTACGCAGAAACTTGAAGACGGCTAAGAGGCTTCGACAGTATTGCACTACAAATAGAAAAAAATATGCTGGCGTTCCGACTTGCCGAGCTCTATCGGAGATACTAATCACGAAAGTAAATAGTAGCTGGTTGGAGAAAGACATCTAGTTGCGTTCAGCATGCAGAGGGTCAAGCATAATTGCAGGTGGACTCGCAGATAATGTAATAACTCACTAGTGGTTGGAGAATATGAAATGTTTAGAGTAAGTCAAGACTTCTAACATGGTTTAAAAACATCAATTTGGCCGGTAGAGATGAAATCAAACTTGAATTTGTACTATATGAATGCATCAATAAAACGTTTCTTCATCGAAGGGCTAGAAAGGTCGCTAGCTGAGCTAAGGAGCATTTATAGAGAATAAAATCAATTCTTTTGTAACGGTACGGCGTACTAGGGGTCTCCTCTTACGCGAACTTTCTGCTTTCTGATCTTTCCATCTTTCTAGATAGAATTAAGAAGCCTTCTGAACAATCTGCTCTTGTTCTAAGCCTTCCAAACGTCCACGATAAAAAAAATCCTATCCCACCTATGAATATGTGCGTGAGAGAGATAATGGTGTACTTCAGTGGGAAGGACGAGAAAGGTGAGGTAGCTAAGAGATCCCTAAGGGCCAAGAGAAGCACTAAAAGGGGCACGTGGATTTCGTTTAATGTAACGGAGAATTTGGCGGATATCAAGTCAATTCAAATTCAGTCAGTGAGTATGTTGCTTCAGAGTGGAATATAAGAATGACTATGGTGCACTAAAAAGATTCACTAAAAATAATGATAGCTTGGGGGTGAGAAACAGGTGAAAAAGAATTTTAGGAGCGATATTGCTATAACTGATAGAGGGAAACAGAAAATGGAGCGCGGGAGAGAGAGAAGGAAGTAAGAAGGGAAGTAGAGTGAGAGAGAGAATGAGAGAGAGCATGAGAGAGAGAATGAGCTAGGGACCAAGAAAGAGAGTTGAGAGGAGGGAAGGTGGTGACTTTATTCAGACAGAACAGGGAGGGAGACTGGGGCTTATATGGACCCCGAGGCGAGTCGACTGGAGCATCCAGACGATCGAAGGAATTTTCCATAGGCCATGTCGGCGACGGTGGGAGGCTAGTCCTAAACCGGCTTGAGCTGATCCAGATATGATCACTCAAGCTTACAGAACTGTACAGTGCAAAACCGTAAGAATAAAGCTCTAGGTTGTACAGTAAAGTACAGTAACAGAAGTCTGCAAGCCCCTTTGCTGGCTCTAAGCTGTCAGCAGAGGCGACAGAAAGAAATTACAATAACATTAAATGCATAAAAAATACACAAATTATAGCAAACATGTGATATAGCTTTTACGCAATGAGAAGCTTATGTATGAATACTTCTTTTGATAGCAACGCAAGCACTTTCCAGCTGTGAAAGACCACTATAGCGCATAGTCATACATACATTCCCATGATGTCAATTAGAAATTGTTTTCCGATAAATAAACTGCAGCCAATAGGCTAATGTATTTTTCAAACAATTAAAACAACTCAATTTACATCCATAGTTTCAAGTTATTGGGTGGGGTATTAGTTATTGTGTGAATATTGGTACCACTGTGCTGTATATAAAATGTTTTTTACGGATTGGGGCCAAAATATCTCTTTAATGACTTGCGTAACGACAAGCGAATCAAGTTTATACAACGAAAGAAAAAAATGACGAATCAGACGTAAGAAGTAAAAATTTGTTCTTGAAGCTCCCAGGGGAATTTATTCGGCGAAACAAGAATTTCAGTTGTTGTAGAAACTGGTTTGTGTTCTGTTTATATGCCCTACAGTTGATTTACATCAGTAAGCCTAATTTAGGCTATATGTGGCAGGCCTTCTCGGCTGTAATACTGCATTCGTGAAATATCCTCGGAGTTCCCCGTTATTAGATTCATGCTCTACAGATATTTACTTTTCATAGGAGAAATAAATCAAACTTTTCTCAGCAGCAATCCTTGAAACGTCAATTTCACAGCTAATGGTCCCAATTACAACTCAGTTCAACATTATATGACTTTCTAGAATTTTTTTTAAATAATAAAGTCGACCAACGCAATCGATACTTCACAGCTCTTTCTTCCTGAGTTATAAAATGATAATAACAGAATTTGAAGGGTTCATTAGCTCATTCGTGATCTGAAGACTCCTACCTCGGCTAGTTTAAGGACCGGAACCCAAGTTGCCAAACAAATTGCAAAGAAATTCCGGCCGCGCTATTATTCTCCTTCGTCTTTTAATCACTTCCTGTTGCCTAAATAGCAATACATGACTGTTTAACTAAGTTTCGATTAGAATTTAGCACATTTTTTGCTGTTTTATCTGGCGGTTGACTGAAATGGTTATAAAATGATGAATAAACGTCGATTCACCCACTAATGAGTGAATAATCGTCAGCTGAAAAAGATTGCAAACCTTTTATGATCTCTGTTCCTATGCTGAAAATTAAATCTGCACCCTGCAGCGGTTCTATATTTCTCGACAACGATAAAGAAAAGGATCCCTGGATACTTTGATGAATGCGTGGTGAAATGTATTGGTGGATACCAGCAAGTTGCAGTTATTTCTGTAGTAAAAAAATCCCAGAATAAGTTATGTATTCATATTATTTTGAAAAGAGATGCCGGATGGTTTTAATTTGCTCGAATCGACAACCAGCTCAGTTAATTTGCAGATGCGACTCACCTCATCTAAAAACTATTTTAACTCAATGTTTCGCCAAAAATGCGTTATTTACTACCTTAGTGGGTTTCAAAGAGCAAAAATACTTCTAAAGACCTCTATTAACTTGTATTATTTAGGAAAAATTAAAACTCAGAGCAAATATTTGAAAGGAAGTGCTGATTTAGCATTAATTTCAAGCGCAAAAGATTTCATTTCTTTTACATTCTGTTTTTGCTGTATTAAGATGAAATAGCCGCTGATTATCATCGTAATTCATTTTAGTTCTCTCGGCAGCTTTTATAGGATCTATAAGCTGCTTTTCATCTCTCCAGAGAAATAATTAAAATAAATGGCAGATAAAGTTGCTAGTACGACAAAGAATATTCCTGATGGAGACGAGAAGATCTCTAGGGCACTCTTATGAGAGACTTGGTAGCTATGCGAAAAGTAATTTTTTTTCGCTAATATGCATCGCTACGGACATATAGACGATAACTCTGTGCATATATCAGTGATTCGACGCTTTAATTGTGATTTTACTGATCAAATGTCGAGTTCATGGGCTTATAATGTTGACTCTGCTATATACGGTCGTCACAGAGTGGGGAACGTGCAAAGGAAGGGTCGAAACACTCGCAATTCTCTATTATTTTATTTCATCAGTGCCAATATCTCGACTACGGAAAATTTCTTCAAGAAGAAACATTTGGGTCCGAGGTTCTAATTACAATTCTCATTAAAAATAAATTTGAAATGTAACACTGAGACTGAGACCTATTTGGAGCTACTCACTAATATATAGATTTCACCAATACTTAAAAGCCAAAACTTTCTCGGAAATCAACCTACACTCCATCACATTTACTCGTTCTTAAAATACTCACTGTAGCTTACTTGAATAATAGAGCCCTAAGATATTTCGTAGAAAAGAATCTGGATAAGACATACAATCGAATAATATATATCCCTCTCTATCTTTCCACTTTGAATTCAAGGAAAGTTTGGAGCAAACAAGAAGGCAACCATTGTAAACTCAAATTTCCGAATATCCAATGGTGAGAATGGTCTCATGACGAGATTCCTTAGTTTTGTCGCTACTGTAATAAAACTACTTCTCTAAATTCATGCATTATATGTATAAAAGGACCTACTGGATACTGAAGATAATCAGATCTGATGCAAAATCGCGGTCTGAGGAACCCTCTACAGTCGATGTATTATCCACACCTGTTATGGGATTCTTAATTTATGTATAAGGATTGCGAATTGAAAAAGCCCTGCCGACATTTTTATCACCGCAGCCATTGATAAATTTAAAAATAAGGAAATATACCAAAGATATCCAAGCAGTCCGGGGGGTAAAAAGACAGTATAAAAGTCTTAATCTTGAGATTTTTATAGAAAGATTTAAACTAAAGCTGGTATTTTTCCAATACTGCTGAGTGAAAGTAAATTATTCAACCTCGGATATCTTATATTTTTGGAAATAATGTCTGGTTTGGACAAGGTCTCCAAGAATGAATTGCTTATTGCCGCAAATAATCTCGACAATGAGTCAGTAAAGGACATATGCGCCTCCTATTTTGGTCAATAGGTGAAAAAACGCATGTTATTCGAAAGAAATTCAAACGGGTCGTTACCCACCGTTTCGAAGATAACCGCCGGCGACATTCGCTGTGTTCAAGTGTAATAAGGCGTTTAGACTCAGGAATCGAAAGCCAAAATGATTTTCGGAGAAGTAACAGTGTCATGAAATCTTCGAAAGAATATAAATAGGTTAGTAATGAAGTCCGTAAATATTTCTAAAAATATTTCATTTCAATTTTTCTTCATGCCATGACCAACACTTGCCTGCTCGAATGAATCTTCTTTTACTCTTCATATTTTTGGAGTCTTTTGACAACCTCTACTTAGTATTGCAGATCTATCTCAGCAACTTGGAAAACATTATGCGAATATAAACAGGTTTAAAGAAGGTAAAAGACTGTCGCCTATGCAAAAATTCGCACTGCGTCTACCTCGAGGGTCTATCAATCTATAGATCAAGGTCAGGATGGATTATTTAATACATAAAAGAAGCGGACTACTTTTTTTAATTAAGATTAGTTCTAATATTTTATTTTTCCGCCAAGTGTGAATCAATGGGAAGTTCAGTCCGTAGTCATGACTGCATGCGAGAACAAACAAATCGATTGAATCTACTTTGCACTTCATTTCTTCTAGATTTGTCAGGTGAGCTTGATAATCCTTAGAAGGTTCTCTATCAACGATGAAATGGTGGTCAATGATGGTAGACATGCGTATGAGACAAATAAATCAAATATATCATTCAAACAATATTTAAAGCAACAGAAAAAAGTACATTATTCAAAAAAAACGAGGGAAAACTTCTGCTAAAGGGGAACTCCACGACCATTATGACTAACGGGAATGAAGTGCACTAGTTTTGCAGGTTGCTGGAGCGAACCACAAAAGGAACCAGACGCCTCGTGTGGATTGCACGTTTGGAGGGGCGTCTATCAAACGACGTCAGCCTATACGTCTGCTAACCTCCGTTCCATACCTGGCACGGCCCAAAATATCTGAACTTGGGAGCTGGCCACTTAAATATTGTCTAAAAGGCCGCCCAATGTACGATAAGGACCCCATCGCCGAAATTGAACCGTGAACATTCTGCGAAGACTTTATTTGTTAATACAAGCTCTTGGTCATCCCTTCTTCTTGCCCAGAGTGCCACGTTTGCTGGTAGCTCCAATCGCCGATGGTTCTCCGAGGCATTGGAAATGAGAGCTACGGCATCTGATGATTCCACGCGTGAAACCACTTCGTCCGTCAACACGAACGGAGGTGCTCCGGAGGAGAGACGAAGATGGTGGTATACATACAAAACGTTCGGCAGACTCTCCTCACAGTCCATTCCCTGGCCTACAACCATTTTCTTGACGGCAATCTTGATGGAGCGTACCATCCTCTCGGCCTTGCCATTCGATATGTATGCATATACCAAAACACTGCTCCAAGCGATTACTCATTTACCCAAAAAGGTGAGAAGAGAAGCCGCGGTAAAGAATCCCGCATTTTCGGATAGGATGGTTTTCGGGGGACCAAAATGTAACAAAATTTCCGTCTCCATAAACTGTGCAACTGTTCTGGTAGACTTATCCTCGGTGGGCAAATTTATTGGCAAACCAGTTAAATGCTCTACAGCAATGAGCAAAAAGTTCTTCCTGTTCTTAGATTTCGGAAAGGTCCCGGCAAAATCAAACGAATAAATCTCGAATATGTGTGACAGCGGAATTTTCAGACTTGCACAGTAGAGTGGAATCAATTTTGTCTTGTGACATTCCTCACATCTTTTCACGTACTTTTAGATGTCCTTATGCATATAAAACCACCAGTAGCGGTCGGAAACAAACTTATTCGTGGTCGCAGTGTCCCAGTGCCAAATATTATCGTGGAAACTGTGGTGTATCGAAGTCCTATCCTCAAAGAAGAGGACAGTCTTTAGTCACATTTTCCTGCATCGTAGCAGTTTCCCCTCCCAAACTATGAAGCGCTTCGCCATACGCTTGATTTCATGCTTCTTGATTTCGACTTCTTCCTCGATCTTGAACTCCTGTAGATGACGCCTGACCTCAATGAGATGGGATTCCAGTGAACGGCCCTCCACGAAAGGGACAAAACCAACTCTAAAAAACAAGTCTCCATCGTCGACACCTGAGGATGGTGTTGAACAAATAGGGACGACACGCGACAGGTAGTCCGCGGCACCATTATTTGCGGTCGGCCTATACTAGACTTAGAGCTCATACTCAGGAAGAAATTATCTCCACCGCGCCAACCTTCCATTGATTTCTTTCTTTTAAAGGCGTAGCGAAGGATTTGATAATCGATGACTGACCTGAATGGTTTAGTCGACAACAAGTATACTCGAAACTTCCGCAAGGCATGAATTACCGCTAGAGCTTCCCATTTACATGTGGAATCGTTCTCCTCAGCCTAATTCATGGTGCAGCTAGCGTATTGCACGGGGTTTATTTCCCCACCTTCCTTTTCTGGCGAGAAATGCCCCTAATGCGATACTCGAAGCGTCAGTTTCCGCTATAATCGCGGAATCGAAGCCTGGAAATACCAAACCTGTGGAGTGGTGGGCTTCTCTTTCGAAGTCTCAAATGACTCCATAGTTTCCTTCTTCCAGTTTAAACATTTACTACCAGACGAGTAAGCATGTAATGCGACGGAAATATCGGCGAAGCTGCAAATAAAACGGCACTAATAACTGGCAAGGACAAGTGAACGGCTCAACTGATCAATGTTCTCCTCGATGGAGTTAGAAAATACGACAAAATCGTCCAGAGAAACGCGGCCAAATGGAATTTTCCGTAAAACATAGTCCATCAAGCGCTGAAAAGTTGACTGCATTGTCATGAGACAAAAGGGCATAACCTCAAACTTGAACGTCCCATGACGGCAAACAAAGGTAGTCATCTCCTAATGATACTCGCTCATGCGAACCTGCCAGTATCCTGCGAAACTCTCGAGGGTAGTTAACAATGAATTAAACTTTAGGTCATCGATTATTTCTTCTATCTTGGGCAAAGGCCAACGATCAGCCGCCATCTTACGGCTCAAAGTGTGGTGTTAAACACAGAATATGGGACTTACGTATTTCTTGGAGGCAACCACTAGCGAAAAGGACCATGATGAGGACGCTGGGGTAGTAGTATCTTCTTTCAGAATTTTATAAGCTTCTTGTCGGACCCCATAATTGTGATGCCGAGCCAGGCGACCAGTTCTGTGGCAAAAAAAAAGATTGTATTTCTTTAGCTCAAAATTTTGTTCCACTGGAATCTCGGCGAGACAGATCGCGTCAATCTTACAAGCGACTATTACATTGCTTCGGAAGGAATCGTTTATTCGCGCCTGGTGTTTTTTCATGAAGGTGCGCTATACGAGCCCTCAGAGCGCCACGAACTTCATTTTCTTGTTCAACGGTGGTGATTTTTCTGTCAGAAAGCTTCTCGCCTCCTTTTTCCACCACGTCAACGCGGATGACCAAAACAAATTCTTCTTCGGACGAATCTGATGACTCCGTCCCAGCGTTCGAATCGAATGTGAAATCTTCGCTGGGAGTATCGATATCTTTGCCTTCGACGATCCTCTTGTCCGTTGTTTTCATGTCGATTAGAGCGGTAGCACGACTTTTTTGGACCAGATGTACAGGCGCACAATCTGTGTTCCAAAATATAGGCTCGCGCAAATAGATGCGAGTGCAGGAATTCCAAAGATAATGTCAAATGGAGACCTCTTGACAACAAAGTGGTACAACTTGACCATTTTTTGTCCAAAAGTGGTAGGAACATTCAGCAATGAGCCGAGACAAAATAAAATTTCTCCGTTGGCCACTATTATCTTCCTTGACTTAAAATTCGGCAATAGATGTGAACTTAGAGACAAGATGGCGGACATCACGTTGGTCACGGCCCCAGAGTATAGCAAAGCACAAAATTAAGTGCCATAAAACTTAAGTTGCACGATGCGTAGTAGGCGAGACGCCGGGTTGAAAACGACTGCGACGCGAGGTTCCAAATGCTTCCCGAGTGAATGGCGCTTTATCTTGGTAGCTCCATTTGCATCCCTATGGAGTAGATAACAGAACTTTCAGACCACAGTTGTCATTTGCAGGTTCCAACACGAAGGTGTATTTGCTCACGTCCTCTTGAATCTTTTTCGACGTTTTTGCGTAGTTCTTCTTTTTTGGCTTCCTCCTGCGATTCAAATTACAGACTATTTCTACCGAAAGGACTGAGGGGGTAGCTTGGGCTTGCTTTCGGTTATTCACGAGACAGGATATCGGAATATTACCTTAGTTTCCTTAACGAGGCTGTTTTGGTAAGGGTTCGCCCTCGGCAATTTTTTAGTGGCATTGATGACCTGTTGGACACCAAAATCGGTGCCTGAATCGCTTTCGTAGAATACATATGGATGACCTGCTTTTCCATTTCCCTCCTGCTCGTTGGTATCCTGAGCTCCTGAAGACCTGTCCCTAGCGGCAGACCAGCAATTGGCTTCCACACGACCGTTCTTTCCTCAATATGAGCAACTTGTTTTGCGGTGGGGGCTTTCTCGCATTTCATAGATTTTTGACCTTGCTCGTTGCAATAAGAGCAATGACGAACTTTGCTGCCCCTCTGCTGTGTCGGCGAAGGTCGTACACAGTTATCCCCCTTCTTTTTCTTTAAAACAATGTCAGCCTGGATAGATCCCCAGATACAACCTCCTCTTTTTTCTCCATGTTTCTGGAACGTGAGTCTCGACGGAGTAATGACTAGGCTGGTGGGAAGTCCTAGACTCGGCTTGAAGGGCCAATGAATTGGAGGCGATTCAAGTGAAAGTCTCTTTGAGCCAGCTTGATGCTCGAGTTGTGTCGAGGCCCACGGCAAGCCAAAAAATGGTGTAGCTCCTCGAGATGACAGCCGGTGGTGCGTAAAAGTCCAAATCTTGCTAGGTTTTCGAAGCCAGCTTTCTCATAAAAAGAGATCTATTTCCTTCATGGAGCCAGAAATGTATTCGATGTCGAGCCGAACTTCTAAAGCTTGTCGGATGCCGTGTTGGGGGTCCTCTACCTTGAAGAAATTCTCGAAGAAATCTTGCTTGACAATGGAGTACTTTTTTTTTGCCTCACCTACGGGTTTGCCATTCAAATAGAATGCATTACAGTAAAAATCGAAAGCCACACTGTCTGTGTGTCCAAGTAGAGTTAATACTTTCTCCGGATCCGGTCTAGAGGCCATAACGACGTTTCCATAGAAGAAGAAGAATTTGCCCACATAGCTAATGCCGTCGAACACTACAGCGCTGGCGCCGGGAGTTTCAGTCCTGTCCAAGGGTACCATGTTGTTGTCGGTCGTTGCGTTGCCTCCCTTCACTCGAGCGCCCTCGACACCTACCCTACATATACTGTATAGGCAAGCGCCGAAACGCGAGTGGCCAACAGTGGCCGGCGCTTCCTCGAAAGTTGATAAATTTCAGTACTGCAGTCTAAAATGCATGATACTGTACTGTGCTTAAAACAAAAAAACAGTCCAAAATGCAATGTTTGTCCCCATCACCCTTCTATATTTACCTAGCGGGCGCAAGTTTATTGCATATCAGACTTCGGAAAAACTTTCAAAAAATTCGATCTTTCATAAATTTAGGAGCTGGCTCATGGTGTCCATTTCAGCCATGCCAAAATTCCTCGATATTGGATGAAACTTCTTTACTTTCATTTCTTCTGTACGGGGATCAAAAAATCGGTTAAAACCCCGACCGATTGTTTCTAGCAAAAAAAAACTAAGCAGTTAGCTGTATTGGGACGCAGAAAAACTTTTATGAGTACTTCAACAAGATACCGCCGAAGGGCAAGTGATCATTTACAAAATGCTTCGATTGATGCAATTAGATTTTCCAGTCCCTCTATTAGTTTACGGGGCGCGAGTAACACAGCACAGAAAACGACCGTTCTTTCCAAATAACGAAAGTCCCAACAATTTCCCTCCACTAATTTTCCAGGGGACACAGATTTAAATTTCATAATGCCATTGTTCGGTTTTCACGAGGAATTCCCGCCGAAATCCTAGTTTTAAAGGTCTCTGAACTCTACTCAAACCTTGTCATCACCCACAAAGTGCTGTCCTTCTAACTTCTTGAACCTACAGCCACGATCCTTAAACGCCAACTCCATCTCACTTACAACCTCTGTCGCCATGCCGCTACAACACTTTCCTGGCGGTCTCAACGTAATGGCCCCATCACCAATCCTACCATCATCGCCTTCACTTTGGACAAGTAGACGAGCAGATTGCACTTCCCTGGCCTACAGACCAAATTACAACCCGTATGGCCTCAACGTTTACATCAAAATGAGCAACGCGCCACGTTTCGTTCTCGGCTTTACCTGTTTTACATATGATAGTTTGGTCATCCGTCTTCCAGGTCAAGCTATTTATCTATGGATTCTAAACATGGGGCTCACCGCAAACTTTATCAAGTATCGCCCGCGCCGGAACTCCGCAGAATCTGACTATCGCGGCAAAGTAAAGGAAGATATGGATGATTTGACAAGATCAGTTAACAGTCCGGATTGCCGTGTAGACCTATATCACGACGATACAGGTTCATGGCCCGGGCAGCAGTTCCAAGTCGATGCGGTGGTAGGTAAGGCTAGTGAGGATAACATGTTGACAGTTGATTTGTCCATGGTCGTTTGGCGTCAAGAAGCGATTCAATTCGGTGCACAAACAGGGGGTACTGAATCTGTCGCTCCGCAAGGGCGCGCTGGTGGAATAGAAAACAGTAATATGGCTGCGGAGTCCCGAGGTGATGCGTGGACGTCGATGGGGTCATTGCCACCAGTAGCATCGGACTGCTCGGATCTAATTATGGAGGACCAGTCGTATTGGATGGACTAGTCACAGCTTACAGTATAAGCACGTTGCAAGAGATTGGGAGGGCCTCTTCATTTTGAATTGCTTGCAGTTTGCTGACTGCTGTGATCATATGATAAGCGAGACATGTCCATTGATCCAGTTGTAACACGGATAATTGAAGAAGTAAAGAATTTACTTTGGCTCAAATATTTCTTGGCTAGAACGAGCTGCATCTTTCAGTTGAATGGCCAACTCACTAATCACGTGGCCATCGTAATGCGGAAAGGTTGGGGTGTTTTACTCTGGGAGGATTTATCCGATCCATCGTAATTGTCGGGTGGCTTCATGTTCATACTTTAAAGCTGTCCTAGGTTTCAGCCCTGTGGAGACTCACGGTAGACACATTCCTTATTTTCCCATCGCAAAAGAAGAACAATCACAGATTGGATTTCGAAAGTGGGTGAGGAATGGACCCATGAGGGCGAAAACAGCAACTTAAGAGATGCGCTTATCCAAACGACAGGGGGGAAAGTTTGGGTGTTTTACTCTTGGAAGATACATCCGATCTATCCCATGGTTTTCCAGACAACCACAATCGACTCAAAAGGGGTATACCGACACAGTAATGGGGAACGAACTACGCCCCCTAAAAACCTACCTTTAGGCCAGCCATCAAGCAGGCCGCATTGGACATGACGGCTGCTGCAGCGTGCCTTTGCATCAAAACCCGCCCAACCTTTCCGTACGTCTCCAATGCCCTCACGGCCACGTTCCTTGCCACGTCATTTAGCAATGCACATGCATCCGGGTGCCACCCTCCAAGAGTGGAGTTTGGCACGGGCACGAGCCTACCTCTGGTGGAGGTCGCGATAAAAGATTGATATCTTCTCTGCTTTGCATTTCGCAAACGACAGTACATTATGGATTTGATAGCAGTTGCATCAAATCCAGCACCACTTCCAGGTGGGCCTCTCGTCAGTCTTCTATTGCAGAACAATTGATAAGCTGCCTGAGACTACTCGGCCAAACGAATTGGTAAAGTGGGGAGTTTATATATTGCGAAAGCTTTTTAGGGCTGAGGGCCAGGGGAGCTTTTGAGTTAGGGGGAAAATTGGTTTGGTTTACTGCGAGTAATGGAACGGTTGGGAGTCCTCTGTATTTGTAATCAAACCATTGGCGGGACCTACATTGCAAGTGCTTGAGCGTGTGTACCAGCTAGAAAGTAGCTGGTAGACCGGTTGACAAGCAGGCTGCGTTAGAAGTGACCATCAACGCCGCGTGTCGTTGGAGGAGAATTGTCCTCACCCTGGAGTATTGGTCCAGGGCTCGGTTGGCGACTGCTCGGGCTACCTCCGTGATGTGGCGGAACGCTTCGGGATGCCACCCCCCGAGTGTGGAGATAGGAACGGGCACGAGTCTGTTCCTGCCAGGTAAGCTGGCTAAGAATCCCTGGTATTTTCGGAGCTTGTCCGCGTGGGCTGCGTTCAAGCTGGTAAGGGGGTTGAAGGTTCTCATTCTGAGGTGAGAAGGGGCCAGCGGGTTCACGAAGGTCACATCGAAGTAATCGGTGCCGCCAGTGGCGCCCGTTGCCCTGATGTCCGGCCTTGTTTTGTGTTCCCCGTGCGACCGGGGCTCGACGCAGGATGCCTTGCGCCTAGGCTCAGGTCGTTACTTAGTAGGGTGACCTGGTCATCGTGGCGGACGATCCGTTGCGCTCCGTACCTGCAGTGGATCAAGTGGTCGCCGTGGACGTCCACTGTTTCCGGGCAACCGACTCTTGGACAAGGGGTTCCTTGCTCGAAGAGCGGGGCTTGGCAATAGTATTTGAACCACACCGAGAAATGTCGTGTGCCTATTGCGGTTTCAAGCCTGTTGTGGGAGGGCAATGGACCCATTCCTTGGCACCTGGGAGACTCATTGAGGCCCTGAAGGCCTGTGTACGGCAACTACCCACCGGAAGCCCTTCATATATTGCAGCATGGACTGCGTCAGTCAGTGTCTTTTGCGATGGAGGGTTAGAGCAAAAACGACTGAATGGGAGCCTGTCGACCGGGCGGCAAGATGAATTCCATTGAGTGAATGCCATCTTGGCCTCCTCGTAAGTTGCCAAGTCGCTCACTGCAGACGGCAGGCATCGCTCACCTAGCTTGTTTGTATGTGAGCTAGACGCGAGGAAGGCGGCTGCGCGCGATGTCTTTGGCTGATGTAAGGCCGATTCCTAATGTGGCTTTTTGTCCTCAATTTGTTTGAGCGGGAGTTGCAGTTCCCGAAAGACTGTGCTGTCGAGGACGCCTCCTGCCAAAGTCCTCATTGACTGTTCCATCAGCTGTCGAAATAGGTGGCTCCTTCGATGGTGCACGATGGCGGCACGACCCGAAGGAGATAGCCCAACTTACATACCCTAAGCAGTTTCTTAAAATCTGGAAGGAGACCTGTGTATCCTGAAGTTCCGTGACGGCCTGCATAAAGGGTTCCAGAGAGAGCACATGGTTGGTGAAGTAGTGCCTCATGAAATCATTTGAGCCGATAGGCGCATTCAGGACCGCAGTTCCCTCGCTGTAGACTTGTTGGATCTCCGGGGGGTACGCGGCTGTGACGACCTCGTTTGGAGCTGTGGGCCACCATATTTTACACTTGGGAAGTGCCAAGTGTAGACCGAGGCGCGTTGCCTCGGGAGAGGACAGAATTGCGATAGCTTTCAGCAGAGAGGCATGTTTGGCCACTATGTAGCCGTCATCATGATACCACAGCTGTAGGAATATCTCTTGGACCTCTTTGTCGCCCTTCGACAACGTCAGCATGTCTTGTATCTTCAAGGTTAGCCTATGGAGAACCATGTCGAAGAGCAAGCCGCTGAGCGGGTCGCCTTGCTGGACACCGATCACACTACGTAGTGTGTCGAGCCCGTCCACAAATGTGCTGGATCGTTGTAACAGTACATTACCCAGCGCAGCAGTTGTGGAAAATGCGTTTGAACCGCTTCGAGAAAAGCAGATCGACTGCAAAGGTTAAACGCGTTCTTAAGATCTACTGAAAGCAGCGCAAATTCTGATGAGTTGCCAACTGTATTAACCATTCGTCGGACGGCGTGCACAATAGTGTCGGCCCCGGCCCTCGTCGCAATGCCAACTTGGATTGGTTGTAGGTAGGTCGCCGCCTTTGTAGAGGATTGTGACATGAGGCAGCTACTCACCAAACGTCTCAGTGTCTCGCCTACGGCGATGGGACGGGGCGTCATGTCTGCCTTAGCAAGCGGGGTGAGTGGTGCTCCCGCGATCCACGGAGCCAGAGCGGGTGGCGCTTTTCCGGCTGCTAGGACATTGACGAGTTCGGTAAGCGAATGCAGCATTCCTCCACGGAGGAGGAGACGGAGCGCGTAGCAACTCGTCGAGGTGGGAGGGGCGAAGGCCGGCCGCCGGAGCGGAGCCAGGTTTGAACGAGCGGACTGCACGAAGACCTCTTCCGTGGTGATTTTGGTAGGCGGGGGATGGAAGCAGGCGGAACGAACTTGGGCCCGTGGGCTACCGGGGTTACCTGTGGGTGTTTTCCACGGAGTGCGTCAGATACGGCTTGTGTTGCCGGGAGGACGCCGAGTGAGTTTAGTGCTTGCGCCGCCTTTCCGTAAGCGCCCTCTCTGGCAAGGCTCAACGCTCGTCTGATGTTGGCCTGCTTTTGTTCTGACCGTGACAGCTTTTTCGAGGCCCTGTAGGTGCACTGGGCAAGCGCTGCTTGCCAGAGGGTATCGTATTGTCCCGCGTTCCATAGTCTTATCCGTTCCCTGAATATTTCTGCATTGGTGTGAGCGCTTGCGTCGCCATCGTCGTTTGGGAGTTGCCAACCCGATGTGTTACAGAGCATCACTGAAGGGAAGAGAAAGACTTTGCTTAGTGCATCCGACGCGCCGTCCTGTCCCGCGTCACACGCATGTGCAGCTTCTTGTAGAGCTTTTGAGAGAAGTTCACTGAGGGCAGGCCGGAACCGTGTCGGGATATGACAAATCACCGGTATGTGGGTTGTGAAAACCTGATCAGCTCGGGGCAACGGTTGCGCGTGGTTGCTTGAGGGTTTTGGATTTCTGCGGCAGGCCCTGAGGCGCGGGATTGTCCGGTGTGGGTCGAGAAGTAGACCTGGTGTTCGTCGCAGTTGTCAGAGGTGCCTCAGCGCTAGAAATGTTGGGGGTAATGCTGTCTGCGGAAGCCCTATTTGGTGCTGGCGGGCTGGCTCGTCTGA
Organism: Kappaphycus alvarezii; assembly: GCA_002205965.3. Lineage (NCBI taxonomy): Eukaryota > Rhodophyta > Florideophyceae > Gigartinales > Solieriaceae > Kappaphycus > Kappaphycus alvarezii. Next base: position 628,961 of record NADL03000845.1, read on the forward strand.
AACAGGTACCGGGGAGGGTACTGTAGTTGGCACGAGGCTGCGGAGTTGTGTGTTGTCCAGTGGCGTGTACTGCTTTGGTGCCGTGTTGACTGTGCATTTTGGGCATTTCGAGTATGAAAACTCGAAGAGGCCGTTTTCCCTCGGCCCGGAAACCTTGGAGCCGATGTACTGGTTGTGGCAAGCACAGTACCAATAACCCACCTGTGCGATGTACCTCTTGAGCTTACTGTGTTGATGCAGTTTTGGCTGTCCTTGCTTAGATCCGGCGCGGTGCGTGTTACGAAGATGTGCCAGCAGGTTGGCGACTGTTCGCATTCGTGTCTTTGGGGTTGGGCAGAGTGGACAAACCTCTGGATGTGGTAGTGGCCTTGTTGAGGTGGGGCCTGCTAGCGTGCGCTCTGAAAACCAATTGCCATTGTTTCGCTCGACCGGCATGTGCTCTAGGTGGGGTACATGTTCTATTTGTGATTGTTCCAGGGGGTTGATTGGTTGTTCATCCGTTGGCGGGGGCACAGGGGGCATGATGGCAATAGGGAACAGTACAGTAAGCCGAGTGACAATTTTCCGATCCCCTGAGGTCCTAGAAAACAGTGCACCTTACTAAGCGATTGGACTTACTACTGTACAGTATTGTACAGTGTGCCAATCCTCGGGACTTCCTGTCCTGTACGGTCGGTATGCACTTCAGACCTCCTTGTTCAAACTGTAATTGTCACCCGTGCTTCACTGTCAGTTGATACAGCAATGCAATCAATACGGTGCTGCGGAAATTGACCGTTGAGGATTTTGAAATTTTGTCCTCGTCAGCGGAGGACACGGGAGCCTGCGGGATAGTCGATGGGCGGTGCGATGAAGAAAGCGTGGTCGGGATGTCGATGTTCCAATCGATCGCCTTGGCAGCGAGAAGCAGGGGGGGGGGCGCCGGGCACCGAGATCCACGTGACTGTGGATGATACGAAAAGAAGTAAAACGAAGGTGAGAGTATTGTGGTACTTACCCCAGATGAACGTGACGGGAAGAGAATTGTTGGAAGTGGAGGGAAAGGGTCGAGCCGGTTGCGGGGCTCTGCTCCCAAAGCGCAAGAGGGGAGCGCTACGCGCACGCGCGCTCGCGCGCGGATGGAAAAGGGGTGGGAGGGGGTGGGGGAGGAGCTCCAGGCCACTTCACGCTCAAGAACTAAGGTGATGTTATGACTCCTCAGAGTTAGGGGGGGAAATTTGGGGTGTTTTTAATGCATGAAAAATATGGTCAGCTGCTCCGTAAGGGATGTCGTGATGGTAAAGGCTGGTGTTGTGTAAATCAAATAACAGCGACCATGCAGCTTGAAAACTAGAGGTTAATGGGCCCGCTTACCTCGAGTAATGCCAACGTATGGTGTCCTATGAACCTGGATTTTAAACCACTTGGCACCTTCTGCAGTAGAAATACGGTAATGTGAAAACACCTCTGCACACCAGTGATGAATGAAATAAACGAAATGTAACCTAGCAGTTTTCTAGTCTTTCGGAAGCTAAAACTCCCGTTCAATTCGATTGAGGACATGAAACCAACAATTTGGATCGACCTTACCTCTGTCAAAACCATCTCCACAGCCACCTTCCCGCATCTAGCTCCCAAACAGAGCAGCTGTTTGAACGATGCCTGCTGTCCGCAGTGACCTACTTGGCAACTTACGAGAAGGCGAAAACAGCATTCGTACATGACTAAGTCGGCAGTGAAAAGTAGTTTCCTTCAGCGCCTTTTGCTCCCAAGGAACCCACCATTTTAAAAAAAACTGACAGATGCAATTCACGAAGCAGCTCCAGAACGAATACCCCCTGACGACAGCAGGAGACAAGCTTCCGCCAGGTTAAAGTTCTCAGGTCGGACTTGGCAAAGGCCGCTCGTCACCCGGTCATGGAGCCCCGTCTCATTGGACAACACCGCAAGAGGTCAGATATCTGCGCTACAGGGAGTACCGGAGGGACATACTTCCCCGACGCTACTGTAAATTCGTCAAACCACTCGCTCCCTCAAAATAAAAGTGCTCGGTTTTTCAGTGCTAAACGAAGAGTCAAGGAACGTGGCTGTGAAAGAATTGGAGACGTACGGAAAGGTTCGGGAGCTTTTGATGCAAAAGCATGCTGCAGTAGCCGTCATGTCCAATGCGGCTTGCTTGATGGCTAACTTGAAGGTAGCCTTTTAGGGAGCGCAGTTCCTTCCCCATTACTGCTGTTAGGCGCGCGCGGATCGGAAGGGATTTTTTTGTAGCCGTCATCTACCGACTTTTAATTTACTGTACTACCTCCCCTTGTCCAAAACTGCTTGTAGTTCTGGTCCTTGCTCGCCCTCCCTAACCCTTGCTTATCCTTACCGCGGTCCTCTCCAAATTCACTTCTATTTTACCAATATTTTTTAATACTGCATCTACCCTCTAAATCGATCCCGAATCAAGTTCTTTTTCCCTTTTCGCTTACCACCTCCAAATCCATTTTTTAAGAAAAAGAGTGCAAAATGCACTACTACAAATTCCTTTGTAGATTTATTTTACCTAGTACAAATCTATAGAATGCGCCCTAGGGAGCCTAATTTAACCCCTTTATTCCAAGTTTCAAACGTCCCCGATCATTGTACTCACCGCCCCTCTCCCCCTACCCATTCAAAACATCCTCAATTAAGTACCGCTCCCCAAAGCCCACCAAAATGGATAACCTATGCCCCTTCAAAGTCATTTGCAAAAATCGCCACCCCCGCCTCCTAAACCCCATTCCCCTACTCCCTTTCGGAACTAGTGACCGTGATGACTATACACGCCGACAAACCAAAAAAAGGTGATCGAATTATTACGTCACTTGTTCGTTGAAGATGCGGCGGAGGATGTAGGTGAGGGGTAGGAGTGGGAAGTCGAGGAGAGAGCTTGGGAGACCTTCGAGGAGTGGGCCGCCCCAGAATTGGTCTACGGGAATGAGGTTGATGAGGAGGATGAAGAGGAGGACGAGGAGGATGAATGGGAGATACACATGGAAAGTGTTGGATTGGTGGGGCCGAAACTGGACAGTATGGACCAAGTGTTCCCGACGCTGGAACCGGATGGGGGCATCTTTAGTGGTTTAGATATCTCCCAGGAGAAAATAGAGAGCTCTGAGCCGTTCGCAGTTATTTATGGGGACTGCTTGGGCAGCATGGGTATTTTGAAGGATTTTTTTGGGCCATATCTAGAGAATGGAAAATAAGAGGACCATATCGATTGATCGTTTCTTAATTATCTCTTGTTTAGAGCATATCATCTATACAAAGTGTTTTTATGCATTTGTTGGATACCTTCTGTAGTTTTGTTCAGACCTTGGGGGTAGCCAAAAGTCTATATAGGCTGATAAACTGCTTCTTCATGGAGAGGTCAAGCAAGTTGGCAGACAACTTCAAGTCAAGTACCGAGTAGTGGGAAGTTGAGAGTCAACTTCAGACCCAAGAAACATTTTTCTTACGCTTGTCGCAGAGCATCAGTAGTAAACCCTACGACTTCTATACTTGCTTGTAGCCCTCTCAACTTTCTTCCTTATCCACTCCTTTTTGTTCGCTCAACTATACCACGATAGCACTTTTTTCGTTTGCAACACCTCCTTCTTAGGGTAATTGGTTCTGGGTATCTCTTCTCCGACCATTTGTCACTGTCATTTGGTAGTTTTGTGCAGGGAGTGGCACCCGAGGTATTTGAGTTGTGAAGTATTAGGAAAAACTTAAATGTTATTTTCTTTTGTAACCATGGATCCCAACGCTGCTCGTGTAACGGTCAACTTGGGCAAGACTGAAGACGTTGAGGAGTTTCTCTATACATATGTTAATCTTTTGATGCATGAAAGTGGTGATGAAGAGGAGGCCACAAGTATCTTTGCCTATCTTTATGGTGACGCAAGGCAAAAATATAAGGCTAAGTTTATCGAAGGGTGATCCCTTAGTGGGAATGGACGCAACTTCGGTGAGGTATGTGAGTGACTTGTAAAAGAAAATTCTAAGCAGTTAGAAACAGACGAGATGATTCGTATCCCCATAGAAGCCTAGCTCAACTTTTGATGATTTGTTAAGGTCATTGGGGTACTTGTGTGATCTCTATGAAAAGGCTGGGTTCAACGCCCAAGCCAAGTACGGAATGCTGCGTAAAGCGGCGATGGAAGATAAGCGGCTCTCATATTTCCTTCTTATCAAGGGCCAACACACGTTTAATGAACGGAAGGGTACCATTAAACGTTTGTCAAAAGCTCGAAGACATTTCAGGCGCAGAGTGAAGTACCGAAGAGGTACCTTAAAATGATGTCTTTCATACATCATGAGAAGAATTATCGAAGGCCGGGTACTAGTGCAGCGGCATTGGAATCTGTTAGGAGAGATGTTAAAAACTTGGAAGAGCGCCTGGAAACATGGTTCGATAATCGCCCTGACATGATATCTTCGCAGTTGGAGAGCCTTACTCTTACCATCAATTAGAACCAGTTCGGGGTCCGGAAGGCAGCAGAGGTCTGTTCCTACTGCCATAAGCCCGGAAAATTTGCAAACAGGTGCCCTGAAACCCCACACAAAAATAATTGTTGCGCAAAATGCGGTCGTTATGGTCACCATGAGAGTGACTGCTGGTCGAGGGATGACAGTCGGTCAAATATCTCGTGGGTACGGAGTGAGTCGGGTCCGAAGCTGAAAATGCTGAAGTATAGAGTGGAAAAAGGCCATTAAAGTGTTGGCGACGTCTCGGTTTCCGAAGAATCTAGCCAGGTTAATACAAAAAAAAGAGACGTGGAAGGAAACGTTCTAGCGAAAAAAAAAAGGCTGGGGAACGATATTTTGGAGAATATCCCCATCCCCGTAAAACCCCGCACTAAGAGGACTTATGCCACTACTCCAGGACCAGAGGCCGTGAAATACCGGAAAACGAGGAAGCAAAAGAAAAACAAGGGGGTATCCAAGGATGTCCTAGATTACGTGAAAAAATAAAATTTGATGGCGGAACTGGCGGCAGCGCCAACCGGGATGACATTTGGCCAACTGCTAAGAGGAAATGCGGATGACGCGAGGAAAGAACTGAAGAAAATCATTAAGTCCCCTGGAAGGAATAGGGTAATGCTTAACTCGCGACTCCATCACTCAGAGACGTCTTAAACTAGTACCGGGCAAGGTTTTGGGATCAAAAGCTCAAGCGCTATTCGATTCAGGGGTTGTTCCGAACTTGATCTCAGGGAGCTTGGTAAATAATATAGGCCTCAACGCTTTTCCTACACTAGGAAAATAACTGTCGCTAATGGGACAGTCTCTCAATGTATGGGCACGGTCGAAAAAATTTGCAGTGATCCTCGCAGATCTAAAAGTAAATCTAGATTTCCTGGTCATGCCTGAACTTCCATTTGACGCAATCATTGGCTGCCCAACGATGGAAGAATTGGAAAAAAGCATAGAACTTGGTAATCAAAGTGTATCCATTCAAGTAGATGAAACGGAGGTCCAGATGCCACTCGACTACGACAGGAGCGGTGGTCTGGGAAATTTGAGTGGAACGAACAGCGGAGACTTCACATCCAGTTATGGGAGTGAAGATTCGGAGAACGAGGATCGAAATGACCGTTTGGCCAACTCGGAAGAAGATATCCTGAACTTCGCTTGGGATAGTTTGGACTCTGACTTCGAAACGGATGATGACAGGGACTGCGGCGATGGGAACAGGCCTTAATTTGTCGCGATATGCGGAAAATTTACGGAAACTGGAAACCGGAAAGAAAATGTAAGTGATGAGAGGTTGAATGAAGAAACTAGCCTCATGGGATTGGTAAAAGGAGTTCTTTGCGATCAAATCGGGACAGGAAGAGAAATTAGAACTGAAGAAATCAGAAAGAAGGTTTTCATCTATCTTTCAAAAGCAGGCAAGCAAGTTTCCGAGACTTTTCTATGTTCGGAAGCCATTGCATGGGACGCCTAAGACTTTCGTCAAGCAGATGTTCCTATAAAGCACGCCCTTGAGCTACAAGAACCGAAACCAATATATCAAAGACCTCAGCGCCAGCCGCCGAAATGGGATCAGCTTTTCGAAGAGAATGTCAAGGAGATGCTAAAAATGGTACCATAACACCCGCGTCTTGTTCATGGTCGTTCCCAGTTGTCATCACGACCAAGAAGGATGGAAAACCAAGATTCTGCGCTGATTACAGGTTAATAAACGGGAAAATGATACCTGATCGTTTCCCAATTTCGAACATGGAGGAAATTCTCGAAGACGTGAAAGATGGGAAATATTTCACAACGATCGACCTTTGTACTGGCTACTGGCAAATTCCGTTAAAGGAAGAATGCAAGGAAAAGATGACCTTCACGTGTAAACTGGGAACTTTCAGATTCGAAGTGATGCCTTTTGGTCTCATGAACGCACAGGAGTCGATTGTGGTTGTCTGGAAAACTATGGAATAGATCGGATATATCCTCCAAAAGTAAAACATCCGACCCTTTTCTAATCTGTTTCCACAACTCGCATCCTTCAACTAACTGCGATGATTATTGTAGAAGAATGGACGGGGGACGCGTTCGGGAGTGGGTCCGTCGGCACCGCTACGAGGAGGAAGAGTATGACGTAGAAGAGGAGGAGGTTCAGGCTGAGGCTGAGGCTGATGTGGAAGGATAGAAGTGTTAGGAGAACTGGGACCCTGTTAGCCAGTAGTGTACAACGGTGGGGCAGCTGCTGGGGAGGACAGAGGAGAGATTGAGTGAGTAATCGTTGTTTATGACTTCTATGATGCGGATGAGGCGGAGTTGAAGGTCGTGAGGAGGGGTTGGAGAAGCTTCATATGAACTAGGAGGCTTTCTAGCATTCTGGAATGTTCGATGGAATTTGTAGGGACCGCATTGGCATTATTGAGGAATGTTTTGGCTCCGACCTCGAGGACTAAGATTCAGAGGATTAAGTATAGATATTTAACTTGATAAAATCTGTCCTTAGCCTTTGTCCTTCACACGAATCCTTTCAATGTATTTTATGGTACACACAATACAATATTTTTCTGAGACGTTAGGGTTAATAAAAAATGTCTATGTAAGCTGATTAAAATTGCTCCTCTACAGCAGGGCAAGCAAGTTGGTAGACGACTTCAAGTGCGGACCTATGTAGCCCAAAAGTTGATAGTCAACTACTGTCCTAAGAAAAACTTCTTCAACGCTAGCCTCTGAGCTTAGGTGATAAACCCTGCACCTCCTGTACCAACGTGTAGCTTCTCGGTCCCCTTTCTTTTTAAACTCTTTTCTTCATCACAAGCATAATTCGGTAGCACTATTGTCACTCAAAAATCATCTGCGTTGAGATAAATGGCTCTGGGAATATCATATTGGACAGATTAAACCCCATCTAATGAAATTAGGACAGGAACTTTGCTGAAAGAGCGCAATTCAAAATACAATAAGTTATATATCTTTTCCTTATCAGCAGTAAAACGCACTTGGTTTTCTACTTACACGACTTCTGTGCGACCGCTTCCAAATTCATGCACTTGCTACGTACGCTTCCTTCCGCTCATTCTGCGGTACTTGCCACCAGCTTCGATCAGAAGCAGAGGGAAGCGATACAGTAATTTCAATTGTCTTGCCCGTATCTGGCCTCGGTCCATGTCTCTCTCCACTTCTCAACGGCCGCCCTAGGTGTCTTGTAACCTTCGGGTATCACCGAAGCTGCTTACGCAGTATCTGTAATTGATTCTTTTGTAATTATCTTCGACAGCACCGCCTCCTGGAAGAGATCCCTCGGTCGTCCATATCGCTCTTATCCCTCTTAAATTAGAAGCTGTTCTCGTCACTTGCAGTTAGCGGCCGTTTTAGAGCTTCTATCTTTTGCCAGTCCCCGGTTAAGGGCTCCAATCTTCTATCACTACTAATTTCATGCCTTCTAAGTCCGACAGGTTGCTACTTCCGCAGCAGCATCCGACAAGGAAAAGCTCCCCTCTTTGCGCACATTCTCCTCCTCTTCCGTGTTTTCTTCGCTTTCTCACCCCCATCGCGGTACAAACATTTCGTTCTCTACGTGAAAGTTCCCTTTGGCTCTGTGTTTCAGCATCAGCCTATTACCTGTATCTACTCGCTGTGCGGTCTGTTCCGGCGCTCGGCCGACGTCACACCCGTCTTAGATCCTAGCTGCGAGCACGCTTTGACCTGTAAATACGAAGACGGCATGAATCGTCGACATCACGTCCTCCGGAACGTTCTAGTCCGCTTCTGTAAGGATGTTGGGATCGTCGTCCTCTTCGAGTCTCTGCTTCTCTACCAGGTTCCCAATTCGTCTGTGCATTCAAAGTCCACAACGTTACAAATAGACATCTACACTTACGCCGTCCATGTGCTTCACAGTACTGATATCGCCGTCGACGTTACTGTTTCCCACTACTCCGCCCGCTACCACATCTCGCCAAGTACAGTTACCGCAGGGGCTGCCGCGAGATTCGCAGAGCGCGAGAAGCATCGCCATAATGGCGACTACTTCCACCCACACGGTATCTTCCTTTCCCTTGTCGGGATTGATATCTAGGACGCCTATGGCGATGACAGCCAGGGTTTCTTTCGCCTTCTTGACACATTTTCTGATTCCCGTCGCGGTGTCTCCTCTCAATAAGCGCTTCGCGACTTCCTTACACGTTTTTTCGTTTCGTTCCCAAGTTAATTTCTGCATACCCTCCGCCTGTCTCTGTGCCATACGGTACAATTAGTAAAGATCTACCACCACAATTGACTTCGGTATTATGATTTTCAAATGTTCCGGCAAGGCTTCAATGTAAGTTTATCCCTCGCCGACTGTGACCGATTAGAAAAGATAATAAGATCTCGGACTGCAGAGATAGTTGTATTGAATGGGACTAATGTGATTTGGACTTCTAAGAAGCAGACATGTGTTTGACCTATCTACCTCAAGAGCTGAACAGATATCTTTTTCTTCACATAATCTACATGTTTCATTGACGAAGATACTAGTGAGCTCACTGGGATTTAGAGACTAAAATCCAACCAAATTATTCGGTTATATCTTGCAAATATTCAGTTTGGTAACAGCTGAACATAGTTTTCAAATAATAGAACAAACCGAAAATTCCCCGTTAGATAAATCAAGTTCCTGGTCTCCGACATATGAGATATATTGTATGGGAAAAAATTCGTGGTCGTGAATTAGTTGAAGAAAGTTTGAAAGTCCATTTCGTTCCCCCATGGATATCAAATACGTTTTCCTTACCAGAAGTGTCAATTTTACATGACTAGCCACCATCTTCATTTGTTCAAAATTATGAACAGACGCTGTAGAAGCTTAGAGTGGAAATCGTAAAAAGTGAAAAAGAAAGGGTTCAACGTCTTTTCGTTCTCTCTCAGGATATCAGAGAATTTTCCTTATCAAAGGCGTAATTTTCAACTTGATTGGCCACCGTCCTGATTCGCTCAGCATTTTGGACCACCGCTCCACTGGCTTAGAGAATTAATCATGAAAAGATATCAGTAATGAGATAAAAGCATCCTTTGCCGGTGAGTTGCAAATTTACAATGCAGAAGAGCCGAATTTTTAGGGAACAATAAGAGGTACTACTGGTCACATTCTACAATATTTTGCGCCACAATCGACCATATATTTGAAATATTAAATCACCATATATTCTCCCGAAATTGAGTTAACTTCACTCAAAAATGTTTCCCACTTCACACTGTTCCCTACTTTGAACTTATTGGAAAATCTTTTAGAAAGAGCCAAATTATCGTCTAGTTGCCCTGTCATGAATTTCTGCTGCATGGTTTCACATTTAGGAGTCTAAAACGTTCTAAGTTGCAACATAGAAAATATTGAAAGCAATTCTTAGTTGATCGTCTTCACTAAAGTTTAAATAATCCCTCACTCAGCATATAAGTTCGGCAAAATTTAAAATTTCCGCAGAACGAGGAAGACTAAATGTAGTTTGGACTATCTTTTTACCATGTAAAAGTCTTAAAATAATCTTCACTCGTACATTTTGTAGATTATTAGGAATAAATGCAATTTTCCTGTTTATTGTGCGGTATCGTGTGCTTGGGATACTGCGTGGCATTTATGGTAGGACAATTTTCAAAGGACACATATTGAGAGTGATGTTTCATGATACATTACTTGACCTATACTACCAGTCATTAAGAGTAAAGCTGTAGGGGGTAATTTCAGAAACATTACTCATTAACTGTGAGTATATGAGCCTTTTCTGAGTTCGATGCGTATATGTAGGCGATTTGAATGGTATAATTTGGAATTAATGAAAATTCCTTGATATTCTCATGAAAGTTGGAACAAGAAGTACTGTAATACGGTTCTAGAAAAATTTTGAAAGTTTTTCAATATACTTTGCTTGATTGTACGAGCTCGTATTCTACAGGGCGAAAAATGAGCTAAGTATAGATTTCTTACTATAAATTGGCTACTAGTTCTGTCAGAAAATATGTTCCCATAAAAACAGCCACTGTCACAGCATGTCTTGTTTATAATATGAGAAGCTATGGCGGACTATATTTGCACCCCTGAGTTGTACTGGTCTCTGCTTTATGTTTTCAGTACCGCAGACTCAATTATTTCGTCCATCGTATGAGAACTTAAGGTGAAGTTTAGTTATCGATTGTGTAACAAGGCAGAAGGTCGTTTAATCATTCTTGCGAATCTATGTGTCTAGAGATTATCCCATACCCAAAGACAAATGTTCTTCAAACGAAACGTATTCTTCCAGCAATTTAAATTGTTATAGAGTTGAAAAGAAGAGCAAAGCTTTATATAGCATTAAATATTTATTTTCAAAGTTGAGGTTGTTCAATCGAATTTATTAGATGACAAAGATAAACAAGACATTGTGAAGCCATCCACCGAAAGAAAATATTTTCGGTTTGCTGTAGTTTTATTGTCCTTCTCACTGTTCTTCTCATTAATTAATTGAAAACTCAGATGAAATGAATAACTGTTCGAATATCTCATCTGGTATTTTCTCTTGTCCAAAAATACCAAGTATTTTTTTGTACTTTTATTCACAGTAAATGAAAATACGAATACTCACATTGAATAGGAAAGTTAAAAAAGTCATAAGAATTTAGAGAGTATCATTTTTATGTCTATCATAGCTTCGTGTGAATTTTAAAGATCATTTCCAGTTATAGGATGTATTCAATTTTGGCACTCAAAACTAAGATTAGATTCCTATCATGCCCTTAATCCATGGGAAACTATTACCGCATTGTTTAACATTTAATATTTCATATGTTCTCTGAATGATAGTTTGTTATGTCGAAATAACAGAAAGGAATCGCCAAGAAGTGCAAACTTAAAGTGGTTGATATATAATAATCACAGGACGCTTTTTTAGGGTTATTTTTAGCATTCAACACATATCGAAGTTTTCTTGGTCCCATACGAGATTAACGTTTGATTAAATCGATAAAAGACCTTCCGAGGGAAAATTCATTCAATTGACCTCTGAGGCTTTTATTTCATGGTTCTTTGTTCGAATACTCTAGTATCAAGTTAGTCCTAGATGCCAATCAAATTCGGCAAATCTGACTGAGGTGCCCAAGTAAGTGTACTGATGTCTACTTTATGAACCCCTATAGTGTTAAAAGTCTATAAGAACTGTTATATGGCCACATCAGAATACTTGGGGAATATTTATACTCTTTAGAGAAGATGAAGATCGTCGTATGACGTCTTGCTCTACTTTATTGCGTTCACAACATTTCCGTACTGAAGGGATTTAAATAAAGCCATTATTTTTGTTCTTAATATTTCTAGATTGAGGTCTAGGACGAAACGAGGACTATTACATTCAGTTAATATATAGAAAGAATACTTTAAGTGGAACTTGTTCAGTTTTTCCACTGAACTATGATTGGCATTATTATTTAAAAACATTTAGTTCTTTTATTTGTTTCACGTCTTAGAACATCCATAAGACTCAATAATGCTGTAAAAATAACTAACATCGTGATTTTGATCGAGATTTTGGTCTAGAAAGGCTCACTATTTTCTCATAGCCCCATTCAGTATGCATATTCTGAGGGCTTTCCCATTTACGTAATATTATGTATCCAAAATAAAAATAAAGTAGAGGCAGAACATGTATTTTTTGGTAAAATTGGCTTAATTAATTCGCCGTTATTAAACAAAGGCAATCAAAGTACTAAAACGATTTATTCAAGTTCAGCAGGCTCGCTTGTTGCTTAAAAAGTGATACTACTAAAATTATTTTTCGAGAACTTTTGGATCGCAAAGCTTGTCATAAGTAGCCATGGAAAGAGAAAAATATCAAGAACCGAATCATTTTCTCAAAAAAATATACAGCCTGAAATAGATCAAGGTGTATAAAATACAAAAACGCATATAAAAAGTGTTATCAACAATAATGCGCCTTTCAGCACAAATTTGTAAAATATCCAAAAAAAACTTTAAAAGGTGTATTTTAGAGGGTAAAAGAATAATTACATTGAATTGAAATTCATTTGCTTATTTCTAACCTATATCAGGATTTACGTATAATTGTAAAACGTTTAACCTATTATAATCTTTAAAGGGTGTTGATAATTTGTTTTTAGTAATTCAAAAAAATTAAATTATATATATTTATAACACAATTCGTAATATTTTGGCAAGCGACGACCAAAAATCTTACAAGTATCATATTGAAGATGTAAATACATGATTTAGTTTACCCTGATGAATTTTAAGAGCAGATAGAACTAGTCGAAAACAAGTTAGATTATGCAGTTACTAGATGGTTTGATAAATACTTGCTAGTAGGTGTAAAAGTGTGGAATGAAAATCATACCTACGGCCATAGTTGTTCGAAGTAATTACGCCCTTTAGAAAACTATTTAATCATGTCTCTGATTAGATGGCAGAGTTACAGCATCTGTGTCTATTTTGCGGTTTCTGTGCCTATCATTGAAACCGTTGCTACATTTTCTCCTGTACAGGGCCAAATAAATCTGAACTGCATAGTTATTTAAATAAAAAAGACAAAATAATAACTTCATTGATATGGATCCCAAGCTTGTCACACGAAAAAATTCTAGAACTCTCTTGCTGCGTTTTATAGTCGAATCTCACTCTAGAGAAGATGGCATAATAACCATATAGTACGTAAATTGAGATAGAACGACATAAAATGGCTCCAGATTATGCCCTATGAAGATAAATATGATTCTTCATGGGATTGCATAGATCAAGAGATGAAACAAAGCTCAAGAAGCATCAAAATTCTCCTAAAAGCATTTGCGCGAATATAATCATTTTTAAAGTTAATAGGAAGCTTTTAATGGAGAATGTGGGTTTTGTATGGATTGGAGAGTTCGTTTTTTCTAAAATCTTTAAAAAACTGTTATTGTATATTTTTTGCCTGAAACAGAAAATAATCTTGAGCTGCCTTTAGCCTTTTAACCTGTTAAAGAGTATCATAATTTTTGTAGGAACATGACTGTTGTAATATTTTTCATAAAAGTACATTTTAAGGAATTTTTTATTCCTGTACTTTCATATGCAGAATGTTTTTCTTTATAAATTAAAATCTGTATAAATCACTGCCGCGTAATGAAATCATTACTGAATCTATCCATGAATACTCTTACCAGCGTACAACTCCGGAAACATATTTGCAAACTTTGAATACATAAATATTTAAAAGATATCTTCATAACTCGTTATATATCGATTAATCCTTCTTGTGGAGTCAAAGATTTCAATAACTACATACTTTGACAATGTAATATTGATATTCATCATGCAGGCATTATCAACGGACCAATGCGGCCTCGGAGACCTCCCCTACTTGTACCTTTTCTAATTCTGGAAGCAGAATCTCAACAGTCACCTGAAAGGTAGCTGCGTAGACTACACAGTTTCTTCTTGTCGCTTTCTCGCTCAACGTCAACTCATGAGACTCTCCAAAATTGAAAAATATTTCTAATTCCCTAAGTAAAATTAAATACTTCGCTTTACAGAAACTAAAAATATTTAATTCGGGGAAAATATTCCTCAAAAGATTTTTACATCCATCATTTGTGGTCATAAAGGGAAATGTTTTCCTTTTCCTATATATTGGCGCACCGAAAACAAAGCATGAAAGAGTAAATATATCATTACTTGCCAATCAACTCACAAACAAGGCCAAGGGCAGTGCCTTTTTCGATGAATTATTACCTCTTACAATAAAACTATAAGAATATAAAAAACACAAGAGTGCCACCCTTTATGAAGCATGTTGCTATTACGGAAACTATATTTGAGAATGGGAAATTTCGTGTACCGAAAAAAGATGTAGCTAAGTGACAAAAATCGAGAGCTCAAGATCCTCAAGAAATTGAGAATAAACCTCGAGAAAATGCAGAGTTCTAATTTCATAATTTCTGAAAATTGATCCCACAGTTACTATGGGCTCCCATGACTTAGACTAAATTTAATTATGTGAAGTATTTTCACAATTTCTTGATTATTGAGTGGAACTTTTACAGAAGAAACCTTCTCAAGCATAAATCTCCATTTAAGTTTTAGAGCAGAACTCAAAATGGCAATTAAAAACTTTACTGCTCTCGAAAATCGAGAATCGAGTAGATGAGATAGTTATTTATGTTACAATTTGAAAATAAGACTTAATATAATAAAAACGATCTAATAAGTTAGATAAAGCAGATGAACAACTAAATTGATTTCGACTTTAAGCTGAAGGGAAAAAATTGATAATTGTAGATATCTGAGTTAAATCAGTAGCTCACGAATAAATGTTTCGTATGACTAGTACAGCTCTTCTTAGAATTTCTTAGCTTTTGGTTCAAGATAAAACTGGTTATTATAAGTCGGAGAAGTGGAAGCAGGTCAAATCTTTTTCATTAAAATACTGTAGAAATCTTATTCATCAATATCAATGCATGACTTGATCTCTTTACACATGGTATAAAGACGCAAATTTGAAAAAAAAATACACGAAAAGACTAAAATCTAGTATAATTTCAGCGGGATGAACAATTTGTAGGATATGTATCCTTAAGGTGCGTTGATTCATATGAAAGAAATGTGTGAATATAAATTCGAAAATATCCATGTTAACTCTGTTTAGCTCCCAAAAATGTCTAATGATTATGTAGATGCATCTGAGAAGGTCTTCATATGTAGTTCTGGTACGAGGATTATCTCGAAAATACTTGCATAAAATGGAGGCTCAACGTATTAGTCGAAAAAACCAGAGAAATCATTCAGTGAAGGATAACCAACAAGAACAAAGACGAGATAGCGGTTCGGTAAGGAGGACCCAATAATAATGTCTTCTACCTTTATGAAAGGAGTACCACACCTATGGAAGATTTCACTTGCTCCTCTACAGTGTCTTTGGAATTTAAAAGAACTAAACGATGGATTGTTGGGAAACTCATTGTATGGTTATAAAGATGTTTAATCAGGTCTACATAATCTAAAGATAATACTATACGTTTAAAGATTAAAGAAAAATCTCAGTTCGTGAAAACATTTCACCTAGCTCTCACCTAGCTCCCACCAGATTGGCTAGAGATTAATGAATAGCTGACAAAAACTTACCTTATACTTCACTTCATACCATACCTTCATAGGTAGGCCTGATAACATCAATATGGGGTTGAATAAATTCTTCTTCCGTGAAATTTCCGAATCTCACAGGAGTGAAATATACATGTGATATGCAAACATATCGGCAAATTCCCGGTATAAGAAAAGAAGACACACATCATCAAGAGTTATTAGTTTTATAATAAGTGCGGTCGGTGTAGCGCCCGAAAACAAAAACAGTCTGTAATTATGAAATAATACCTTTCTTGCACATCGTTCGCGTCTTCGAAGATATTGTGCAGCTGAAAAGATATTCTACTTCTACCGACTGTATGCCTTACATTATTATAACGGAGAGGTATAGATGAAGATGCGGTAGGATCTCTAGATGTACTTTCACTACTTGGTGTGCTGGGGCCTGCAGAAGTTCCTCTCAGGGGTCTTTAACCTCTTTCATGTCTCCTAGCTAACCGATTGTTCTCTTCTTAACAGCTTCGCCGTCGGCCCTCGCTGGCTTCCACTGGCAGTCTTGGTTGGCAGAGTAATCTGGCTTACGGATGGCAGTAGTGGGCCTCGCTTTCACCGCGTGGAGGCTTACCAGTGCCGCAGCGCAGCGTATACCTCTCTATCCAGTCGTCTCTATCGACAGAGCAACTCGGCCTACCAGTGACAGTGGATTACTAGTGCTGGGGTTCACTTTCATAAAAATAAGTACATCTTCTTCCCCCTCATCTTTCATTTGCCTTTTTTCAGACGACTAGATTACTAAAACAACTTCGCTACTTGTGGCAGCCAAATTTTGAAATATATTTAGCGTTCAGTGTTTTGTCGGCGCCGATTTGCTCCTATCAGGCCGAAGGTGGGCAAGCGTGGGTAGTGCGAACCGTCCTTACGACTCTTTCCGTGATAGAGCAGGTCGTTACGATAATTTTCAGTATTTCAGTCTCCTAGATAACTCCGGTTCCTCCCAATATTTTAATTCTGTAATTAGAATTATTTTAATTCTGAAATTAACATTACAAGAGCAAGAGCCAGGGCTTTCAACCCACTCACAAGCCTCAACGCAGGCCACGCAGAGAAGCAGCGGAAATACCACGGGTTCCTTGCTGAGCTGCCTGGGAGAAACAGGCTGGTTCCTGTTCCCATCTCAGCGTTTGGAGGATGGCATCCGGCGGCGTTCTCCGTCGTCAAGGAACTCGCGGGAACTGTTGCCACTCGCGCAATGGAACGGTTTTCGAAGGTTAGAGGCATTCTTTTACAGCGGCACTCCGCATTGACAGTAACCTTCAATGCCGCTTGTTTGCTAGCTGGCCTCCCTTCCAACTTCTGGTAGATTGGAGTGCCATCTACAGTTTTCGATGCATTGTACGGTTTCACAATTGGCTTGGCCAATATACGGTATCGAAGCTCCGGTACAAATTTACTGGGTACCAACCCACATATCTACCACAGTAAATTAACCCCCCATTTTCCCAAATTTTAAGTAAAAGTCGATGTTAATTACACTTGAGATCAAATTTAAAACGAGGACAATTCCTTGCTATTTGATAACATGTTTTCGGTATAGATGAAAGCAAGTATACTTGTTTGCTCCTTTCCCTCTCTCCAAACTTCGTTTAGATTCCCCCGCTACAAGTCTCAGACGACGAAGTAAACTACCCCATGATTCCCCCCGATATACTTGTTTGTCTCGTTAAAGAAGGCCAGGAAAATTCTGTCATATGGACTTAGAGGAAGGTCCTGTGGCTTAATTTTGGGAATATAGGGAGAAATTTTGGGGTTATTTTAACGTATAAGAATATTGCCTGTTCTAATGTATCCGAGGGTACCAAAATCGATTCTTCTGTCTGCAGACACATCATTATTTCGGGAGGCATTGCCCACCAGATCAAAAAGGGCTAGGGAAAGTGCTTGGTTGAAAATCGTTTATGACATTTAGAGCCAAAGGTTCGGGTATTTTAACTATCGGAAGATACATTCGAGCTATCCTAAAGTCTTCCGGACAATAACAATTGAAGTGCAGGACGAGGTTCAGTTACTTTGAGCTTCTATACTGTACCACAATCTGAGCTATTTTGAGGACAGGAGAGGTATTCGCCAGTTTTTCGTTGGGACGTCCAAGGTTATGTTTAATCCGAAGCATCTGGCAAGTCCCGTTCGTTCAGACCGACGATGACAAAAGCACTTTCTTTTCATACGACTGCCTGACTATAAAAACTCCTCTTTTCCGGTCATTTCATCTCCGAGAATGGTAGGCGATCGAGGAACTTTTAGTTTCAACCCCTTTTTGACATGTCGGATTGTAGCTAGTCCCCATTCAATACTTGTCTCGACTCGAATGAATATGCAAGTTTCAATCTTTTAAAAGTTTCAAATTTCCAGAGCCGTTAATTAATCATCTGTACCAAGCACTTTAGACGAACATGAATGGTTGCATTTCCATTCGTCGGTACATACAATTAAAGCGATCGATCAGTGCAGATTCCAAAACATTGTTCAAAGGGAACGGCGTCGGTACTGCATTGCAAAAGCTCTGCACTCTGTCTCCACGACATGAGGGCGAAGCGAACTGTCCTTGAGTCAGCGGGCTTGGTCGTCTTCTCTGAAATTCGATGGGCCTCATGAATCTCCCTCTCACATTTTGACACGGCTCAACTGTACATTCTCCCAACTGGTTGTTCGCCGCGTAACATCCACGCGGCCATACGTGTGCCATATCATTTACAAACATTGGATTGTACCTTGATCGCAATGGTCCTCCTTGAATTCGAATAAATGAACAGGACCAGTGGTCCGCAAAGAATCCAAAACGAAAAGGGTTCTCTGGCTTGTTCTCATCAAGTGATCCCCCAATACCTCCATACCATGCCCATCCTAACACATAAACGCCGTCTGGTACAACGGTCGGAATTGTAGCTTTTGTCTCATGAAACATCACTGGTCCATCATGCAGCGAACCATCAAATCCCGCAATGTTGAACCCAAACGAATCCCTCTGTATGTCCTCTGCAGTGGCGCTTACAGGATTGGCCCCCCAGCAGCTGTAGTGAAATGCATTCTGAGCATGCGCGCTTCTATTCATCATCTGGTCCAATGGTACCAATGTCAGCCTAATGAAACCCCCAGGGCCGTGATTATTCCTGTTATACTTGATAGTCACTGTCTCCCCACGACTATACACTGCTGTTGGGTTTGAAGGGCTGGAGGATTTGAGGAAGGTAGATGACTTCACGTCGCAAGGGCCTGCGCAGGTGCGTATTGTTCCATTGTCACTTCGTCCGGGCAACCCACCGATGACGCACTCCTTCTCACCGTAAACACAGGGACCAAAAGTGCCAATGTAAGTAGCGGATGATGGGACCGACGCAGAACTGAATTGATGGTATCAAGGCATTAACTTACACGAGGAGCAGTGGGCTGAGGCTCAGTAAGCCAAGACTGCGACACGGAGAGGATGATGAATGAGGAGAGTACAATAAAGTACAAAGTTAGCTTGTCCATGGCTTTCATTGGAGGTAACGTGAACACAGTTGGAAACGCGGGTGCTGTGCTATACACTTAATCGTTCGGGCTGATTTGGGGAGCAGGTTCTCGCGGTCTAAGCTTGTAAGCAGAGCCTGTTATTAAATCTTTAACGCGGTTCTCCCGGATCGTGAAGGGAGCAGAATACCGTGGTGGATGTAATTGTACTATAATTTGCTCATGTGAAATTCAGTTGCGCCTCGCTGACAACTGCTACATTCAAGATCTCGAGAGGGCTAAAAATGGAATAAAGAGGATATTATAGCACTTCAGTGCGCTAGAATGGCGATTCCGGTGTGTCGGACGGAATGAAAATAGCATCATTGCAGTCTAGAAGCAGTCAGTCATCAAATGTGGACTTTTGCGATACATATGATTAAAAAGGGGGCACACGGGGGGGTTGTTTATTGTAACCAAAGAGCTGGCTGATATCCAGGCTACTCCAATAGTAGTGCGCATATACTGCACATGAAATATTGAGGCAGGAACTGATGGCATTTCACTGTAGCAGCAAGCAGAGAGGAGGCCACCTAGCAAACAAACCTCCAGACAATGAATGAGTAAAGAAGTTGCATTCTAAAGGCAGCTAAAATTGATTGGGTTAAATTCTTGCTTGTCTAATGTAGAGAAATTGTAGCACTGGTATACAATTTTGTTTGAAACTCCGACTGCAAAAACTACTGGGACTACCGAGCACTGGAGAAGCATAAGTGTTATCATGTTTACTTCATGTTTTATAATGCATATGGATTTCATTGTTTGCGGATTACGCCCTTTTTTCTCGAAGGATTTGTTATGATTTATACAGGCTTACAAGCTAACGGATGAGCAAGCAGCCGTGAACTTCCTCAAGGATCAGCTTTACGGCAGATAGCTGGTGTGATGTATTAGTCATTGCCGCGGCTGCGACATGCAGCTACTGGTCGATAGTTTACCTGTACGGAGCCTGCCTTGTACCTTTTTAAGGTTTCATCAGATTTTAGAGTAAGGTGTGGATTTTAGTAATTTTATTGCGAGCAGTGGAAGGAGAAAGGTTTGGGTGTTTCAAAGGTGTTTCATTAAAGGTGATGCTTTCGTGTTTCACTCTTGGACGATATATTCGATCTATGAAAATACCGTGTCAAGAAAAGCGCGACAAGAAGCTGCATTGCATGACAAGGGCACAACAAATTAGCTGAATTTGCACTACGCAGCTAAGATGCACTTTGTCAAATACAGAATTAAAGGGATATAAACACTTAAGTTTGGGCAAATGGTGCGAGTTCCCAGTCTCTGCTGATTTGTCCCTTATTGCATTGAATAACAGGGGGAAGCGGTGACCTTGTATTCAAATGCAATAACAGGTGCCACTCAAGCTGTGTGTGCGAAAAATAACATTTCTTCATCATTCTCCCAAAATCTTGTGTGCAACAATGAAGGGTAACAGATATTAAGGGTGATTTTGACTGTTGTGACACGTTAATCGCAGAATTAATTTCTCATTAGCTGTAACGGGATTAGCACTTTTTTGGTCAAATATATATTCCAAGAGTGAAACAACCAACCCTTTCCCCGCTTAATTGATTGTCCCCATTTCAATTCTTGGCGGCAGGCATCTGCGGCGTTCGCTGTCGTAACAGAGCTCGTGAGAAGTGTCGCCAAGTCGCGCAATGGAACGATTTCGGGATGTGCATAGTATTCCTTTACAGCGACACTGCATTGATAGTCACCTCCAATGCGGCTTGTTTGCTTGTTAGCCTCCCTTCTTCTTTGGTAAAATTGAGTGCCATCTGGGCCTGCCGCAAGATTTCACGTACATGGACACTACCATACAAATTGACTGGGTATTAGCCAGTATATATGTTACAATAAATGAACTACCCGTGTTCCTCCCATATGGATTGGTACATTCATTCGGTTACAGTTCAAAAACATGGCGTTATGAGGATTGCAATAAAAGGCGAGTTCCCCCTCTTCTCATAAAGAAAGCGGAACGTCATGCCGACAACGGGTCCTTGCTTATGATCAGGTTGCAGGCAGTACGGTGATATCCACCGCCAATGCTGTAATGGTGCCGGATGTGACATTACATATTTCTGGATGAAACGGCATGATATGGGCTCGTGATAAAGTTGAAGGTTAAGATTCGCCTGCGGTGGTGAATCATCGGGTAAAAGAGATGTCATGATTGCCACAGGAACAGTCACAATAAAGTTTGAAAACTATGATAGATATCAAATATCGAAACATGTACGATTCACCAGGTGGGGAAAAAAGGGGGTATCTTTATTGAGGTGTATGGATTGGCTGGAACCCATTTGGAGTTGTAAATCTGAATGTCATATTCAATATATGTACCGATGGTCGAGGCAATGTACAAACAAATCATTGCTGTCGAATGCTAGCACCAACAACAGCAAAAGAGTGGACGGCTGAGTGGGAGCGCCGACTTATTCGAAGCCACACTCAGTCCGATGTTTGAATTTTAATAAAAATTGGGTAACATTACGGCATGAAATTGGCTAGAATTAAGAGAAAAATTAATCTGCAGTATTCGATGCATTGTACGGTTTCGCAAATGGCTTGGCCAATAAACGGCATCTACGCTCCGGTACAAATTTACTGGGTACCAACCCACATATCCACCACAGTAAATTAACCCCCCATTTTCACAGAGAAAAATAATACAGAGAAAATACGACGGCGGTGGAGCAGACAGAGCACAGTAAGGTCGTACTGTACAATAAATCGACAAAAAACGAATATTCAGTGTTAGCCATCAGCGACAATTCATCCCACACAACGCACTAGTCTAGCGGCGAGGATACAACCGACCACAAGTTCCATATATTAAAATAACCCAAAAAATCTTCTGAACGAACCCCCTCATTTCCCTGACGCAAAATTCATGTACTGGTAGCTTGCAGGTTTAGAAATATCTGCCAACGAAAAAATGAGGGGTGTGCTTGGCGTGACTAAATGGCTCAACTTTTGATTCAATCTGTCAATTTACGTCGTTGTACTTTTTCACTAAAATGTTTTAGAAAACGTGGAAAATGGGGGGCTAATTTACTGTGGTAGATATGTGGGTATACTGAATGCATTAAACTTCTTTTTTTCTTTCTTTCTTGGTACCCAGTAAATTTGTACCGGAGCGTAGATACCGTGTAATTAGAAAACCATTGTCATGTACTGACTGGTAAAGTACGATACAAAGCTGGACACCATGTACAGTACTTAATGATATGAAAAGTTTACATAAAACGGTTTCTGCCAGAGTCTTTGAGGGCTGAGAACCGCAGGAGTTTTGAGACTGCTGTGAGACTAAATTTGCATTGCTTTCATATCATGCGACAATTGACCAATGACAACTGTGAATAATGTACCTTACTATTTTCTTGGAGGTAATACACTAGTATTATCATACTATAGGCTAACCTATTTTTCAATCATTAAAACACCCCAATTTTCCCCTTACTGTCCTGCGTCAACGAATCTCGTCGACCATACCCTCTACCTTTGCAACATCGATCCTAGCGCGTACGCCAAAGCTGGGCAGCGACGAACTTCAACTATCTTGGCTTACACTGTCAGCTAGGCTTTTACGCCTTTTATAATACAGTACATGAAGTACACATGATTATATATTACTGTTGTATGAAAACTACCCAGTCCGTGGACCATTGAAGAACCTCCAATACACAGATATACTTGCCCCCTCCCGCCTAAGGTCTTGGAAAATAGCCGAACCTACATCTCTACGGTACTTTAATCAGTTAAACACCCCAAATTCTCTCCCCCATTCATGAAAGCCGTGCTCGTGCAATGGTTGATTGCTGTATCACTAAACGAATTTGTTGGTCGGATTCCTTCCGTCAGTCATCATTGTACTATCAGTGGACTGCTTTTGAACCACAAACCCACGACATTCTAATCGTAGATTGACAACTTTTGCAATCCGTTTAAAATTATACAGTGTACAGTACACTATTGCCTGGGAGACGTGTGGGTGATTTATTCTTGGAAGATTTACTCGATCTATCCTATCAAATATTCTTTCCCAATAGCTTTCAGAGGGATCCATTTAACATTACGTCCCGTCTTATTTTCTTCGTATTTCAAAGGCTCCAACCTTATTTCGTAAGGTTAACCAATGCCCATGTCCTCTCCTTTCGGATTATTGCCCGCCACACTCCCGAGTACTACATCGCAACCAGTGACATTAATCGCATGCCAATTTACACCATGCAAAGAAGAAGAAGGATATATCTTCCAAAAGTAAAACCCCCAAACCTTCCACCATTCCCAAGAAGAAGAAGAGTATTTTAACCAGGAAGTAGTGGACCACGATCCCTCAGAAATGAAGAAATTGTCCAAGCTAGCAGCAGTTGAGCTGGTCCCTTTTGATCGACTAAATTTCGCTGTTGCATGAGACAACTAGGAATCGGGAACTATCGATCTCGCTCAAATGCAGGACTGCTGTCTTCGCGTGGAGTAAAGTATGCACCAAACGTTGGCAGGACTCTCTCGAATGCGGCTCAGAGTAACCGTACAGTTTATGTCGAAGGCCATTGGGTGAAAGTCGACCCGCAGCTCCGAAATGGAACGGCCGTATCCATAGACATATCCACACGAAAAAACTTAAAAATTCTGAGGTGGGCAATCTGAACAGCATTACATACGTGATCGCTTAGTAACGAATTTTATTGCAAGCTATAATCATAGAAAATAATAGGTGCAGGCGGTGTGTTTGATTGGGGGGAAATTTGGGGTGTTTTTAATGCATGAAAAATATGGTCAGCTGTTCCCTAAGGGATGTCGTGATGGTAAAGGCTTACAATGTAAAGGGTTGGCGGGAAGTTGTCAAACGCTAGAAAACTGACGGGAGGCCGGCCAACAGGCACGCTGCATTGGACATTACTGCTGCTGCGGCATGACGCTGTGTTAATATTTCTTTGACCTTTGCGTAGGTCTCCCTTGCCCTCGTAGCGACGTTGCGTGCGACGTCGGTTAGCAACGCGTGGGCGTCCGGGTGCCATCCCCCGAGGGTAGAGATAGGGACGGGCACTAGCCTACTTCCGGCGGAAGACGCGATAAAGGACTCGTATCTTGTGTGTTTGATTCGCTTTGTATTATTTTTCGAATATGAGCTCTGTGTCGAGTTCATGGAGTCACTTCTTAAGGTTTCCTTTTTGAGAGAGTAGCTCCTTCCCGATACATGTATCGGAAGGGGATAAGCCTTAAGCGTTTTACTCTTGGAAGATATTTTCGACTCGTCAACGGAATGACCTTTGGAGTCGATTTTGGTTGTGTAAAGTATTTCGGGATAGAGTCGAATATATCATCCAAAATAAAACAACCACACATCCCCCCTTGGCACATGCCCGACCAGTAATCAATTCTGTCAATCGACAGTAAAGGCACCAACCGTGATCCTTATTTCCATTACAAAGTACCCAAACTTTCCCCTCACCATTTTCCTCTTCAGCAAATTAACGGGGTACAGGTTCCTAGATTGCTACCAGTGGCTCTGAAAAAGGAAACGGCAGTTCACAAAATAGCGACGTATTGTACAAAAAGATTGACAAGACGCGAAAAAAGCTTTTGTTTTTGAAGCATGTAACGTTTCATTTGTTACGGCAAGGGTTTTTTCCGCCGCCTTCTTCCTTCACTGCTTCCCGTCTCGGTTCCTCCCCTCAACAGGATCTCCGCGACTTCGTTACCCGTTTTGCGTTTAGTCTCCAAATAATGCAGGCGCGACAAGTTTCTACTTGCCGCCCGCATCCGTAGTTAATTTAGGAATAACCTCCGCACGCTTCTGTGCAACATTGTACAACCCATAAAGATTTACCACCATCATTTATTACTGCAGTACAATTTGCCACTAACCAACCAAATTAAAGCCCGTGGCGTTTCATTTATTACTGCAGTATAATTTGTAACCAACCAGCCCAAGGAGAAAGGTTTGGGTGATTTACTCTTGGAAGATATATCCGATCTATCCATGGTTTTCCAGACAACCGTAATCGACTCAAAAAAGGTATACCGACACAGTAGTGGGGAAGGAACTGCGCTCCCTAAAATGCTACCTTGCGGCCAGCCATCAACCAGGCCGCATTGGCCAGCCCAAGTCAAGACTGGATTTCAAATGTATACATACTGTATTGTACTGTATAACATTCGGTAATGCAGATGTCCAATGGCCCACTTAAAGAATTATGACTTGCTGGGGCCCTAACCGGTTCGACTCTAAGAAAATATCATTCTTGAAGTACTGGAAGCATTGGTCCGTGAGGCCGTCGTGGATGAAGCATTTGTTTGCATCATCAGTAAGGAAACCTCGGTGGGCATTGACAATACGTGGCCTCAGTCAATCGGAGGAACGGTTCCTGACATAAATAAGCGTTCACATCTAGTATGAACTGAACGGTTGCTTTCGTTGTACCTGTGCGTACAGACGTGCGTATGCACAAAACCCACACCTGTCACATTCCTAAACCTCCGGGAAAACCATGATGGTTTTTAAGTATTTGGCGGATATAAAATCATATGAAAGGTTGAAAACGGGCATTAGAGTTATTCGTTGAAACCCAAAGGTTTTGCGCGATGAAGCTGTAATGAGTAGCACACATCCACGACAGAGTGCTCCTAATTAGCTGTCCAGTAAATCTTAAGCTCACTATCTACTGCTACTTTCACTCTAAATGCTTCAGGACAGGTAGATATTGATGTATGCAGTTTCTAATTTGAACCTAGGATAACATTTAACAGAAGGAAGTTTTTATCTTTCAGAAGTAAAACACCAAAACTTTTCCCCATTTTCTACGACTAAATCATAGAATCATAGTTCAAACGAGAAAAACGCTCTGCTCAACGTCATCATGACGAAGTTAGAATTTCAATTAAGAATATAGCTTGAAATGAATCGTTCCATGTTCTACCAATACCATAATATTCCTCCACAACACACCACACAGTGTTCGAATTAGTACCCTCAAAGTGGCTTCCAACGCGACCAGATGCACGCGGCTGGGATTCATTTCTTTACAAAAATGGAAGAAGAAAATTGGTACGTAGGAACCACACAGATCACCAGCTTAGGCCCCACTGTTGATTTACTGTATGGCAGGAAGCGTAGTTCCTTCCCCATTACGCTGTAGGTATACCCTTTTTGAGTCGATTGCGGTTGTCTGGAAAACCATGGGATAGGTCGGAAATATCTTCCAACAGTAAAACACCCAAACGTTCCCCCTGTATGGCATTAGTATAACAGGTGTCCGCTGCAGGATCCGACTATATTGCTAGCTAAGAGCTAACAGGATGTTCCACGTCGTCCACGTGCAGCGACATGCGCGAAAAAATAGCTTGCGCAACTGATGACCAGATAGATCAAATATATCTTCCAACAGTAAATACAACCAAAACTTTCCACCAGTTCGCAGAAGTCCCGGCGTTCGCACCAGTCGATTGTGGTTGTCTGGAAAACTCTAGGATAGATCGAATATATCTTCGAAGAGTAAAAACACCCGAACTTGAACACCTTAGCAGCCGGTAAGGCCCCAGCCACTCTTGCCATTTGGATAGCTGGCGCGCCTTTAACCCCTTTGACCAAGGAAGACCTGACACACAGGCCAATAGCCGTAGGGGAAACGCTGCGCAGATTGACTGGTAGCCGCCTAATGACAAGAGCCTCCGAGAGAGCAGCAAAATACCTACAACCCCTGCAGGTTGGCATTGCTACCCGATCCGGCACTGATACCGTCGCCCATGGAGTCCGAAGGGTCGTACAGAAGTTCGGGCACAGCTCCGAATACGCATTGCTGACTGTTGACCTCAAAAATGCATTCAATTTGTGCAGTCGGACAGCTTTCCTGGCAGCAGTCAAACACCGTTCTCCCGACTGTTCTCGTGGGTTGCATACTGCTACGCATATGAGTCCGCTTTCTTATGGTTTGGCGCATATAATCCGGAGCGTGCAAGGAACGCAACAAGGGACAATCTCTTGGGGGCTCCTTTTCGATCTTGCGCTGCACCCCGTTATCCTCAAAATCCAACGGTTATTGAAATCAGGGGATGACGAAGAGCAGCAACTCGGCAACCTGCTGTTTCAACTCTGGTACCATGATGATGGGTACATCATTGCAAAACACGACCAGCTCCGCAAGGCACTGGACATCTTGTCATCGCCAGAGGCCACAGCTCGGGGAATGCATCTAGCAGTGCCGAAATGCAGAATCTGGTGGCCAACTCCACCATGGGAGTCAGTGCAACGCCTCTATCCAAGAGAACTCGCACAAGAGTACAGCGAGGTCACAGTGGTGCTGAACGCTCCGGTTGGCACCAATGGCTTTACCTAGCAGCACTTCACAGGCCATGTGAAGTCCCTGAAGCCGTTCCTCGACACCATCATCGCCTTGGAGAACACACATATCGCGTTCCAGCTCCTGCGCAACTGTTTCGGGGTCTGTAAGCTCGGATACCTGTTACGAGTGGTGCCACTAGCTTGCACTGCGGAAGGCGCTGCAATGTTTGTTGAAATGATGGAGAACTGTGTGCGCATACTGACTGGGGGCGTCCTCGACCCCGAAATATTTCGAGAACTGCAGTTGCCTTTGAAAACGATTACCGCCAAGAAGCCATCACTGGGAATTGGACTCACTTCGGCGAAGTCAATTGCACCTGCAGCCTTCCTTGCCTCCAGCGCAGCGTCCAACAGGCAGTGTACAGCCCTCCTTTCAGCGACAATTACAGATCTCGCAATGTACCGAGACATCGTGGAGGCGCACCAGATTTGGTCCCTCTCTGGCTCCAAGTCCCGGATTCTCCCCTTTAGTGCCCTCTGCTCAAACAAAACACCATCACAGAAGACACTATCGGACACAATCCACAAGCGGGTGCAGGAAGAGATCGATGTGGGCGACAACAGGCGGTAGGCCATCGGTGCCTCTATGGGGCTCTCCGGTGGGAAAGATTGGGTTTACTGCACCCAATCTCTGGGCCTTAAGACTAGTATTGAACCAAGAGCATTCTCGATGTGGTTCCAATACTATTGCCAAGTCCCGCTTTTCCCTCCAGAAACACCATGCCCCAAGCGGAACTGCCCCGAAACTCTCGACTGTTTCGGCGACTATCTGTTGCACTGCTTGCACAGGGGCGAAAGGACGCGAAAACACGACCGTCAGGTTAGTTTATCAGCGAGCGATCTCGGGAAAGCTTCGCGACATCCAGTCATCGAGCCGCGAGAAAGGGTCCACCGCACAAGAAGCTCCATTTCCATTTTATCTCTGAGTGTTTCGATCCTCCTTTTCAAAAAAGAAATCTTTTGACTCATGTTCCGCTTCGTCCTCCAAATTCAGTTCCGATATTTTATCAAGCCGATTTTTAGCTATTTCCCTGATTGCATGCAAATTCAAAGCCGCGGCGTTGCCTCACTTTTGTTATTTTGTCCAAAGCCGTGAAAGTTTTCGAATACCTTGCCCTATTTAAAGTTCGAAATCGATATCGTTGAGGCAAATTTCCAGCCGTTAACCAGCTCATCCGCTCACCCCTTTTTGCCCTCGACGTGACCAACTTCCGCCCGTCCTTCACCATTGCCAAGTCATACCGGGTCCGTTGCCCGCTTAACGCTCTAGCATTGAAGGCCAATGGACCAACCGACCATGATGATTATTGTAGGAGAATGGACCGGGAGCGCGTCCGGGATTGGGTCCGCCGGCACTGCTTCGAGGAGGTAAAGGAGGCAGAGGAGGAGGCATTAGAAGAGGAGGCAGCATAGGAGGTAGAAAAGGAGGGTTTTGAGGCTGAGGTGGGAGAATCAGAAGGTGAGGAGGACTGGATGGACCCGTGAGAGCCACTAGTGTTGAACGTCGGGGAAGCTGCTGTAGAGAACGTCGGGGAGAGTGAGGGAGTAATTGATATTTCTGACTCTTCTGACAGGGGTGAAGAGGAGGTTGAAGGTTATGAGAAGGGATTGGAGGAGCTGGGTATGTTACAGGGGGCTTTTTATTATTCTACGCTGCTCGATGGGATTTGTAGGGATTCCATTGGGGATATGGATATTTTGTAGGAATTTTATGGGACTGATTGTGAGAACTAATATTTTGAGAAGAAAATCTTAGCGTTTATTCTGATAGTTTCTGCTGTTAGTCTTTCTCGTGCGCATGATTCCATTTGATGAACAAACTCTTGGATAGAGAATACAATGAAGCAGGACGTAACATATGATTCGACACATTCGAAGTAAAAAGAAACGGCCAGACAAAGGCACTTACAAATAATTTGCTTCCTCCTTCACTTCTATCCAAACTCCGTTTAGACCCCCGCTAAAAGTGTCAGAAGACAAAGTTTACTACCTCATCATTCCCCCATTTAGAGACATGTTCCTTGCCACCTCGTAAGCCTGCCCCGATGCAGCCGTATGTATCCATTACGAGGGCGTGAAGCCAGCACTACGCTGCTCGCAGAAGAATGGGACATCATGCAAGAATGTCCTGAGAACCCACAATATGAGGGTATTTGTTATGCAAATTTTGCCTCGTCTCCGTAATCTCTAGTTCAAACCTTTCTGCCATCATCCTTCACAATAAAACCCACACTTACCATAATTACTCCTTGCGTAGAATAATCCCCTAGTGTCGTGTGGGGACGCCCAATGGAGTCGATTTTGGTTGTGTGGGGTACTTTGAGATAGATTCCGAGCATATGTTCCAATAATAAAACACCTAAACATTCCCCCTGGCTGATCCGACTATTCAAATGATAATGTAGGCCAATAGTGTACCTTATTTTTGTTCAGGGGGAAGTTTTGGGTGTTTTATTCTTGGAAGATATATTCGATCTTGTGTCAAGTGTACTTGGATCATCATTCCGAGGTAAGGGCGATTGTTCTTCAGCGATACGCCGAGTTGATGAGCTGTTGAATGAGGACGAATATGGCCTCAACTTGAATTTAAATTGATGTTCTCTGAATCAGTTGTAATCTATAACGTTTTTAATGGTCATGAAAGTTAGTATATAAGAATCGAGTACTGTAGTAAAAATAAAAACCATCGACCTACAAGACTTAATTCTAGCTAAGAACAAACGAGAGATAGACTCGCATACGACACAACTTCATTTTCTATCAGCAGTAGCATAGCAAGGTTTTGTTCTTAACGTATATTGCAAGAAAATCACATGAAAATGGACTTCAAAGAAGACAAAACATCTGTTCCCAAGTTGAGAGACAATGAAACAGACAGTGTTCACCTTAGGAAGCTATGATTAGAAGCAATCCTTACAACAAAGAACTGTTTTGGTATCGTAGATGGGACCGAAGAGGAACCGAGTGAAGGAGATGACAATTGTGCAGACTCGCTGGCATCGTACAACAAGCAAAAGGCCACAGCTCTCTTTATACTCATAATACCGCTTGGAGACAAACCTTTATTAAAGGTCGTACAAAAATACTGGAAAGACCCATATGAAATTTGGAACCGACTGTCGACTCATTATACAGGAAAAAAACCAGCAACAAGCGAAGTATATTTAACGAGATGTTCAGCAAAGTACTAAGCTCCGATGAAAACATGTCAGATCACATCGAAGACCTCTACACTTGCCTCACCGAGTTAAGTAATGCTTGAATACAACTAAGCGAACTGATGCAAATATCGAATTTACTTGTATCAATCAAAGAATGCGCAGACTACGAGTCAACAGTTGCAGCAATTAGAACCATGGATGGAGATAAAATGACATGGGATGCAGTAGGCACGAGGGTCATCGAAAAATACAAAGAAAGACAATAGGCATCCAATTACGACAAATCAAATGGCCTGGCAGCTTTCTCAAAAGGCAAAAAGCTAGCTTGTCATTAATGTGGCAAAAAGGACATAAAGCAACCTAATGTTTCTTGAGCCCTGCATCAGGAAAATAAAAATGAAAGCCCAAGTATGACAGACGAGGAAATGTTGCCAGCGGTACGAAGAAGAAGCCGCTACTAGCCCATGCAAAGGTACAGCCAAGAAAGCCTATCGTTGCATAAAAAGAACAGGAATGTCACCTACTCAATGCAAATTATTCGTTGATAGTGGGGCAACCCACCATTTGTGCTTCGATAAAAAAGTGTTTTCTAATTTATGGGATACAGGAGACCGAGAAATTGCACTTGGAGAATCAAGCACAGTACAAAGAAACCAAGCGGGCGGAATTGACCTTAATTTCAAAGGCGATGCAAATGGTGATGAAACATTGGTACCCCTAAGTAACGTACTCGGTGTACCTCAGCTAAGAACTAACTTGCTTCAGTACCCAGCTTGGATGATCGATATACCCAAGCCCACATGGGTAACGTAAAATGTTCTATTTACAAAAACAAACACGATGGAGCAATACATACTGCTGAAAAGGAAAAAAAGGGCCTGTAACTTATAGAAGCGGAGATAAGTAAGCATATACCACAATTCCGGGCTAGTCACATAAAATTGAATGATGAAGCGATTTACAGGCACCTCGCAAAAGCGTAGTGAAAATAATCTGCTCAGGACTCGAAAGAAACATTCAACACATGGCATCAAAGAATAGGACACGTTAACAAAAATACCACCCATCAAATTCTCAAAAGGAGACGGGACTACGGCATCGAGAAAGATGTCAAGCTCCGGAGAGCTGACTTCAACATCTGCGTTGAAGAAGAGCAGGTCTGAGGTACGCACGAAACAAGGCTCCCTGAAACAACTGATTCAGTGGGAGATGTGATATTCTCTAATATTTGTGGGCCTATTCTAAGAGAAAGCTTGGGGAAGGCAAATACTTCCTACTTTTTGTGGATAATGCCAGCTGTTACACATGGGCATACTTACTGCGTCGAAAGAAAGAAACGAGTGACATGCTCAACGTATTCCTCAAAATGTTCAAACGACAGTATAAGAATGACATAGACAAATGCCATTCTAAAAACGGCTCAGAGCTCTTTAACGCTAGAGTCAAAACCCTACTGAACCAAGAGGGCATAATTCATGTAACTGAAGCACTTTATAACCCAGAATCCAATGGAATTGTGGAACGGTTGAACCGCACATTGACGGAAAGAGTCAGATCTATGCTTAACCAAGCCATACTCAGCAGAATTCTGGAGAGAAGCTCTGCTCCATGGTTTGTTTATACAAAACACATGTGCACAAAGTGCATTGAAGCAATAATCACCTTATGAAATTTTACATGGAATCCCTCCAAACTTACGTGGAGTTAAAACATTTGTGTGTCGTGCGTTTGTCCACACTTCATCTACCAAACGGAAAAAGGTCTACCGCAAAGCCGTTCCTATGATACTAACGGGATCTGGTAATGGAGCCGTGCTAGGCTTTTCCAGTCCAAATAACAAGAAAATAGCCCGTGCAAGACATGCAAAATGTGATGAAAGCATTTTCCTCGGGTATCTCGCATCTACCAAAATTAATCCGAACATCACGTCGCTGTTCGAAGCAGATGTGCAAGATTCACCAGATAATGAAAATAACGCAGTTACTATAGACATCGAAGAAATCAATTCCGATGACGACGATGTTGACCCAGAAGATGACGAAAGATCGCAGAAGACAAATCAACTGACACCTAATCAGGTAAAAGACCTCCTGACCTACATACCAGCGCCTGGAAGAATAAGCGCTAGAATTCGAAACTATTGTAATCGAAACCAATCTTCTGCCAATGTAATCACATTAGGTAATTCATCCAGTTCGGACGAATCGACACAGAAATAATGGCCTGGCTTCACCTTAAAAGGCAGAATGGAACATAAATATTCAAAAGTCACTGATTGAACTCAAGAATCGCAGAGATTGGGAATCAGTCCCGAGTCTATTGGGAGAAAGCATACTACCTTGCAAACTAGCACTAAAAATCTAAAGAAACCCGGATAACACCATCGACAGGTGTAAAGCTCGACTCATTGCTTTAGGATGCAGACAAACTAGGTCTGAATACGACAAAATATTTTCCCCAGTCGTTGATTTCAGTACCACCATATTTGCTCGCGGCATAACTGATCTCGAAGGAGTCATGGTACATTATTTTGATGTGAAATGTGCATTCTTATATGATGCACTTTAGAAAAAAATTTAAATGCAACAGCCCAAAGAATTCGAAACCCCGAGCAAACCAGACCACGTTTATCAACTTTTCAAGAGTATATATGGCCTTAAGTAGGCTGACAGAGTATGGTACCATTTATCTCGAGACGCATTGACCAAGCTGGGTTTTCAGCCACTCAAACATGCGGAGAGAGGAGAGATTGGGAATAAAAACAGCACAATAATAATTGTCCTGGCGTATATCGATAACATTTTTGTCACCACAAAGTCCAAATCAGCTTTAAATAATGTCGAAAAAGGACTGCAGGATTCATTCAAGCTGACTGAGCGCGGCCCTGAAAGCAGTTTCTTTGGGATCAAGATTGTCCGCATGGACAACAATTTCTTCTTATCGCAAGAAGGGTACATTGAAAAGGTTTTACAAATGTTCTCCATGCATGAATCACGGCCCATTAGAACCCCTTCGAATCCAGGTAGCTACCATGCTCTTACCGATAAGAAATAATTAACAGATTATGAAGCTTTGGAAATGGAAATTATGCCATACAGGGAAGCGATTATAAATCTACTTTATATGAGCACATGTACACGACCAGGCATTGTCGTCGCTGTCAATATTCTGAGTAGGCATGTAAGCGAGCCACTCCCGGTACACTGGAGAGGCATGAAACGCATCCTGAGATATCTATTTGGCACCAGGTTACAAGCTTTACTCATTAATCCGATTACAGGTATTCTATGCGCTTGCGCCGATTCCGACTGGGCAGGAGGGGATGACTGTGTTTCTGTCACTGGAAATGTGATATTTTTCGGAGGAACTCTGATTCTATGGAGAAGTTCCAAACAATCCTGTGTTACCCTCTCATCAATAGAGGCTGAGTATATAAGCCTATCAACAATGGCTAATATATTGTTTTTAATGGTCATGAGAGTTAGTATATAAAAATCGAGTACTGTAGTAAAAATAAAAACTATCGACCTACAATAATTGATCCCAGCTACGAATAGACAAGAGATAGACTCACATACGACACGACTTCATTTTCTATCATGGGCATCCCAAACTTGGCCTGCTTGTTGACTGGGCTATCAAATGCTTTTGGGTGGATGGGCACACTCCATTATTTGCATTGCAGATCCTGCCACATGGTTTGAGTGCAATTTCATAGGACTCATAAACTTTGCACCATTCGCAGTAAACCAACCCCATTAACCTGTGCCTAGGGATCCACACGTGGGGTGGCGGCATGACTCGCAGACACGTTTGTTTGCTGCAGATCTCTCCAAAGCTGCCCGACACCCGGTCCTCGAGCCCCCACAACCCGGCCATGCAGTTCGTCCGGACATCGAGGTGCTTGGAGAGAACGGGGACACAAGACTAGTATAACGTAACCGTCATCCATCCCTTGACCCCCCGCCCGCCTCCCCTCCGCTGGCGCGATACCCAGTCAAGTCCCTTAACCATGCTCGCCTTGGCAAGGACACTCGCCTTGGCAAGGACACACGCTTTGCCGAGTTGATACAGTACGTCCCCAGGGTCCTGGACATCGCTTCACTGCCCTTCCACTCTCCACGTGTGGGGGCTGGGACCCGACCGCACGGGACTTCGCCAACCGGGTTGCGACTGGCATTGCCGCACGGACAGCCGATCCGATTGCTGATGCGCATCAAACAATGTTCGCTCGCCACGCTGCTAGACTCGTCCAGAATAACGCCATTGTTTGTTGGAAGGGGTTTTGAGCAACACTAAAGGCCACAACTTGAAAGTGTGTACAGTACAGTACTGTACATATAGGTCGGAAATATCTTCCAACAGTAAAACACCCAAACGTTTCCCCTGTACAGTGCTGTAAACTGTATTCTAGACGACATCCGTTCTCATGGTATTTAAGTGGGTACCTAAGTTAGGCCTCTTCTGCAACTGCTGTCAGCAGGAAAATTAAGGAAACCACTCCATTTAACCCTATTAACCCGATCCTAGCGCGTACTCCCCAAGCTGGGCAGCGACGAACTTCAACTATCTTAGCTTACACTGTCAACTAGGCTTCTAAGCGTTTTATAAAATATGAAGTAAAAATTCTTGGGTTATTTTAATGCATGGAAGATGTGGTCGGTTATACCCACGCCGCTAATGCGTTATGCGGGATAAGTCGTCACTGATGGGTTTCCACCCGCCGCCCGCATCCGTAGTTAATTTATGAATACCCTCCGCACGCTTCTGTGCAACATTATACAACCCATAAAGATTTATCACACTGATGGGAAACACTACATGACTTGTGGTGGTAAATTTACCATACTCATGGGAAACACTACATGACTTGTGGTGGTAAATCTTTATGGGTTGTACGATGTTGCACAGAAGCGTGCGGAGGGTATTCATAAATCAAATACGGATGCGGGCGGCGGGTAGAAATTTGTCGCGCCTGCATTATTTGGAGACTAAACGCAAAACGGGTAACGAAGTCGCGGAGCTCCTGTAGAGAGGAGGAACCGCGACGGGAAGCAGCGAAGGAAGCAAGGCGGCGGTAAAAACCCTTGCCGTAACAAATGAAACGTCACATGCTTCAAAAACAAAAGCTTTTTTCTCGTCTTTTCAATCCTTTTGTACAACCTTCGCCTTGGGCGCTTCGTGCTGGCTTTTACATTGCAGGTGCTTACGGTCTCGGTTACCGCGATCTAGCCTTGGATGTTACTATCGTCCGCCCCATCGTCCAGTCCCGAGTCCACCACGGCGCCCTGTCCGGAGCCGCCGCAGCAGCCCTCGCCGAACGTTCCAAACATTCGCACTACGGGGAAGGTTGCCGTTCCTACGATATCCTGCCTATTCCAATAGACATAGTAATTCACGATGCTCTCGGGCCCGAAGGCTTTCAGTTCTTTCACCGACTTGCCGCCCACGCCCCTAGGCGCCGTAATACCCTTCCCCTTCTAGAGTTTCACGATTTCGTTACCCGCTTCACCTTTGTCTTGAAAACCATGGGATAGACCGGATATATCTTCCAAGAGTAAAACACCCAAACCTTTTCCACTTTGGCCTCTACGGTGAGGTTCTTTCCCGGCGTCTTTCCCATTAGCTTCCATCTTATCCCTTTTCGGCGCCTCTGAGTGCTTGTTAACACCGCCGTTGGAATTTCCGCAAAAGAAGCTGTCTACGTAATCGGAGTTGTACGGGGAAAAAACGAGGGTTTCTTTATTGGGATGTGTGGATTGGCTGGAACCCATTTGGAGTTGTAAATCGGAATGTCATATTCAATACATGTACCGATGGTCGAAGCAATGTACAAATCATTGCTGTCGAATAATAGCACCAGCAACAGGCTAGTTCCTGTTCTTATCTCTACTCTTGGCGGATGGCATCCAGAGGCGTTTTCAGTCGTCACGAAACTTGCAAGAATCGTCGCTAGCCGCGCAATGGAACGGTTTTCGAAGGGTCGGGGCATTTTTCTACTGCGACACTCGGCGTTGGCAGTGACTTCTAACGCTGCTTGTCTGCTGGGCTGGCATCTCATCGACTTTCTGGTAGACTGAGTCGTACGGACTTGAAGATAGCTTTGTAGTCCTGCTGGATATGTTTTTCGAGTCGTATCTATTTCTGTAAGAGAGAGCGAGACTGTACTGGAATAGTTTTGAACTTGTAAGCATAGTTTTTAGAATATGTGTTCAGTACCATCAGCTACTTACGGAACAAATGGCGTTGGTTTAATGCGAGTGGGGTAAATTTGGGAGCCCTGTGAATTTGCATTCAAATGATGATTGCGGATCTACAGTACCGGACGATTAACGGAGCATTTCTATTAACTAAAAGTGGATGGAGCCCTGTTTGCAGCAACGTCACTGAAACCAATACTTACACTAATGAAGGAGCGACGTAGTGCTTTCCCAAAGGCACGCTGCAGCGGCCGTCATGTCTAACGCGGCATTCCTGCTCGTTGGCGTTAAGCCGTCCCTGTAAGGATTGCTATTTAGTGCTACCTATCAGTGATGACTTATCCCGCACAACGCACTAGCGGCGTGGATACAACCGACCACATCTTCCATACATTAAAATAACCCCAAATCCACCTTTTTTGAATAAATGAGCATAATTTCAGCAGCATTGCATACTGCACTTTTGTGGCTGCTGTCACGTCTATCGCTGCCTACCTCCTGGCTGTGCTCGAGCCAACTGCCTAACGAATTGGTGCTTACTGTACCATCGAATTTCTCCACAGTTAATCCTGGGCTGCTTCATGTAGGACTGGAAACAGATGACCACGTCTTTCAAATATTAAAACATCCAAAATCTTCCCTCTACAGAAACTATCTGATGTAAACTGCTTCTCTCCTTGAGACCGACATTCTGAACTAAACTTCTACTTGAGCATCGTGTGTTCCTTGAATCTGTGATTTGTGAATGAATGCAAACTTCACGCTGGTCAGCCTTACTGGTCATTTCTTGCTGTAACGCATTATTTATTTATCATGTGTTCCACCGGCTTTCTAAGGGGTACAAGTTTATTTGTACAAGTTTACCTGTACAAGATCCATACCCTCCTTTCATCAGGGATAACAAAGGGCTCCACTTGCAAATTGATATCGTCATATCTTTATATCCTACAGAATTTTATTCATGAGCAAATTTGGAAAAGCCCAGAAGGATATTCGAAATTAATTCTATCTTTTAACTGTTACAGAAGTCAAATTCTTACCCGAAAACTCTCCGCCAAGCCTACTCTCAATGCTAACGTATCACGAGTAGTATTATGAATGTTTTAACATCAGCCCAAACAAAGCCCAGGCCGTTCCTCTCATTCCATGTCAGAATGTGGCGCGGAATACTCAGAAGATTGGTCGCACAGTTACAGTATCGGGGGGATATTTTTGAGTGTTTTTACTTTTTGGAAGATATATTAGATCTATCCTAAAGTTTTTCAGACAGCCACAATCGACTCAGTATTGTTTCACTCTTTTGATTCTTCTTTAATTATCCCTTACGAGACCCATTCGTGTCGTCAGAGTGATTTTCTATCAAGTTTCTTGCTCGTTATAAATGTATCCCTTCTGTTGTCAATTCTTTTTAATTCTTTGCAGGTGACTTAACGGAGAATATGTATTTATGGGCTAGCTAAATGATTAATGAAAGCATTTGTGCGAGAAATCTACCAGAAAAACCGTGAACAGGTTGTTTAGCAAACAAAATCCAAATTTACTTCGTGTTAAGAACATCGTTAATGCAATAGTGTAGAAGCATTCGTTTCTGCGATAGCAAAGTAATATAATGCTATAGGAAGCTATGCGATAAAAAGAAGTCGAGGTGACCGACTACAAATACAAGGAATGAATGTTCTCTAGTTTTCTTAGAGCTGTTGCTACACCTCAACAAATGACAGAACGATATCAGCAAGAGTTGTTCAATCTCTTTTAGTATAAATAATCATCGGCTGTATTGATTGGCGCCAATTATTCTCTGGCAGGTTTCAATACAGTAGCTGTACAGTATTTAATTTATAAAAGATTTATGTCTCTATTTAACATGAACTAAACACATGAATGTAGTGAGTGCGAGTTGGCCGACATATGCATTAATTCCTCTCCAATAATTACGAATTTGCGGTTTTCTTGAAAACTTTAGAATAAATCGAATATATCTTCTGAGGGTAAAGCAATCACGCTTTTCGCCATAATTATGAATCAAGGGAAATTTAGTTTCACTGCTATGACATGTTATGATATCGGGAACAATTCACAACCCCGATTTTCTTCTCGACAATGTTACTAACGAGGGTTCTGGATCCGCTTGCACCGGACCAAAAATCTCTATGGTTATTTTTCTGATGTGTGCTTCATCTTAAGCAGCTAGCATACACCGGGGGATAGCCGACCCGCACTTTTCAAAAATTAAAGAACCAAATCGATTCATCTTAAGCAGCTTGGACTATTTAATGAAAAGTTTTCCTGTGGGAGCATCTACAGGCACGACGCTCATCGCATCGACCGATCATTGTCAACATCACTGGA
This sequence comes from Kappaphycus alvarezii, assembly GCA_002205965.3. Lineage (NCBI taxonomy): Eukaryota > Rhodophyta > Florideophyceae > Gigartinales > Solieriaceae > Kappaphycus > Kappaphycus alvarezii. Next base: position 668,081 of record NADL03000845.1, read on the forward strand.
AAAAACCAGATAGTGCTCCTTTCCTTGGAGACAAGTTTTTCGGGATACAACTCAGCTGCTCACTTGAAGGCTTTGCACACAGTATGATGCACTTCATTCTCTTCACGACTGTGCTCTCTTTTCTCCTTGGTCTCTCCGTATCGCACTCCTGGCTCACTGAGCCCCAATCGACAGCTCCGCGGGTAAGTTACAAGCCTCAATTACTTTCTTTCCATGTATTTGGACCATATCAATTCTCACACATAATGAACTCTACGCTTTTCTCTATCATAAACTAGGAGTGCGCCATAGGCGGATCGGTCAGATCTGATACAGACAGCAATATGCGAACTTGCGCCGGACCTTGCGAAGTGGGCTCGTTTGCCTTTCTTCAATCCTCCAGCCCTTCTAGCCCAGCAGCCAGATATAAACGTGGCCAAACAGTAACCATCAAATATACCCGGAATAATCACGGTCCTGGGGGGTTCATTCGACTGACACTGGTACCGATAGACCAGATGATGGACCGAAAAGTGCATGCGCAGAATGCTTTTCACTACAGCTGTTGGGGTGCAAATCCGGTTAGGGCAACTTCGAGGGATATCCGAAGGGACCCAAGGTTCGGGTTCAACATTGCAGGAGGGGATGGTAGCATGCATAACGGTCCAGTGATGTTCTATGAGTCGAACATCACGATTCCAACCGTTGTCCAGGACGGTAATTATGCGTTAGGATGGACATGGTACGGAGGGATTGGAGGGTCACTTCGGGGAAACCAGCCGCAGAACCCGTTTCCTTTTGGGTTCTTCGGGGACTACTGGTCGTGCTCATTTGTTCGAATTGAGGGAGGACCTCTGCGATCAAGGTACAACCCCGTGTTTGTTAATGACATGGCGCACATATGGCCTCGTGGATGTTTCGCCGCTAACAATCGGTTGGGAGAATGTCCAATTGAGCCTTGCCAAGATGTAAGAGGAGAATTCATGGTGCCTTTCGAGTTCGATGGAAGACGGCCGAGACCGTTGAGACAGAGACAATTTATCGCCCCGCGGTGCCAAGGTGAAAGGGTGGAAGGGTTTTGTAAAGCGACACCGACGCCGTTCCCTTTAGATAAGATGCTTGAAACTGTTTTAACTGACCGCTTTAGCTGCAAGCACGACCGGATGGGGAGATAGGTTTACATGCTAAGCTGAAGAATGGCAAAAAGCATTGAGTGACTCAATGGATATGATTTGTTTTGAGCATTCTAGCTCGAAGACGAGTATGCAATTATTTATGAATGAATTTAGGACTGCGTATTTACGTGGCGAAATAAGGCCTACAAAAGAATGGTATTCCACGAAAGCATCACCTTTAATGATCAATAATCAGGAGACCGCTAGCGCTATACGGCGCAGGGCCTGGGACTACACAGCAGGGGCCAAATCGGTGGTCTGGTCAAGACGCCGCCGATTAACGGACGTAGCAACGTATTGGACAATCAGGCATACGAATCTAACGAGGAGCGAATGTTTCTCGGGGGCGTCAGAGATACCACCGTATTATGGGGTCCTGAAGAAATAAAGCTCTCTGGCATCATCTTATAAAATTTCTGGCTCCTAGCGGGAGGGTGGGCACCGCCAACAAGCCCAAATCACTCAATATAGCATCATCAGCAGAGACACAGGAAAAACCTGTGAACTGCAACTCTCCAGGAGGCAGTCTTGTCACCGTCCAAACAATCACTCTCGCCAGGCCTCTCAACCCGCCAATCAGTTTAGCATGATGGGATTTCAACCATAGTTTCACTCGCAGTGAGCCAACGCGACTCGTCCTCCCCTGGCAAAACGGCTGCTCTAGTGGGGGTGGGGGAATAACGGGTAGTTTACTTCGTCGTCCGAGACTTCTACTGGGGGGAATCCAAACGGAATTCGGAAGGGATTTCGACCGCCAAGTGATCTCATGACGGTGGCGATTTCCGCGGGGTTTAAACCAGAGGACAAATTTCCACCCGCCGCCCGCATTCGTAGTTGATTTCTGAATACTCTCTGCACGCTTCTGTGCCATACTGTACAACTCGTTAAGATTTACCACCACATCTCTAGCATCTAATTAACAAAGCTAGAGAAGTAAGCATTTTATGTCAAATAACCTTTCTGCCCTACTCTACTGTAAATTGCTACATGATTTCAGGAAGAAGAATCTTTCTTGAAGGAGGAAAGGAGTCAATCAAGAGTGGCCAGGGCAAGGGATCTACGAGTTACTGCTTGTGACGTGAGCTGTAGAGTGAGGGATGAGATCGATAGTGACGAGGCGGAGGTATTCAGTAGTCGAACTCGTACTATGGCGACGAGCGAAGTGGGAGGCTAGGAAGGCGAACAGTGCATGGTCAGATTTCCCAGCGGCACCATATGTGTCGAGGCCGAGAGGGTGAAACTTGGTGTTGACAGAAGAGCACAAGGCGGCGTAGCGTTGCGTTTTCTGTGCTTCGATTCTTTTGGGGAATGGGGAATTGTGGGGGGAATTTTTGGGTTATTTTAATGCATGGAAGATGTGGTCGGTTATATCCACGCGGCTAATGCGTTATGTGGGATAAGTCGTCGCTGATGGGTAACACTACAATACAGTACATGACCTTCCTTACAGAGCCGGCTCAATGCCGGCGAGCAGGCATGCCGCGTTGGACATGACGGCCGCAGCAGCGTGCCTTTGGGTAAGCACCGCTCTAACCATCCCATAGGTCTCCATCGCTCGAACGGCCACGTTCCGCGCGACATCGGTTAGCACCGCGTACGCGTCTGGGTGCCAGCCTCCAAGGGTGGATATTGGGATAGGCACAAGCCTCCCTCTAGTAGCAGTCGCGAGCAGTGGTTCATACCTTCTACGTTTGGCGGAGATGGCTGCGTTGAGGGAGGTGAGTGGGTTGAAAGTACGCACTCTCCTATTGGAGGGCGCAAGGGGATTGACGAACGTGACGTCAAAAAAGTCCGTTCCTCCGTTGCTACCCATTGCCTCGATATCCGGCCTTGTGCGGTGAAGCCCCTGTCGCCGCTCGATAGCCGGATGACGGGCTGCCTTCTGGAGGTCTTGGGCGAGGAGGACGACTTGACGGTCGTGTCGTCGGGTGCGGTGCCACCATGCAGGCAGTGCATGAGGTGATCCCCGTGGCAGTCGAGGACCTCAGGGCAGTTTGGGCGTGGGCACGGCGTGTCTGGGGCGAAGAGCGGGACTTGGAGGTAGTACTGGAGCCACACTGAGAACTCACGGGCGTCAATATTGGTCTTGAGGCCGGGGCACGGAGCACAATAGACCCATTCCTTTGCGCCGGGAAGGCCCATAGAAGCCCGGAAAGCTTGCCTTCGTTGGTCGCCGAGAGGGATCTCTTCTTGAACTGCCGCATGGACTGCTTCTGTTAGTGTCTTTTGCGGAGGGGTTTTGCTTGAGCAAAATACACTAAAGGGTAGGAGTCGTGAGGGCAGGCAGGAGATCGACCATATTCGGTGGCGCGGACGGCATCATTGTATGTCGAAAGATCCGTGATGGTGCCGGCAAGATACCGGTGGCCAGCCTGTTGGCAGCTGCGCTGGAGGCAAGGAAAGCGGCCCCAGCGATGCTTTTCGCCGATGTGAACCCTAAACCGAGGGTGGGTTTCTTAGGGTCCTGGGGTTTCACCGGTAGTTGGAGTTCTCGGAATATATCCGAGTCCAGTACTCCTCCGGCGAGTGTCCGGAGACATCGCTCCATCATGGCGTCAAACATAGCGGCGCCCTCCGCCGTGCAAGAGGGTGGCACCACACGAAGGAGGTATCCTATCTTGCATACCCCGAAGCAATTGCGCAAAAGCTGAAAAGCCACTTGCGTATTGTTAATGTCTATGACAGCTTCGAGGAACGGTTCGAGGGACTGGACGTGGGTGGTGAAGAATTTGTTCGTCCAGTCCGAGGAACCGACGGGGGCGTTTAGGACACGTGTACCCTCGCTATATTCTTGCCTCAGCTCCTTCGGGTATAAGCATTGAACGGACGCCGGCGGCGCTGTAGGCCACCAGACCCTGCATTTGGGCAGGGATAGGTGTAGTCCCCTGCTGGTGGCGTCGATGGATGAGAGTATTTCGACGGCGCGGGCGATTTGGTCGTGGCGCGCGATGATGTACCCATCATCATGATACCATAGATGGAGCAGCAAGTTACCTACGGTGTCGTCTTCTTGGTTACCCGATCGTAGTAGCTCCTGGATCTTAAGTACGACGGGGTGCAGGACAAGGTCAAATAGAAGTTCACCGAGGTTGTCCCCTTGCTGTGTTCCTCTCATGCTGCGAATGATTTGGGGGCCGGACCACAAGTACGCTGGCTCGTTTGCGTAACAGTACGAGACCCATGGCAGCAATTCGGGGAATAGGCGTTTGACGGCGTCCAGAAAAGCGGTTCTGCTGCACAGGTTAAAAGCGTTTTTGAGGTCTACTGTGAGCATAGCGTACTCAGAGCTAGTCCCAAACTTGTCGACAACCCTACGGACACTGTGGACGATGGTGTCGGTGCCGGCCCTTGTGGCGATGCCCAGTTGCAGCGGTTGGAGATAGTTGGCAGCCTTTCTCGTAGCTCGTTTCATCAAGCAGCTGCCGACCAATCTACGAAGCGTTTCACCAACGGCGATGGGTCGGGGAGTCCCGTCCTTCTTGGCCAACGGGGTGAGGGGCGCACCAGATATCCAAGGGGAGAGAGCGGCTGGGGCACGTCCGGAGGCCAGAATGTTAACGATACGCGTGAGCGCTGGTAGGAAACCTGACGGGCCCGATGAAGACGGAGACCTGAGCAGTTTCCGCGATATGGTTCGGTCTAAGACCGGACCTCCCCCAGAAGATCCCGGTTTGAAACCCCTGACGGCTCCAAGAACCTCCTCCTCACTGAAGTCCCGGAATGAGGCCGCATTAGCACATGAAGTATGTTCCCCCGTTCCACTGGGGACGGTCTCTGGCTGTTGTGGGTGTTTGTTGAGGAGTGCCTGAACGACGTCAGGCGTTGGAGAAAGGACCCCTAGGGAGCTTAAGGCGTGTGCCGCTTTGCCATATGCCCCTTCCTTGGCCAGTTTGGTGGCTCGGCGCACATTCAGCATTTTCTGCTCGGTGGGTGATGGAGCGTGCGTGGCGCGGGTGCTGGGTTTCACTGCCTGTTCCCACAACGTCTGAAACTGCTCTTAGTGAACCAGCAAATTTGCCGGATATGCGATGGCCGGAAAGGTCGGCATGCTCGGACATCCCTTGGCAGACAGGATCGGTAAGCGTGCAACTGGTCGTGGGACAGGAGTTGCCTTGGCCACGTGGAAAATGCTCCGGCAGACTATCTCTCCCGCTTTGGTCTTCCAGAAAAACCAGGGTCAACATCGGACGAAGGGATGCTCGCCATGCTTACAGAGTCTCAGGTGACTAATCTCGATTTGGAGCCATTCTTACAGAATGTCATTAGGTATTTGAGTAAGTTTGAGATTATTGAGGACAACGAAAAACTCAAACTTTCGGTCAAAAGGGGCGCAAAAAGCTTTATATTATGGGAAGGACAGCTGTTTCGACGGACCGCGAAGGGTATCCGAGCTATTCCACACATTTCATCCCGTGTAGGGATACTTAGGATGTTCCACGACGAGATGGACATTGGGATGTTCGAACCACCAAGCAGTTCGTGTGGATCGATATTGGTGGCCTGGAGTCTATAGTGACATTCACGAGTTTGTGAAGAGCTGTAGAGGATGTCAGGAGTCAAAGCCTTTGGTCCCTTACAAGACAACACTTTACGTTGCCCCTGACAAATATATTCGAGACTTATTCTATCGATTTTGCCGGTCCTCTTCCCGCCAAGCAAGGATCGAAAAATCGCTACATCCTAATAGCGGTGGAGCACCTAACGGGATGGCCGTTCGCCGTCGCGGCGGAATCGACTACGGCCCATGTAGTGATAGAGTTCGTTAAGAAAGAGATTATGTTGACTTTTGGCCCGCCGGTAAGAATCATATCGGATAATGCGACTTGCTTCACGTCAGGAGCTCTGGTGGACTTCATGAAAAGAAACGGTATCTCCTGGAGAACTATCCTGGCCTACGCACCCATGTCTAATGGAAGGGCAGAGCGGATGGCGAACTCTGAAATCTTCAGTAAAAAAGATGGTGTTGGAACACGGGGACGCATGGGAAGATGTACTCCCCACGGTCCTGTACGGCTACCGGCGTCGGCGGCTCTCGAGTGGTTTTCCCCGTTTGAATTGATGTTCGGAGTACCACCCCGTCTGGTGCATACGGATGCTACGTCGACTCTTATAAACCCCACCCAAGACCATAGAGCGAACGAACTACTGGCTTGCAGGGTGTGGAGAATGAATCGAGCCATGGAACAACTAAGAGGCCAAGAACGGTTTGTGGGCGGAACAGCATCACGTTTCAGGTGGGCGACTGGGTTTTAGTAGCGCATGGCATTCCTTAAGTTCTACTGTCAAGTGGCCTGCATTATCCTCCCAGTATTATGGACCGTGCCGTATCATTAAGGCAAAGCACCCTCGTTATGAATTAGCGTCACTTCATGGTCGCCAAAACAAGGCGTCCTATTCATGCCCGCAGGCTGCAGCTTTACACAAGGCGACCCAAACATCTATGTTAATGTTTCAGTGATTATTTTTCTGCGTTTTGCTTTAAAAAGGAAACCACAAAAAAAAAGTAGAAGAAGAAGAAGCAGAAAAAGAAGAAAAAATGATTTATGTAATGCTCATTTGAACTTCGATTGGTAAGAAGCCCATTGGATTTCAAGCCGTCCCGTGGCCTGCTGTAGGGGGAGGATAGTGTTGTGGCTCACAGTGGCCGGTGTCCTGTGGCCACAAATTATGGTCCCGAGAGCCATGTACAGTACCGTACATGGCCACAAATTCGGGATACGAGAGCCATGTACAGTACTGTGCATGGCTCTGAGCCACAAATGGCGTGTACTGCACAACAGTACAGTAGAGGCGCCTCAAAACAGGCGAATAGGGGGGTCTAAGGGCTACTTTTTATGTTTTGCTAGGAATTTAGTAGCAATTTGTGCGTTTTAGTAATTTGCGAATCTCTATATAAAGGCTGGTCGACCGGGGTGTGAGCCTCGACCGACAAGAAAGAAGCAGTACCATACATCCAAAACCTCCACTCCAAACCCCCCACCCAAACCTCCACACTCCAAAACCCCCACACCAAAACCTCCACATCCAAAAACCCCACTCCAAACGTTGCCGTCCGACTCCTTGTTGTCCTTTAGGCAGTGGTGTCCCTTGTCTCCTTGGACTTACGGTGTGCATACCGAAGTTCAAGGGGGCAATACCCATTATACTGCAGGTGTCCCTTGTCTCTTTGGACTTTCGGTGCTTAGCTCGAAGTTCAAGGGGGCAATACCCTCAGTGACTGCTATACTCTAAAAACCTTCCTGGAACTTCGAGGAATGGTTGGAGGGTTAAGGAAGCCACTACGCACCCGAAGGATCATCAAAGGTATCAGGAACTCCGTCGGAGGGAAGAAAGGGAAGGCCTCGTCAACAGATCTACCGAAGGGGAGAGCTCTGCCATCACAGCTTACCCTAGGCATCCCCTTATTGACGACGAGGCCGAGGAGGGGTCCGAAGAATCCGAACAGGTCTCCATCCGGAACGGGTCTCCTTCCCAAGCCTCTAGCTACTCAAGACAACCCTCGCTCTGCACAGCCTTCGTCCCGTCCGTCGCACCGTACAACCGCCCTTGGGTCCTCTTCCGTGGCTACTTCCTCCCGGGCCCAGGCCCGCATTGACCTTGTCTGTACCACAGCTTTTAAAGTCGCAACAGACAGGGAGAGAAGGGAGAGGAATAAGAAAGGCAAAAAGCCTAAGTTTCACTGTCGCATCTGCGACATCGAGTTCGTCAGTTCCGGACAAAAAGCTGTGCACGAGGCTGGTGGGAGGCACCAAAGGGCAGAACAAAGGTTAAGGGAAAGCAAGGATCCTCCGCGGTGTACTGATTGCGACATTACCTTCGCCCAGGAGATCGACCTAGAGACTCATCTGCGCAGTAACAAGCACCGTAGGAGAGCTTCCTTTCTCGGCGAGAAGAGACGTAATTAGAGTATTTTATTGAACTAAAAAAAACAACAGAAAAAAAAAGACAAAAAAAAAACAAAAAAAAAGAAACAAACAAAAAAAAAGAAAACAAACAAACAAAATAAAGAAGCCCTCAAATAGAGGTGCGAAAGAAAAACAGAACCCCTTCCAGTGCTTAACAGAAAAATAGCACTATTATGGTACTCTTGTGGAGGGGGTTAATTCCCCTTCCGATTCGAGCTCAACTGGTGACAGTATCTTAGTCTTTAATGGAAGCGACGATGTTCGCAGGTTCTTTTTCTATTTTGAGAATGTGGTTATGGCTGGTAAGGAAGAAGACGAAAAAGCAATGAACTGCTTGCCCACTTGGATGGTGCTGCATTCGACTTTTACTACGACTCCTTTGCCAAAGACGGTTCACTCACAGAGGAGGCAAAGAACTATAAAATAGTAAAACAAAGGATCATTTCAAACTTTGCGGCTCCAGAGGAACCTCAAGATGTCATCCGGCAAGCCCTAGAAGCAGGTTTTGCTATTGATGATATCCCCGGATCGCTGAAAATCATCGATAAGCTGTACGAAAAAGCGGGCTTTGATGACCGGGCGAAATTTGGGCTGTTAAGGTCGGCCGCTTGTAACCATAGTGAGTTGGCACAATTCCTCGCCTTTAGGGGCCCGACAGACTACGCGGGGATAGTGCAGGCTTTAAAAGATTTCTGGTTCAATCACCTGTCTTTCATCGGTTCCGCTTCCTCTCGACCCCAACAAGTTTCTCCTGCGAAACTCATGGTACGCCCGATGCCCGTACCAGGAATATCGAAGACAAAGTCGACGCCTTGGCCGAAGATCTGTCAAGACTCACTTTGCTCATCAAAAAACAGAAAGATAACAATCGTGGCATCGTGGGCCCAGCAGGCGGACAACAGGCGGGGGAACGTCTTTGTTCCTACTGCAGGGAACCAGGACATGGTGCGAGCCGTTGTCCGAAAAATCCCGAGAGAGATATCCGTTGCTCCCTGTGCCATAAACTAGGCCATTCGGAAGCTACCTGCTGGACCAAGGTAAGGAAAGCGGTCGGCTTTTCAGACAACAAAGGTGTTAAAGAAAATACCGAAGAAAAAGTTGCCGTAATGAAGGAGGAAAAGGCTCCTGTTGAAGCTGTGAATGCTACCAAAAGGCTAGCTGACGGGCAAGCCGTAAGAAAACAGGCACGTCAAGAAGATCGTACCGGAATTCCAATCCCAAGGCTTCTCAATCATCCCCCTGTCATCCAGAATGCCCCTCAAAAAGAACCAGATCTAAACTTGCGAAATAAGAAGAAAGGAAAAGTCACCAGTAGGTCGAAAAGGGCTGCTGTTCGCCAGTTGCAGGAGTATGTAAGCCGCTATGATGTGCTTGCGGAACTTTCAAATGCTAGCTGTGGACTTACTTTCGGGCAACTCCTACGCGGAGAGGCGGACGAAGCAAAGAAGGTTATTCGCCGTCTTATCGGAAAACCTACAGGCGCGAGAGCCTCAATGATTACACAGATAGAACATCTGAAAAGAGATGAAACCCCAGACAGGCTCCTCCGGTTGGCCAAACTACGAGTGTATGGCACGGAGGCTTGGGCCTTACTGGACTCGGGAGCTGTCCCGGACGTAATGTCAAAAGAGTTCTCGGAACGCCTATGCCTTTCTCCAGAGGAAACTACTCGCACAATAACGGTGGCTAATGGAGTCGTCGCTGGATGCGTTGGTTCCATGTCAAAGGTTCCGACATCTTTTGAGGACCTTACGGTACAATTAGAGTACCTCGTGGTGGAGAATACCCCCTTTGACATCATTATTGGGAGGCCTACCTTAAAATCACTAAAGGCTCTTATGGACTTCGACACGGACTCGGTTGTAATACGCGTAGATGAAAAGAGGTTTTAGTCCCGTTGGAGCCCGACTTCCGTGCCACAGAAAGAAAGATCATGCAGGGGAAAGGAGACAAGACCCCGAGCGAAGACTTTACTTCCGATTCGGATTTATTCACGAACGCCTCTGATACGGAAGATGAACTGGTGGTGGCAGTCGTTAGGGGTGGAGACTATGAAGATATCCCAATTAATATGCAACCTGGGGAGTCGGGAGCAATATCCGTAGACGACAGTCAGACAGAGGAGCTACTCGGTGCACTACGAGCTCGTCTTGCGCACCTTCCAAAAAGTATTCAGAGAGATATAAGCGGTGCCTTACGGGAGACGGGGGTAGTTGCGTGGAACATGAATGAGTTGCGTCCGGCTTCCGTCCCTATAACCCACGGATTTGAGCTAAAAGACAAAACCCCAATCTACCATCGGGCACGTCGGATGGCCCCAAAACACTACGACGTAGTAAGAACTGAGATTGATAACATGCTCAGGGCTGGAATAATTACACCTGCAGCATCTGAGTGGTCATTTCCGGTGGTCATTGCCCAAAAGAAGGACGGAAAGCCTCGTTTTTGTGTCGATTATCGCACCCTCAACAGACAAATGAAGGCTGACAGATGGCCTTTACCCCGGATAGAGGAAATATTTGATGAGCTGGGGAGGTTCGGTCTTTACCACACTAGACCTGTTCGCCGGCTATTGGCAAGTTCGCATGAGCGAAAACTGTAAGGAGATGACTACATTTGTTTGTCGCTACGGAACCTTTAAATTTGAAGTAATGCCGTTCGGACTAATGAACGCCCCATCAACGTTCCAGCGAATGATGGACAAGGTCTTACGAGACATCCCGTTCGCACGTGTCTATCTGGACGACGTAGTAGTCTTTTCATCTGACTTGCATGAACATGTGGAGCACTTGAGGAAGTATTTCAGGCCATAGCGGCTGCGGGTCTGAAATTGAAAATAACCAAATGCAGTTTCGCGATGCCTTCAGTGAAACTCCTTGGCCATAAGGTGGATTCAAGCGGCGTAAGTGTCGATGAAAGAAAAGTAGTGGCTATAAAAAAAGCACCAGTCCCAAAATCAACAACGGAACTACGTAGTTTTCTGGGTTTGGCAGGTTACTATCGGCGGTTCATTAAAGGATTTGCCGAATCTCAGCCGCCTTACATGCTGGGACTTCGGGGAATAGAAGATTCGAATGGACGGAAGAAATGACGTCTGCTTTCGAGGAGCTGAAGGAAAAACTTACTTCGCCACCTGTGCTTGCCTACCCCGACTTCTCAGCTCCATTTGTCGTTGAGACGGATGCATCAAAGTCGCCATCGGGGCTGTTCTAGCACAAAAGAAAGAAGATGGAAAGGTACACCCGATCCAATATGCGAGCCGTACTATGAATTCATCTGAACGAAATTACAGTGCTAGCGAAAGAGAAGCTTTGGCCGTAATTTTTGCCTTGCGCAAGTTTCGCGTTTACCTATTATCGTCAGACCCCTTCCGGCTAATCACCGATCACCAAGCTCTCCGGAATGCGTTCAAAAGGAAAGATGTCCACGGAAGGTTAGCGCGCTGGCTCGATTTTCTAGCCGAATATGATTTCACGATAGAGTACCGAGCAGGGAAGGAAAATGCTCCGGCAGACTATCTCTCCCGCTTTGGTCTTCCAGAAAAACCAGGGTCAACATCGGACGAAGGGATGCTCGCCATGCTTACAGAGTCTCAGGTGACTAATCTCGATTTGGAGCCATTCTTACAGAATGTCATTAGGTATTTGAGTAAGTTTGAGATTATTGAGGACAACGAAAAACTCAAACTTTCGGTCAAAAGGGGCGCAAAAAGCTTTATATTATGGGAAGGACAGCTGTTTCGACGGACCGCGAAGGGTATCCGAGCTATTCCACACATTTCATCCCGTGTAGGGATACTTAGGATGTTCCACGACGAGATGGGACATTGGGATGTTCGAACCACCAAGCAGTTCGTGTTGGATCGATATTGGTGGCCTGGAGTCTATAGTGACATTCACGAGTTTGTGAAGAGCTGTAGAGGATGTCAGGAGTCAAAGCCTTTGGTCCCTTACAAGACAACACTTTATGTGCCCCTGACAAATATATTCGAGACTTATTCTATCGATTTTGCCGGTCCTCTTCCCGCCAAGCAAGGATCGAAAAATCGCTACATCCTAATAGCGGTGGAGCACCTAACGGGATGGCCGTTCGCCGTCGCGGCGGAATCGACTACGGCCCATGTAGTGATAGAGTTCGTTAAGAAAGAGATTATGTTGACTTTTGGCCCGCCGGTAAGAATGATATCGGATAATGCGACTTGCTTCACGTCAGGAGCTCTGGTGGACTTCATGAAAAGAAACGGTATCTCCTGGAGAACTATCCTGGCCTACGCACCCATGTCTAATGGAAGGGCAGAGCGGATGGTGCGAACTCTGAAATCTTCAGTAAAAAAGATGGTGTTGGAACACGGGGACGCATGGGAAGATGTACTCCCCACGGTCCTGTACGGCTACCGGCGTCGGCGGCTCTCGAGTGGTTTCTCCCCGTTTGAATTGATGTTCGGAGTACCACCCCGTCTGGTGCATACGGATGCTACGTCGACTCTTACAAACCCCACCCAAGACCATAGAGCGAACGAACTACTGGCTTGCAGGGTGTGGAGAATGAATCGAGCCATGGAACAACTAAGAGGCCAAGAACGGTTTGTGGGCGGAACAGGCATCACGTTTCAGGTGGGCGACTGGGTTTTAGTAGCGCATGGGCATTCCTTAAGTTCTACTCAAGTGGCCTGCATTATCCTCCAGTATTATGGACCGTGCCGTATCATTAAGGCAAAGCACCCTCGTTATGAATTAGCGTCACTTCATGGTCGCCAAACAAGGCGTCCTATTCATGCCCGCAGGCTGCAGCTTTACACAAGGCGACCCAAACATCTATGTTAAGATGTTTCAGTGATTTATTTTTCTGCGTTTTGCTTTAAAAAGGAAACCACAAAAAAAAAAGTAGAAGAAGAAGAAGCAGAAAAAGAAGAAAAAATGATTTATGTAATGCTCATTTGAACTTCGATTGGTAAGAGCCCATTGGATTTCAAGCCGTCCCGTGGCCTGCTGTAGGGGGAGGATAGTGTTGTGGCTCACAGTGGCCGGTGTCCTGTGGCCACAAATTATGGTCCCGAGAGCCATGTACAGTACCGTACATGGCCACAAATTCGGGATACGAGAGCCATGTACAGTACTGTGCATGGCTCTGAGCCACAAATGGCGTGTACTGCACAACAGTACAGTAGAGGCGCCTCAAAACAGGCGAATAGGGGGGTCTAAGGGCTACTTTTTATGTTTTGCTAGGAATTTAGTAGCAATTTGTGCGTTTTAGTAATTTGCGAATCTCTATATAAAGGCTGGTCGACCGGGGTGTGAGCCTCGACCGACAAGAAAAGCCAGTACCACATCCAAAACCTCCACTCCAAACCCCCACCAAAACCTCCACACTCCAAAACCCCCCACCCAAAACCTCCACATCCAAAAACCCCACTCCAAAACGTTGCCGTCCGACTCCTTGTTGTCCTTAGGCAGTGGTGTCCCTTGTCTCCTTGGACTTACGGTGTGCATACCGAAGTTCAAGGGGGCAATACCCATTATACTGCAGGTGTCCCTTGTCTCTTTGGACTTTCGGTGCTTAGCTCGAAGTTCAAGGGGGCAATACCCTCAGTGACTGCTATACTCTAAAAACCTTCCTGGAACTTCGAGGAATGGTTGGAGGGTTAAGGAAGCCACTACGCACCCCGAAGGATCATCAAAGGTATCAGGAACTCCGTCGGAGGGAAGAAAGGGAAGGCCTCGTCAACAGATCTACCGAAGGGGAGAGCTCTGCCATCACAGCTTACCCTAGGCATCCCCTTATTGACGACGAGGCCGAGGAGGGGTCCGAAGAATCCGAACAGGTCTCCATCCGGAACGGGTCTCCTTCCCAATCCTTCAGCTACTCAAGATAACCCCCGCTCTGCACAGCCTTCGTCCCGTCCGTCGCACCGTACAACCGCCCTTGGGTCCTCTTCCGTGGCTACTTCCTCCCGGGCCCAGGCCCGCATTGACCTTGTCTGTACCACAGCTTTTAAAGTCGCAACAGACAGGGAGAGAAGGGAGAGGAATAAGAAAGGCAAAAAGCCTAAGTTTCACTGTCGCATCTGCGACATCGAGTTCGTCAGTTCCGGACAAAAAGCTGTGCACGAGGCTGGTGGGAGGCACCAAAGGGCAGAACAAAGGTTAAGGGAAAGCAAGGATCCTCCGCGGTGTACTGATTGCGACATTACCTTCGCCCAGGAGATCGACCTAGAGACTCATCTGCGCAGTAACAAGCACCGTAGGAGAGCTTCCTTTCTCGGCGAGAAGAGACGTAATTAGAGTATTTTATTGAACTAAAAAAACAACAGAAAAAAAAGAAAACAAAAAGAAAACAAAAAAAAAGAAAACAAACAAAAAAAAAGAAAACAAACAAACAAAAAAAATTAGAAGCCCTCAAATAGAGGTGCGAAAGAAAAACAGAACCCCTTCCAGTGCTTAACAGAAAAATAGCACTATTATGGTACTCTTGTGGAGGGGGTTAATTCCCCTTCCGATTCGAGCTCAACTGGTGACAGTATCTTAGTCTTTAATGGAAGCGACGATGTTCGCAGGTTCTTTTTCTATTTTGAGAATGTGGTTATGGCTGGTAAGGAAGAAGACGAAAAAGCAATGAAACTGCTTGCCCACTTGGATGGTGCTGCATTCGACTTTTACTACGACTCCTTTGCCAAAGACGGTTCACTCACAGAGGAGGCAAAGAACTATAAAATAGTAAAACAAAGGATCATTTCAAACTTTGCGGCTCCAGAGGAACCTCAAGATGTCATCCGGCAAGCCCTAGAAGCAGGTTTTGCTATTGATGATATCCCCGGATCGCTGAAAATCATCGATAAGCTGTACGAAAAAGCGGGCTTTGATGACCGGGCGAAATTTGGGCTGTTAAGGTCGGCCGCTTGTAACCATAGTGAGTTGGCACAATTCCTCGCCTTTAGGGGCCCGACAGACTACGCGGGGATAGTGCAGGCTTTAAAAGATTTCTGGTTCAATCACCTGTCTTTCATCGGTTCCGCTTCCTCTCGACCCCAACAAGTTTCTCCTGCGAAACTCATGGTACGCCCGGATGCCCGTACCAGGAATATCGAAGACAAAGTCGACGCCTTGGCCGAAGATCTGTCAAGACTCACTTTGCTCATCAAAAAACAGAAAGATAACAATCGTGGCATCGTGGGCCCAGCAGGCGACAACAGGCGGGGGAACGTCTTTGTTCCTACTGCAGGGAACCAGGACATGGTGCGAGCCGTTGTCCGAAAAATCCCGAGAGAGATATCCGTTGCTCCCTGTGCCATAAACTAGGCCATTCGGAAGCTACCTGCTGGACCAAGGTAAGGAAAGCGGTCGGCTTTTCAGACAACAAAGGTGTTAAAGAAAATACCGAAGAAAAAGTTGCCGTAATGAAGGAGGAAAAGGCTCCTGTTGAAGCTGTGAATGCTACCAAAAGGCTAGCTGACGGGCAAGCCGTAAGAAAACAGGCACGTCAAGAAGATCGTACCGGAATTCCAATCCCAAGGCTTCTCAATCATCCCCCTGTCATCCAGAATGCCCCTCAAAAAGAACCAGATCTAAACTTGCGAAATAAGAAGAAAGGAAAAGTCACCAGTAGGTCGAAAAGGGCTGCTGTTCGCCAGTTGCAGGAGTATGTAAGCCGCTATGATGTGCTTGCGGAACTTTCAAATGCTAGCTGTGGACTTACTTTCGGGCAACTCCTACGCGGAGAGGCGGACGAAGCAAAGAAGGTTATTCGCCGTCTTATCGGAAAACCTACAGGCGCGAGAGCCTCAATGATTACACAGATAGAACATCTGAAAAGAGATGAAACCCCAGACAGGCTCCTCCGGTTGGCCAAACTACGAGTGTATGGCACGGAGGCTTGGGCCTTACTGGACTCGGGAGCTGTCCCGGACGTAATGTCAAAAGAGTTCTCGGAACGCCTATGCCTTTCTCCAGAGGAAACTACTCGCACTATAACGGTGGCTAATGGAGTCGTCGCTGGATGCGTTGGTTCCATGTCAAAGGTTCCGACATCTTTTGAGGACCTTACGGTACAATTAGAGTACCTCGTGGTGGAAAATACCCCCTTTGACATCATTATTGGGAGGCCTACCTTAAAATCACTAAAGGCTCTTATGGACTTCGACACGGACTCGGTTGTAATACGCGTAGATGAAAAGAGGTTTTAGTCCCGTTGGAGCCCGACTTCCGTGCCACAGAAAGAAAGATCATGCAGGGGAAAGGAGACAAGACCCCGAGCGAAGACTTTACTTCCGATTCGGATTTATTCACGAACGCCTCTGATACGGAAGATGAACTGGTGGTGGCAGTCGTTAGGGATGGAGACTATGAAGATATCCCAATTAATATGCAACCTGGGGAGTCGGGAGCAATATCCGTAGACGACAGTCAGACAGAGGAGCTACTCGGTGCACTACGAGCTCGTCTTGCGCACCTTCCAAAAAGTATTCAGAGAGATATAAGCGGTGCCTTACGGGAGACGGGGGTAGTTGCGTGGAACATGAATGAGTTGCGTCCGGCTTCCGTCCCTATAACCCACGGATTTGAGCTAAAAGACAAAACCCCAATCTACCATCGGGCACGTCGGATGGCCCCAAAACACTACGACGTAGTAAGAACTGAGATTGATAACATGCTCAGGGCTGGAATAATTACACCTGCAGCATCTGAATGGTCATTTCCGGTGGTCATTGCCCAAAAGAAGGACGGAAAGCCTCGTTTTTGTGTCGATTATCGCACCCTCAACAGACAAATGAAGGCTGACAGATGGCCTTTACCCCGGATAGAGGAAATATTTGATGAGCTGGGGGAGGTTCGGTCTTTACCACACTAGACCTGTTCGCCGGCTATTGGCAAGTTCGCATGAGCGAAAACTGTAAGGAGATGACTACATTTGTTTGTCGCTACGGAACCTTTAAATTTGAAGTAATGCCGTTCGGACTAATGAACGCCCCATCAACGTTCCAGCGAATGATGGACAAGGTCTTACGAGACATCCCGTTCGCACGTGTCTATCTGGACGACGTAGTAGTCTTTTCATCTGACTTGCATGAACATGTGGAGCACTTGAGGGAAGTATTTCAGGCCATAGCGGCTGCGGGTCTGA